>OX940879.1:101332761-101957761 GCA_954870665.1 Stratiomys singularior
GCCTGAAATAACCCGTCTTGTTGCAAATATTTTTCTACAGAAAAAAACTTTCCACTTTTGCCCAAATTGGCAAAAACTTGAAAGAATTCTAGCCAGGTTTATGTATTATATTAGCGCATAATAATAACTTATAGTCTCACTAGAAAGATATGTATGTATATTCATGTCCAGGCAGCGGGATGAAGCAATTTTGCAATTTTTCATTTTGCCGAAGTATAAGTAAGTCAAAATTTATCCGAACATAACTAATATATCTTGAAAACCCCATCCTCAAGAAACTCTGCATTTGTGCTTTAATTTGAGGAAAAAGTAATGCAAAATGTGTATCATGCCATATCAATTTCATGTTGCGAATATTGGTATAGACAATTTAAATATCTCGACAATAAATTATGTGACAAAGAACAAAAATAAGTTACAGCATCGTTGCAGGGGGCTGATATGTACCCACGTTTTTTGATTTTTGATTGGTACTAAACGCAAAAAGAACTTGTAAAGTAAGTGGTGAAGGCTTAATAAGCCATTTTATTGCGACCAAAGTCTTATTGTGGTACAGAAGTTTGGACATGGGATTCCATGTGAACTGTAATCAACTAACGTTGGAATGGTTTTCACTGCCTCTGCAATGCAGCTTCAATAATATAAAACAAACCTATATTTGATTCGCAGCATCGCATTGACGAAAAAGGGATTTTTTTATGACAACCCTAAAAGGAAAATGTCATCCGAGACGCCTAGCCAATCACGAAAAGTAAATCTGAAACTGAGAATTTTGATGGATCAAAGGTGATGCTGTGAAATTAAAATGCGGCGAAATCATTAACGTCGAAATCTGTCGAAAACAGCTGATTCCTTTAAAGGAGGCGGTTAAAAATACCCATAAAGGTTGGGATAGCAGATACGAAGCACTCTACTGAATGCTTCGTTTCATTAAAATATCTTCACCTAAGTTGAAAGAAAAATCAAAAACGAATACTCTACAGTAGCTTTTTAACCAAATTTTTCGCACAAATGAATATCATTATTGTTTTTTTTTATGAAAGTATTTTTATCATTCAGAACTTTCGATATTTCTGAATGAATTTTATCAAAGTCGTTGAGAAAGAGCAAATGTATATAAAATACACCATCAATAACAGCACACCGAAAGAAATCAATTTCCCCTCTCAAGGTTGGCCGTCTAGATCCCAATAATTATGGAGCAAGAACTGCTAACTGACTTCATAGTTAATGTTTATGAAAAATTAGGATGGTCGTTGTTGACGGCATACGGCTTAGCAAACAAGTAATTACATAGATATGGTTTGACTCGGGAGCCCCAAAATCATGCTCGCCTAAAAACGAAAACCACGTAGGTAGCGTAATGTGCCAACTATAGTGAATATGGACTGCTCGTTGATAATTGTCGATTTTAAATATGAAAATCAAATATTGTAGTAATTTCCGACTTTTTTCACTGTCTTTCATTCGATTCATGAATATACAGCCACCTAAACGCATCATTATTCAGAAGTCATTAAATTTTTCATAATTTTAAAATACTTTGTTCAACAATTCCAGTTCTAATGCGTTATTAGTCTTTTCAAACTTTGACAATTATCCCATTAGAGGAGTTCACTTCGTTTCATGTCAAAATTAATGCAATGACAAACTATCTTGATCCTGTGCTGTCCTAAATCTTATTTTATGCATTCTTTGTGTAAGTACACATTCATCACTTGTTTTAACAACTATCACTACGACCTTAGAACGGTCTATTAAAAATTACATTGACTTAAACGCTAATAATTAATAATTGTTTAAAATTAGAGCAGCAGAAATTTTGCCTGCATCGCGTACGTTTATCGACGTAAATTCTCACATCGCAGCTCTCACCTGCCTTTACGTCATTAAACATACTATTCAAAAGAAAATATAGTTCGAATTATACTTTGTTAGATGTTAAATGTTTTTTTTTTTTTTTTTGATTTTCTTTCATTTGGTTTTTTATTTTTTTTGTTGTTTTCGTTATTTTATGTTTAAAAAAAATCATATTCTTAGTTTTTTCAGCTTCTCTCTGCAAAATCAAGCATATTCATTTGAATCACCGGCACCATTTTAAACTTTGAAATCTGAATATAAATGTCGATTGAAACTTTGATGGGGCGACGAAGAAAACCTAAATAAATGTAGAGAAATTTTGTCGAAGCTTCTTCGCGCTTGGAATCAGAGTTTTATAGATAAATTTTAAAAATAAGATTGCGCATACATAATCCACTTGTTTGGAAAACAAAATATATGTAAATTTAAATCGGGCAACGTAGATTTGACTGTTTGTGTTTACGCTTTAATAACCGCAAGTATCTTCCTCCATCGACATGTCCGACGATATTCCAGAATCTCCACTGTATAGTGAACTGAAAGTTTGAAAATATATATAAAAATAATTGTTTTATATCTCTTTGATGAACTTCTCAATACGTACAAACAGCGTACTGATAAAGTATTACATTCAGCGTAAATGCAGTAATTGCGATTACAATATTTTAAAAAATTCTCAATTTCAAAGCAAACCGCTCGGGTTGGATAAGAAAGCGCAGCTGAGCACGTAGATTTTCTTTTTATATATTTTCATACATAAGCATAGCAATATTTTCAATCCTCCATTATCATTTGTCTTAAATTATTTTTGTAGCTCAGCTAATCCTTACCCGTAAGCACATTCAAACTTCCTTGTTTATAAACAAAAACTCAAAATTTTCCCCGTACATTTCCAAAGCAAGGCGGTATAAATAAAAACAAATGCCCACATTACTTATTTAAAACTTTCGCTTTCTTGAGATCCATCAGCATTTTGAATGCTATCCAAAATATCACTTCTTCTCATTGACAATCAACAACATTCTTTTGCATTCTTCTTCGCACTTGTTCACACATTCACTCAACGTTGAATTTTCATGCAACATTTATTTTTCTTCGCTACGAAATATATTTTTTGCAAATATCTAAAGCTGCAAATAGTTCAGGGCAACACACGACAAAGAAAAAAAGAACAACAAAAAAAAAAACTCAACGAATCTTACTTACTTAACAGCACGGCAAGTGAAGAAAACAATACGTTTCAACTTCCTGTTGTAGAAGAAATAATTGAATGACCACAAACATCCTGGCTCGCCATATGGATCCGAATTTAAATCAGGATTGTAGCTGTAAATGTCGCATTCGGATAGGCTGATTTCATCGTCAATGGCCGACCATAACGGCTGGCGCAAACCATGATATTGATCACCAGCTACAGCTGATAAATTTGAATCGACTGAATCCATGACCCATTGAAGAGATGGTTCCTTACTGAACTCGTGAGACTGCAATAGAAAATTAATTATAAATTTAATAAACTTGTGTAAATTTAGAAGAAAAAAAGAATCAAATCGGTGTACTTGAAACGCCAAAAAAAAACCGAATTTAATAAAAATTTCAACTAAGCAACAACAAAAAGAAAACGAAAAAAAAGAGATGTGATTACAAACTATGTAATATAATATACAATAAACTATGTCTCGAATGCCAGGTTCTTGTGAGAGGAGTTTGCAGTGTTGAATATGTGAGGTGTGTACCAAAAGGGTAGGGATAGAGAATGGATTGTCTACTTAATATCGCATCAGAGCGAATAAGTGATTTATCACTAATAAACTTTAATCTCATAAACGGCGACCTGTTGGAAACTTGCTAGGAGTCTTGATTAACTAACATTCATGTAACCTTATGGAAAAATTGTTCCAACTTCCAACAAAGCCTCTGTTGTTGTTAGCTGTTCCAAGAATTGAACTCCCTTTCCAAAAGTTCAAAAAAATAAATTCTAAGGCACAGCAATGATTTAAGTAAATCATACGAGTATACTTGTCGAGCCATGTCAGTAATGCACTTCCAGAAATGCTTCAGGATGTGAAATTTGCGGGGGACATTCAGTAGAATAAACATTACAATGAATTTCAGAAGTTTTTTGGTAGATCAATTTTTTCATTTTCACTTACAACTTTGTAAGTGATTCATGAGACTCATGGGTGCGGAAGTTGTGATCAAATTTGTCGAATATCGCGAAAGCGAATTAATATTGAGAAAGGTGAGTTGGCACCTGACGAGAAGCGGCAGGGACGCGTGTTCGAAACCAGCTTGAGCTCTTTCCACCTTTCTCAATATTACACTGAAGTTGGCCTTGACACAAACCACGAAGAATAATATAAGCGTAAAGTTGACCGCAGGACGACGATTTTTTTTTGCGCCCAACAGGCACAGGCAATTACGAAAAAAGGGGCTTGCACAACAGAGCAGATTAGATATTTCAGAGATGATCAGATATGCTTATTTTTAATAGTGGTCTAAAGTTAACATCGTTGCAAACGAAACAGTCTCGATTTTTCTCAATTTTTGATTTTTGTCAATGATTAGACTACAATGAAAAACTACTAAAGTGTCAGTAAAAGAAAAAAAAATTTAAGGCTTATCCAATATTAAAAAATAAAAAATAAACGAAAAAAATTCGAGACTGTAGTCTTTGTTATCTGAAATCAAAGCGGGCAGTGCTCAAAAGTATAGATAATTTCAAATTAAATGAAAAGAACAAGTGAGTTTGCGAGACAAAAACTCACATTATTCATATTTTTGTCGAGTAAATATAACAATTAAATTTCGCAACAGTTTGTGAAAAAGTGCGATTATTTTTAAATACGAGCAGAGATTGGAATTACGTTATGTTCTTAGTTTGAGGATAGAGCCTGTCCCTTCATTTTGATTGCTCACAGTTTTAGACGAGTGTAGAACAAGTAATTGACACAATATCGAGAAGGCTCTCATATGGGAATATAATTTTTATTGAGGTCATATTAACGATAAACTCTAACATGCGGACTGCTTTCTTTAAAACTCATTGACATTTCTAATAATGGACATATTTTCGATATGCCCCAACAGTCAAAATATGATGATTCACGCGTTTGAACAGTTCTCATTAATGCTTGCAAATTCTGGTATTGAAGGTATTTTTGCCAATTTTCTAAATCGAGTAGTCTAAAAAATCTAGTTTTCTAAATCTAATTAATTTGGTTTTTTTTTTTTTGAGAATTGTTAAAATTTTAACTAAAACTTCTATACAATTGTTTCAATACTAAAGAAAGCAATATAATTGAGAAAGTATAAGTATTTTTCGATTTTAGAATAAATGCAGGACAATTATGAGGAATCCAAAAATGGTTTTCTAAATATAATTTAATGAGTTTATGTAATGCGTCCAATAAATTGAAACAAAATCAAAAAAAGTGAACGGATCATCCACTCGAAGAACAGAATCTCAAATGTTTTTTTTTTTTTATAATTTCTCTTGTATATTTAGTTCGTTAAATGTAGTAAATCGTTCAAATCTCTTGTTTAATATTCTGATTCATATTTCAAGAAACATAAACAGTTACAGTTCCCCTTTATTTCATGGTTTTATCTATCATATTATCATATGTTTTTTCTGTTTGGTTTTTAATGCCCAGCTATATCACTGAATAGCATACACGAACACCTCACCATCTTTCGTTCGAATAACAAATTCATAGCAGTTTGCTGACCTACATAGTTACAATTTTTATATTATTCTTTTTAAAACCACTACGAAGAAGAGTGAAACAAAGAAAGCAAAACATGATCTACCCAAAAAAAAAATTGCCTCCAGTCATATCCAGATAAAAAAGATTATGTTTTGACTGTGGAAATTAATGCGTCAGCAGTGATATTTTTAATTTTCCTTTAGTATCCAATTTAAATGACTTCTACTACCTGAGCTGAAGGCAAATAAATATTGGTTAAGTAAGAATTAATCAATCAGCTATATGGACGAGGCTTCTAAAATATTTGTTGACTCGATCATCTTCGAGCCAATTTCAATTTATTAATTCATACGTAATGAATTTAATCTATCATGGGTTCAATATTATTATCACTTGATATTGTTGTTTTGACAGTGTCGTAAGACAAATAAGAGGAATTAAAATAAAATTTGATTATTTTTGGTAACTCGTAAGCTCTAGTCTCCTTTCGTAAATGTGTAGTTTATATAACAGTTTCTCATATGTATTAATGAGAATGTATATGCCTCCCAGCCATGATGCAATTTTATATTCTATACACATTACCTGAGTATTTAAGACTACCAAAAAATATGCTTAATACAGTTTTATGTGTCATTGATCAACGTAATATAGTGTTCTTATTTTTGTAGCTTTTCCATTTTAAAAATGCTATGTTTTTTTTTAATTTTTGAACAAATATATATTTCGGGAGTGAGTTGCTCCCTTCTTCAGTGTTCGTTATTTTAAAATGAAAAAACAGGATCTAATCTAGAAGTGCTAAACACGGGACAACACACACAGTATAATATAGTGCTTCTTGGTCATATCTCATGTTACACACAAGCGAATGTGTGTTTTCAATACAGAAAGGATAAATACCCGTATGAGTTTGATATTAAACCGCACAACCGAACTTACTTTGCACTGAATTTCACGAATTTTTTATTGAATCACTCAAACAATAGCTGAAAATTTGAATTTTGGCCACAAACAATTGATTGAGAATACTAGTATTTTAATCTGGGGCAATATGCATGTGATAGTAACAGATATGAGCTTTTGAGTCAACACACAACAAATAACTAATATTTTTCATGAAACTAATTTGTCACAGCAAGCATAATTGATTATATTTAACATTAATGGGCCAGCTCCTTTTTAATATAAATGTATGTCTACAATTTCAAAGATGGTTTCAATTTTAACCCAACAAAAAGAGATAAAATTTCGAAGGAATTTCAGTACATAAAAGGTCGAATTTTTCACAAGGAGTCTTTTCTATTCGGAAAAACATCGAAATACATTACAATCGTTATGCAACGTAAATTGGAAAGAATTATTTGATTTCATTGCAAGTAAATCTATAGTATCTTAGTATCCTTAAAATAAACGTCACAGTGGCGAGGAAAAATAATTCTTCAGTAGCATCATCATAATCCTAAGCTATAGGATTTTTTCGGCTCACTGAAGGCATCAGGTACTGGGGAAAATGATAAAATAGAATGCATCCCGCTTGGCGCTCACAAATGGCCTGAACCATGTTTGGGTCACACCTGAAACCTCGTGCATCACCAACACAAACCCAAGGGGTAGGTAACAAAAGGCATATTACACCAAACTCATAAAATTTAGACAGAAAATATTCAACTTGTAAATATCTAGGACTTACTATCGTTCAATATAAATTTAATGATCGAAAAAGAAATTCAATTATACAAAAATTTTCAGCATTATTTCCTATTTTAGTGATGGGTTTCTTATTTTTAAGCGAGGAGCAAGATTTCTAAAACTTTGTTGAATGATAGAAGATTTCCCAACGCTCTGACTTTCAAATCATTTCCCTCCTTAATCGACAAGGCGATATCACGTCAACTCAGTGCACTTTCTATGGCATTTTTGTGTTAAGAATGTTTTTAACGGCTGCAAACAAACACTGCAAATTTAAGACCAATTATCAGAGCTTGACCTAAAAAGACTTTATTTCACCTAAACATTTTATTAAATAAGTTTTATCCAAAGTTTATTTGGTGGAAGGTTGCAGAATATGCCGAATTCTTCGGTTTCACTGACTAACAAACCGATCAAACAGCCATTAAGGATGAATAGTATTGTTTTAAAAATTCAGGCGGAATTTAGGACAAGTCAAAACTTTCTGGAAGAAGACAAATTTCGCTTTCAATTACGCAAGATATACCGAAGATTAGGGAAGCTATGAACGCTTTTCGATAAAGTGTAGTTTTTTGAGCTTCACTCATAACCTAAGTCATGTTTCATTTGTATTACTTGATATCAAGTCCCAAAAATGACCATGGAACAAGGGACTCCCTTTGATTTCTAGGTGGGCAAATGGAATATCTATAACAACTAATTAATATGCGGGGAGGTAAGTGCAAGCGGCGGCCTGTGCTGTATGCTATAGAAGACCTCGAAACTCTATCATAATTCGTTGATATTCGAGAATATTTATAGTAACAAGATATTTAAATACATTTATGGGCACAGAAAGTGTTTTATTTAGATAACAGTCTGACCCGGTTTTCCACAATGATACTCAATATAATCTTAGAACTTGGAACTGAAAACATTCGACAATAAGTAATATTTGAAAATAAATGGTGTCGACCTGGGAATAGTAAAAAATGCAACGAGTAGATATATAAATATTTTTATTTTAAGCGGCATTGCAAATTTGATCTCATTTCTTTTCTGCTTTTCTTTTCTATTCCTCTTTTTTTCCTATCGTTTCTTTTCTGGGAATGTATTAGATAATATAAGAATTGTGTAAGATCTCGGATACCAAAAGTGCGTCAGCAAAAATATATTTGAAAAGAATTCCCTACAAGATTTGTGTAAATTATCGTGGCGAAACGGAAGTGTTATTTCACATTTATACCAGGTTGTGATGATCTTTAGGGTAGCGAGAGGACAGCAAATGTCTAAACATGAACAAACAATATTCAATAATAAAGACTTAATATATATTTAAAGATACCTTCTTGTAAATTGGGTGTCTGAAGTTTGTACCATTGCAAACGCAACGCTGTCCATTTTTTTACTATTTCTTTTTAGTAGATGATGAAACTTAAGTTCAAACTTAGCTGAGTATAAAACATTCAAATATGCGACTGAACTTTACCAAAATTGTAAAAAAATAAAACAACCAAACAGTGAAAAAATTGGAGACCGTTGCGTTTGCAACGATGCACACTTCCGACACCACGGTGAAGCTGAATAAAAGGAAGAAATCAGGAGTAGATCACGGTAGCGAACATACCAGGCAAGTTATAATTGGTATTTATCATCAATCGTACTGATTCGCGATCCCCCTGATCAACCAGTCTAGTTTAAAAAAAAATTCATAATGGGGTAAAATTCCACAAAATATACTTTTTCGAAAATTTAGTATGAAAATATAAATTATAAGCGGAACAAATGGAATACATTTACATGAAATATGCCAGGTTAAATTTCAATAAATTATAGAGGGAAATGTAACGAGAGCAATTTTAAAACGCAAGTTAACAACGATGCAGTGTTTTCACCTTGGAGAAATTTACAAATAATCACAAGAAATTCACATTTGCAGCAGTGTATAGTCTAACAAAGCAACTTTACATCGCATGGTTCGCTTAAGAAGATACGATTTATTACTTTTCCGCCAGAGATTACGAAAATACCTTGCATAGCATTCGACGATGCATGTATGTATGTTCATTACTGTATCACACATATTTACGGTAATCATGGAGTACATAGTAATGTGTTGCGTATAATAATTACCTTAGCATCCGAGAAATCATAATCAGGCTGAAATGCAGCGTTCAGTGTAGCAATCAAATAGAAGAGCGTCTTGCGTGAAATAGTATCACACAGGATAACTCCTTCATCGCCAGATTGGCTACCGCGACCAAAAACTGGCGATAAATCTATGACTGTTTGCGGTGGCGACAGTGCCTGCAAATCGTGCGGACCAACACCATGATTCTCTGCCGTGAAACGCTTGTACAGCTGCTTATCGGCTGCGACCATTTTGCATGAATAGCTCTCGATGCGGCCAAAAATACGACTATCGCCTGTCTTTATGGACAGAGCGTTGTTAATCGCTTCGAATCGGGAGCTCTCCAACAGCTTCATGATGACGACTTAGCTTATTTGAATCGGTTTTTATAATTCTGAGTATTTATTTTCTGTTTTTTTTTTATTATTTCCAAGTTTATTGACCGATAATTAATTGAGCTGATCAGTGCACAAATATTATTATCTTTTGCAAATTCAATGTAAGTGATGCCGGAGCAAATTGAAGATGCGTTCTGACTTCTCCTGGTGTTTGTTTTAAATATATTTTAGCTTAGTTTCGAACTATAGTATTTTCTTTTGTAAAACGATGCGTTCTTAAAACATATTCCCTTAACTAAGGCTTTATATATATATTTTTATCGTGGACGCAAATATATATATAAACTGGGAACGACTTAAGCTTTTGAGATGCAACTAAAGCTGCCATTCGGTATCGTTGCGACGACGGGTTTCAGGCAGGATGGAACGGTGGAGTTTATCATGGTGCAGTTTCTGAACATTGTTGTCGGATGTATTGAAATTCTCTTCTTGACAGCGGCCCGAATTCTGTTTTCGATTCTTCGTTGACTTTTTCCTGTTGCTATTGAGCACATTACACTACCGAACTGGTCGAATTCCTTGAAACGCGGTCGGTTTGATTAGCTACAGTTCAAAATGTCAATTAACCTTGCACTAAACCTTGCAAGCTGATTAGGTCACTACACGAATTAGAATCAAAGTTTTTTATTTTTTTATTTGCTTTGCCTTGCAGTGCTTCACACACGCTGTTGATTAGCGCGACTTAGCTGAAAACAGGCAAAACCGCATGCACTACACAGCCCAATAGCCTAATTTCAATAGTTTTTCTTTTTCCACGTTCCTCCTTCCTCTGTTAGTAAACAAATTACTGTTTACAGTTAGCTTTGCGCTAGCTGTTTTTTCACGGGAAATCTTCTACTGGCTTGAAATATGTCGCTTTTGTGTGCGTGTTTTGATTCACACACCTCCTCTTCGTACGCGTACGCTTGCACTCACACTCACTTTTCGCCTTTCAAATTGAATTCAACGAAAACCAGAAAAAAACCAAAACTACTATTTTCTCCGGGAATGGCTATAAGTGTTCAGATAATACTAATAAATCACTCATATTTGCTGATTTTACTATATCCTTTGCACTTCCGAAAAATTCTGATGATTCCACCGTGAAACTCAACTACAAATGGCAACTGCAAGCGGACACTTCGCTTTTAGAGCGCTTCTTTCGATGACGACCGCTTTAAAGGTCGCGCAGAAAAAAAATCTTATACAACTCGGACGATTTGTATTTCGTACGCCGAATGCGATCCTGCCACGGTAGTGAATTTACGTTTGAGACTATGCCACGGCTAGCTTGTAAATAGATTTTCAATTTGCGTATAGCTACAATTTTACACGACGCGAAAATTTCTATTTTTAATTTACACTTGTAGAGTAGACACACAAAGAGCGTTCACTTAACTTTGAAGTTTCTCTGCGAATGCTAAGTGGATGGGGTACATTCAGGCTCGAAATTTTATCATATTCACCACGGTGTGGTTAGTTAGACTGGCGGTTAATTGGAGATTGATAAATAGATTTTTTGGTTTGTATTACGCAATTCATGTAAAATAAGTGATTTTGTTTTCAATGAAATATTTATAAATAATATTTTAATATAATTTAATTATCATTTAAGAGATGCTGACAAAGCCTTAATATTAATTGAAACTTTTTAAAATTCTAGCGGATGTACGAGTTGACTCTCCGTATGATTGACGACGAAAATATTTGAACTCAGACTTTTTTTATAAAACTTAAATTTCCCCCAACCAGATATATCATAAGAAGTTATGGTAAATAGCGATAAAACTAATTAACTTCGTTTACTCGTTTTATTTTTACATAGTTTACGCTTAGTAAAATCAGTAGAACTAAGGATTAATGGATGATTAGGATTAATTTTCGTGGCTTTGTTTTACCTTTTGAGGATTGGTTCGGAAGGCAGTGAGTATTCAATAACTAGATTACTTTGAGGGAGATCAGATATCAGAGTAGGTAACACCGCAAATCGATTTACTTTCTTAAAAATGGGAACGATCCACAAAAAGTACCATACTTTCCTGGCGCGAAAGAAAAAGTTTTGGAAAATCAATTTTATATAAGCTATAATTCAAAAGCAGTCATAAATATAATTTAAAGTAAAAAACATGTAACGTCACTAATATAACGTAAGATATCAAAATATTGTGAAACACTCACAGAGATCAGAGATCAAGCTGCAAAGGAATAGGAGAAATAAAGAAGAACTGGAAGTCCTTACAGCTTTGATAAGAGGGCAAACAATGGAAAAAGAATTGGATTTCAAGATGACTTAAGAATTATACAAATTGGAAACTTTTTTCACATAAAATAAAATTTTGAACTGTCTTCTTTGATGACTATAAAGAAAATGAATATGGATCTCACCAAATTCTTGTAATCTAATCGTAGTTTAATCGTCTAATCGTCTTGTAAACTAATCGTAGAAACAACCAAAATCTTCGAGTATAATCATGCACTTAAAACCTAACAATCGGTAGTCCTTCGCATCTCAGTCAAACAGTCAAAGACTTTAATACAACGCTGAAAAATAATCATACGCTCCTTGAAATTGTTTTAAACTTTGTCTTCACAAAGTTTCAGCTCTGAAGGTAATTTATTACTAAATAAATTATATATTTAGATAAAAGCATGATAGAACAAATTACAGGAAAGAAAAATTAGAGGAAGATAGATAGTAAAAGATATATTCGAATTGAAACGTTTACTCGGAACTCATTGTGATTTAAAAGTTTTACTTCCAAAATGAATAATAATTCAGGTGTAAAAATTTGACTCACATATAATTTGAAGATTTACCTATTTATATTTATTTATTTTTAATCTATTTCGTGATACGTGATAAGCGAGAATACAATCCTTTTTTCTGTATGAGTTTTCTGTTCTGCGGCAAACTTGATCATAATTATGTTCTTTTATAATCATTAAATCAGTTTAGTTATATTGAATATCCACGAACAACAACAGTGATAAATGATTAGTACTTCATGAAGGGAAAACAATTTCCTACAAAGGACACACCTTCCCTTTTTCAAAGCACTTGTTTTAATTTCTGACTGAAAACCACAACGAGCTAATCTACACAGAACACTCTAATTCCATGAATCTTCAAAATTATCAAAAAATTAAATCTTTGTTATTTTAATCTCAATACAAAAAAATATAAACAATTTATCATGCTAACACATATGTGCATGCACGTGAAGTTGAACTTAAATTGAATATCTTTTCTTTTCGCAACAAGACATCTTTTTTTTTCTTGATAGGAAATAAGATGAGCATGCTCTTGATTTATCCAAACCAAGAAAATAAGCATGAGTGAGTTTTATTGCATATGAACATTTATGTATATGTTAATGTTTAAATTAAGCAACCGGGCAAACACAGGGTTGTACTACGTTCGAATTTTATGTTGCAAAATATAAGGATTAAAAATTCAATGATAATTGAGAACTAACAAACTAACTAATTGCACGAGCCCAGTAGTAGTGTTAGTCATTATACTGGTAAACGTTATTCTGGTGTTAATATTTTAAGAATAATAGTATTACTTTTATTTTCAATATAATGGCTGCAATCATGCAAAGTTTATACGTATTCATACTTTTTTATAATTAATCATTCTTTTCTGAATATTATTAATAAAATAATGCTCAAACAGTCCTAGAATATATTAAGATCTGTAGCAGGAGCCCAACCAGCTTCCGGCTGTTGGCAGAAATTACATCAGCTGATGGCCTTATACAGACAGGATTTCTTCCGGTAAATCCAGGCAATTATAGATGTTACATCGGAAGCTGATACAGCGGTTACAAGAGTATAAGTGTTATATTCTGTACGATAAAATGTATTTCCAGTAACATTAGATGTGGTACCAGCAGCGTCGCAAGATGAATAAACACCATTTTAGATTTTTAACAGAAGTTTCATATTGAAACGATTTGGTATTATAATACGGGCGAATGAAAGGGGGAAGGGTACTTGAAAGGGTCCGTGTAGATTTGGCAGTGCAGGGATCAACCTCAGGGATTGATTTGTGAAGCACTCTGCGTTAGGCAATGACAATGCACGTATTCTTGGTGATGTATTCTAAACATATAGCAGTTGCCAGATCATTTGATTGGGCCCTCTTCAGAATAAAGCAAACTGAGGAGGTTTCAGCGATGGATAACAACAGTGGTACCTATAGATGACCTATAGAACAGTGGTTCTGAGATGATTCCGTTGTCATACAAATACATGTCAAATACCTGAGAATTATCCTAGACACAAATCTGTCCTTGTTTTGCACAGCTTCATACAACATACGACAATACCACCCGCTTTGTTTAGTCACTGAGTAGGCTGATAATTAATTTTGCCAGTTTCCGAGGAGCATGGAGGTAACTATTAACTATTCTGTAACTAACTTACCGAGGTTCAGTATGATACTAGTGAAAGTTAAGAAGTACAGGACAAAAATAGCAAGCGTCCAATGTCAGGAAGCGCTGTTAGTAGTAATGTAGCTACCATACTGTCTAGAAAACATTGTGGTTGTACTGTTCAACGCTAAATCAGATTGACCTGGAAATTTTGTAAACTTTAGGGAAAAATTCTGGGGAATTTTTAATAGGGAAAGTACGACGAAGCAAAACCTTATTAAAGGCACAAATTATAAATAAATGAACTCAACGTTCAAAAGATTTATATAGCAATAAATTTTAACCTTTATTCCCTTAAGGAAATTCTTAAAAACATTCAAATAGTATTGTGTAACCCATTTTAAAAGATCCCATCAACATCATTGCTAATCCACCTCTGTTCTAAGCAATATTTCGTAGCCATTTATTCCTGCGTTCTTATATCGAAGCACAAAATTTAGATTTGACCAAATGTATCATGCGTACTAAGTACCAAACAAAGTTTGTGACAAAGACGACTACGAAACTGATGTTCATTATAAAGGAAACGCATATGCTCGTTGTTCTAGACGTTCAACCCCCATTTGATTCTTTCTCATCTTTCATCATACTTTCAGAGAGAATAAAATAAAATAAATCTACAGATCTTGCGCAGATCACGATGAAAATCTTGGTCTTGGCCAACATATCTTAGCGAATACCATGCACATATGTATATCTTGAGTTTGAGCAGTCAGTCACAGTTTCAGCTCAGATTCTCAACTCATCCCATCGTCCCATCGATCGATTTGGCTACTTTTTCCGGGCGTAAAGTTCTTCCATTATCATTTTCTAAGTATCCATTTAAGGCCCACACGCGTGCGATAGTCAATAGTGTGTGAATTATCCGATCACTATCTATTAAAACTAATCAAATGAAGATGATTCCTAGTTAATTTTTTTTACGCGGAAATGACAAGGGACAATTAACGTATATCTTGTGTCTCCTTGTGGCATCTATACAGTCAGCGCAACTGGATAATGTGATAAATTATTTAAAAGTCAGGTGCTAATATGAGTTCAACCTGAATAAATGCATTTGTGCAATTGCAATAAATGTTAACAAGCTAAGTGCATGTGCTTGAGTGTTAACGTTCATGTGAGTTCGCAAGTGAATAGTGATTACTGCGAATTTTCTTTCCTTTTTATATTGCATCGCAAAAGTTACTCAACTGCACTGCAGAGGTTAGAATGAAAATGAAAGGTATCACATGTTACTAATAGATTTATTCTCATAGTGAATATAGTGAAGATTGCTCGAGTGTAAATGATTGATTCAAGTGTGCTCTACTTTAAATATGTGTAGTAGGCATGTTAACAGGCTCAAATATCATGCTCTAAGTTAATTGATTATTTTTTTAGAATAAAAAAAAGCTTCACAATAAGTTGGTAGCAAAAGAACCTCAGTGAAGATGATTTCGTCGAATTAAATAGATCAGGATTAGTCACACTAATAAGACCCTTGTATTTATTTCGTCACTTGATTTAAGTAGATAATTTATTCACGTTCTCTTCTTGTTCTCCACTTTACTTTTCCATTTTTAATTTCGTATCTTTTTTATTTGATTTCGATTGACGGAAGGACAATTTGCGGATATTATGGCGCATGTGTGTCATTGCTCACTGTTTATTTTTACTTAAAAAACCGGAAATATCTTGCGAGCGAATTTAGGTTTTATGTTAAGTATTTGCACAAAATCTAAGTGGCAAAACAAAACAGACAGAAAAGTATATGATAAATGGATGTCGAAGACACGAGTTTCGAGCATTTCATCAATTACTTAAACATTAGATACTTTAATCAGCTTTTCTCATATCAACAGCGCATGGTGAATTGAATCAAAACTTTCTTAGTAATTTTTTAACGATTATTTATATACAGTTGCATGATCTGGTCAAATCAAATCAGATTTCGCATCTTCCTTAGTTTTTGAACTTGAACCATTAATTTGAAAAGGCAAAAATGATCAAACCTTGAGTTGGATGGCATAGATTAGAACTGGTGCTTAAGCCTTACTAATCTACTTCTTATTTCCCTTGAAAATATAAAACCATACTTTAATTTAAGGCCATACATAGAGATATGCAATAATTTTGGATGTTTTCAAACTCTTGCAAATATTTCAATCATAAAATGAAGTAAAGGCCCTGAAAGAAACATTAACTAAACCCATAACAAATTATACTCATATGATAAAGTGTTTCTTTTATAATTATTATTACTGGAACAACGTATAACTTGCTCAAACATCTCTCAGTCAAAAAGAACCACGGACAACATAAAATCCACTATAAAATTGACCTCATTCCATATGATACGGAAGAAAATCCCTTATATACTATTAAAATAAACAAAGTGTTCTATAAAATGTGTACATTCTCGTCATCGTATACATAATGCCATATAACATTATTATACGGTTCTTTAGCCTCCAATTTTATTCTGGAATCGACATCATCCCCCACGGCTCCAAATTTATGAATTTCAATTCCGAAAACCAGGTGTACTGAAATAAACTTCAATGTACTGAAATAAATTTCACGTTTTCGTTGCTAAATACAATTACAATGTGGAATGTAAACTTTGAACTTAATTTCTAAAAATAAGATTTTCTGCATATTGTATGAATAAATAACTTCAAATAAAATTAAAACGTGCCGTCTAGCAAGAATGTCCATAAAATTATGGTCTAAATTTTTATCATAATTAACATGGCGCTTGTTAAAAATAAATCAAACTAAAAAATATTTCATCACTTTAGACATACACAAAATGAAATGTAAATAATCTTTCACGTTGCTGGAACTTGCCATGCAATCTCCTTAATTAGTTTTAATTTTTGAACGTTTAACAAATTATTTTTAAAGTTGCATCGCATTACCGCACGAAGAAGAATAGAAAATTTTCCAAGTGAAAATTCCGGGAGATAAACGATACTTTGGCCTGTTCTGAGCTTATGAGATTCGAAGTTCGAATTGTTCAGCTGTGAGAAATATTATCATTAATGAATTAAAGAAGAGAGGTTTCCTTGTGGTATTGAATTTATGAACATGTTTTACAATATCAAGTTATTACGATATATTTAGAGCAAGCAGGAGTATAGAAACCTAATTGGGGGGAATATAACGGCATGGATATTATACAAGAAAGCATTTCCATTTTGGTCATTTTCATTAGAACTCTATTCATGTGTAATCTATAAATAGCCTTATGAGTTATATATCCATGAAGGACATGATTTCGATGAATTGAAATAGAATTGAAATTGTGTACCATACTGGCAACTTTATAGCATAAAGTTTTACTTCCACTTAATAACTGTATAAGAACCTCTTTTTTTGGTTTTGAAAACAATCACAAACCATTCATACGAAAGCGAAATAATATAAATAGTTAAACAGAAAAACTTCTAACACAATGATGTCTCCTGAAATCATGATAGATATTGCGTAGTTTGTCTTTTGCCCTGAACACAACAGAGAACTAGAAAGCATCATTTCAAACATTTCAATTCACGGTCTCCTAACTGCCTATTTTGGCCAAAGATAGTAGATGATGCCTACCATACCTTCGTCACCTTCTTGCCTACTATATGGTACACTTCTTGGAAAAAAATTAGACGTGTTCTCATTATCATTTCAAACGCTTTAATTCGCGATCTCCTGCCTGTCTATTTTGCGCGAGACTGCATATGATGCCTACCATATCTTCTACATATACGAAAGATAGGTGGGACATTGTTTATATCTCGGAGCGTGGAAAAATGGTAGGATCAAAGGACAAATAGAACTGCGAAGGTTCTCTACGCTCCGGCGGTTTAAAGAGCCGAACTTATAAAGAAGGGCATCTTAGATCGCTTGTCAGAGCAGCGAGAAAGGATATCGCTCTTTCTTACCAGAAAGCCGATCAATCGCCGATTGATCTTTCTTACCAGAAAGTCACAGTCGGCGAGAATAAACAGTCCTAGCCTAAGATGTGACAAACATTTGCATTTTTTATTTTGTTTTTATGGCCATATAGGAAAAAAAACTGCTAGCATACTGAAAAAGCACAAAAAACCTTATTCCAACAGCCTGATAGACATTACATATCTAGTTTAAGTGAAAGGAGTCGGATTCGGATCTTACTCCGCTCTCGGAAATGTCTTCCTAATTAAATAAGAGCTAATTAAGTCTTTCGAATTACGCTCTCTGTTAACACGTTCACAAACGGAGATTTTATATTACTCGTCATCTTTAAGAATAGTCTTCATAATTGATTCAAGGATAACTCGATCTAAGGTGGAGTCAAGCACAACTTCTGTTCTTTGTATTTGTTCTGCCTTCTTTTTATTTCAGACAAAATACAGATACAATACATACAAGATGCTCCAAACTTCCCCATATTGTAAAGCTGTTTGCAAAATATATCTGAGTCTCATCAGAAAGTGATTGTAGTAAAGGATTACATTTCTTTGCCTACGACTTATCCACGATTCAAGAATTTTAATAATCCTAGGCGCGGGACAGCTGAGTTTCGGCGTTGTTGCGTTCAAATAAGCTCATGCACAAGTCTCAGCAATAGTCTTTACACTTTCAATTGCCAAATCACTTTTATGCTTAGGTACTATACGTTCTCGAATCAGCAGACAAATAGGGATAGCGCACTACGTCCTGTGGGACAGGGCTAAAGGAAAATCTCGAAGCTCACTTTGTACGCTCGCCATACATGCCTTGTATTGCTTCACTTTGCCGTTATTATAAAGAGTTCACATACGTATTCGACATAAGTTTTCTTAGTGGTCGGACTTTATAACCTTCTGAATATGTTCCCAGTAGAACAGCTTCTTGTCTATCGGTATTGACTCTTTGGTTTTTGTTGAGTTAGGTGTTGCCTTCAACGAGATGCTGGTTGGAATTCTTGTACGAATCAGCATAACAGACTTTTGCATATGATGATTTATATGATTTATATTCGCAAGCCCAAAACCATGATTTTTATCTAGCCACTACCCATTCTGCACTCTTTTACATTTCTAGTTTGAATTAGAGTTGGGCGCGCTCTGTGGTTCTGGAGGTTATGGCAGAAACAACATCTACTATCAGGAATATATTCGTCTGAATTTTAATGTGCTGTAGTTAGTACGATTCGTCTTCAAGCACCCTCACGAAACCATTCTGATATCGTAACCATGATAATAACCATTTCAAGGTCATCGAGGGAGGAATTGAAGACTTACTGAGGAATCGAGCAATTAATAGGCGAAAATCGGAAATTTTTATCAAACCAAAAAAATTGGTGAATTAAAGTGAAACTGTTCGGTGTATTTATTTAAATTTTTTTTGGTAGCCCTCAGCAGTTTATCTAATTCGATTGCAACGCGAATAAAGTCGCAAAGAACTTATGAAGGTTGGGCATCGGTCTTATATTGACCAAACATAAGGGTGAACATTGGGCGCTATGTGACTAGAGGCAACTTCCACTAGACAGTGAAGGCAGAGTGTAAATTGCCGGCCGAACTCATGTCGACTGGGATCGAGCAGTCAAAATATTTTGTGCGGCTTCTGCCACGCTGTATCCAAGGACATGACTGCTTTTTGTTCTCTTTCGACTTTTTCAGTTATATGATATTAATTTTCTCCCTTCTTTACTTAAGAAAAGTCAAGGTACGAGTATCTCCATGAGTTTTCCTGCTGTGATGCTTATGATGCGCATTGTTCTAAATGAGGGCGGAGATGTCGAGTTTCTTTCTCCCTTATCGATTAGTATGAACCGTGCCATATTCCAGAGTGGAAGATATTTTTTCGCGAAATATGTTTTGTCGTTATACTATACTATGTTCGCAAATTTGTTAGCTGCTATAGACATGTCTAATGAGAAACTCTCATTCGAGCAGTACCCTATGTTCTTCTTAAACAACAAGTAACCATTCTTTTATTCGCCAAAGATAATGGATTTTCGACATTTTTACAAAAAGCACCCATAAAAATTAAAAAAATTAAATATATAAAATTTGACATCCTTTCAAAATAATAAAGAAAACGAAGTTAAAATTTTCCTTCTTTGCATGACTATATTACACATAACAAACATTTTTTCTAAGGTCTCTTTTTGAAAATGTCCCTAATTTAAATGTTATCAGCTTCGATCTTTTATTTAAAATATTATCTTTAGGCAGAATTCAAGAAATGTGGAAAGAATCAAATCGCCCATGAAATAAATAAGCCAACAATTCTATTCGAAATCGGCTTAAAACCGAGTGTCAAGATTTATTTAAAGGAAGGAAGCATGCCCAACATAACCTATTATAGAACCTACAATGGAATCTCAAATTTTATAAACGGTTTCACCACCCCCAAAAATATTTTAATCTCCATAGAAAGTCGGGGGTTTTCAACTAAATAATAGATTTAACAAGAAATTGCAACATGTTAAGGTTTAACAAAAATTCAACTTTAATATCCAGTCGGGATTTATTTCTTTCGTAGTCCAAGTTCAAGCTCCCCGTATTTTGAGCTCTCCAGTTTTCAATTGCATTGAAAAGTTTCATTTATTAATATTTATAAATATATATTTTATGTTTTATATCTATATCAAAGTTATCAAAAAATCTATATTTCTTATGTTATTAAGTCATTCACTTCGCTCTTATCGTTTGTCTTAGCCAAAAAGTTAGCAAGAATTGAAGATCATATTATTTACGTTGTTTATAAACTGACACTAAAAACTGATTTGAGCCTTCAGAAGTTAATTAAACGAAAAACGACAGGAAGTTATATTAACATCAACACATCAACCAATGCCACCTCATAATTTAAACCATCATCAATTGCAGTTGGGGAAATTCAATATCCAAAATGTTAGCTCTATCTCAGCTCCATATCTTTCATCTTTTCACTTTGTTCATTCATCTTAATCTCGTATCTTTTCTATGAAATCCCAGCAACCATCGCTATGAGAACAACCTCATCCAATAGTACCAAAATAGAATCGAGAGAATTCCTTTCGTCATGATACTCAAGCATGTACGACATTTTCACACTAAGGTAGCACAACGAAGATCCTCCTGTTTAGCTAAGCTAGCTAGGTTCGGGTTGGGCCGATTTGGATGCCTTTGCATAAAGATGCATTCTTTTCCGTTTTATACACTTGACTTTGAAAACGGACATTTTGCACAGAATGGATGCAACAATGTATAATCCGAACGTGCATCTCGTAATGCATCATTTGTATTCGCAAAACGCCCAAAAACAGTCCATGGAACTTGCTGCCTACTGAAGGGATACGATTCAATGTTCAAAATATAAATAATGATGATGCCAACACATACGAACGAAACAAAAATATTTTGTTAGTAAATTGGAATGGAAAATTCACTCAACAGGAACAACAGTCATAGCAATAAAAACAATAATCACAAATATAATGCAATCTCAACATTTATCAAAAGACTTTCAATTCAGATGTTGAAAATGTTCTCCAAGTGTTTGACCGAATCGTTTCCAAGTTGCTTTGGCCAATGCGTTGTCTTGCTTCCTTACCACCAGTCAGTCTTTCTTCGTCTTGGCTGGCTGGCAAACTCCATGCGGTACTTGTGCTCCTTTTGACTTTCTTCTGTTCATTTCATTAGTTACACATTTGGCAAATTGCCCAAAATGCATATAAATATGCACAAAGAGAGGTGGATGTACTATGGCCGACTTAATCGCTAAACAAACTTTAAGATCTTTGAATGTATCTTTCTGTTCAGTGTATCTGATTTTGAGATTTTTTTGTATCACGTACGAAGTTTATTTAATGAAAATTTTATCGAGTTTTCGGGACGGCAAGTAGCTTGAAAATATCGAAATAATCATGATTGCTCGTGAAATTGCTTTAATAGATGCGACGGTATGTAGAGTTATTATTTGAAATATCGTAAAACAACAGTTCCGGCAGATCATGTATTGCTTTGAAAGTTTCGAAGGATGCTGCTGAATTGATTTATAAAATATATTGTAATGCTTCTATGACTTCCAATCGCAATAAATTTATCTTTAAAAAACGCTTGAAATATAGTTAAATTTAATGTGAACGTTAAAATTTCATTTTTTTTCTTTTCATTTTCCTTTTTTTAAAGATACACTCAGTCAAAGAAAAATTGTTCGTAATGGTATCCAATAAATCATTGCGCAAATTATGTTATGATTCAGAATCAGTCAAGTATACGCCAGTTTGTATAATAGAAAAACAGAAAGTGCTATCGTTCCGATATCAACATATTAAAATTAAATTGAATGTGAAGCCTAATTGAGGTGTTGCTAAACTTCGTTAAGCACTCTTAGTCGTCCTTAATCGTCAATCTTTGTACATCTTATAAGATGGCAGCAAGCAGAACAGATATTTTGTGCTATGTAACAAAGCCAGCCCATCTTCCATATTCAACTTATTGCTACACCACCAACACAGTGGCCATTTTTGATCCTTCGATCATCACTGGATATGGACAGAAAATAGTTTCTGTACAATCGTAGAATTAATAGCTTAGAATTCGATAAGCATGTCCCTCTAAGAATTAATCGTCACGGAATACTTTTAAGTTTATACCTAGAAAAGGACTTTCGTGTTATTTATTAAGTGTTTGAGGAATTATTCACTTGCACGTGTTCAAAAACAAACTGCTAACATAAATCATTATTGTGAGCAATTCAATGCTGGATGATAATGAAATATCTATTCATTAATTGTGGTGGACTGTACTCAGTGTCCGCATGTACTCATTGAGATGTATTCTATAAGGTTTATTTGATTAAATAATTATGCCAGGTTTAACAAAACGCTATTTGCCATATACCATTTAAAGTCTGAGAACATAAAACCTTTTTGCATTCTTGGTTTTTAAACAATGTCATTTCAGCACTTTAAAGTATCAAATGAGTGAGTGCTTGGCTGTTTGTTACTAGGAATCATTCATTCGAAGCTGGAATACCAACTATACTAAATATTAACACGATGCGTGAAGCCAGAAACCGTATTTCATCATAGGCTTTAATCAGGATAAAATCAGTTCAATGAAAATGAATAATATCCTATCAATATGAATTTAGAAACAGTTTTTTATACTCATAAATACATTGGAATCTATTCCGTTTATAATAGTCATTGAACTATTGTTAACAAGAAAAGATTTTTGGCCGAAAATCCAGTCTCGTCAAGTGTTCCACATTCGACTAGTGAAATCTTAATTAACAAAATCGAAAACTGGATCAGAAAGGACCATGCAGAATTATAACCGTATGTAATCTTTGCGCTGCATCATGATTTGTTTGAATTCATTCTCAATTCATCGATTGAGGCAAGTTCTAGTGGAAGCTTACGACGATTTCAGATTATTCGCATTAACTTGGGCCGGAAGGTGGGTCAAAGTCGCTTGGTTTCAACACCAAAAAAAAACACGAGAGATCTGGTCAGAATTCCACTTTAAATTTTGCCTTTGCTAATTTCTTCCAAGGTACTTATTGCAGCTAGATGGGCAGATACTCTTACACTAGAAACTCAAATCCAAATATCTTTGTTACTAGCTAAATTCGAACCTATTACACAGATATCGAAACTATCCCAAAACTGCTCTGTAGAAATAAACTAATCGACCCTTTAGCCGAAAAGTGCCATTGGTGAACGGGAAACTGCCCATCAAGGCTTTGGTGAATTTGTCAATATGATGTCACGATCAAGAATGATACTGACCGTATATCGTTGATCTTACAGCATGGCTCTGTCGAATGCCCTTACAACAAAGTGTAGACTAGATTATGATTTATTATTATATGCAAACCAACAGAGAAACCGGAAGTCTCTGATGAAATTTTTCAAAGTTTAAAATTTTAAAATAAAAAAATAAAACATCTTCTATATCTGCTACGCTCGTTTAATTAGTCAATCGCACATTAGACTATCAATTAAATCCATTTGTAATCTTGTTGAAGATCTTAACAATCACAGTACCCTGAAAGATTTAATATTGAAAAATTTATTTTTGGTTTCCCAAAAAAACAATGCCAGAAAGTAATATCCTACGAAAACTTACAACAGCATGATTGAAGTCATCCAAAATACCTGCCTCACTTGGAACAGTGAAAGCAAGAATTAAGAAAACGCACAAACAAACGAACGCCAAGAACTGCATGGTGGGTAAATGGGTAATTACTAGCCATATTCGCGAATTCTGCCTATTTATATCTACGAAATTTTGTAAATTTTATCTCTCGAATTAGCATAGATCGACAAGAACCTAATGAAAATGCAAGGAAACAAAAAAAAAACGAAATTATTGTATCACTGCTATCTGGTATGTTCGCTCGGTTTTATCATTTGTTGTTTAAAAATATGTTTGATACTAATCAATCATCGGATACGGGGAAGGGGGAGGTATGAAAGTATCTATTTTCAAAACATTCTGACTGGTTGTAATTTCAGCGTTTCTCGTTATTTTAAGAATTCAAAGCGATTGGTGGTAAACTTTAATAATTTAAACGACGACTGTCTAGTTTTGCGTATGCAGTGACGACAGAAGGAAAAAAAAATTTGTTGCTTTTGAAAAATTCAAAGTAACAAAATTTTACAAATATTTATTTGATAAAAATAAACAAATACGATAGTAATATAAAATAAATTTGAAATTATGTTAAATGAAATTATGTTTAAATAAAAATGTTAAGGGCTTTTATTGGCATGAACTTTTTATGTATAATATTTCTAATACATTAATATTTCCGCAATTTTTTGAATTCTGAATTATGAAGTTTGCCAAAAATTAGAAATATTATCCAGGATACCCGTTATACGATTACTAGAGTTCCAATTTTACCCTTACCCTTACTCTACGAACACCTGATGAGTGTCGAAGTTGTATTGAGAAAGTCAGTCTTTTAAACATCAACATATAACTCATAGTTACCCTTGCAAAAAAGTCTTAGTGCCTAAGTACCCTCATGCCCTGTAACGTAGAAACTTCTCATGTTTAAATTTTAAGACTAAAATTATTATTCGATCTTAAAGTATAATTTTTACTTTTTAAATTAATATTTTAAAAAACTTTCAGTAATGTTCCTTTATGCACTAAAAGCAGACTGCGTAAAGCCACATTCCGCAGCATCGATTTTTGCCCCACAATAATAGTACAGGTTCGAACCTTCACCGCAATATATGTCAAACCTTTTCCATGATATGCATTAGATCTCCCAAATCTCGAGACCGAAAGTGAATGAAAAGGAATATAGCGAGGTGTCCCTGTAGACTGATATCAGAATTAGTAAATACAATAACAAGAGTAGCACTAGCACAACTCCGATTCTGGGTCTGCGGCGTCGAACACAGTCGCCATTATTCTGCATTAAGATTCAAGATATGTTGAACAATTTTTCATTTTATGAATAAATTACCCAAAAATGATCCAGCTATTTGCTTTACATAATTTTGTTTACTAATGCATAATAACTGACCATATTAATTTCCCGCTTTCAGGCCCAATAAATGGATAGTGAAACACAACTAGAGACTGCAGGAGATATGGAGCAAATACTATGAACAAAACTAATGGATTTAGAGAATACGCGAGTGCAAGCACTTCGCTCTACAAAAAAGAGGTATGGATCGCACTTATTGTTAATTGATATAATCAATACATAGAATCCAGTCAGAATTAAGAACAAAAACGAATTCCATAGCAAACCAAATCAAATACAAGTCAACGAACAACATCGGGTCTTTCATTTTTAAAATGGTTCAAAAAGAATGATAAATCAACGATTGATTCCCGATGTTCAACGAAATCAGTAGGACGTAATTTCCACGGTGTGAATCGTCATAACCACAATCATTTCTCAAATAGTAGCCATGAAACATTAAGTCCTTCATCTAGTCCTAATCTTGATTATTTATCGCCAAGCTCGAGCTGTGATAGCATAAAAAGTACATCCACAACTGGATTTGCTTTCATTAAACCGAACAATTATAGGCCATCAAATGGCCTAACGGTAAGTCGTGTAACTAAGAATCCTAGAATTAAAGTTTAAAAAATAATTTTCTTTCACAGCAGCGGACATTTTCTGCACAAGATATAGAAGATACAACCGCATGTGTGACTCTCGATAATACCAAGCCTGATTTAACTATTAGAAGGAAATATTGTCTTTATGATGCAGACACACTGACATCAACTGAAGACGATTTTGAAAACGTTCGATTCCGAGGAGATCGAAGTCTTCCACATTTACGAAAAAAGTGGCGAGAGACTACAACAACATCAAACCAACGACGAAGAACAAGACGCACTGTTAGTGATAGTTCTAAGGATAAAAAATCTGGAGCTTATGTACATGTTAAAGGAAAGCGGAAAGCACCACCGCCGCCAGCAACACCGCAACTCGTTAATGGAAGTGTTAGTAGAGAAGGTGTGGATAAATCAACAACAACACTCAGTAGAAAGAAACGCAAAGCTCCACCGCCACCAAATAATTCGTCACCTCCAACAACAAGTGCAGCAAATCCTGTAGATCAATCTTTTAACACCGACGTCTTATCAAACGAAATGGATCTGAAAGCTCTGATGAGATCTTCTGCTCCAAGTGGCAGAACGACTGAAATACCAGAAACCACAGGCATAAGAGCCTCTGCTCCCCCACTTGTTGCTGAACGTGAGGATTTTACTGCAGCTCGTAAGCTCACTGAACAGCAAAAGCAAGCCGTTCTCGATAATATAGTTCGAGTTACGCAATCTACTTCTTCCAGTGAAACTGACATAATAACTCCTCCACCAACATCACCAATTTCACCTAGACCTTGGTATAAGCGGCCGATTTCAACCCACCGAGACAGCTCAATTCCGTTTAAACGTGAAGTTGTCCTTAAAACTATGGAAAAGCGCAAAAGTAAGCAAAAGGAAAAAACTTCCAAAGTTGATAATACGACAGAAAGCACCCATTCAAGGTCGTCAATTTTTGAAGCATCTTCAAAGTTTGGCTTCTTTTTGCGCGGAAAAGATCATTCCGAAAAGGACAAAGAGAAACGACGATCAGGTATAGGAATTCCTAATATAAGCGAATTGGATCGCGAAGCTGCCGAAATCGTTGGACGTGAATATGCGTTCGTGCAAGCTGCTGAGAAGACAGAAAAGGAAAAGTTCTTTACAAAATCTGATCACATTATGCTGCAACAAGAAATGTTTGGGTCCAAAACCAATATTGAAACAAGTTCCGAAATTTGCAAAAATGAGGAAGATCAAGAAGAAGCAACTAAATCAGCCAAAGATTTGATCTCAAAATTCGAAGCTTCCTCGAATGCACCCCGTGTTACGCTCAATACTTCATTCATTGGCCGTAAAGATAACTTTGTAAAGCAAGATAGTAAAGATAGTAATACAAGTGTTGATGTTCCTGCCAAACCTGATGACAAAAAAGATATCCAAACTAAACCTCCTTTACGTAGTAACAATCAACCAACCAAATCTGACCAACAGCTTACTGAATCAAATATTCTTTTCAACAAAGAGCCCGAAAAAAATAATCAAAAGTCGATAACGAAAGATAATTTTGTAACCAGATTGTCGTGGACATGTGCCTATTGCACCCTAGAAAATCCTGGTTGGCGAATTATTTGTGAAGTCTGCGAACGCATCAAACCGTATGACAAGCGCACTAGTATCGAGACTCAAGTAAGTCAAAACAGTAAAATTGTAAATGTTGCTTCTAGTAAAGAAGAAATTCCAACGCAAAATTTGAACAACAAAATGAGTAAGTCAGAACAGTTGCCGGATTGGGATAAGAAAACTGAAAAAGTTTTAAAGTATTTTATGCCAAAAACAGGTAATTGTAGTCCACTGTCTAAATCATCGTCGGAGACTTCCGTAGCAAAACATTTGTTGAGAAAGTCTACTAGTACAAACAAACCACCATCCGGATCACCGCAGTTAGGTTTACGAAATAGAATTATAAATACAAGTCAACCAGACATAGTGAAGCCATCAGGTTTTGCAGGAGCATTTAAATCAACGAGCACAAGCACAATTCCCGAAGAAAAGGAGAATCTCACACCATCAGATGAACAGAAGCGTCCGCTTTTAGACAGCTCGGTAATTGTGACAACAGTCACTCCTGTCTTTTACGCTTCCGCTACTTTAGTGAAAAACTCCGAAGTGGCTATTCTAGGTGAAACTAAAAAAGAAGCCAGTCTTGATGTGAATACAACTCAAAAACAAGATCTCTCGAATGGAATTGCTCAAAACAACCAAATCAGCACAATTAACGCATCTAACAATACCATTAAAGGGCACTCAAATGAAGATGTTAGAATTGAATCCACATTAAATGCCGAAACAAAAATTGATCTGAATGAAATTAGAAAGGCTCGTCTAGCTAAATTTTCGGTTCCACAAATTTCACCGCTTGAAACTGAACCTATTCCCATCCATGATCATGATTCTCTTCAACGAGAAAAGAAACGATTGCGTGATATGATTGAAGCAATGAGTGCGAAAGCTCTTGTCGAGAGCCATCCTTTGAAAACCACCAAAGAACTAACTCCTCCAATCGATGAAACAAAACGTAAAACACCACCATCAGATATTGTAAAACAAAATCAAACAAACCCTACACCTGCGCAAATCAATAACGACCAAACCAAATTAGGAGCAATCAAAAAAGTGTTTGCCAAAAATCGTGTCAAAGATCCTCAAAAGAAGTTTCCGGATCCCGATTATGTCAAGCCCAAGAAGGTATCAACATCAGCTCAAACTACTGCAATCACAAAAAAATCTCTAACACCTGAAGATTTTCCGAAACATGGATTGGCTTCCGCCAAACAAGAAACAATTTATGCAAACGTACCAATCTATGAGAACAGTCCCCTCGAAAGATATGACAGAAATGTGAGACTTACCGAAAATGATCGAGTCAAAGTGCAGGAAATTTCACAACAATTAACTTCAGTTCAAGGAATAAATGATTTTAAGGAATCGTTGAAGAATACACCGAAAGGAATAAGTGCAACCGATACATTGGCGTTGAATAAAATAATGAGAAATTTAGAAACGGCAATAGCGGAAGGACAACATGAATTAGCTGCACAAATTGCTATCGATTTAGCAAGAATGAAAGTTTCATTGCATGTGACAAAGCAAAAGGATCGTCCTATTTCGCGAACAGATTTGGATTTTGAGAAAAATATCATGTGAGTAGATATTTTTATATGATGAATACCTTGTGTGAAATTGCTCAACACTATAATTTCAGTTGGTTGAGTTGTTACTCCAGTCCAGTCCTTCTTTGTCTTGAGGTTCCCCATGTCTTTGTCTTAACTGTTTGAACGACTTATATCTGTTAGAGTGCAAGATAGCTCAGGAGACCCGAAACAAGTCTTCAAATTAAATTTGAAGCCAAGAAAAGCTAGATCTCATCTTTCATTCAATGTTTTAAGTTTTTTGAAAACCTCTTCTAGCAAAACCTCCTTTCTAGCAAAAACGTAGCTTTCTAAATGAGAGGATGACATGATAGATAAATGTTGTTCGTAGTACGGGTTGTTTAATTATTTTGATTTTAAAAAATCTTAAATCCAGCTTCACATGCTTAACCCAGTTGACTTCATTATCCAGTCAATTCGTCTACCCCACCTCCTAGCTGACATATTTATTCTGCACTGACGCTTAACTCCCATTCCGGCACGGATCGGCTATATACGGTAAAAGCAGACCTCACATAGAAGTATGCTTGAAGTGACACTGAATTGAATTTCTTGACAATTCATCGATCATTACTCAAGACTTCATTTACTAGCAACTAATCATTCGTACATATTTTATTTACAGAGTCGATATGTTCGTCGAAGACAAATATTCGCAAAAAGGTCCAATACAAATAGCAATCACACCTCTTCTCACAATAGTGAAATTAAAGCAAAAGATTGCCACGGATTTTGATATCCCCATAGGCGTTCAAAGATGGTTAATCAATGATGATCTTGCTTTGGATGACGATAGAACACTGCTAGATTTTGGCGTGAAAGACCAAGCTGCTACATTCTACTTATACATAATTGAACCGGATATTCATTTTTACGAAGTCAAAAAGACGAATGTTAAAAAAAATCAACTCCTTCCGAAAATCATTGAAGCCAAGATTAAAGGTTCGCCAGAGAAACAAACGATGGGTACGGCTGAATTGGGCTCGAAAGTAGTTCAAGTAAACGAAAATACATTAGGCTGGGCATGCAACCTGTGTACTTTAATTAACCCTCCGGATCGAGTAATATGCATGGCATGCACAAAACCAAGGCCGAAAGAAAAACCCCGAGAGGATTCACCTTTCAAAAAGCCGACAGTCCAGATGAGACATGCAGAGAAGAAAAACGATTTGAATAAAATTAATCCGAACCGAAGATCTACTGATGTATTTAACATAGTTGATATTAAAATCGATGTAAAAAAGACAGTTATTGACCAAATCAAAAATGTACCAAGCGCTGCTAGTCCAAATATTACTAGGAATAATTATCGCGGAGTTGATAATTTCAATCCGAATCGAAAAAAAGGTCCAGCACCTAAGCCCGTCGCAAATAGGCAAGCAGCCCCTAAGGCTCCAATAAATGGATCATCACCTAAAGAGAACACACCGAATAAGGATCATTATTTAGAACTATTAAATTTAGATAATACTGATATTGTAACGAACGTTGATGGATTCGAATGCCCTATTTGCTTTATGAAGTTCAGCATGGGTGAGGGTGTAGTTCTGCGAGATTGCTTGCACACATTTTGCAAGGAATGTCTTGCCCATACAGTGCAGTATAGTGAAGACGCTGAAATTAAATGCCCTTATATGGATGCCGAATATAGTTGTGATAGCGTTCTACAAGAAAGAGAAGTTCGAGCCGTAGTTAGTAAGGATATATATGAGTTGCATTTAGTCAAATCGATGAGAGTGGCCGAACACCAAATCGAAAACGCTTTTCATTGCAAGACACCCAATTGCAGAGGATGGTGCATATATGAGGATAACGTTAATGAGTTCAAGTGTCCAGTATGTCGGATAACTAATTGTTTAACGTGTCGGGTAAGAATTATGAAGAAAAATCCATTAAAGTACTAAATAAGATATTTCAGGTTATCCACGATGGACTTACATGTAAACAATATCAGGATAGACTTAATAGTGATTGCGATAGCAATATTGAAGCAAGACGAACTAAAGAAATGCTAGAGGAGATGCTTAAGAATGGCGAAGCTATGAATTGTCCAACATGTCAGGTAGTGTTTCAGTTATTCAAATATTTAAGAGTGCTTAGTATTCTTAATTAATTTTTTCAGGTTGTGATGATGAAAAAATGGGGTTGCGATTGGCTCAAGTGTTCCATGTGTAAGACTGAAGTTTGTTGGGTAACACGTGGACCACGTTGGGGACCTGGGGGCAAAGGAGACACATCAGCTGGCTGTCGGTGTGGTGTCGATAGTATAAAGTGCCATCCAAAGTGTAATTACTGCCACTAAGTATTTTTTCAAATTCGTAATTGCTTTCGTAATTCTTGTCAAAACTCTTTTCATATAATTTCAACTACTGTTGCAGACCAACAATAAAACTTTTGTAGTCCATTTAGAATTAAGCTTTTACCATTGATACATGGACATTTCTAATGTTTTTCAACTGAGTGAAATGAATGTTTTCAAGAGAACAAATAGGGGTCTTAATTCACTATTATTAAATTATTTTTATTACTTTATAAATGATTGCGATTCATATAGAGATCATTTGATGCGTGTGTAGTCTTGAAAGAAATAAATGCGTTTTTATTTCAACAGACTTGTGGAATATTGTTTTGCGTATTATAAAGCTTATCCAAATTTGGATTAGTTCATAGAGGATAACGTAATAAAAATAAAATAAAAATTAAATTAAAAAATGAAATAAAAATTTATTTGCTATCTTAGGTTTCGGTAAAAACAGACCTAGTGTGGAATGGAAAAGTATACGAACACGTAATAATACAGGTCTTAGATGTAGTCAACTCGCTATCGGTCCTCTTCTCTTTTTCCTTCTATAATTTGCGTAAGAACTTATTTATCTTCTTGTTTTTCAAATAATCAAATCATGCGTACGATCGAATTAATAATCAAACCATCACGCGTTTATAGACTCCCAGGCACAAGTGTTGAAATTATATTTCACAATATTTTCAATGTTTTTATGATTGCAACATAGTCACGTGACTTTTGACCGTTCCTAAGACGAAAAACCTAGGCTAGCCCGAAGAAATGTGTCAAACGGTTCCGTGCTAGGCGCTCCAGTTGACACGGGAGGTGTTTAGTATGTAGTCTAGTAGGTCAGTTGGGCCACTGTGAGTCCGACACTCAGGGTGTAAAGAGCCTTCACCTCCCTACCCAAAAAAAAAGACGGAAAACTCGGGTCAGAGCATAGCGCTTCAACGCTAGCACAGAGACACCTGAAGGATCGCAGTGAGTACTGTGAAGTTATATCATTAATAAACTTCTAGAACTACTACAGATTTTCAAAATTAAGGCCAACCAAAAAAAATTAGCCAGATAATTAGATATCCGATTAAACAAATGGCATTTTAAAGTATTGTTTCGATTCACACAAATCAGATTTCTAGTGAATCCACAATTTTTAATAATTTTCTGACAAACTTACCTGGACTTAATTAGTCTTCTCTACTTTAAATCATGTTTGGTATCCAGAAAAAAGGGATCGAGCTACCAACGTACTCTAGTCGAACATTATAAAGATAGCATTCGGGCATTAGTTTCGTTCTCATAATTCCGAATCTTATTTTTACTCAGTCAAATCGTAAATTTCCTCGAGAAAACGGAAACCATGACACTAAGTGGCAGGGGAAGAAGAAAAAAGAATTTGTAATTTAAAAAAAAAGAAAACCTTTTAATACTACCATTAGTAACTATACATGTGAATGATTTGATTTCAAAAAGTATTGAGCTTGATAATTACATTGTCGAATATATCCAATGAGGATGACTTGCCGCTGCTGCTGCTTTATTATATAAATTGCGATGCGCGTTACTGCTTTGCATGGTGGTTATCAAACGTTTGGTTCTTCAGTGTGCTAATTTGTGTAGCCTTTTCCTGCGCGGAATCCACCGTAGTAAAGTCCTCAGCTTCATTTTTGTAACTATTGCTAAGGATTCACTCCAACATAAAAACTGTATTCGTTTTTCTACGACTATTGCTGGCTGACAGATTTCTTGTCAGCTTTTGTGACAATGATTTCATTTAGGATCCGCCTTACGTAGATATCACCCCTGCTGTTGACTTTAGGTGGCTTTTATGATTCAGACATGTCTACAGGTATTGTTGTGTAAAAAGCCAATTGATTGTGATTTGATTTCAATTAATATCCTTTCAAATCTCGACAGTATCGATTCTAAACCGTGATATTTCTATGTTGACCATATCGCCGTTTTAATGTTCTACCCTTGGCAGAATAATCACAAGCAGAAGGACGAGGGTTGATGTCTGCTAATCGTACTCAGTAGTAGATACACCCAATCAAATACTCTTACGCACACATAGAGGAGACAGGCAGAAGATATCTTTCAGCTTCTGATGGAATAATAGTTATAGTTAAGTGCTATTAACTCACGATTAATTTAAACCTTGCTAACATTATTTTTATACTTCAGTTTTCTTTCTCGCCTATTATTGACGCTAATATATAATTTCAAATCATTTACAGGCCAAAATTAAAGGCAATTTTGACTTTTTTTTTTGTTTTGCGTGATTTATTTTTAATGACTAAAACGGAACGAACGAATCGATGACGAGTGGGATTAAATGGATTTGAACTAATGAATCGTAGAGCCGAAAAACAGGAAACCTTTCAATGGGAACGGAGTTAGGAAAATTCACAAACTCCCATGTATACGTAACTCAGGCAATTGCTGCCTTATTGCTCTTTTAAAAAGTACAAATATAACCTCTCTGTTAGGAAATTCATTCAACATACCTACCTAGGATACTATTAATTGATCTAGAACATGGATAGTACAAAGGAAAGTAATTTCATTCAAATGCAGGAAACAAGGAAAGCATTTGAAAGCATTGTAACGAAAGCCTCATAATCGATTCATTAGTTCAAAATAGAAATTGTCATTCATAAAGGATCCAAATTTAAACTAAAAATGCCGTGACTTAATCTCGCGAAAAAATCCATTTCCCTTCTATCCATCTACGTCACTCGATGTAGGCGCTATGTTAGAGGAATATTATGTTAAGAACTCTTATTATATAGTTGCAAGTGTGAAATACTTTAAACAAAAATAATTTTTTTTAGTTTATAATAATAGCCACAGACCCTCTTCTTTGTTTGTCGATATCACCGCTTCCATTGCTATCTTGTGTAAAATTCCTAAAGAAATTGTATCCATACTTCATTGAACGGTATTATTACCGTTCTACTGGAAATCGTCTTCAATCATTTTTAATGTAACTTCATAAACAACAAAGGGTTCTTGGCCAATTCGCGTGACTACATCTGTGGCATGGATGTTTCAATCGTCTTCCTATTTCATGATTGGCATTTTAGCTTAGCATGGTTCTATTTGATTTCCTGTTTTATAATTATTACAAATATTTATCCTTTGTATTTTTTCGTTTTGTTTTGTAACATCGACGTCCACTAACCATTGTTTCATTTAATTTTAGTATCGACGTCGATCTCTACTACGTGATCTTCGGCGATCGGTCGTACGTTCATTCGACCGTTCTCGTCTTCTTTCACGTTCACGTTCGCGATCACGCTCTCGTTCACGTTCACGCTCCTTTTCACGTTCTTTTTCACGTTCACGTTGTTTTTCACGCTCTCTTTCTCGCTCCTTTTCACGTTCACGCTCCCGTTCGCGTTCACGTTCACGCTCTTTGCGCATTTCTTCGGTGCGTTTTTCTAAATCTTCCATATGCTTGCGACGTGCTTCTTCCTTCTCAGCGATCTACAGAAAAAAATAAAGTGATAATTAACGGTGGTTCGTAAGGCACATAAATCGTAAGTGAAAAAGATGCGAAAAGAGAAGAAATTCAAAATATGCGAATTTTTTGATTTATCATAGTTTCATGTTCAAAGGTTTCAACCGTTTCGTTAAATCGAATCACAATCTAACATTAGAGTCGTGACCTCGTAGGACAACATCTTTTGTCCAATTTCGTTCATGCGACATTGCGAATTAAAAGGAGTCGCCATAACACTACATCACACTTCAACCAGCCAATCTCTATCACCACAAGATTTCGTGCATTGACTGAATACGTAACAGGGATAGTGAGCCATCGTCAGATGAGGCGACGACGTACACCACTAACCATAGCACAGACCCAACTTTACCGACAGAGATCAGTAAATGATTGACTTAACTCATACTAGTTCCAACATAGCTCATAAAATTAACACACCTCAAATGCGATTAAGGCGGCGGTCGATGATGTCACTCTAACTACAACAGACACGGCAGAACCTACAGGATGGGAGAATGTTAGAAACTGTTAGATTACTAGCAGAAAAGATCTCATTACGAGGTCGCAAAAACATCGATGAGAAAATGAAATACATCCTCTAGTTCATATCTTTAGGGAAGTGAGTCTAGCCACTGCCTTAAAACACCAGAGCGTAAGGTAAGTTGGTGAATAAAGAATTATGAGTCAAGAATAGCCTTGAAAACTGGGCATTTTTTTGTTTTCCTGGGCATGGCTCGGAAGCACCTTAAATGACCTGGGTCGACACCTAGTGGCGACGAGGCCAGGAGTCATCCTGGATCAACTGGATTGATCATCCAGTTGATCTTTACGCGGGGAACGAACCCCATCAACGACCCATGTATCTAACAGCAGACCCCAAATAATAAGCAAAATAATTCTGGATTAAATTTATTCACTTACCTGTTCAGGAGTTAACGGCAACCAATAGATGCATGGTGTGATTTTGGTTTTCCTAAACAGATCGTCAAGAAGGCGAAGCGGTGGATCATTATCCTTCTTTCGGAATTTTCTCGCTGTAAGATAAGAAAGTTTCGCAAATAACCCAGATATAATTAAATATCATTTATTTCTCAACTACTAACCTGGCGATGCACTATTACTTCGATTTTGTCGATCGCGCACGTCACGATCTCGTTCTCTTTCGCCTGAGTGTCGTCTCCCGGGTCGTCCTTCCCGTCGATTCCGCTGCTCCCGCTCGCGTTCTCGTTCTCTGTTTCGTTCCATTTCACGCTCGATCTCCTCCTTCTTGCCAACGTCCCATTCCCGAACGGGTCTACTCACCTGGATATCCTGCGAAATTATTAAATTATCAAATTACTTAAATGCTATTTAGCTGAATTAAATCCAATTATCACTGACCTTCTTTTCATCAAAATCGAACCTATCCTTTGAATCCCATCCAGTTCCAACGACCCGATTCTCCCGATTCTCCGCTCCGAAGCGTGGTGCCTCATCCGTCGTCGACGCAACAGCTTTCTCCATAGCCTCCTCTGTACCAAAGTCCACGTTTAGACATTTCGGGTTCGATGTAGGCCAACGAACGCCATGCAACGCATGACGTGTTTCGATGGCTTGACTAGAATGTTCAAAATATAATTTAAGAGTTTGAAATCTATTTAAAACAAATCACAACTTACTCCTCCGTTTCATATTTCACGTAGCATTGTGACTTGATGCGATCCATCCAAAATCCATTCTCCACAATTTTGCCAGTGCGCGCGAGTAGACCTTTCAATTGCAACACTGTGAAAGGTCGGACCAGATTTGTTATATACAAAATCGAGCTCGAGACATTTCGAGGTGGGCTTGGGGGCCTCTGCAACTTGGTCTCGTCGGGAACTATGGATATTTTCCGATTCGAGTTCTGCGAAATTTTCTCCTCGCGTTTATTGGAAGTTTCGCTTTCTCGGGATCGACGCTCGCGATGCGTTCGACTCTTTTCCTTTTCACGTCGATCAGAATCCTCCGAAGGGGACATTGAGATTCTCTCTTCAGGCTCGGGTGATGATTCTAATTTGACATCGCTTAGAGGAACTGGCTCCACATCCGAAATTAAATTTTTAAGCGAATCTGTTGAAATGGCCAAAACTTGTGGCTTCGACTCTGATGCTTTGCGCGAAAGCCATCGGCGCTTCCGTAGAGGTTTCTCCAATTTGCTCTTGTCGATTTCGTTTGACGACTTCCGCATATCATCCGAGTCTTTGTGGTTTTCTTTTTCTTCAACTTTATTTTCTGAATAATTTTCAGTCGAACGACGAATTTTACGATCATTTTCCCTGGAACGACCCGGATCTGATGATCGATGGGTGCTCCTGTGATAATCTTTCTCTATTGATCGTGCTTTTCCAGACGATGAGCGACTATTGCGATTTTCACGTTCAGATGATCGATTACTCTCCGGCGGACGTTCACGTTCTGCGGAGCGATTTATTTCACTCCGGGATTCTCGATTCCGTTCGGATGATTTGTTGCTGTCGCTTCGGTCGGACGAGCGATTTTCAATCCGATGATCGCGGTCTGATGACGGACGATTACTCTCGTCCGATTTACTTTTGCGGTGTTCTCGCTGCTCGCGCGGCTTTTGCTCATATTGATCTGGAGATCTTTCTCGGTGTCTTTGATCGCGGGAATCATCTTTATCTGTTTCCTTTGAATCTATGGATTCCGTGCGTTCAGACCGTTTCAACTCTTTTGGTTGTGATTCGCGCTCGTGCGACTTCTTTCCAGTCGAATCCGATTCCTTATCCGTCCCTTTTTCGCAGGTTTTACGAGCATTATCACCATCATTTTTATCCTCCGTCGGCATTCTGATTGGAGAATGATTTTTCTTCAGTGGGGGACTGGATGGACCGTCCTTAACTTTATCAGTTTTTTCTTCCTTATCTTTCGATGGCTGTCGTTCTTCTTTGGATTCAGTTGTAGATTCTGTTGCCTGTTCTTTCCGGTCGGCGTCATTCTTTTCCGCGTCCACCTTCTCAGACACTTCGTTCATCTTCTCCTTGACACCTTTGGATGGAGATGTCTCGCCATTCTCAACAGTTGGCGCTGCCTCTTCTTCAATGGTTCCAATTCTACGTCGTAGCGACCTACTGCTCGTTAAATCATCAGCTTTCGATGAACGCCTAGTCGGGCGTCGTCCTCTACATTGCCGTCCATCACTCTCGCGATCTGAGCTGGAATCGCGCGTTTTTTCGTTATCGCCGTCAACTTCTGTTTCGCTTACCTTTTCCTCATTCTGTTGATCCGGTTGGGGTTCGGTGGGTTCTGGACTTTTTGTCTGCGACCTCTTCCCCCGACGAGTCGAACGTCTGTTCGATACACGCTCCGTACTTCTGCTGGGCGAGCTTGATGATTTTGTCCGTTCACTCTTACGACGCATTTTATTGTTTGATAAACTCTTCAATTTCCCCGCTTTAAATTACAGTCGTAACCTACGATGTAATTTTAAGGTGAAATGAGAAAATTAGATAAGAAATAAATATTTGACAGATTGACACCCGGCCCGGTTTATACCTTTATTTGGTTGATCTTTGGAAGATTTCAAATATTCACGTTAAATCGAATGCGCTGTATTCACTTGATTATAAACACTTCACTTTGATTGCAAACACTTTGCACTAAGCGTTTTTCAATTGTAATCTATGAGTACAAACTTGCGACAAGCCGCATTCTAGATACTATTAGCCGCCATCTTATATCGGCTAGGGATGCCATACTGTAGCGCTGAAGTGCTGAATAAAGATTGCCATGGGAATTTACTTCAGTTAATAATTATTGCATTTCTCAAACAAATTCTAAGTAACATACGCGCGCTTCCTTTATGGATTTAACAAGTATTTATGACTCATAATTGTAGCTCTAATCTGACAAAATGGGGTTAATTTTGTAAAATATTTTTATGCATCACAACCACATGTCATTCCAAATCAATGTGTTCCATGTCGAATTAGGCCAACATATAAACTGTCAGCTGACGTCAGGTAAAGAAATGTCCGGTTAATGGTCTCTATTGGGCTTCATAACTTTCCGAAATAATATAGTTATTTTCACTCGAGCAAGATGTGGAGTGATACCCTTTTGATTGTATTCATCTCTATTTGCACTGCTTTCCTAGGCGAAGGTAGGTGGGCATAAGTTTTCTCTAAAATCACTGGCAGAGCTAACCTTATCCTGTTTACATGATCTTGTAGGGCTGACATGGCTCTTGGTCTACCGTACCGAAAAATACCAGAAATTGAAGGGAGAAGTAGAAAGACAAAGTAAAAAGTGTAAGTAAAAGCAACACTGGTTCCAAAAGTAGTGAGAAACAAAAGACTTTAACGTAACACCTGATTAGAAGTCTCGACCCATTTTTAATCCAACTAAGTTATATTCTAAATCGATTTATGACTGCGCTTTTTTCTAATTGTTCACTATCAAAACAAGTTGAAATCTAATCTACTAGGACTTGGCTAATTGTCATATTATTTTAGTATAGTCGAAGTGTAGAAAGCGTATAGTAATTAGGATAATTACAGGAGCTTCGTTCGATTCATACGCGCCAAACATTTAAAAATTGACTAATAATGGTGTTTTTCAGTGGAAAGACGTAAAGAAATTCATGGCGATTCGCTGGATAAGTCACATAAAAAGAAAATCGAACGCGATGAGGAAAAGTTGAAGAACAATAATCGTGATTTGTCTCTTGTGAAGATGAAATCAATGTTTGCGACAGGCTTTGCATTTACAGCTCTGCTGAGTATGTTCAACAGCATGTAAATATCCGCATAAAATATTTTCTACCCTTTAACTTCATCACGAATGAATTCTCTTATAGTTTTGATGGCCGAATTGTAGCCAGACTACCATTCGTACCAATCTCATGGATTCAAGGATTAAGTCATCGAAATCTTTCGGGCGACGATTATACTGAGTGCTCATTTATATTCTTATACATTTTATGTACTATGTCGATTCGACAAAACATTCAGAAGCTTCTAGGCTTTGCACCATCCCGAGCTGCAAGCAAACAGGCCGGTGGTTTATTTGGTCCTGCACCAGGACAATTTAAATAAGACTAAAAATATTTATAAAGCGTATTGTTGGAATTTTGTTTTAAATTTTAATAAATTGATTGAGTCGGTAGTTATATAATGTTCGTTATTATATGAACCGATAGAAATATATTCTTTCCTGGTTATGTTTTTATTGTTTTATATGTATTTTCATTTACCGTGGAAGAATTATTATGAACCCGCTTATGCTTCTATTAAATGGATGGCGCAACGTTCAATTGGACTAAATGATGTTCAGCATATTGAATTCTTGTGATGATTTCCCATTTGCTGGAAATGTCTTGTGTTTCTTTTCAGCGGTCTCTACCTCGCTTTAGTTCGCTTAGAGGTGCTCATGTTATAATATATATCTACAAAAGTCTAAACTAAGCATAACTTTACATTCCAAATCGATTGAAATTGATTTTCAAGAGTCGTCAGAGGTTTGGATTAAATCCGATGTTGCTTGTACACTGAAGGCTAAAAAAAGGTAACTATTTAAGTCCCAAAGACTTGCAAGGACTGTTGGAAGTTCAAACATGAGAGACTATCGAACAAAGCCACATTTCCGAACTGCAAAATTGCTTGCGCTACTGGAAAAACGGCGAGGAGACTATAGATGAGTGTTTTCGTACCATTAAGTGCACGAAATCTGAAGTGAGAAAAACTTTCCAATTGGTTCGACCCTTTGAATTCGTTTGGTATTCACTTCTTGGATGCATTCAGCCATGTTATACAATGAGCCTTTTCCTTACAATGTTATACAATTTTCAGAACATTTGGAAAACAATTCAAATTTGGGGAAGCAATAGCGTTTTCTAACTAAGTTACACCTTCCCTATAAAAATTTACCCTATCGTTTGAAACGAATTAATTTTTATATAACACTGAATGCCACAGATGGAGGATATCAGTGAGGAGAACGATATAAGTTTTTAAATGAGAAAAAAATCGAAGAAACACCCATTGATCGGATGCTACAAAGCCCATATTGATTATGTAGGTGAATTGCAAATTATTTCGGGATATGTTGTAAATCTTAACGTTGATAAATGAAAGTAACTTTTAATTTTATTTGCATAACCTTTCAATTCAGGAATCAAGTCTAAACGCTCATTTTTGTTTATATTTGCTGTTGACCCTTTCGCGACGGATGCCTTATGATGGACCTAGCTATCATATCTATGCGGTGCAGTTCAATTGGTTTAGGCATTTGAGTTTGATTCTTGCGTCCGGTTATTGTGTTCGTATTATTGTATCGGTTATTGTGTACTAAATAGTTCGCAGCTTACACCGAACATTATTTCTTTCGGTGTCATATGAAACAATTTCCTTCTATCATGAGGGAGAAGTTCTCTATATTTAAAGCAGGACGGCGCCATAGCAATGAGGAGTTGGAGGAAGGAGCATCTCCTAGGTGATTGCACAGAACTCAAAGTAGATCGGAGAAACTTGGGTCGTGATGGATTTGAACGAGGTCTCTAAATGTAGTATGTGGTGAATTCTAAAGTTTGCAATGACCTCTGGAAGGAAACCTACAGATTCTCTTTCGCATAAGATAATCCTAGGTGATGTGCAATACTCGAACTGCCGATTTCCAACTAACAATCAGTATAAGAATATCCCGTGAAGCTAAATATGCTTTAAATATGTTTGTTTTTTTTTGTTATACGCTAAAGATAATTATCAGCAATTTTTTCTCGCGAAAATTCATCTTCCGTTTAGTCCCATGCAACGTTACAATGCAATGTTTCTTTATTCAGTAAAATATTCACTGACGACTGTTTTTAGTAGCACAAATAACAACCCCTCAATCTTATCTCATCGTTGTAAATTTTTAAACTCATATTTCAATGACGACGATTGGCTGAGAAAAAATCATGTTTTGATAAGACACAATTTATATTATATTAAATACTCGTGTTAATAGTTTTCCTAGAGTCCTACACTTTCAAACGACTCAAACTGATAAGATAATGAGATCCCCAAATCAACGCTAGAGAACATCTTCCACATTCAGTTTGTCATCAACAGTCGTCCCATTCATCGATGTGAGATTCCAACCTCAATTTTTCGGTTGTCACTTGTTTCGCTTGACTTTATGTCATAAGTTTACATTGCAACCTCAACCCACATATTCATTAAATATTTAAAAAATATGAGAGCAACATCAGTGTAATAATTAATTTAAACTCAAAACACAACTGATTAGAATTTAAAAACATTGATATACGAAATGTTGGCCACACAATTGAAAAATGCCCGACGATTTGAAAGATTACTTCGCCATAGCCAGTTTCGACTTTATGCATCGAATTCCGGAAGTGACGACAACAAACGCGGCGTTGATCCCAATCATCCGATTCGACGAACATTAAACATCCTTGGGAATGATATGAAACGGATACGAGACTGGTTTTTGACAAACAAACGTGCCGCCGATTTGCAAGTTGCTTTGGAAAGAGAGGAAGAATGGCGACCGCGTGATATATCCCAGCCCGATATATTTCAAACGCACTGTGATGTTCTAGTTATAGGTGGTGGTGGGATTGGATCGTCCGTAGCATATTGGCTAAAGAAAAATGCCCGGGAGGGACTGAATGTAGTTGTCGTTGAAAAAGACTCGACGGTAAGTTATGTATTAAATCTTTAACATTTCCAATTTCGCATTGAGATCAGATTGCAGATGATGAATAACTTTAAAACAGACTTTGTAACATGCTAGGCTGACAAATAATAACCTTATTATCCTTACAGTATAAAAAAGCGTCAACGCCACTCTCAGTTGGCGGACTGAGACAGCAATTCTCCCTGCCAGAAAACATTCAAATGTCACTATTTGGGGCGGAGTTCATAAGAAATATCAAAGAACATTTGGGGGATGAATGTGATCCTTGTTTCACGCCACACGGCTATTTAACACTAGCTACCGAGGAGGGTGCGGAACAGCTAAGACAAAATTCCGCTCTACAAAATGAATTAGGGGCTCGGAATGAGTTATTGACCGCGAGACGTTTAAAAGACAAATTCCCGTGGTTGAATACTGATGGAATTGCTTTAGGTAATACATTGAATACATCGCAAAATAATCCCATAGTAAAATTTAATATTTCTCATGCAGGATGTCACGGACTAGAAAAAGAAGGTTGGTTCGATCCTTGGGTGTTACTGACAGGATTTCGACGACGTGCTCGTGAATATGGTGCACACTATGTCGAAGGGGAACTAGTCGGCTTTGAATTCAATCGTGATCTAGATATTTTCGTGGAAGGTATTGGCTCGGATCCGTATGAGGGAACTAACGAAGCTATTGTCAAAATGCCGGACGGAGAACGTCGGAGTATTAAATTTGCCATATGTGTTTTAGCAGCTGGGGCATTTTCAGGAGAAGTAGCCAAACTGGCACGAATTGGAACAGGCTCTGGACTTCTGAGCGTGCCTCTTCCAATTGAACCGCGCAAACGATATGTGTATGTTTTTAATACACAAGGCGATAATGCGCCTGGTTTGAATGCACCTCTTACAATCGATCCTACAAATACATATTTCCGACGCGATGGACTTGGCGGGAATTACATTTGTGGACGCAGCCCCGACCGAAATCATGAGCCGTCCTGTGATAATTTAGATGTCGACCATGAGTATTTCAATACGGACGTTTGGCCAATTCTCGCTAAGCGTATTCCTGCATTTGAATCGGCGAAAGTATGTGGCTCATGGGCTGGCTATTATGATCATAACATGTTTGATGAGAATGGTATCATTGGGCCACATCCTTACTATCATAATTTTTATATAGCAGCTGGATTTAGTGGACATGGTATCCAGCAAACACCAGCCGTGGGTCGTGCAATAGCTGAGCTAATAATGGATGGTATGTTCCGAACGATAGATTTATCAAGAATGTGTTTTGATCGTATTCTAGTTGATGCGCCTGTGCTAGAAGCAAATATTGTATGACGCATTAAATTTAACTTAAAGTGAATGTTGCTAGGTATGTAATTGTTCGAAATGAAATGGATACAAACCAAATGTTGAATGCGTTGTTGTTATTGATTCACAGTGTTGATGTAAGATTTATCTTTCACTTTGTGTTGTTGTCTTTTACGATGCCGATGAAGATATGCTATCCAAGAGCAGTACAAGAAAATTTCCATGCGTAATAAGAGGAATATAATGGTTCAAGTTTGATGTTTTGATAATCATTTATGCAAAGAGTATTTTATTTTACTTGAGTGACACAATTGACAATTATCAGAGTACTATCCTTTTGGGAGAGCTTGAAAGTTTAAGCCCATGGAAGTCAAGCGGCTACAAGTCTGAAGGGGTTTCATTTGTTGCGTACGAAAAAATTTGCGATTCGCAGGCAATGACTGTTCCTGTTAGGAAGGGAAGGCTGTCAAGCTTGTCGAATCTGTGAACATAATAACGATGTTCTTTACTTGGTGCATCGCTGTTATACGTAATAACATCAAAAATCAATTAACTCAATGAAGCTTGCATTGAGATTAGGAAGAAAGAGCCCTTCGGCTCTTTCGTCAAAACGGAATTTTCTCCATAAACAAAGGCCCAATCCAACCCAACTGGAAATAATTCGCCAATCAACAATTCACAACAATGCAGCAGACCATAATCCTTGATAGTAATATTATGGCCACCTGAAAGGAACAGATGATGGAAGCAGTCAAGGAATTTCTTGCCGACCACCGAGGCTCTAACCTTGTCATCTCTTCTTTCCCCATATCAAAAATGACGTCGATCGTAGTCTGAATACAATTAAAGTTATATCGCGATTTGAAGTAGGCGAAAATTATATTCATTTACTAGATAAGTTGGAAAACCGCTAATACCACCGCAACAGTTTTGGTGCGAAGAAATGGAACATGCGAGTCTTCTTTTACACGATTATACCTCACCTAGTTTAGGGGCGGTGAAGTCGCTGTGGCTTCCTCTATTGACTCAGAAGAAGCTTTAAAAACCACAAATTTTATAAAGTAAGATGCTTTAATAAAAATTGATGTATAGAATAGTCGACTTCTTAAATCAGAGGTTATTCTTAATGGAAATTGCCAATTCTTTTTCCAATTTCATCTGCATTCGCTCTGGAGTTTCCAAGGATCCAAATGCAGCCCGCACATTAGCTACGAAACTTCCGAATGTAGCCTGGGAAATGTAAAGGCATAACATTTTGCATGACTGTGGTAAAACAGAAGCCGATTTGCGTTAGCTTAAACCAAAGAGCTCCCTCGTCACTACAAACTGGAATCGCATAAAGTAGTGGATAATCTACCCTCAAGTCACAAGATCCGCTGTTTTGTTCTAACCCTCGAAAGCATATATGCAGCCTACGTCAACAATTTTTTTCTTATATTTTACTTATTATATTCAAGAAAAAAAAAGAGTTGTTTTTTTCCAGACACTGTACGTATGCCAGCTCCTTTCTCTGATGAGCAATAAACTGAAAACAAATTGAATTATTGGCATTTTGATGTTATACGCTTTTAAGTTCATGTTAACTTGGAAACTTATTTTATAGTTAAGCGTACTATTATAATAATACACAAACAGTGTTTTCATATGATTGAAATGTGCCATAAATAAATAGCGCTTCGGATGAAATGAAATAATTTGAGAGTAGGATCTCTTTAAAAACAGTAGGATCCTCTTTTATTTCGAAACAGGCTCACTATCACAGAAAAAAATATGCAATAGGCCGGCAATACCAACGCAACGAAGTGAACGCAAATTGTGCCGAATCAGCTTAATGCATTGGTCTGAAAATATATCTGAAATCAAAAGAGATCTCGAGGACATAGGCCGAAATAGCCTGTAGTCGTGAACGCAGGCTTACTTACATAAAAAGCTCTGAATTTGAATATGAAACAGAAAAGGAGCAAGGATGTATAGATGCAAAATATAACGTTACTTGGCCAATGGATTATTGCAAAGAATAGAGCGATAAAGAGAATATTATGATTGCTATCATGCAGCCAAACTTGATTGGTTCCTATTTACACGAATCTCATGAACTTAGAACTTGGAAATGAACTTTGGTTTTATAAGGTAATGAATATTCTCTCTGGGTGGCTTGGGTCCGCCGGGCCTTGCTTTGTGGGTCTCGAGGACGCGTTTCGGCTGCATACAGCCATCTTCAGCTCGTTCTGGTGTCTTCTGGTCCAACCAGAGACCCCACGAACAAATACCAAACGGCCATACGGAATGCACTTTTACGAGCACCACTGATCATACCCCCGAACGCTAAATATCGGTACATAGACCCTAACCCTTCAACACCACTCCTCAAAGCACAACCTAAACTTCACAAGCCCAACATCCCCATCAGACCCATCGTCAACTACCGTCCAGCACCCGCCTACAAACTGTCAAAACATCTAGCATCTGTACTGGTAGACGCCCTCAATCTTGAAGACGTATACACCATCAAGAACAGTCAGGAACTAGCCACCTCGACCAAATCTTTAACACTGAAAAACAATTATCGGCTTCTTTCGTTGGACATCACCAACCTCTACACCTCCATACCCGTCGATGAAACGCTGGATCTCGCAAGAGGAAGAATACAACTGAACAACAGCCGACGGTTCACTGAAGAACTGGTGAACCTCGTCAGGATCACACTCCAGCAGAACTACTTTGAGTTCGACAACAGCATCTACATTGCAGAAGACGGACTGGGCATGGGACACCCAATATCATCTATAATGTCCGAAGTTTTCCTTCAAAGCATAGAGGAAGTACACATACCAAAAATAGTAGAAAAATATAAGATCGTATACTACAAACGGTATGTGGACGACTGCTTTATCATCATCGACTCGAACGCGGAAGACGAACTCCTCACATACATGAACAACATCCACCCCAACATAAAGTTCACAATGGAGAAAGAGTCAAACAGAGAACTCAACTACATGGACCTAACCATCATACGGAGAGAAGCCCATTTGGAACTCAAAATTTACAGAAAACCGACTACTACAGACCACACCATACACGCTTCATCTAACCATCCCATAAAACACAAACTAGCAGCATACAGATCAATGGTGCAGAGACTACACTCCATCCCTATGAATTCCAGCGACTACACCGACGAATTGAACAACATATATAAGATAGCCGACAATAACGGATACAGGAAACGTGATATAAACAAACTGATTGCACAGCAAAAGACGAAAAAACGCCAACCATCAGACGAACCGAAGGAAGCACACAAATGGACCACATTGACGTACGTAGGCAAGGAGACATACCAGCTAGCAAGCTTCTTTAAAAAATACAAAATACATACAGCGTTCAAAACCAACAGCAACATCGGAAACAAACTAACACTGAAGCCCAACAGCACACCAACATACAACAACAGCGGCATATACAAACTAACATGCAAGGACTGCGACATGGTTTACATAGGAAAAACGACACGGAAACTAACAACTAGATATAAGGAGCACAAACGTTCGTTTACACATAACAAAGCAGACTCCAACTACGCAACACACCTACAGAACCACACACACGAACCCGATACCATGGCAAACTCAATGACGCTACTACACAAACAAAAGAAGGGACTTAGACTTGACGTACTAGAGAAATTAGAGATCTACAAACACAAAAAAACCCACGGAAATATTATCAACGAACAAATAATGATCAACTCCGACACAATATTTTCAGTCCTCGACCCAATCCTTGTCAAAAAAAAGAAAACGCGAAGAACCCGACAACGATAATCCCACGATCCTGAAAAGACCCAAACTTAATGACCCTCGTTAACACCTAATTAACCAGACCTACCCCTCCGATAAAAGTTTCACATATAAAAAGATGGATACCGCGACAAAGACACCAGAACGAGCTGAAGATGGCTGTATGCAACCGAAACGCGTCCTCGAGACCCACAAAGCAAGGCCCGGCGGACCCAAGCCACCCAGAGTTAATTTTGGCCTGCGGCAACACCAAAACGAACTGTAATGAATATTGTTTGCATTTCAATTTCACGAGAATTTAACCAACTCGTCACCTTATTTTCATTGAGTTGAAGTTCTGTGTACGCGATATAATTTAATGTAAATAAGACAGATATGTGCTTCGCAGTCAGTTTGACCCCCTAAAAACGTGGATAATGTGATTTATGGCAGCAACGCAGTATACTGTTTGCGTCGATTTGCTCGGATCCATTTAGTTGAACTGCTGGTTAGTAATCGTTGCAGATGGCTCCCGCGCAGAAGATGGAACCAATTCTTCAACAATACAACAATCTAAACTTTCACATGAGTGGTGAGCCATATTTTCACCAGAGCGGTGTGAATGCTTCTCAAATTGGTAAAGAAATACTGAAGAATGGACGATAACTTCCGCGAATGCCACCAGGTAACTAAAAAAATCAAAGAATAGTGTTCATTTAAGGATAATGTGTACATTTTCTTAGATAAAGCAAATAAATTTTAACTTTTCTAAAAGATCAAAGCAAGATCGCCTCTAAATAAAACCCGTTGGAAAATTAAAGGACATTTTCTTGCATGGATTCGAGCCATATTTGGAAGATCTCGCTTCGAAATTCTAAGTATTCAGATTCTCATCAATTACCAACTGTAACTTACGCATTGTACATTACAGCCGATGCCTTATAAATTAATATTTTGAAATAAACTTCGTGTTGTGAATGTTTCATTAAATTGATGTTTGTCTTGATAAATGTCCCTTTACAGTAAAAGCTTCCTGTTTACTTAAATCCAACAGCCACCTCTCTTACCTATTGTGTTAGATAGAATGTAAACATCTTGAAAACTTAGATAACATTGAGATTGTTAAACAAACTGAACTTCTAGTGAAATCCCTTCAGTAAAACCCATTCACTCCACCGCATGTTCATTTCACACTGCAATCAGTCATTACTGGACGATAAAAATAATAATAAATAATCATAAACTGCAACGACATTTCATATCGCAAAATAAACACTATCACCTATTACACAATTAAAACTTTCTGGTAGAAATCTACAATTAGTTGAAGTGAATCAGAAAGTGATAAGAAATGTTGCAAAATTATAATCGATTTACTGCTTCACTGACTTTAGTACCAAACACCTCGTCAATCGGAAATGTTGGCTCCAAATTTATTTAGACGTAGTCTTAATTATCATAAAAGTGTAAAATGTGTACTCAGTCGAAGTTATGCATCTCAAAAAACGATCGGTCAAGATAAGCAAGTGAAACCCTATCGAAATTTAAACGAACAAGCCGATTTGGATGTTTCCAGTTTTGCGAAAATTCCAACTGATTGTGATGTTGCGATAATCGGGGGTGGTGGAATGGGATCATCTACGGCATATTTTCTTAAAAAGAAAGCCGGAAAAGACTTGAACGTTGTGGTGATTGAGCGCGATCTAACAGTAAAACAATGATTTGCACAATTTTTTCTTAATTTTGTTAAAATTTACTTTTGATATTTTACAGTATAGCCGTGCATCAACTCCTCTCTCTTCAGGATGTCTTCGTCAACAATTTACAGTACCAGAGAATGTAATGATGTCTCGCTATGGAGCAGAATTCTTACATGCATTCAAAAAGGATATCGATCCTGACATCGATCCAAATTTCACAAGCAATGGTACTCTCACTTTGGCCAATGCAGATAGAGCTGAGAGTCTCATGCACAATGTCACAATGCAAAATCAGCTGGGTGTTAAAAGTGAGATCCTGACTATTGAAAAACTGAAGAAGAAATTCCCTTGGCTCAGAACAGATCGAGTGGCATTAGGTAACAATTATTTGTTACTAATAGGTATCATCGATAGAGTGATTATTGCTTTACAGCTTCATTCGGATGCGAGAATGAAGGTTGGTTTGATCCTTGGGCTCTCCTGACCGGTCTTCGAAAGAAAGCACAAAGTCTCGGTGTTCAATATGTTGAAGCGGAAGTTGTTGATTTTGAATTCCAACCCACCGGTGGCGAGTATGATTTAATCGAGAAGGTTGTTGTGAGGACATCCAATAACGAGCGACATAAAATAAAATTTGATAAGTGCGTCCTAGCAGCCGGTGCATATTCCGGGGAGGTTGCCAAAAAGGCAAGAATTGGAACTGCAAAAGACCTGCTCAAGACACCACTACCAATTGAACCTAGGTAAAAATTGATGCGATTGATGCTGGGTTCAACTTATAATTTTCTAGGAAACGATATGTTTTCATAATTCGATCCCAAGGCAATAATATACCACCAGTTTCGGCGCCTTTAGTTCTGGACACTTCAAAAGTTTACTTCCGTCGTGATGGATTAGGCGGAAATTTTATATCAGGACGATCACCATCGAATGATAAAGAACCATCAATCGACAATCTTGATGTAGATATGGATTATTTTGAAAGTGATATATGGCCTGACTTGGCTTATCGCGTTCCAGCGTTTGAATCGCTTAAGGTCGTGGGAGCGTGGGCAGGATATTATGAATACAATAAGTTCGATTGTAACGGTGTTGTGGGAGCGCATCCAGCTTATGATAATTTCTATATCGCGGCTGGATTTAGTGGACACGGTATACAAAAAATCCCTGCAATAGGACGTGCTATGTCAGAGCTTATAATTGACGGTCGATTTAGATCAATTGATTTGAATGTGCTGAATTTTAAAAGAATAATGGAGAATCGACCAATAATTGAGTTGGCATTAGCGTGATGGGCAATTGTTTAAGATCGTTTTAATTGCGGAGTTGAAACTTAATCACAGTCCATAATTTTCAACCGTTTAAACATTGGATACAATTAATCTTATTAAGAGTTTTCTGCTTTCATTTTTGCTTCTAAAGCATCTTAGAGCTTCTATAACATTTAACTGAAGTTATTCTTATATTTATTTTTATTAAATTCATCATTACAACGAGTTAAGGTTTGCCTCTAACTTTCTAAAGGCTTTAATTTAACAATGATTGCACAATAAAGAAACAAAACTTTAATCCCATTCATCTACCAAACAAGCAAATTCATATTTTATCTATTATATCAATTTCATTAAGCGTGCGATTATTCATAACAAACTTTTTTGTTGGAATAAACTAATATAAAAAACGAATTCAGCTACCTTCACATCATTCGAACGACTAAAACGTAATAAATAGATAATTAGAAATTGGGTGGCATTAGTGATTAGCGACGTGGCATGGAATGGAAATGCACGCAGCATGTATTTATTTACATTTCCATATTTACGTTTGTCGATTTTGAAGGTCTCACGCACCGGGGATCTCAACCCGATAAGACACTGCTAAAGCTCCTCCGAACAATGCAATGAATGTTTCATTGAACTTCTTGCAAGATGTTTTATCAAAATATATATCAATATATATTTCGTTACATTCCGTGGCTCGGAACAGTCCTGACAAAGCCCTCCGCACCATTTTTGTATCGTTACTGAGCCTTAGAAATCCTATCAAACCAATTCTTTAACGAATTCGGTGTGCTCTTAAGAAAACAATTTCCTTCAATTACACTCTAAATAGCGACATAATATGTGCCTCAAGCGAATAGGGATTATTTTAATAATTTTATCTAAATCGACTTAATGTAATGAGACCCAAATATATTTTGGATCGCAGATCGAAGAGTAACGGCCTAGCCGAATGGACGATTCCATTATAACCACACTTGATGTGTCAAAGAACCGAAACAGCTACTAATCCAACGAGCAAATAAGCATTTCAATCGGTTCTGATGATCAGTCAGATGCGTACACAGGAAAACAAAGTTCCGCGTATAAAAATTCCATAATTCAGACTATGTTTGCCTTGAATCTGAATAAATTGTTATGCGAGCCTTCGCCAATAATTCTAAGCGCCTTCAAAAGGAGGGTCCCTAGAATAATGAAGTATAGCCAATGTCTAATCATATGTAACTTTGAGAAATATAATCAAAAATAAAACATGCTGTGAATCAAGTGAGCTTGGAACTTGCAGTTGTTGATTAACTCTTAAATACTGAACATTATTTGACGAGCAACTCAAGGACGGAGCTCAGCAGGCAAGTCTCGATAGCGTTGGGCGAAATCAATCGACCAAGACAGTGCATTACTACTTGAATTTCAAAATATTGGGGCGCGGCCCAAAGATCGTAAAAGTTGGAGGCGGGACGTCCTGAATTCAATAGTCAGAAATGGCCTATACAGCCTTGAATTGATTATGAAAATCATAATCTAATTAAGCTGCATTTGATTAACTAATTCAAATGCAGCTACAACTTTAAACCTAGTAAACCTTCATTGCTTTGAGAATGAAATTTGAGCACTGATGTCACAAATTTATCGAGAAAATAGCAACGTCTGGTGAAAAGTATTATAAGTTTGAAAATTTTTCTGATCATCACATTTTTATTTCGCGATAAAAAAAAGAAAGTTAGTGAAGTTTACAAAAAAAAAAAAAATAGAAATAGACCCTTCGTCGGTTGAGATGGCTGTCTTCACAGAAAAAGTAAATCTTAGTCAATTTTGTAGCTACAGAGTAAATAAAGAATATGTAGAAAGGTGTGGTGAAGCAACAGAACATAAAACTGATTTTTACTATAGTTGATAATATACCAACGGCTTTCACTGGCACTCACCACGTGATACACCAAAAACACTGAATTTGATCTGATAAACCGCGGAAGCAAACACAAATACAATTTACCTCCTAATCAGCAAATATCAAACTTTCAATCAAGGTCAAGACCATGGTTGATAGCGGGCGGCTGAATGATATAACCCAGAATGGATGACAGATTACTCTTCTTTCTCAGTCTTAAATTTCCATTAAAAGATGCTACCTCGTGTTTCCCTAAAATTAAACTCAACTTTATACAATCATGCTTATTTAACGATAGCAAGAACGTTCTCCGGCAAGACAATAGTTGAAGACAAACAAACAAAACCATACCGCGATCCAACTAAAATAATTAATGTCAAGTCCTCTGCAAGTGATGCATTCCCTGCCGAATGCGATATTGCTATTATTGGTGGCGGTGGAATGGGATCGTCCACTGCTTACTTTCTGAAAAAGAAGGCCGGGCGTGATCTGAATGTTGTTGTGATTGAAAAAGATTCTACGGTGAAATGATGTGATGGTTGTGTAATCAAGAATGTAGAATTAAATGAATTATTTGTTAACAGTATGGTCGGGCATCAACTCCGTTATCTGCTGGATGTTTGCGCCAACAATTTACTGTCGAAGAAAATGTATTGATGTCACGTTTTGGCGCGGAGTTTTTACGTTCATTCACCAAACAAGTAACCAATGAATTTGATCCCAACTTTAAAACGAATGGTAATTTATTTCTGGTCAATGAAAAAAATGCCGAACGCCTATCGCAAGCTGTTGTCCTTCAAAATAAATTGGGAGTTAAAAGTCAAATCGTTCCCCTCGACAAGTTGAAAACGAAGTTTCCATGGATCAATACCGAAGGGATTGGTTTGGGTAAAGTTTTAAGTTTGAAAAATCATTTCACTTTTCAAAATTCAGTGAATACGTTTGTAAAGCTTCATTTGGATGTGAAAACGAAGGCTGGTTTGATCCTTGGGCTATGCTTATGGGATTGCGCAGGAAGGCGCAAAATTTGGGCGCCCAATACGTAGACGGCGAAGTTGTGGGCTTTGAGTTTAAGCCTGAAAATGGCGACTTAGCTACACTTGACAAACTTGTGATTAAATTAGCAAACAATGAACAGAGAACCATTAAGTTTGACAAGTGTGTATTGAGTGCAGGAGCATTTTCCGGACAAATAGCCAAGAAGGCGAAAATCGGAGTGGGTGAAGGTCTTCTGAGCACACCTTTACCTATTGAGCCCAGGTAAAGATAATTTTATTATATTCAATGAATTCACATTAATTATAAAGTTTCTTTTGCACTATTCCAGGAAACGTTACATCTACGTTCTGAATTCTCAAGGCGAGAATATTCCACCAGCTTCAGCTCCTCTAGTACTCGACACATCACAACTGTACTTCCGTCGCGAAGGTGCAAACTTCATTTGCGGCCGTTCACCATCCGCCGACAAAGAACCGCCAATTGATAATTTAGATGTTGATTTGAACTATTTCGAGACTGACATGTGGCCTGATCTGGCACATCGTGTACCCGCTTTCGAATCATTAAAAGTTGTGGGTGCTTGGGCTGGATATTATGAATACAACAAATTCGATCGGAATGGCGTTATTGGGAAACATCCAGCCTACGATAACTTATACATTGCGGCAGGATTTAGTGGACATGGTGTTCAAAAAGTACCAGCAGTTGGGCGAAGTATAGCTGAGCTCATTGTCGACGGTCGCTTTCAAACGATTGACTTGAGTCTGCTCAGCTTTAATAGAATAATTGAAAACAAACCGATCCCGGAAATGGCAATAGCCTGAGATATCTAAAATCGACATTAAAACGATGCTTTCGAAGTATTAGTAAATATATTTGATTACGCAATATTAACTCGTTTTGAATCAATGTAAGAAACAGTCGTACATGAAAAAAAAATGAAAACAAAATTCTATTGACTAATCTCACTTAAAAGCCATCATCGTCATCCTCAGCCATTTCTTTAGCGAGCTCCAAATCCTGTTGTTCGCGCTCTCTCCGCTCCTCGGCACTCTCCAAATCCTTTCCGTACGATTTTGGCGGATATCGCATCGCTTTCACACTCTGATTATGCAAGTCCAGACAGAAGGAGATTCGCTGATGGAACGCAAGCTGTGGCTCTCGTGTGCTGTAAATGTCTGTGCTCTCCTTACTTCTCATATAACCTTGTTCAGGATCTAGAGTGGCTTCAATCACACCATCTCGAATGGCTTTAGCTACAATGAACTCGGCATCTTCGGCCGAGTCTAGCCCAAGCTTCTTGGCGATATCTTGCGGCGAAATCCGTGAATATGATAATCCGATTGATCTGATGGCTGTTTTGATGACGTTATGGCGCAAGCGGATAATAAGCGTGTAGGTGTGATCCTGCTGGAATTTTGGTCCGAAATTTTCCACTACTTCACCGAATCGTTGGAGATTTCCCAAACGCACGGCCTGTGTGAGCTGGAAGTATGGAGCAAGGGATTTACGTAGCGCGGCCTGACGGAAGATTTGTCGCTCGGGGATGTTGCCGAGAAGTAATTCCACTACAATAATAAGCTTTTGAACTGTCTGGCGAAAGCCTACCGCGGCATGCTGAGGAGCCTTGCGCAACGCTTGCACTAAGTGTTTGTGAGCAACGCTGTATTCTAGCTTGGCAGCCTTAATCCTTCCCAAATAATACAAGAATCTCGCCCATTCGTTATTGCTGGCCGATTCGGGAAACACCGATTTCTTTACCAGTTTATCCGCCTGGTCGTACAGCGCGTAATGCAAATAGTTTCTCAACAAACAATTTATAATAACAGCTTGTCCTTCAAAATCATTTCTAAGCGTCGCTGTCCTCAGACGAGCATGCAAAAATCCTCGAATACTTTCCAAATTGTTGGTCAGCTCAGCGACACGAGAATGGTAGAAATATGATTTGGCTGCGACTAGGTCAAGGGTTCTGCGATTCTGACCTGTAATCTTTTTCATTATGATCTCGGAGCATTGCATCGCCTTTGGCAATAGCTTGTCGTCCAACAAACGCACCAAGACGAGCAAATGAAAGTAAACGTCAACCTCGGGCACGGGTGATTTGGATGCGGGACGATTCTTTAAACCTTCTGGATCCTGTGCCCCGGGTGCTGGTGGAGGCACAAACTGCAAAATCGCCTCACGTTCAGGGCCAGCCGGATACAAGTGAATTGACAGATGCTTAAGGACAATAGCATTTGTTTTACGCCGTGTGTTGGGCAGACCACGTAGCACACGAAGAATATATCTGAATGTATACATGCATATTTTCAATTGACTATACGATTATCCTTTAATAAAGTAAGATAATCCACTAACCTCGGTTCCTTACTCGTCACAGCCTTTTCTATTTGTCTACATTGTTCACGAATTTCTTGGATTGTTTGCAAATCGGAATCTTTTTTTGGGGTCTCGGTCTCTTCGGTTGTACCGGCATTTTCTGCACTTTCCATTTCAACATCTTGAATGGTAGATTCCGTCTGAACAGTCATATTCACTGAATTAAGCACTTATTATATTTAGAGCGTAGTAAAACTTATTTTTCAATCAATGTTCTGAGGGGAGAAAAGTCGACGGATCCAGTGGCGAATCGAAATGATTTGAGGTTCTCGGACAGCCGTCAAAAAATTGTCGAGTAATAAACATGGCCGCGGTCGAATCGTTGGGGTTGACATAGTTAGTTGAAGTGAATTTCGAATTTAACAGATGGTCCGAGTTATGTCAACGAAATATTTTCATGAAAACCGAATACAACTATTCTAAGAAAATTTTTGTATTTGAATGATTCAAATACCATTTTACACGTCCACAATATTATTGAAAACTGGCTGGTAGCATTGAAATATAAATACTAGCGTACAAGATATATGTTAAGGGTATCATTTCATTCATGCCTTATTAGTTTAAAGTTCAAATATGGAAACGAAATAATTTATCTAAAAAAACTCATTAGGAATTAATGAATTCAATTAAATAAATTAAATGATCTGCAATTAAGCGAGGTTCGCCTTCTCGGCTTTTGGTCAATGGTTTATATACCTTAAAAGTATACAAATCTCTTATAGGACATTTGCTTTGACTCTCACAGTTGGATTCTCATTCAAGCAACTTCAACCCTTTTAGACACTTTTGAAAGGTTGATCCTTAACATAAAAGTGAGACGAGCAGAAGAGCAATTGTGCATGGGGACTAAGACCTTTTAAGAAGTTTTCACGAGCCTCATTCCTCCACAATTAAAATTTAACAGAAGCCTTATCATCAAGAATTAGCATTTTGTAATCAGGCTAACGACAATTGACATGATGTACTTAGAGTGTATTAAACAACTACTGAGTTCGTGTAAAATAAATTGTTTCGGTTTGTAGACTTGAAATTTCACTTTATCAAAAGAGAATTGAATAACACGCACGTAGTACACTCTACCATTTATTAAAGTATTCATAAATTCTATCCTTGTTATAAGTTTAATTTATTCTTATATGTAGAGCTTAGCATTGATTAATTTAAGGACACGGATCGAATTATAGTTTTGTCAACGACATTAAAGTTGAGCCTTGTGTGTTGTTCTGTTTCATATAATTTTCATGTATATCATTAAAAGGATTTCCAAGCAACGAGAAAAATGACATTATTTGAATTGAATAATGGTAAGCTATATGCTTCGATAACATTGAAAAAAGTATATTCTCATGAAGATTTATCTCAGGATTTAAGTCCAATTAAAATACAGATTTACGACGGAATTCAGAATGAAATATTAGGGAAACGTTAAAATATGACAATTTCTGCAGCATTAATTCCCATCATACATATTTTAAAACGGCCCGTCATATTGCATGCAACATTTTCACACCAGAATTATTTCATCGATTCATCAACGCGATAAAAGAGAACTTTACACAATTCAGACGACAGCATGACGGTTTATTCAAAAAGCGAAAATAAATTTCAAACAAGTTGCTGTCAACTTTAAATAATACCCGCCCTCATACGGTCAACCTTTTTCGAATAAGAATAAATTCATCAATTCACAATCATTAATCCTTTTCTAATCGCATCTTCTTCGTCGCCGTGTTCGTAGATTTGAAACTGCGAACTCGACGACCATTATCATCACACACTGCCATACGGGTGTCTTCAACTCAACGACACACGGACGACGGATACTCGATGTTGACGACGAAAGACGGAAGTTTTCCCGTCGACGACTGATTTTCTTTGCATTGAGAAAAAGTGCATCATCGTGTGGTGCATAAACTCATTGATTGTGCATGACCGTACAGTGGTCAATCGTTGTGGAAATCGTGCAAATCGTTTTGGACGGACGGCCGCGAGTTTGGTGAAAAGTCAAAGAAAAATTTCTCTGCACTTACCAGGGCTGAAAAGCGACGAGAGTGCGTCGAAGTGTTGGTGCATGCAAGCGGCTGATGTGTGCGACGGTGGATTAATACGTGTACAACATCGATGCAGTGTGAGTTTGGAGCGAGTTGAGCGCGTGTGCCTGCAAGGTGAACGAGTGAGTGAGCAGGCGAACTGGTGCTCGCAATAGTGTTGGTTTCGTGTGCGCTCGTATAGGACAAGCAACTATCAGCAGGCAACGTAGGTGACGGTGGTGTGTGCACGTATTCTTATTCCGTTTTGCCAGCGAAGTTTACATTGGCCTTTATTCATTGTGGCTCATACAACAACAAAACTGCCATTGACGACCACCATCTCTGCGTACGGTCGTGCGAAGTGGAATTGAAGAAATTGCCGAATTTCGAAAAATTTGAGCAAGTCGAAAGCGAACAAAGTTGGAAAAAGAGGAACTCGAGGAGGAGGTCGAGGCACAAAGCAGAAGACAAGACAGTCAAGTCAAGAAAGAAAAGGATTTTGGTGAGAAAGACGAGAAGGCATCGCAGAGGACGACGACAGCAAGACGGGATTTGGACAGTTCCGCAGATAGCTGAAAACAAATGTGCAAGCCTTCGGACGGTGGAAAATCGTGAGGCACACGGGGAACTCAGCCGAGTAGGAAGACTTGAGCGTTTTGAAAGTGAAAAGTGTCGCGAAAAAGGTCGCGGCGCTGGGCAAACTGTTGTTGGCCATCGAACGGCACACGGCAACGAAGTCAATCGGAGTGACGATAATCGTAGGGAATCGAGCAAAACATTGACAACCGCTAGTTGCAGAGTGGGACGAAGCCCAGGTCGTGGTAGTGACTTGGAGGCGAAGAAAACGGCGGCGGTAGACTTGGACAAGTGCGTGAAAAAGTGCAATTGGTGCAAAGTTGCCTGGAGCTGGGCAATCGGACAACGATAAATTGCAAAGACGGCACGGCGACAATCGCCACCCTTCTCCTCTCGACCTGAAAGCACATCCCGTCGCAGAAACGAGTAAATCAATGTATTGCTGGAAATGATTGATAAAAAGGAGATCGTCTCATGGTTTAAGGAGCTGGAAAGTTACAAAAGGATCGATGCGATGTACACACTGATCGGGATGTGTCTGCCGTTCGAATTGCGCTTCCTTGGCTCGGTGCTGGAGGAGTTGGGGCGCCGTGACTCGCAGGAGCTCCGCGGCATCGAGCTGCGAGTGAACAACCCTTCCGAGTTGGCCGCCGACATTGCGAGCTGTCAAAACGGCGAGCCCACTGACAAGAAGATTAGACGTAAGATGGCTATTTACTTGGCCCTGATACGCGCTTGCAGCCGATCGTGTGTTAACGAGCTGTTCAAAACGTTAGAGGGCTGGGGCGGTATGGATTTCATAAAGTTCGGCGATGTGGAGAATACGTTGGAAGAGTTGTTGTTGGTCTATACGATGGCATCACTGCATCCAGTGTTCTCGTTTGATCAGCGTAACAAATGTGCCGATATCCTTGCAAAAATTGAGGATTGTCAGAAACTGTTGCAGAACTCGCAGCAACAACATCAAGTATTGCAACACCAAGAACATCATCAGTCATCGACGACGGTGGCTGCTGCCACGCCAATGGTACAGGGTCATATGGTGGCGGGGCATCAACACATGCATGCTCCGACGCAATTTTTTCCACCAAACTACCATTATGCGGTGCAGCAGCCAGCAATTACTCAGGTAAGAGGCATTTACAATTAGCTCGTGTGACATTTGGTTTTAGTTCTTGGTTCAACTCTATAAGGACTGTTTGTGAAGAGATTTCCTTCATCCGATCCCACTGTCGAAACGGGATCAATTTCTCACATTTCCAAATAGGTTTTCAGTCCTGAACTAATTCAAGGGCTACTGAGTTTCTTCCCATCAGTGAAACGACTGTTGTGCCAACTATTCAAGTTCTCTATCGAAGGATCAGGTACGTTGCTTTAGTTAATTGTATTTAGAGTAAACGGAGCTGGCTCGTCGATGTTACAACTCATCAATACACCAATCCCTCCAGTTTGGCCAAAAACTGGTGAAATTTCAATGGATTTGGGGGATTGTTGTCAGCAGCTCCATTTCTCTTGCGAGGTGCTGACTCGTTTTCCAAACGAAAACTTCTTCACAGGAGGCTGAAACACTTGATTTTATAGAATATTCAGAGTGTATATGCAACAAATTTATTGGTAAATCTATTAAATTTAAATTTGGAATAAGAAAATGAAATTTGCAACCATTAGAGTCGGTGCAAGTATGACCAAATTCTTTTTTCGCTTCTTGAGTTTAGAGCATTTACATTTTCGCTTTAAAAGCTCCAGTGAGTTGAGGATAACTGATGATATCAAGAATTCTCTATGGTTCCGACGTCGAGTTCTAGATCTTTTTCATAATTTTTCATGATGTGTGAGGGTGGGATGTGGTCTTCTGGGAATATTCATGTTCGAAAGACACTGCAGAAAGGATTCCTTGTAACTTTGAGTTGATACCAATCGCAGTTCGCTCATTCAGTATATTTCCTTTTTTACGAAATTTGTGGTCAGAAGAGTAGGCCAGCTGAAATTTAACATATGAAAACAATGATATGATATATGAGAACAATGAAAAACAATGATAATATAGTTCTTATCAAATATTTTCTGTGCCTCTTATGGTCTCCATTGTAACATTGAATTTTTCCAAGGAGGATTTTCGATTTGGAAGCACCGTTTTTTGACTGACTTAAATGGGGAAAATTCCTGACTAGAAGATCGTGGTTTTACTTTAGCGTGACGTTTCGTTTGAGTCACTGACGGTCATGGGAATTAATTTAGATTTTCTCCAACGTCCGCAAATGTATAGTAGAAGTTGGATAACATTTTTGTGGTGTTTGCTGGCGATTCATCTAATAAAGGATAAATTATCTAACTGCGAGTAATTTACTCTTACCAACTTGCCCTTTGCAAATGCAGCCTGCAGTATTCTATGTCCACGACCGACACATCTCCAACTGTCAATTTAGAATATCGTAGTTTTCAGTCTAGTCTAAAGAATCGGACAAATGCTGCCCTGTTTATACTTGGGGTAATCTTTTTTTCTGGTTTTCCAGTGAATACATTAATATTATAGCAAATCTTCTGTTATTGTGCTGTGCACGTTCAGCACCTTGCAGAATCAGCAGCCTAAATACTGACGCAAGCTTTGGTCGTAGTAAAAGAGTAGCTGCATGTAATAAGTAAATGTTCTCATTTGTCATAGATCCCGTTCTGGTTTCACTTCAACGATTCGCCTTTACAGTGCCGTCCTGCAAATGCTCTTGTTATTATAAATAACAAGGAAATAAAAGATTAGAAAGAAAACTTAAAAATTATAAAATAAGAATAATGAAACAAAAAATTAAGCATACTATAAAAGAAAATGAATATATATACACATTAAAAAAAAAATAAAAAAAAAAAAAAAAAAAATGTAAATAAAAAAATGATTATTAAAAATAACAATTAATAAACGGGGAAAATTAAATAAAAAAACACGTCGCAAGTGGAAATATTGTTAATATTTCAAGAATGAGCTAATATGTCCTAGGAATTTTGCTTGGTTGGGTTGATTAGTTTTTAAAAATTTGCAGACAGTTTTTTTATGGCCGATATCGTCGCTTCTTTATTGATCTTCCAATTGAAGCTCAAGTGAACAAGTCATTTGTTGTGCAACAATTTGCATTCATTGGTTTTTTGGATAATAAATCAAAAAGTTGAGAATTCGGCTCTTCTTTAAACAAAATATTATTCATTTTTGAAAGATTTTATCGTTCTTAGTGTTCTTTCATTTTTTTAATGCTCTTCGTTCGCTGTGTTTGTACAAAGGTTGATGTTGGCCTATAGATTTGTCTTTTAATCAAATCCTCTAAAAACTTCTCAGTATCGATCAGTACCTCGCGCTCTTGGCATTGTGAAAAGGGATGTCGCCTGTCATAATTTATTTTTTCGTGCAGAAGTGATAGACAATTCTGTGCTCGTGACGAAAAAGTGATAGAGCACACCTCAGATGTTCTAATCGAAGAGATGTTGAAATCGGCTGATAAGTGAACCAAATGGTGCATTACACTCGGTTTATCCCAAAAAACTGGTAGGTTTGAGCAGCTTTAGGTGTCGTGAGCGTAAGAGTCTTTACTTTAGCAATCCTCTTCCTCTGTTCCTTTCCGCTGTAGAACTCCGTAGAACTTCCGTCCCCTACGACCTGAAGTGCCATAAAATAATAAAAAGAGAAGCAAATAAGACAATTATGAAAGTTAACTATAATGCGGCTTTAAACCGAGGATTTTCATGGCAATCGAAGTGTAGGCATGCGTGCCTGCTGGCTAGTATAGATCCGTATCAGCAGCGCACAGAGTCAATTAAGATGCGTCCTTAATATTTTTGAACTACGTTCACTGCTTCGAGCTTGCATGTATATATTATTCGCTCAATGCATTTTTCGCAGTGTGTAGAGCTTACTTTAAAAACACATGTTTAGTAAATGGGATCAAATGAAAAAATTGCCTTAGAAAAAAAAAAACATGAGTCATCCTGCGATCAATTAATCGAAAATTGACGAGTTTTAGCCTGCTAAATGTGGAAACGAGAATTTGCATACGATGCCTCTTGTAAAGAAAGCTGAAGGTAGAAAGTTTATAAAAGGTTCAGATGTACCAATGGAAAACGATGGCAATTGTTCAGTTCATAAATATGTTGATAAAATACTTAAATATGTTTGTGGATGGTTCTAGAAACATGAAAATTTTAATTTTACTTTGTTAGTGATTCCGACGCAAGCCTCTGTAGAGAGGAAGACTAACTGCATTCATATACAGCATAACCTTACTTACCTTATTTGCCGTGCTATCTTTGTATTTCTTTTTAAATTAAATTAAAATAGAGGAGGCCCTGAAATGCAGAAATGCAGAAAAACCGGTTTTCCGTTGAAAATTGAGCTAAACAAGAAGTCATTCGGGTCCGCTTTCATGTCCGTTTTTGGATTAGCATCACTGATTGAAAAAATTTTCCGTCGTTTTCATGGGTCCAGCAAGTGTATGCTGCATCGATGCAAAAACAAAAATCAGAAGGTTCTAGGTTTTTAGTATTTCCCAATGGTGATATCAAGAACTTGTTGTGTTAGTTTTTGTGCATGGGCACATGAATATTTTTATAGTAGAAAATCCTTTGGTTAAGATGTTTTCCTCTAATCTGATCTAATCAGAAATCTGGTATGGTTCAGATATTTCCCTCTAATCCTTCTACTCACAACAGCATGGATATTTTTCAATGACATTCGTTCTGGCGACGATTGTTGATTTTTGTCTATCCACGTTCATGGCCGGAGTCTGTCTGTGTCCTCTTACGGTGGTAAATTGTAATAAATTTCAGTCACGATCCGATACAGAAAGTGTCATTCTTTAAATTTGGATATTTGTTTTCTACAAGTGGTTTCGGTTGTCGGCTGTCTCTCGAATCTTATAATCATAGAAAGTCTTTTTCTTGTGACAAGTAACTGATCAGCCATCAGCTTTTGCGCTTCATGTAGCAATGCTTCCAAATAGGAGTCTTCATTTTTTTCAGGGGTTTTCAGCGTTTCTCGTTTCTCATGTAAAAATTACCTCCCTTGAATCCTTGAATCAAGACCAGCACTGAAAGTAGCCAAGAGCTTGCTTACCACATGCTCGTATAAGTTCTCGATGCGATTATGATGCAGTTTTTGTTCAAATTGCAGCATCAAATTGAAGATGCCCTAAATCCGTGACGTGCGATATACAGACGATTGTGGCGAGGATACTATGGGAATCACATTAATTACCAAATTAATGTGATTCTCATAGTAATTATACCATTAATTAGACCAAAGCCGCCAATTAACAACGTTCAAAATGTTGTTGTCCGTTTTCTTTGATTTCCGCGTCGTGGTACATCACAAGTACTATAGAGTCAAATAATCTGCAAAAAGTACTATAGAACAGTCCCCCATGTCCTACGCGTGATGGTGTGTGGCGCAATAGATCAGATTTGAGGCCAACAGGAAATTAGCGTCTCGATGACAATATGGCTGCAGCGTATAGCTCGCACTTGATTCACAATTTTTGGAGAAAGCCTTTACCAACGGGAACTTCCATCTCCAAGCCCTCGATATGAAATAATCTGATATAGCTAAGTCTTCTTTCGGCTGTCGAGGTTCAAAATTCTAATGAAGAAAATTGTGCGGAGTCCTAAAGGACTACTTTGAACTTTGAACGAAAGTTAGCTAGATCTCGTAGATGAGATTTCAAATGAAATTTCAAACTATTCGAATGATTCCTGCGGAGAAAAGAATCCAGATTTTTCTTCGTAGCACTGCAGCCCCTCTCGGGTCTTCGTTTCCGGTAGCAATCGCCTCCAACTGTCTCGGTCCATTGACCGCATCCTTCAATTTTGAAATGCGATCAGCGATGAACTGTCTTTGGCAAGAGGGTCAGACCAGCGTTTCCTCGGTTTCAGCACTGGTCACTGGTTTCCTTCAGTTCTCCCAACGAATACCTTTTTAAGAATCCGTTGTTCGTCCACACGATTCACATGGCCAGCCCATTGCAGCTTCCACATTCTTACAATCGATGAGACCTCCGACTCGTTGAAAAGCTCATGGTTGTATCAAATTCGCTATTGGTCCTCTTCGAATTCGCCATTGGTCCAATTGTCCGCTTTAGGACTCGTCGCTCAAAGGTATAAACATATTTGCGGCTGTTTGGGTTAGGGCCCACGTTTCTCACCCATAGCATAGAACAGGCCCTATCGCGGATTTGTATGCTTGGAAATTTTTCTTTCCTGTGTAACCAGCTGTTCTTCAAAATGTCAGAACTGCATGAAAGGTTTTATTTACGAGCTGTACTCTTCGACGTATTTCGTCTCTTTCATTAGCGGTTCTCGTTATTTCGGCGACTATGTATACAAAGTAGTACACATTTCCGTTACTGTATTCGCCAACTGTAATGTTTTGGGTATTTGAGTTTTTTCTCGACAGCGTCAATAGCTTTGTTTTCTTCTCATTGATTTGTAGCCCTACAAGTTTTGCTTTGCTGTCGAGTTTCAGAAAAAGTTCTTTGGCGGTTATTAGCGAACGTGACAAAATGTTTATGTTATCTGCATAGGCTACCACTTGGCTTGACTTGTGTAATAGTGCGCCTCTTGTATCGACCGGTAGATGTCTTATGGCCTTTCCCTGAGCCAAATTGTATAGCAATAGGGCCAGGCCATCTTCCTATTTTAGTCCGGTATTTGTGTCAAAGGCTTCGGTGAGTTGGCTATTGATGCGGACATGGGAAGTTGTCGACTTCATTTTGGTAAGACGGATTAATTTTGGTTGAGATATCAAAGCCAGACATTGTTTGATACAGCATGTTATGACCAATACTGTTGTGTTGCTTATAGTCAACGAAAATCTGGCAAACGTCTATGTTGAACACTTTTGTAAACATACAAATCTCGGCCTTTATTTAAAGACGTTCTAGTAGTTTCCTGTCCTAGGTTTCCTGTTATCGATATAACTTTGATAATCCTTTGGCCCTATATTAAGCATCAACACATGTTGCTCACGTTGCAGTCTGGATGCGACTCTACAACTATGTTGTCTTTTTCAGATGATGCATCCAGAGGCAGCTGTAACGCATTCTCTGCCCAGCGAAGGTATTCCATTGATACATGCAAATATAGCCATTCCAGAATATCCAGTTGGGCCACCACCTGGAACGGTATGGGCATTTCGGCCGAACGTTCAAGCATATACACAACAGCCACCATCCATAGATGTAAGTTGTCGATTATCCCCACCCTGTTGAGAATGTGTGGTCATTATTCAAATTGCTGTAGGTATGCTATTTTTTGCAGACACATCCGCCACAATCACCATCGCCGAGACTAAGTCAACAATCGTCACCGTCTCATAGTCGAACAGCTAGTCCTAGCCGATCTACAACGAGTGGTAGTGGAGGAGGAGGAGGCGGTGGAGGTAATAATGTGATAATTCAACAGCAACAGCAGCAACAACAACAACAACAATCGCAACAGCACAGTCGCAATGCACAGCAACAACAATCACAACGGAATAATACTCTAAGAAATAGTCGCCGTCCTTCTGTTGAGACCACACCACCTCCGCAACAACAACAACCACCACCACCCCATCAGCTGCCTAGTCCACTTATAACCGATATGATACCGCCACATATAAAAAATTTGGATGATGTGAGTAGAAAAAATAAGGGGAAAAGTTTTCGTAAAAAGTTTTAATTTAATCTATATTTTACTTTTTTTTTTTTAACTTTTTGAGTGTTTTATATTTGATTTGCACGATAGTTTCACTTAGCCGTACTACCCCTTTCCTTGAACGTATATTGCGTAAGCTTTTGATTTTTGTTATTATTTGTATTTTAAGTTTATATTTTCGTTTTTTTTTGCGTTTCTTAAGAAAAATAGTTTACACCCAACCTTTTATAACCTCTGTATACATTATTATAATTTCATTTAGAGAAAAAAGTACAATTGTTTTGAAGTTCTTTTTATACATGCATAGAAGAAATTTGTGATTGAGTATAAGTAGTAGAATAGCAATGAATTTCATGGTAGATTGATTGAACGTGTTTTTACAAAGAAAAAAAAAGGGTAATTTTTGTCGTTAGTTTCTGGATGATAAAAAAAACAAACAAACGAGATGTTGAGCAAAAGCGATTAATTTGTCTGTTTTTGTAATATGCTTAAATGTATTTTTGACGCAATTGTTATATGAAATATGTAAAGTTGAAGGAATACGCACTCGTTCAGGTTGTTTCAAAAGAGCGTGTCCAGCTAGGAAATTAAAAAAAATTGAAAATAAATAAATATATATGTAATCCAAGGTACAGATAGTTTTATTAATAACTAATGAAACTGTGCTCGAAAGTCTTTTGTATTCATGTATTTAATTCTGTCATTGTGTTGTGTTTTTTTTGGTTATTTTGTATCAACAACAAAATTTTTGTTTTCGCTTTGAGAAATTTTTTTCCTTGTACTAACTGTTATATAATTTTCAAATTTTTTCAACTTTCTAATGCTACAATCAAAACTCGTATATGTTCCTAAAATTCCAGCTTAATCCACCATAATTATGATTGGAATTTTGCAATAGATGTGATTGATTGGATTTTTTTGAATGAAATTTTTAATGAGCGCCTTGAGTACCATGTTTGTGGATTTATTTAATGTATGATGTTAATGTTTGACTTAAGAATGAATCAATTATGTAAAAGGTAGGTTGATGATGATGCATCTGAAATGTTGAAATCGACACGCTCTTCTGGAACAAGTTATAATAAACTAAACTGAAACAAATTGGCCGATCTACGTGAATGGTTACTAAAGTAGAAATCATTTGTTTGTCTGTATTGGCTTAAATAGTATTTTTGCATAGTAGTTATGAAGTTCGTAATGTATTGGCTTATAATTAGATTTATTGTGATCTGAATGCTTGAACTTAGTTCAGGTAAATTTGGAAGACCAGAAAATGTTTATAAATTGTCTTAGTAATGTAATCTAGGATATAGCAGTTGTAAGATTGGTACAACAGCAATTTTTAAGTCTTAGGTATCTTACAATGATCTGAATATTTCGTTATTTAATTGAAAATCAAGACATTTTTCTTTTCAAAATTAATTAGTACATTTCCATTAATTGTTCTAATAGTTTATTGTGCACCCATTCCTCTTGTTAGAGCTGCAATCATCTGGAGTAATCTGGTAATAAGTTTTCTACGCTTGCAGTTTTGTATGAAAGTGCTCCTCAAAGCCCTTGCATTGTTTCTTTATATAACTAATCAGATAATCCAAGAGGAGCTAGTTAATGAGGTGCAGCCAAACCAGTCCATACAGTCAATGATGGTGATCCCTTGGCGGTCGGCGTCTTTGACCTTGATGAACACTGATTTATAAAGGATTGCTTTGTTGAAACAATCCAAACCCAATTCTAAATCCTTTTACAAAGTTTGACGTCCGGGCCAATTGCTCTTTTCCCAGCGTTGATACTTAGCCGGACTATTGCAGACAATAAAAAAAATGAGTATTTGGTATTTTCATTTTGGGTTATATTTGATTTCAATTAATACGATCAAAATATTTCGATTGAGAGGATTCTGGTTAATGTTTCATGGTTATCGATAGTTCTCACTCCTTGCGGAATTCCTAGTATTATAGTGTATTGTCCTTGAATAATTGTTTTTGTTGCTAGATCCAGCGTAAAGCGTATCCAGCTGATATCGATGTTTTCACAGTAATAATGTGAAACGTGATTTGCATCAAATTCACTTCTGGTTTATATTTTGATTTATCAAAAAAGGATCAGAAGGTCTAAGGCAGTTTTACGCCCAAGTTTTAAATACCGACTGCAATAACAACGTGTGCACATAGGACAAAAGAAAGCCAGGGGGCTGTATTTTCTGTTCTATCAGTTGAGATGAATGATTGATGCCATTAACTTGCCTGTTAACGATTATAACATTCACGAAATATCTATGTATACACTCGAAAAGCGGGTTGTGATTGATTTGATCTTGTACATAAGTTGCTGCAGTAGTGTTAATCAGGGCAATATGGAATGAAATTTAATATGTAGTATCTTACTCTATAGTAAAATTTCAGACTTTCTTTTCGTCCATGTCTACGAGGAAAAGAAATTTCGACCTTGAATCGGAGTGCACAAGACAAAGTTAAGGGTGCTAAGAGGACTTCATGGGGTATTGCATCCGCAGGACACTAAAAGAAAATGCGGTTGAAGCAAACTATTCTTTTATATCGTGCGATTTTACGGAGGAGACATCAATGTATCGGCCAAAGCATCGTGGAGCTCTGCCCGCAGAAAAAGAGACTATCTCGGAAGCTACTTTCTTGTAGAATAAAAATAGAGACACATAAAGCAAAAGCAGATCATTAACTTTATTAGCAAGATCGATTTGCTTGAGGTGCTCTAGGCGTACTCGCAGCACGAGCACAATAAACTTTTGAAGGTTAACATCCAATTTTTCTGGAACACAATCAATTTGATTTAATAGGGATAAGAAAGAAAAAAAAAACGAGTACATTTAAAGTACGGATGGTTGTTAAATTAATTTGATTCAGTTGGAATACTGAATGAAGTATGAAACACTACGAATTCTGTACATATGAGAAAGTAGTAAATCGTTAAAGCATGTTTAGTTTGAATAAAGAATGAATCGTTAACTTGATGTATCTTGCACATTTCTGAAAGATTTTTTTTTTTGCTAGAATGCATTTATCATAGCATCAGTATCGTGTGATTGGATTTCATTTGATAAATTCCTTGTTTATTTCGTATGTCTAGAATCTTTAATTATTTGTTAAAAAGTTCAAAACGATTTTCTTTTATTCTACGACAGGTATACAATCCCGATGGTACATTAGCCCTACATTGCCGTAACGGCTATGCAAGATCCGGTCACCATACCATCCCACGTCAATCAAAATCATCTCATCACAACCAACAACAACAGCAACAGCAACATCATAATCAACATATACCGAATATGACGAATCTGATAGGTATTGGTGGTTTAGTTGGTGGACCGGGTGGTATAATTTCACCGTCGCCACTGCAACAATCGGCGGGCACGAACGTGGGGAATTTCAATGCAATGAACGCAGCAAATTTAACTTATCAGTTGCATAATATGAGTTTGGGCGATATTCATAATCCAGCGGCGGCAGCGTCTATTTTAGAGAATAATTTAGTAATTAGTAGTAATAATAGTAATAGTAGCAGTAGTAATAGACATCATACTAAAAGCGGTGAAAGTGATTCGGGCAATTCGGTGGGGGAGATTTCGCCCCCTGACACGCCAGCAGCACTATCGTCTGTAGTCAATAATAGTAATATGAATAGTAATAGTATTAGGTTAAATGATCAAAATAATTTTAGTAAACACAATATAAGTATGACGAGATTGAATGGGCGGCCGGACAAAGTGTTGTCGGGAGGCGGCGGTGGTGTCGGTGGTATAGTTGATGGCGGTGTGATAAGTAATAGCAGTGGTGGTGGTGGCGGTGGGGGAGGAACAACGCACTTGTATGCTCCAGCGGCGAATAGCTCACAATTTGATTTGATATTGACCACAGGGCCTAATCTAATGCCATCCCCGGTCACCAATAATAATAACAATAGTAGTTTAAATTCAACGGGTAACAGTGGGAGTTGTAGCAATAACAATTTAGTCACAAGTACGCAAGTGATGTTAACAACACCGACAGCAGGTAGTGGTGTGGTAAGTAACGTAATCACTACAAATCCTGTAATACTACAACATCAACAACAATTTAGCGCTACATATCCCTATCCCGCACAACATTTAGCGACAACAAGACCACCGATACTGTCGCATCATACGGCGCCATCGGCGGTAGTGGCGGCAAGCATGCCACCACCTCCATTGTCATATCGGCATCCGGGTTTTCAAATTGCAAACGGTGAAGCGCCCGCCACCGTGTATCAATATCCCGCCCAGGTACCCGGAGCACCCACAGCAGGTTTCCTTCTGACCGGAGGAGGTGGCCAGCCACCAAGTGGTGTGCTTCGTGCGACGCAACAAACCCAGTCCCCGTCACAAAATCCTGTACAGCAACAGCAACAACCGCCGCAAACTAATCAACAACTCCCGCCACCTCCAACTCCTTTACAGCCTGTAGCTCCGAACGCTCTACTTGCGGCCAATACTTCACCCTATACAACCTTAACGGTAGGAACGAATAAGATTATTTCATGTTTCAACTGTGGATCACAATCACATACGGGACGTGAATGTCAGGAGGCATCAATGGAGGATGTGACCCGATCGATATATTCATTAGATTATAATCAATCGATATCGCCAACTATTACGCAAATTGGAGCTGGCGGCGGTGGTCATATTGGGGGTATTGTCGGTGGCGGCGGCGGCGCCAATGGAGCAATGACAAGTAATGGTAGTAACAGTAGTAGCAGTAGCAGCAGTAGTAGTAGCAGCAGCAGCGGAGGTGGGTCAGGCACCGGTAGTGGTTTATCAACGGCCGAAATAGGAACCGAAACGTCATCGCCCACATCGTCAATATCATCATTATCAAATAGTAATATTAAGTGATTAATTATAATTCATGTTTTTAGGACTTAATAAATTTATACATAACTATTATAAACTAAATATATAAATGTATTGAAATCTATTTAAATGTAAAGAACATAAATGAAGAGGAAAAAAATATTTAAAAAAGGTTATCAATTACTGTATCTTGATTTGGAATTAAGTCTCGTTAAGTGTAAGCAAAAACAAAAATAGAAAAGAAAAGCGAAACAAAAAAAAAGCAGTTAAGTAAATTGTTATTATGTGTGCCATTTAGAGGAAAAATTATTATTTCGACAAAATTACACTCGAGCAAAGAGAATATTCAACAAAATAAAATCAATGCAAAAAATAAAGAAATCAAAGAATCGAATGGTAAATTAAGATAAAAAACATTGAGAGAGTATTATTCAGTGAGTGGAGGAACGATATTCATTAGATATTCAATAAATCATGATAAATTGAATCAATTCAGAAGTAAAAGCAGTAAATCAGTAGAAGCATTCGCGGAATCCTTAGAAATTTGTTTAAAATGATTATTCGTTGTTAAGGAGTGCAGGCGTGTAAATCGAAAGCTGGTTGATCAACTTCTTAATATTTTCGATAATGTTATCCCTCGCTGTAATTGTTGTTTCTCAAAAGACCTTTCAAACTTACATAACATAACTTACATTACATAACTTGGAGAAAGACTGCTTCAACATTTTTGTATTGTTTTTAAATATGCTCTAAACTTTTTTGGATTTTTTTTCTTTCATTTTGAAATAGAAGACACTGATTATTTAATACTTTTAATATTTCTCGTATCCGTAAGTCTAAATTTGTAATTTATGTCAATTTATACTTATTATTGCATGTTAATGAAATTTTAGAAATTTAGAAATTTTAGAAATAAGTATCATGCCAGCGCGCAGTGATAAAAAAATGAATAGAATATTTTGGAATTTCCATGTACGAAGAAAAGTAATTCTCGAAAGTATCTTTTGGTAGCAAATTTTTTCACAATAATTATTAAAATGTTTAGTAAAATTCAATGTAAAATTGATAAATTCGTTCAGAAAAAATAACAAATATTTTAATTGCTAAACTAAAATTTATGGTATGTTCTTATTTATGCATTGGTTGTTTGCGTTATGGAGCTAATCATGAATTTTCACTGTCTCCTAGATGAAGATATATATTACGAATACTAAGAGAAAAGCCGCTCAGAGTTCAGGCGCCCCCAAATTATTTATTCAAGCAGAACATAACGCAACGATATTTATTCTGCAGTATATCATTCCCTGGTAAGTCCTTTCCATCTTTATATTCTACTTATACTTAATATTACGCAGTAAGGTCTTCTCATGTGCGGAATTGCGATTTAAACAATTCCAACGATTCGGAGCGCTCCACCTGGAAAGAAAACTGTCCTTGTTGATGAGGAAATTTAGAAAGATAAATTTTTAAAAATATATGATTTAGCGATCTCAATGAAATTGAGGAATGTCATTAATTTGTTCCTATTTAATTTTATTACTATAATTCAAATCAAAGTTGCATTGAAATTAACAAATTATAGTGCAGCTTTCGTTTATAAAGATTTGAGCTATTATTATGCAAAAAAGGTAGTTTCGTTGTTGAGTCCTCTTCATTGATGGCGCAAGTACATGACAGTACAAGTGGATTATTCTGAGTCCACTTGGGCATCATTACGAAATCTCTTCAAATCGTTGCAGTATCGCGATAATGTTTCTTCTTGTTGGTCTAGATGTCGATAATTCGGAAAGCATTTCAATATTAAAAGTATCAATTTAAAATAACATTAAATGAGGATTTTGTTACTGCTTTTCAACATTGCTCTAGATTGGATGGAAATTAAAGATGATTTTTTCATTGCTAAAAAATAACTGTCAATGTTTTCTGACCTCTTTCAAACGATTTCGAATTCCCTAATTCTTATGTTCTCTATGAATTTGAACATTTTATATTCATTTCCTTCGTACTTATGTCATGCCTAAAACATTGATTCCCAAGCATTGAAATGAGGCATCAAATTTTCATTGTATTTAATATCTATCTTAATTTTTTATATATGTAACAAGTGTCAAATATATATATAAAAAGTGTCGGATTGCGCTTCTAAGATCTATATTAAAAATTTATTTCAACTAATCAGCAACCGAAGCGATCTTGAACTAAACATTCTTAACAATGGATCAATCTTGGAGTGATCCATTGAAGATCTTCATTCTTAGTCAAGATCTGTAATTTGTGTGCCTGGTTTCTTCGAAATTTAGCCTTATTTTGGCTCCTCATTGCTTTTTCTGATACTAGATACAATTCTTGTTTATATTTTCCGAACAGACCATTGTAGTTCGAACAATTTCTATACTATTTTTGGTTCATTATTATTAAAAAAAATTGTTGCATATTTGAAAAACACTTTCTGCTACCCATAATGCTATTAGAACAAGATGTTCGTTTTGAAAATTGCTTATTCGTGCGATTCGCTTAATCAAAGTGCTACAAGTTTTATTACAATTTTGTGTAGTGTGACTGTATTTCCATCATCGTTATAACTCGTAGGTTCTAAGTGACCCGAATACAGGTAACACATAGCCTTTAATGCTTAGTGCTAGTTTATAAGAAAATGCTTCATTTTTTTCTTCTCTTTGTAAGAACTTAAACCACAATGCTCGACGGCGAAGAATCACGATTCTGAAACATTAATCCAGTAGAAATAACTACCAGCAATTATATTCTTTTTTTTCCGATAACATTTAATATTCCTAAATTCAAATAAAAAGGATTTTTAGGGTCTATATAGGTGTTTTGGGGACGGTTGTTGTCTTTGTTTTGACATACTCGACTTCGTCATCATTTTGACCTTCGAGGACGATATTTTTGCAGTTCCTTTTCGTGTTTTTTTTCTTTTTTAGGAATACACAAGAAGAGTTAAAGCCCAAAAGCCAAAAAGATCTCACTTCTACTATACTAATCAGCGATATATACGCTTGCTCACATGAAAAAACGCACTTCAAGTCATTAGGATTTGCATAATTTCTCGCAGTTTCTTCTGAAAACTAAAACTTTATTTAAAGTATGTGTTTCTCACCACACAATGAATTGTCCGTCACTAACAACAATTTACTACATCTTCCTAATAGTTCATGAAATTCAGATTTGAAAATCGATACGTATTTAGAGGCTATCCCACAAACGACCCATTTTCAGGTTTCTTCGTAAGAATGTAAGCGCTGCTCAACCAGGCAATGTGCCATCGAACGGAATAAGTAATAATCGGAGGGCACTTTGATCAGTGAAAATGCGCAGTGCAGGAAGTCACTATCTTGTTTCAAGGCAGGACACGCTGAGATGAGATCAGCAAGAGATGCGTAAATTTATGACTCAATTGTGATTTTCCCTCGTACATTTGAGGTTAATTCCTGGATTCATTGTGATACCACTTTATCTTCTAGGTATTGTGAAAGAGTCTGCGTATTTGCTGCAGAAATTTCTTGTTTGCGCTTAAATGTTCCGGCGGAAATCGAAGGCTGTGGTATTTGCCGCATACCACATAAAGAGACCTTGTTTAGAACACCGAAGCAAGAGACACTTTGTTTCGCTTTCTAAGTTGCTTAATATAATACTTTACATGCGACGTAGGCGAGTGTGAGGCAGTGGCCGATATAGATCCTTACAACTAGTACAGAGAGTGATTTGGGCCGTATTTCACGGTGAAGTCGCTAAAATCACTTTTGCTATTGTGCCTTTTCTAAGGGATTTTTGTTGTTATCAATGTTTTGAATACCTCTATCCAATCTAATGTGGTTATTCGCTTCTTGGTGTGTTTTCCACCGATTATTGTCCAGGGTACATTAAACGGGAAGGTTCCCGTATGTCCTGGAATCCATTAGAGCTCGACTTTCCTATTTCCACAGAGACGGTGTAGCGCCCCTCGACGATTTTTTGATTTGATATTACAAGATAGCAGTGTCTTATTGCCTATTGAGTATCTAAGTATATCGTTATTTTTTGTTCCTTGTGCCCACCGAGCGTGGTAGCTCTACCGGTAGTTAAATCGCAAATGCCTTGAAATATTTTACATTAGTCTGACGGTTTTAAACGGACTTTAAATCATGTTTAGAGAGAGTACTATCAATTTCATGCTGGCTTTCACTCGGAGAGGTCATCTGTGTAAACATTTGCCGGGTCCTGTGAATTATTTTCGGCTACTGTACATTAGCTTTAACTTCCGTGACACAATATGCGTTTTCACGACAGGTTGATATACAGGACGATGCCAAGGTACGCTGCATGGCTCTTTAGTGTTACATTTCACTCAGTTGCCACTGATTTTGCTTGATAAGAAGGATCAGTTCAGGTCAATGCGAATTTATATTGATCTAAACAACTATCTGAATAGTTGTTTGAGAGAGAATAGAGAGAACTATCTGTATAGTTGTTTACTTCTGGAGTTTTTCTAAAACATTCGTAGTAAGTTTTGAGAGTGTTTGCAAGTACTTGTATGAGCCTAGTTACACTACATTGTCAGCGTTATCTACAACCTCTTTAATATTTGCATGAGTGTTTCAATAACACAAAAATGTTTCGCGGCACTATGATATCATTGCTGATCTTGGGCGGTATCTATTTTGTATAAAAACAACGATGGATTCGCAAAACTCGTTTTTATCGATTGTTTAAATATAAAACAATTGCCTCACGTAAATTTCGATATTTTTATACAGTTTTTTTTTGAAAATGCGCCATGGCGTTGACTACGACAGGTGTCCGTTCTAGTACGTAACAACGCATATGATATAGTTCATAAAAGCTAACAGCACACTTGACTATGTTTTTGGTCATTAATGCCGAAGTCTTTCCGATAGGATAGGACTAGGATAGGATAATGTTGAACACATTATCGTCCATTCTTCAGTATTGATGAAATTCTCGATAGATTTTAATAGAAATTACGAAAATTGCCAGATCAAGATTTGATGAAAGTTTAGCCATGTTCTGAGGCCACAAACTGTTTAATTATTATCAGTTTTCTATTAATTTTTGAAGATTTACCACTTTGCAAGAAGTCGTTTTCCATCACGTGCGAGATAGAGAGCTTTGATTTGATATACGATTCGTAGAAATCGAAATGCTTGAAAGTTTTGGATGATTTTTCAAGTAAGGCTAACCCTTTGGGTTTTTTTGAATTAAAAACATCGCGAAATTTTCATTTGACTTTTCCATAACTAACACAGACTCTACAATACTGTATCCATGTTTTGAGGTCGTCAAGAGCTTCTATGCGCCCAATTAGATTTTTTATTTATCAAACACAAATTTTTCATTTTCTATTGTTTCTGTGTAAAGGAATTTGTCGTAAACACTAATGGCGGGTTTCTCGTCACTACTGCATTTGTCGTGAAGCGATAAGTTGTTTTCGCACAACGCACGGCGTCTTTAATTATTCCATTCCGGAGTTAAATGAAATTATTTCAGGCATTCTTCCAATTGATAAATCCCTTTTTTTATTGGCGTGCTCGGAAATAAAACTTTAACGTGGAATTTTACCAGTTATTAGTAATTTTTGGGCGGAATATTCAATATTTATTTGGGCTCAAGGGAATATTACAAACTTAATGCCTCCCTGGTATTTTGGCTTCTGGGGGCATGATATGAGTCAAGAAGCGCCGTTGAAGACTGACGTGGGAGTCAGGGAAAGACTGTCCACTCCCTAAGAAGGATTTCACTGCCGAGTACCTTCAAATCTTGATAGATGCTCTGGCCTCACGACCCTTTCACAACCCATTTGTATTTTTCACGATTGTCGTCGCAGTGAGCAGTTAGTCAACACAGGCGGCAAAGTCTTATTTTGCAATTTAAGTTTTACAACCCAAAGCGGCTTCCATTCAAGTATTGATTTTAACAAAATAAACAAAAGTTTACATACGTATTATTACTCACGCTAAGTCTATTCCACGGGAGCCCTCAGGCTACTGACTGCTAACCTTATTACACCACCAAATTCACGTCGGCTTCTCGCTGACGTGCGCTGTAAATGGGTCGACGACGATCGTAGCAACGACCCATTAATGGATCTTGATCATTAATGATTCCAACATGACTCCTTGTTCGAATTTCACAACCATTTGAAGACGACTTTGTTACTAAATATTTCAAGAGGGCGGAACTTTGTCACTGAATACTTCAATAGATGGAAACAAAAGGCAGTCATACACGCCCATACTAAAACAGAGCCTCCTTCATGTTTTACAGTTGGGATCTTGAGTTCCACAATTTTCCTTGTGGAGCTCATTGTTTGGTTTTGGCCAAACGATACATCCTCGGTCTGACTTAAATAAATTTAATTTTCATCTGTGAAGATTACTCGCTCTCAGAATTCTGCAGGCTCATTTTCGTACATTTTAGCGAATGCCAGGCGTTTCCTTGGATTAAACAGATAATGAAATATTTTCACCTAGCTGTATGATCATAGTGATTAGCAGATCGCAAGACATTTCTCGGGTACTCATTCAACGGGTACTCGGGTACTGATCAACGCCGGCATTATCCAGAAGCTCAGCAGAAATTTGTAGCTCACTTATTTGTGAATTATCCCTTACTTTTCCTAGAATTACATGTTTATTGTGTTTATTTAAAAGACGAGGATTGTAACTCCGGTTTTTGTTTTATTGATACAAGATAAAATATGGACCATTTTTCTCTCACTTTTATCGAGAACAATGGAGATTTGCCATCTAAGGAAAACCTATTGAAAGAATTATTAAGGGGCGTCTTTTGGTGGTTCAATTTAGGTTCGCTTTGATAGTTAAAATTCCTTTTATTTGTAACATATGCCGAGCAAAGCTTGGGAAATTGTATTTTCTTCAGTAACCTCCTGTAAGATTTTTTTCTATTGCATCCTTCTCCAGTGTATACCTAGGAATTGAACATATTCCCTGTGCATGTTGTACCAACCCCTGTACAAACATCAGTGACGTTCATTGACTTTATTCCGCACTTTCCAGATTTATTTTGCATATGAATTTGTAATTTATTCGCAGCTCCTTAAAGAAAATTGCGTTGCATCTATAGAAGTTCATTTCCGATATTGCTCCATCTCTGTAGGGCATATCTGCTTATACCTGATAGCTCACATGTCATAATGTTATTTCAAGGAAGTGTCCCTCTTCTTTCTGGTACTTTCACGTAGGCCAAAGTGGCTTCGTGGTATTTTACAAAACTAAATATTAAATTAAGAAGTCCACGACCACTACGCTAGCCGCTCACCAACATTCTGTCACGAATTTACATTTCGCCCGATTGCAAGAGTGAACAAATCTACGGTATAGGATTTCGTAATTTATTTACAACTTCCAGTACTCTCTCCATCTGCTGTCTAATTTATTTGTCCTATTTGTAAGGAGCAGTTTCAATGTTTCTCATTAAACTATGAATTTTTCACAATATTATCGCAAGGATTGACATTAAAATTTTACACAAAATTCAAAAAGAATGCTCTTGGACATGTTTCTTAAAATCGTTAGACCCTCAGTTTGTGTATACTCTCTTAAAAAAAAACAAGAAATGTGGACAGATAATGTGCGATGAAGAACAAACAATTGAAATTTAATGTTAATAGTGCTGTTATATGTTTACAAAACAAAAAGCTGAATCCAAAATGTAAAAATTAAATAAAAAAAAAAGAAAAAAGCTTACACCGCCACATAAATAATTATAAAAAATTGAACAAATATCAACAGAATTTGTGTAAATATTTGTACACCGATGAAATTAAGAAAAAAAAACAAAATATTTAAAACTACAATTCTGAGTGTGCATGTAATTTTAAGCCAAAAATTTTGACCACAGTTGTACATATAGTAACATGTATAAGTGATTAAAAAAAGTAAAAATAATAATACAAATCTTTTTCTGACGATTTTCAAAAATTTCAACTGAATATCTATAAAGTAATAGTTAATTTTGATTTGCTATTCACATCTTGTCGGAATGTAATATTTTGTTGAAAAATTTCTACACTTAAAATGAACAAAAAAAAAAAATCGAAACACAGAAAATGAACTCGATTTGGCGAATGTTGAGAGCATTTGTTAAATAGGATCATCAAAAACATATAAAATTAGCATTATCGAGAAGGAATTAAGTTGAAAGTAATGCGTAAATGGAGGGGAAAACTTTAAAGCAAATTTTGAGTAGTGCACAACAGTTGCAACTATAATACAAGGAGCGCTAAAGGATGGAAGGGCAATGAAATTAATTAGTATACAAAAAAACCAGGATAAATTGAACAAAGAACATATTAATTATGTCTTTTAAACTAATATATTCAATGTCGATTAGTAAATTCTAGCAAAGTGATGTTCAATTTTACGTTTGTTAATGCATTGAAAACTGCATTGATCATTTAAATCAAGTGGTATACAGCAAAAATATAAATATATTTTTAAAATTTTACCTTCATTTCAATTTGATGATGACCATCCCCTAACAACTCTTGGATTCTACATACGAAATTCAGTTTTTTTTTTGGTTTCTAAGATTTAACTTGCAACGAACTAATTTCAGATGAACTCAATATATAAACCTGCCGTTTCCCTTCCTTTTGTTTTAAATGCTTCCGCTTATATTCACTAAACATATTAAAAAATAGTAAATCAACCGTCTTGTAGTCAATAACTAAACATATATACCAACAAAGACATCATACCATTCATTAAGCGCCCGTACTCAATTTTAGGTGATGATAAAAAAAAAAGAAATAACAATAAAAAACACAAAAAAATAAACTATTATATTTAAGGAGTTAGTTTACAAAAATATAAAATCTCCATGTATAAAATTCATTCGAAAGAAGAAAAAATATAAAAAAATAAAAGTGGAAAGTGTAACAGAATTCTTGTAAATTGTAATTGGAAAAGTAGGGATTAATTATTATTAGTCGCGCAGAATGAAAAACAAAACATAACATAAAAATATTTGCGTCAAAAAAATTTTTAATCTCGATATAATTATAACTATTAAAAAATTTCAAAAAAAAAACCCAAGTGAAAATATTGAATTTGATTTTGTATTTTAGTTTTATATGTGTACGTAAATTTAAGATGAAACAGAGAATAAAAAAAAATAAAAAACAAAAACAAGCAGAATAGTACGAAATAAAATATTTTTCTCTTGATACGTTTGAAATGTGATATTCTACTGAGAGAATGAAAAAAATTGCTAAAAAAAACTTGTAAAATGAATGATTATTAAGTTAAAAGGAAAAACAAATACTGAATGGAAAATGCCCCCTCCCCCTCCCAAACAAATAAGAAAACAAAAAGTAGAAAATAAATGCATGAGTAAAAATTTGTAGATTGTATGATTGCTAAGATGATGAGATAAAGAGAAAATAGAATTGGTATTGATCACAAAAAAAAACGCCGATAAACAAAAAACCAAACAAAATACATATATATATATATATATATATATATATATATGTATAAAATAAAATTTCAGCAACAAAACAACATTAAAAAAACAAATCAAGAAAGTAATAATAAATTTTAGGATGTTCAATGAAAAAGAAAGCAAACAAACAAAAAAAAATATATATATATAGTAACGATTGATTAATTAATTAATATACCTATATATGATTTTTTCGAAGATGTTTTTACTGAATATATATAAATATAAATATAAATTTTTTATTATTATATCTTAAATAATTATTATTTAAATTATGCGAAAAAAGAAAACTTAAGTTTTGTCCTGAAATAAAGTGTATAGTGTTTTATCCTAATCGCGTAAATCTTGGCTGGAAGGAAAATAGAATCTTGATTCTAATTATTTGTTCATTTTTTCCGTATTGGTTTTCTTTTATTGAATTCTGTGCTCAGTTTCTAGGACACAAGTGATTTTAATGAGGCTACGTGTTCGTTATTCGGCATGGAAATAGTTCGCGCCCAGTTGAAATTTCAGTATTGGCTACATATTTTTTAGGAGAGCAGGATTTTTTGGTAGCAGCGGAGGCATGCATAACAGCATAACATATGGTTAGTAGTAGCAGTGAAGGTGTGCAAAGCAGCATAGCATATGGTTAGTAGGAAACTCAACAAACAACAAAAACAATTCATTATTTTTTTTGTGGTTGAATTTCGCTTTGAATAAAGTTTGACGTGAAAAAGTAATGAATTAAAACCAACGGATTGCAGGAGATTTTTTGGTAGTTGCGAAGTGACATGTTTTCAACGGAAACGCAATCAAAACAATTTTACCATTTTACACGTTTGGTCCTGAAAACTTACTGTACGTTTTGATATTCTTCGACTATTTATTGGTAACAAAGTAAATAAAACCGTCAATCTAAACACAGGCTGTGGCAGAACCACCAGTTGCGCAGTTTTGAAGAGATATTAAAAGAAACCGAGGTATATATGTATATAAAATATAAACCAGGATATATTTTAATTAAGAAAATCAGTAGGAGTTACCATTTTCTACTTATTAATTTTAAGAAACATCTTTAAAATGACGGTCATTAGATGCAATACATTGCTGAAGCCAATTTCTGGTATTTTGAATATTCTGTTTATATATTTCTCATGGTATCGCGTTTACTTCTTCAACAATCCGCTTCCTTAGCTATAGTAGGTTTTGGGAACATCGTTTAAACTTTGTTCTTAAGATATCCCCAAAGTTGCATGTGCTTAAATATATGCGGAAGACCACGCGGGTTTCCCAGTGACGTTAGACGTCCGGGAATGCAGGGTCACGGTCAAGCCTCCCTCTTCATTGCCAAATTATTATACGGCCCACTATACCGTTAGTTAAGGAGAATGTAGCGATCTTTTGCGAAGAATTTGGAGATAGTTTTCAGTCCAACAGTTAATTATGTTTAATCACAATCCCGGTTAGGTGCCTTAAATGTGTCACGTCGCAGCTAAAGAACGCTGCCTCAGGAGGGGTTTCTTTTCTTGAACAGATTTCGGCGGTCGGCGTAGCATCCTGAATTGAATTCTTGAATTCTAAGCGGTACCTCCGACAGTACAGATCGGTCCTAGGCCAAATTTTTGGCACAAATGAAGATTAATGACGATGAAGCTCTTCTCTGCTTAACGTCCATACAGCCTTTAATCTAGATAGATGCCACAAAATAGTGTTTATATTTTTTCTAGCCAAGAAACAAGCAATAAATCTACTAATATCATGTTAATAATGTAAGCGTTTCATATCAGTGCATCCCTGTATTGATGTGTTTGTTATCGATGGCTGCTATATTATTGCGAGATAATTGTCTTTTTCCTGAGAGGCGTTGAGGTTGAGTCAAGTTTGGAGTTTGGAGTCTTAAAAGTTAATCTGCATCACTTATATTATTAACATATTTTTATCTGATCCTTTGATCCTTATATACTGCGGAAATTCACCAGTTTTCTCTCAATCTGGTGCTGACTGTATTCGAAAATGAGAAAGTTTCATATTTGGCCATATGCCATAAAATCTCTGCGGTGTTTCATTCCGAGAGACTCTTGGATCTCCTCGTTTATAAGAATATGAAACGCGTAGTATGATAATTGATGTGCTTTAGTGTTAAGGACTACGCAGTGAACTATAGGGACATTTGGTTAGCCCTTATATAGACCCAGAAGCAACAGTTCAGTTTATACTTATAGACTGGCAACCAAATAAGTGACCTCGGTCTGAAAGAAATCTTTTTAGCCGAAGTCGGCTTGACTCTCAACCCATCCCATGAGTATCTTAGTGTAACTTGGTGTATTTTACTATGTACCTCAGTAATGTATTTGCTGAGGAAGTTCAAAGCAGATAGGTTGATTATTCGGAAGCTCCTGACAATTTTACTGGAATCGCAGTGAACTAGTCTTGCCAATTTCTCAGCAGGCACTCTCCATGACTATTTCTGATGGCAAACCTTTAACAACCATGCTTTCGTAGATAAGATGCTTCCAGTGGGAGTTATCCTATGAATCCATCTGCAGGTTGCATTTGGTAGCCTCGGGATAGCCGGTTACAGCTCATTTGCCATGATGGTGCTGCTTGTCTTTTGGGTTTTTTCCTGTGGTTATAGAACTTTTAAAATCAGATTTACAGATTTTCAGGTGCTGGTTTATGCTAGCGCTTTTATCTTCCTCCCAAGTGGTAGTTACTATGCGAGGTTCTTACGCTTTGAAGCCATGGATCTAAAGGATTATATAAGAAAAACTAAAATGGTTGTTTGTTTGGTGTTTTCAAATAAAATGTGGTCCAAAATCGTTACAAAAATTTCTTTGCAAACATTTTGTTTGAATACAGGAAGGATATTTCTAGGGAATTGTAAAGTTGTAAATTGTTGTGAATTGTAAATAAGGTTTGTCAATGCCAATAAATCATGACTAAACCATCTATTTGCCTATTAAAAATTTTGTTTAAAAATAATAATACTATTTAATAAGTGATTTGTTTCCAGTTTTTATGTATTCCAATAACGATAGTGAAAATGATGAGGCTTAAAAAATCTGAATTATCGAAAGGCAGTTGATGAAAACACTGTAGATAGGAGCTCGCAGTCAGTATGAAATAACTTATTAGATACTCGTTATTGGAAGAATGTCAGGTAAGTGTAGGACGTAAGGTAAACTTTTTCTCATGTGCATAAGAATTATATTTGAATATTATCCGAGCTCCCAAAAATAATATATTCATTGACTCACTCATTCAAAACCAAGGAAAATGTCATGTGAATGCAAATAAATTTAATATTTCCTAGTTAAACATTTGAATCCGTCATTCAATAGTTTATAAGGACAAGGCATCAATTTTATGTCCCCTAAGACAACTGATATTTCAACTATTATTGCATGGTGTATAGAAAATCTATTGAATAAACAGAACGTAAATCATGTTTCCTTAATTGTAAACTGTGGTGACTATAAATTTTTTGTCGGTTCAATATTTCAAGTTTTCGTTTTCAATTTGAATTGAGCCATTAATCTTGACTTCGTGCATTTGCAATTCGATGACATGCGAACACATGTTTTGCAACTATTTCAAATTTGTATGATTTATAATGGAATAAGATTATACACGTTAATATCAAATGAAATCCTGAACTACGTTCATTTCTTTTGGTGTGTTCTAAATGGTGGTCTGACAAAATTGAGGTAATAAAATTATCTGGTTTTCCATTTTGTTTGGTGATTTTTGAATAAAAAGTGGTAAATATTTGCAAGTGAAATTAGTTGATACTAAATTTTATTAACGAATTTTATATGCATTATTATTCTGTTTCCGCGCGCATCCCTGAAATTCTTGAGCTACTAATCTGTTTTATTAATATGATTTTTTGATAAAATTGAAGGCTTCACCACATGGACTTGAATTTTAAACGGACATCCAAATGGAGAAGTGCTGAGGAAAAAATTGAATTCGGTTTCGTGCAGCAACTTAACAGCTCTTAAGAGGATTACTTAAATTTAAAACGAGTCGAACTTAAAGTGGAAGGAATAATGCATAGTCTTATTTAAAACAATAATAAAAGCACCCACATCTAAATTAGCGAATTATTTAATGTTTATTGAGACTGATTGGACTTGATCGTTGAGAGATGATAAATCTCAAATTTATTGGTAGCATTGAGAGATTTAATTTTTTTTACACAAAATGACAACATTTATTCACTCGTTTTCGGGAGGGAAATTAAAAAAAATACTTGATTAAGGGTTTTGAAAGGATTTCGAAGAAAACAGGGGTCTGATTGCGGCAAGAGAGATCTGATTTGTGGCAGTAGGGCGACTGGTTTTTCCAATACGGCAACGCCCCTGCTCCCACAGCCTTATCTGAGCGCAGATGCTGACAAAAACTGGCATGACCCTATGCTCCATCCTATTACCTGACCTTGCCTCCTTTTTTCAGTTCCCGAATGAAAAAAAACATGAAATGAAAAAGTTTTAACGACATTACTAAAGTAAAGAAAAAAAAACGACGGGGACCCAATGATATTAAGGATTGGAAAAGTGTAAGTTGAGAATACTTTCAAGTTGATTGAAGGTTTTTTGCTCAAAACCAAATAATTAATTAAAAAGATAAAAAGATAATAAATTCGGTTTCTTTTGCGTACTCTTTCGTAGAAGAGAAGCTTACTTTTTCTTTTTTCGCGATCTTCATTGAAAATGCAACTCAGGCTTGCATAGTCCGTAGGATTGGTAGAAGGACGTGGGACGGTTAATCGACGCCATTGAACTTTGAGAAATCCCAACATTTTTCGAAGATAGTATAACCTTTTCATGCCCAATCGAAGAGGTTTTTTACAATAGAGGCCTGAATATGTTTCAAATTTAGGGTTAAATCACTATTCATTTTCAACTGTTATTCTCTAGCATGATTTAACATCTGCAACATGCTTGGTTTTTCGGAATTTCAAGGACAAAAGCCAAGAGAACGGGTTTCCGAGCAATTCAAGGTATGATATCTGTGTTCATTTTTTGTATCTTATAGAAATTTTTTCGTATGTTACATTGCTAGTGGCCAATTTTATATACCTTTGTAGCATTTATGGTTTAAATAAGCGTTTAGGGACCTGTGTCAGCTTGTATGCTTAAAGATGCGTATTAAACTTTAATTCAAAAAAAAAAAAAACAATGAGTTAAAAGTGTTCTTAAAACGTTTAAGGTAAGAGTGATGTCAATGTTTGGATAAGACTGATTATGCTTTGATTTGGTGATGATTTGGATAACAATTGAGGGCTTAATGAACAACCCTCGTTTTAGGGGGCCCTGGTAAGCGTAACTTTCTCATTAAGCCCCAGTTATTCCAACCGAGATTCATTTGTTTTCGTGATGTGTCAAAATCACTACTGCGACGGATGAAGTCAAGCTTTTGCGTCAAGTTCTAGGATTTGGTTTTTCCTTTATGGTATATTTTTGAATGTCGTTTTTAGCATTGAATGCGAATCTGAGACAGCTTTCAAGTCGGTTTCACAGCTTTCAATTCAAGATGAAAAAGTGTTAGTCGGAATGGTACTTGGTAAGAGGATAGATTTCATCTGAATAAAATTATTTAGACATCTGATAAACTAATTTCTTTTAATCTAGCATTCAATTATGCAAAACAGAATCACCGAAAACCTAAAACTGCTAGTGAGTTTGCAAGCAGGCCACGGCGCTCTTTGATTGGGATTTCAAAAGGATAAGAATTGTCGAGCATTGGGCAAGGAGAAAGAAAACATGCATCACTGTTTTCTGGACCCAAAGCTGGAACCTTTGGTGACCACAGAACAAGATGTTATCCTTTATTAGACTTTGGCAATAGGATAGAAAATTTTAAAAAATTACATTACACCCAAAGAGCTAAAATCCAACGCTGGCCTTTATTGAAACCAACTGAAAACAATAATAATCAATAATTAAAAACTGCCAATCCAACGAATTCTTCGTATAATGAACAACGCAAATATCCTTTAACAGAAAATTTATTCTCATCTTTATCAAATTATTTTATACATTTGATTTGATAAAATCCAAACTATACCGAAATAACATTCTTATTGAAACGAAGAACAAAAAACAAAAAAATTTTTGGCATGTGATCTAAAGAGATAAATTTGGAAAAGTTAAAGTTAAATTTTAATTGGTATCATTTCATGAAATTACCAAGAAAATTCGAATAGATTCATAAAATGACTTTAAAAATTTTTGTTGCTTATTATGAATTACATTTTTTTTCTGTTCGCCTGATTTTTGATTTTTATCAATTTTCTTTTAATCTTTACATATGCAACTATGTAATTTCCAAAACTTCAGATTCTAATCACAAAGAAAATTTCATTTGGAATGAAATTTTCCACAAAAGTAAAACGAAAAGTAAAACAAAACAAGAATATCTGCTTAAAAATTATCCATATGGATATTATTTGAATAATTCACACGCATCATATGAAATGATATCTTGAAAAGAATATAATTGTTGAATACATATATATATGTTGTTAGATAAATTTTTACGAATGTTGGTGTTTTTGTTTTGATTCAAATTGAAATTGAGTTTTAAAAAAGGCTTCAATATAACGGAGCCATAGCAAACATTAGTTTCATGCATATGCATATATGTATGTGTAATATAATCGGTGTAACTTTTAACTTGAATTATCATAGTAAGGACTTGAAATGGGATAATTATGCTTCAATAGATTGTGTGAAGATTTTTATTTTTATTTTTTACGCATTAGGGAAAGTTGAGAACTATCTTTTGTAGTAAACGTTTACACTAAATCCATTCTAGAGAAAATTAAATTACAGCATTATTCCTTTGTTATCATTTTAATTTGCTCTTATTTTTGTTTTTGATTTTGTGTTTCCACAATGGTTTTCATTTGTTCTGTTTCACATCTAACTATTAAATATAATTTGTACGATTTGTTGTTGGTGTTGTTAAGAAATATTTAAACATTTAAATTTTTTTTCTTTCTTCTTGAAGATATTTTCACGTAGGCTTAGTCATGTATTTTGCCATTGCAAGTACATGTAGCCAAACATTTTCGTCGTCGGTCTAGTCCTTCAGGTGTCGTTTCGTTACACAACCATCCGGGCCATGTGCGATATAATTCATCACAATTTGCCCACATATCAACGGCATTACATGCGTTTGTACACAATCTGAAAAGACATAAAATAGAGCGAAAATAGATAAAACGTGGTTCGTAACGTGTTCCCACTTCAACATGTAAATAGATGTATACAATAAAAAAATTTTTTTTCTGTACATAGACACGAATCCTTTTTGAGTAAACCATTATCCTGTTCTCTTAATTTACAATTGAAATTACTTATCACAAAATCTACACTCAATTAACCTTCCCACTAATCTGTTGAAAGCGGTAACATCAGAAATCTTACTTCATTCATCCATTTGCTGCGATATTTAAAATGTTTTAACACTTTTATCTCTTGCATGTTAACACACCTACAACGTCATTTCAATATTCACACCTGTATCACATTTACATTTTCAATTGTACTGCTTCCAAGCAAACGCTTGTTTTTTGATATCTACACGTTTTGTCCATCTTGGTTGCTTTAATTCTTATTTATTGCAAAAAAAACTCAAATAACTTGGAATAAAATAAAAAATTTGCAACATTCATACACTTACACACTCACACAAACACACAGTTAAGATGCAATCAAATTTTTAGTGTTTATGACATAATCTTAAAAAAGTTAAGGGTGTGTCTTTATCGCTATCTTAATCCATAAAACGCACCCAATTTGTTTTAATGAGTGAATGCATAGTTTAAACGTTTCTGGCTTTATAGGCACTAAAAAAGAGTTATAACAATCGAAAAATGTGATAATGGAAATTCGGATGAATTTTCACATCAAGAATATAGAATAGATAAAAGATTTTGATTTAGTTGTTTATTTGGCGTGGGAAGAAAAAGAGTTACGGCTTTCGGAAATTATCTCAAACGTTTTGTATGAATTCAAAATACAGAGAAAACAAAAATATTTCAAAGACTCAATGAATTATTCATTTGTTCGTTGAGCTACTTTTTGGGCAGTTATGCAAGATACTTTTACCATTGGTGGTAGCACGTGTATCAGTGTCTGGTTGGGGAGGATGTCCTGACACTCTGAAAACGCATGGTTTAAATCCATCGACCGTTATAGTTACCAATAAATTGGTCGATCAATAGAAGGGTAAATTTATTGCAGATAGTATTCGGAGATGAATTTTAATTTTGAGATAAATAACTAAGGGAAGATTTTATAATTAACTAAGGTAGGATAATGCAGGAGCCTCTATTAACAAAAGCGCCGAAGGGTTTTTTTTTCGATTTTCGTAGACTTTTTTGAATACTCTTCAATCCTTTGCTAATATACTGGTGACGTTTGTTGACATTTGTAGCCATTTTGACTGTCTTGTTCATAATGTTAAGGAGAAAGAACTCAATTATGGTGGCAGGCTCCAAAACTATTAATTTAACTATTCTTTGATTCTACAGCATTTCGCTAGAATTTGTTTTCAACGTGGCTACGAATTTATTCCGAATTATTCAAAGAGAAAGTTTAAGAGATGTTTTCCGATGGTTCATAAATCTGATACGGAGTCATGATTCTGATTACGAGCGGAGCATGCAAGGACGTACAGTGGGTCACAGCTTACTTTATGCAGTAGCTAATTTTCATTTTCATACGTCATATTTTTCAAACGAAAAAGTTTTATAATGAAAAACTAAAGTAGAATGGTTATCACAGTTTCATAGAATATGAAACGAACACCCACAAAAAAAAATGCGTCATTCGCTGTTAAAATTCGAAAAAAAAACAAATAAGCATCGAAATTACATGTCACAGCTTATTTTATGCAGTCTCTAAGAGCTACCGATTTTTCACTCTGCCATTCAGTTCTGAAAGCATTTTTCGTGTGTCCTCCTTGATAATAGTCTTTTAGTTTCCTTGTTGTTGTCTGAAGTGTGATTTTGTTATTGAAAAGGTTATCACGAATAGAATACAAAATGGGTCCTCGTACGACAATACAACAGAGGGAGTTGGTCATAAACCATTTTAAAAACGGCGAATCACAGCGGAAAATTGCTTCTATGGTAAATATGAACTCATGTACTGTCCAAAAAATTATTGAGCGTTTCATGCACGAGAACCGGGTGCATGATAAAGGAAGAAAAGCACCAAATAAAATTTTCAATGAAGCTCACGAGCGATACATTGTACGGAAAATTAGGGCTAATCCTGGACTCTCCGCGGTAAAACTGACCACCGAAGTGAACGAAAGCCTTGGCAAAAAGTGTAGTGTGGAAACTGTTCGCCAAGTACTGCCGGATCACGATTTTCATGGTCGAGTTGTCCGGAAAAAACCATTTATCAATCTTAAAAATAAGCTCAGTCGATTAAACTTTGCTAAAGAGCACCTTGGTAAGAGCCAGGAGTTCTGGAATTCAGTCATCTTTGCCGATGAATCAAAATTTAATTCACTTGGCTCAGATGGCATGTCTTACGTTTGGAGAAAGCCAAATACAGAGTACAATAAAGAAAACCTAAAGCCAACTGTTGAGCATGGTGGAGGAAGTGTTATGGTATGGGGCTGTATGTCGACTTCCGGTCCAGGACAACTGGCTTTTATTGAAACAACAATGGACAAGCACATGTATCTTCAGATTCTTTAAGATAATTTGTTGCAAAGTGCAGAAAATTTGGGTATTCGGTGCAATTTTCAATTCTATCAAGACAATGACCCAAAACATAAATCGGGTATTGTTCAGTCATGGCTGATATACAACTGTCCCCATTTAATGACGTCACCAGCACAATCACCAGACCTGAATGTTATTGAAAATTTATGGGCAATATTGGAACAAAATATCAGGAAACATGCAATTTCCAACAAAAATGATCTGAAAATAAAATATCACCAGATGTTACCCGTAAATTAGTTCATTCAATGCCAAATCGTCTTAAAGCTGTTGTGGACCAATAGGGGTATCACACAAAATACTAAAATCTAGATAATTTCTACGTATTTTTACTTTTTTTTAATATTACCAGTAACTGCATAAAATTAGCTGTGAGATGGAATTTTGCTGTTTTTGGAAGTATTTTGATCTGTACCTTGTAAGTAATAAAAATTGCCATTAAATGAAGTTTATATGTAAAATGTACAGGTTTCTATTTCAAACAGCGTAAATTTTAAGTTTATATTCTTTCCAGTTTCGTAGTTACAGAGTCTCATAACTTAAAGTATGAACCGCATAAAATAAGCTGTGACCCAATGTACGTTGAAAGGATAACAGGCTTGTGGCTAACAAAATGGCCAACTGATTTTGCAGCTGAAGTGGATTGTACAGCATTGTTTTGAAACGATTAAGGGCGTTTTGGTGGCCATATTTGAAAAGTTTTTCGTGGTTTCCTTTTTTGCAAGGAGACGTCTTTCACAGTCACTGGGGACCAAATGTAGGTAACAAAACATAAACGGAGCTTTAAGGAGAGCTTTGATTTGATATACAGTTGAACGGAATCGGAGGGGTTGCATGTTTTTACTGATTTTTCAAGCAAAGCTAACCTTTTGCGATATTTTTGCGAAAATTTCGATTTTTTTGCGATTCTGCAATTGGAGATGATTGAACATCATCGTAGCAGCATTTTCAGACTATCAAGGACGTTTTGGTGCCCACATTTGAAAAGTTGTTGATGATTTTCCATTTTGCAAGGAGTCGTCTTCCACAGCTGCTGATGGTCAAAAGGAAGTAACTAACGTTAAATTCGCAATCATTTCTTCGTGTCCAGACCAATAGCTTTGATTAAATATACGATTGAATGAAATCGGAGAGGTTCAAGGTTTTTGATGGTTTTTCAAGCAAGGCTGACCATTTGCGGTTCTTTTGACGACAATTTTCAAAAATTTTCTTTTTCTCAATTCAATTTTGTAATTGATGATAATGTACAACATCGTCGCAGTGTTTTGAGACTATCAAGGATGTTTTGGTGCCCGCATTTGATAAGTTCTTGACGATTACCATTTTGGAAGGAGTCGTCTTTCACAGCTTCGGGAAGCAAGAGGAAGGTGTCAAAATTTTATTGACTGATTACTTGCGTCTAAAACACTTATCTGTCGCGGTCTCATTTATTCATAATTCGTGGAAATGAAATGAATTATGCATCAGTGCACAAAAAATGTAGCTTACGATTTTCACCAAAGTTGATACCAACGAAATTCAACATGAGGCTTATAGGTTTCGTAGATAAAGCGAAATATCTAAAAGTAATCATGGATATCTAACTGATTAGGACTATGACAACAATGGCTTTGTCAATGAAAAGTTGACGGACTTGTTACCCAAAAATAGCTCATTGGATCTATACACAAATTTTGAGACTAATAATCTTCGATCGAGTTGACGCTGGCGTTGTTGTAGCTAGAGTTACAAAAGAGAATCTTAATAATCCTACCCTGGCATCACAAGTGGCATAAGATTTGCGTCAACAACTGCAGTGGAGATTATCCAAAAACTCAACTCACTCGATGAAAACGTCTTTTGGGAGGCTATTGAACCGCTTCGAAATACAAAATCTATAGATTTTGAAAGACGTGGACTCCGTTGGGCAAAATCGGACAGGTTGGAAATCAATCAATTTAGGACACGAACGTCTCTTACAGGGTTAGTATATCAATCAAATAATAGTGTGAAACAGCAAAGGGCTTCACATATGGAAGTAAACTCGTAAACTATCTCAAGTGGTAGGAAAAAGTGGTTCTGGACCCTATTTCTTGGATCATTAGCACCTTAACTAAATTAAAGAAGTCGAGAACCTTAGAAGAAGAAATAGAAAAAGTGAATGAGCTAGGATGGACTGCTACAACTGATGCTGCAACTGCTACAACTACAAAATGCAACTATATGGAGTAGACACAATCAAAAACAACTGTATGGAGTAGTCACATACAAAGTGCTACGAGCTACAATGAAAGAGGGTCTTGGTGGAATCACTCTGATAAGGGAGGTACACGGCTTGCAATCATATGAACGGTTTCAGGATAAGTAATAAAACAACGAAAAAAAACTGGGGGAATACAGAAATGGCGAGGAACACTAGTTGATCACAATCAGAACAAATTATATTAGTAAATAAATTTCACAAACAAGATTGCGTACTACTTAATACAAATTGAATTGTGTAGTAACTGACAATAATCAATGAGGGTAAGCATGTCAAACGAAAGTGTATAACATTTGCGAAGTTTACGGCGAGAAAGAGGAAAGCATGTTACACTTCCAACTAGATTGCTTGAGCTTGACTAGCAAATTTCAAATGTTTGAAGCGGACTCTTTGAGCAGGACACATGGTGACCCAGTAGCTAGAAAACTAATTCAGTTTCACTACAACAAAAACTACTGGACGGAAGATAAGGAGTCGCGTAAGTAAATATAGTGCCAGCACTTCGAACAAGGTCCCGATCTAACGGTGGTCGAATAAAATAAGTGGAATTGCATTCGGATTGGCAAGTTTCCTATCATTTTCGAGTAAAACAAGATAACCTCTCTCAAAGTTGACTAAAATCGTAATACAAACATAAATGCACTAGTACTTTTTCTATCTCTGTCTGAGAGAAGTCTCCCGATAGTGTTAGTGCTGTGTTGTGCTACGGTGGATCGTGACCTCAACCGAATAGTGGACCCAAATAGAACCATATTGAAAAAGGATTTGTCACATCGCTTCGCTGTTTGTAGAACTATCTCCAAAGTACATGGAAATATTATTTGTTCGTCTTTGAGACGATTTTCTGTCGTTGCCTGTTTGTTTCTGTGTCGAAATCAAGGGCATTTCAGCGCTGTAGTACAACGACAAATCGTCCCAATGAAATCAAAATAAGTGTGTAAGAGCCATGTTTTAAGAGCGAGGATACACAAGAATTTGATCTGGTCAAAAAACCCCAAGGTTAACCAGGCTGCATAAGAAATGCTCAATCCAAGTGTTAATCCAACTAGTGGAAATTGAACCCGAAACTTGATGCTTTGAAGGCGAGTGTGCTAAGCCGTATATTATCAGGAGTTTTGAATTGATGATTGTAAAATTTTATGTAGATAAAACTATGAGCAAATTAATTGCTGTTATGTGTAGGAGTGAGTTTCATTCTGAAATCTAGGGATAATTGCACAGAAAACGAAAAATTCCCTGAAATTCTGTTGAACTTACCTAACTTTTCTCGATCGGCAAGATCCCGCGCATGATCCACAGGGTCGTCCTGCTTTATATGGAAATCCTAGACGATCGTAATAATTCCCACTGTAAAAACGAAAAAAACCAGTTAAATCAAGGAAACTTATCGTTACTCTTCTGTTATTTTTACGCAACATACAACTCTAATTGCGAAGGCACACGCCATTTGTCAATGAAATAGGATAATTTTTTTTCGACTAAGACCATCAATCAATCATTGTCACCGACAAATTTAATTCTAAACGCACAATAATGGGATATAAATTAAACTAGCCTTGACTTGGCGATAGTCTATGAGAAAAACTAGCAAAAAAATTGGCACACACAAAGGAAAATAGAATCTAATATAAAAAAATATTTGGATTGTATCTGGACTACCATCTAAGTGTAATATAATTTGCATGCGTGACAACTGGTCATTTAAGAAGACATTTATGAACGCATTTATGGATAGGAGATCTAGTCATCCCATATGAATGCTAGCGAATGTAGAAATAGTCAGTCAAAGATGTAAATTCTCTCAGCATATGACAAATAATGCGTTGGCGTAAATTGTTTTATTCGTCAAGAGTGCAAATTGATTTTTTGGTATAATTTGGCGAGGCACGTGGTTTTTTCATAGGTTTTATATGGCGCGAAATGGATTTCAATGAACTTTGCTAATATCGTCTTATTACCTTTTTCTTTCTTTCGTTGAAGATTGTCCAAAAATTTAATAGAAATAAACAAAATAAAAGTGAAATTGGATTTCTTTGCTGCTATGGCTGCTGCTGTTACTACCATTGATGATGATGATGAATTCAGAGCGGATTTAAATTGTGGGATTAAATTAGCATTAAAAATATTGTTGTACTCACATTGGGCAGTAATTACAAACATAATTGAAATACGTCTTCCCGCGGGGACCGTTTCGACATTTTGTCAATCCGCATCCAACTTTGTGTGTCGTAGCCCAAACCATTTGGGTGTAATGGCCGACAACCTCTAAATTGTTCATATCGCCGGCATATGTGAAATTTTGGCGCTCTATAAACCATGTCTTGAGGGCAAATAACCTACGGAATTGGAAGAAGTGAAGTATTCAATGAGATTAAATAATATTTAAGTGGATGATGTAAGTGGAGCTTAAGATAAAAATCATTTTCTACACGATTTAATATTGTCCGTTTCGTCGAAGACTGTCAATTTTTATTTTGTTCTTAGTATCCTTCTTCCAAATTAGATCTTTCATGTTTCAAGTTGATGACTTGATTGGCGACATTGTTTTATGTCTTAATGACAACAAATCATATTTAACAATTAGCAAATCAATTAAAATCCAGCACTTGAGCTGTCACCATCCTTTTAACACTAGCATGACACTGAAATCAACCGAATCAAATCAATTCATCCCCCTTTAAACGCTATTTAATACGAAACTCACATGTCTCGGCGCGTTTCTAATGCCAACAAAGACAATCTTTAAAGATCTTAAAAATAATCAACATAAACCAACTCATTCTCCAATTCCACCACAGTGAATATTCCATTATATAATTGCAACTAGACGCTCTATTTGTTTAATTTTCAACCATTTGTTTAAAACTTGTTAAACTACAAAATTGGGGTCATTGTAATAAAATACTGAAATGAATGGGAGTGAAAATATCTAGTAAATAAAAATTTACACAACGGATACGTCGGCTAATTATTTTGTAATTTAACCATTTAACATAACAGGCAAAAGTACTTACCATGGAACTTTATGTGTTGAAACGAAAATATTTTGACCGCATGATCCGAAATTTTCAACATGTCTACCCTTGGGTGAATCGTGTGTTAGAAAACGACATTGATCAGCCCAACGTTGTGCTGTTCGTGCCGCACCTCTATGCCATTTCTGGACAAAGAAAATATATAAAAAATAAAAACCATTTACCATTTAGAGATATTTCAGATTTAAGTTATTTTAATTAGGAAATGCAAATAACAAATCAAATATTTTTTAACATGGCCGCTAGTAAATTGAAAATGGATGCAGATTTGTATAATAACGGTTACTCTGTGTTAATGTAGTCGGAGGCGGGTTTCAAATTTGTTCCTTGAGTAACTTTGTTAACTTTTTTGAAGGTCGATTAGATTGAGGATTCAATTAAATATATGGCGTAGCCTAACAAATTGATTTACCAGCTAAACGACTTCGATTTGTTTCGAAATAATGGCGGATATATTAAAATAGGAAGTATTAAGGACGGTATGAATATAAATTTTTTTTATTGGCAGGTGGCATTATGATTGAGTTATAATGCGCCTTCTGCAGTGAGTGATCATACTAATAAATGTCTTTAAATAATAGACGCTAATTCATTGTGATGGATATTCTTATTTTATTCCATTCACAATATATTCAATTCATTATAACGCACAACAGCATTTTCTGAGAATAATGCCTAGAATAATAGACAGAAGATGTCCATGGGCTGACAGGTTATTTGACGACGGACATCTAAAGGTGCTCTACACTCGATATGAAAATGAGATTTTCAAAAAAAAAAAAAAAATCATGGGACCCAGTACGATTTTCCATCAGTCGTCTCTTGATTTTCTTACAGGCGCGTGTCAGCCTTATGCCGTCTTGGTCTGTTGTTTGTTCCTTTGTGTGGACAGGAAAATGCAAAATTATTCAGAAGATTACAGTCATTAAAAAAGAATTCTTGGAAAAAAAACAAACAAAGAGGACCCTCCCGACAAAAAGATAGTATACGCCCTTTTAATGTTTGTGACAATCAGACAATCAAGTGGACTAATTATTCTCTATACTCGATGTTTTGTCCGACAAGAATGGAGATGTTTTTCTGGCTTTCGAAATTCTGTCATTCCCCTTCTGTTTCGTTGTAGCGTTCAAAAACTCGTTTCGGCAGAGTGCCATCTTCGGTGTTTAGTTTTGTTCTGAGTTTGTCGATCGCATAGAGTTATTAGATATAGAGAGGACGAAAAGCCACTTTTGCGTCGTAACCGCCCACTTTTTACTAACATTTGCAAAAATTTACAAATCCCAACAAAATTTTAACAACTTTTGAACTATGCCAATGGGTTCGCGAAAGTTTAACGCACAAAAAATTCAGGTGAGTGTCAAAAGCTCAAGCCAAAGATTAAGCCACGCCTTTGTAAACAATCTTATTGACCGACAAACCAATAATTTCTACATTATTATTGAAAAAGGCATCTATCTTGACCTAATCAACGCAAAAGTTTAAAATTAATTATTTATCTAAAATTTACCTATGAAACCACACCCCGGATGGCCGCGAACAAGTGTGATTTCTGCAAGTGAAAATCACACACTTCATTGTTTATATTTGTCTTTAAAAGTTACTGTCACTATTGTCTTTGCACTTTTCCACGATCACAAATAAAGTAGCACTCACGATTTGTAATTTTTATCGTTGAAAAATTCGTCTGACACAAGTAAATTACAAAATTCGCCCGTAAATCACTCCGAAAATGAATCAAAACACAGATTCAGTTCGGCTGCAATCGAAGAAACCCGAGCATTGAACCAACTGAAATAGGAGAAATGGCTTCGACGAATTGAGGGTGCATGTACATTATTCTACCAACATTAAATCAAAAAAGAGTTCACAAAGAAATTTCTATCAAACTGGGTTCTTGTAGATATTCAATGAATAAGCATTTTGAGGAGTAAAATTTCTCGTAATTTAGAGTATACTCAGCCGCCGGTAATTCAATTTCATAAAAATATTAGAAAAAAAACTTGGCCATACACTTTTTGAGTGTGCGCATACCTTCAAGTAGAATTATTTATCTAACTGTATATTCAGCTCAGTGTCAAATTGAAATTACGAATGTATCCGACAGTTCGCATCGTATTAAAATTTGTAAACATTGATTTCAAATTAAGTTTTATCAATAAAAATATATGTTTTGCATGGCGAGAATGTTTCATTCTCCCACAAAATATGAATAAGATTCTATTGCCACCAATTTATTTGGGGAAAACCTCGACAAAGTTTAGATATTTATCTTTAAATTTCACGAGAAAAAGTATCATCCTTAACAACTTAGTTTTAGGGTTTATAAATAATTAAATGGTAAATTTCCCATTTGAGGGCTAAAGAAACTTGTAGGTAATATGTTTAAGTTGTTGCGCAAAGAGATAATTGGGCGGGCTTTTAGAAAACAGAAAATTTCTCACCATTTAAGCTGTAATATATTTTGCATTTGAAATATAGAAGTTCCGAAAATTGCCGGAGGTGAAGCAGCTACGAAAGGGGAAAATTAGCTAAATCCAATTCGTTGGACGCTCACGGACAGTCACATACACGGGAATAGCCTCTCTATTATCTTATACCTCTATGGTCGATCGCATGTTTGCTTATTACTAGGTCCGTCGCTTATACGAATAGGTAGGGGTCCTTTTGTGCAAATGGGGATCATTTATATGCGGGTAGTAAAAAGGTCTATTTTGAGGGAGTCCCTTGATTTGGTCCCACGTTCCTTCGCCACCTGTCATTGTGTGTTTTGATTCTGTAAAGTTATTTCAGCAGCTCGAAGTTTATTTGACTATTGACTGCGTAAAGGTGAATTCAGATGCTGCGTCTGATTTCTGTATAATTTTTTTGTAGCTCCTTATGTTTTCGTGAAATCTTCTTAATTTACCAAAAGATTTATTAAATACAGAGTGAGTTAAACGCTGCCTATGGTAATACCGCTCCATCTTTTACAATCGTCGAAATTTGAATGACGAAATAATTAACAAAGTAAACGCGGCGGTAATGCAAGATCTTCGTCTGGCTTTTTCAAAAATTGCTGTAGCGTTTCACATAGTGTAAGTAAAAAAATCGTTAAAACCTCGTATAAACTCCTGATCTAAAGGAACTCAATTAAAATAAGTGGAATTTTATATGGATAAGTGACTCTTTCTCACTTTTGTGTAAAACAAACAAACCCTTACTAAATCTTTTAGTAAAAACGCAACACAAATATAATCCTCGGTGTTCTTTTTGCATCTCTGTCTAAGAAGAGCCACCCGAGAGTGTTAGCATGATATGTTCCTACGCTATGCTTTGGGTGCATGTGGTGAACGGGTATATGCAGTCAAACCTGAGCATTCAAATACGAGGATATGTTGTCCTTACGTCGATTGCCGCGCATATTATCTATCGATCAAAAGCGTGTACGGATTGGCAGGTTGGTCGCGTGTCAAACCTTTATCGAACTCATCTTTTCAAAAATATTCCAACTTTTGGAGTATTGAATAAGTACCGTGAAACCTGGTGCTACCATCATACTTTTGAGAAGAAACAATAGTCAAAGCAGTGGATCGCAATAGATGAACGAGCTACGAAGAAAGCAAAGATATTTTTTTGCAGTAAAGATGATAGCAACCGTATTTTGGACAGCCAAGGCATATCCACAATACACTTGCAAAAGGTGAAACTATCATTGGGCGATGCGCTAACGTTAACATGTTGTGTTAACTTAAGGTTTTCACCCAGAAAAAAATTTGGTCTGCCTGGCTACAATGGCCCAAACTAATGAACTATGGCTTGAATTGTTTCTGCACCACTTCCCCCCACTCACCAGATTCTTTTCCCAGTGACTTCTTTCTGTTCGTAATTTTGTAAAATTCCTTGGGAGGTGGTGGGGGCTGTTGGTTTGTTTTTGAGTACGTGTTGAATGCAAGAAAGATTGTTTGTCAAATTTGAACACAGAATATTATTTCGTTTAGTTTAAATACTTGGAAAAACTTTGGATTAAATGTTTTTTTTTGTGGTAGGGAGGTGAAGGCTGTTTACGCCCTGAGCGTGGGACTCCCAGACGCAAAATGCTTTTGGACTACCCACTAAATATCTCCCCTGTCAACCTGAGAACCTAGCCTGGAACCGTTTGACACATTACTTCGGGCTAGGCCTCGTGTTCCTACGCCTAGAGGCGCCCTCGCATAATGGGTATCTCTTCTCTAACGGGAAAGACGGGAGAGGAAGGAAGTGCTACAAAAGAGATCCATTCAACCCCGATGCCTCCCAGCGCTCCAATAAAGCTTTTTTTAATGTAAGCACTGCACGAGCATATTGCGCCACGCGATTCCAATTGTCAACTGTTTTCAGCATTACTCCGACGATAGTTTCCGGACAGAGCTCTCCGATTTCGCTGAGAAGGACCCCTCGCTGCTGGCTCCACCTTTTGCAGTAGAAGAATGTGTGACAGGCGTCATCTAATTCTCCTGCACAAAACACACAGTTAGGAGACCGTGCTTTGTCAATTTTGTACAGGTAGGACCGAAAACAACCGTGCCCGCTTAAGAGCTGGGTCAAGTAGAGCCATCTCCTTGATGTGGTGGGCCCCCTATGTTGGCCATTAATTGGGTGAATGCCGTCACATGCACTGCAGCCTTGTCAGCTACTGCCCTGATTTGTTGGGAAAAACTCATCTTCGAGTCTATCAGGACGCCCAGGTACTTTGCTGCTGATTTCGATTCGACCAGCTCGTCCCCTATACTGATAGTCCGTATTCTGGGGATTCTCTTCTTCGTTAGGATGACCACTTCGGTTTTTTCCAGTGCCAGCTTGAATCCGTGAGCTGTCATCCAGTCCATTACCCTCTGTACTAACATAACATAACGACTCGGGATCCCCTTTTCCCTTCGTAATGAGCACAAGTCTCGCCACCTTCCAGCACTTCGGGAACAGCCCTTCGCGCAGGCATGCGTTGAACATGCGGAGGTGCAAGTCAGGGTAAAAGTGGAAGACCATTTATAGCATCTCTGCTGGAATCCCATCTGGTCCTGGAGCCTTTCTGGCCTTCATAGACAAGACTGCTTTCTCCAATTCCACCTTTCCAATATGGGTGAGGTGACCTTTAGACACCGAGCTTCCGCATTACTATTTTGTAGCCCAGGCCCCATGGGTTTCTGTTTACGTCGTCCACCAGGTTTTGCCAGTGGCTGGCTTTGCTGCTGTTGATAAGTCTACGGAGGCCTCTTCCCGGGTTCGAGCTCACTGTGTCCTGCCTCGTAGTTTGTGACACTCCCTTCGTTTTTCGGCAATTTCAGGTGACCACCAGTATACTGGAGGCTTGCTGTGCCGGGGTCTTCGTAGGGGCATTGAAGACCTGCAGGCGGATGTAATGATTCTCATAGTTGAGTTAACGACATCTCTTGCCCTGGGTTCTCCGTCCTCTAGCGTTGCTTCCGACAGCGGTGATTGTGCCATAAGCACTTCAACAAGCTTCTCAATATCCGCTTTCTCAGTATTCCACCAGAGCGCAGATGAACAAGCGCGTGGTCTTCGGGAAGCATCGTGATGGATCTCCAGAGCTATGTACTGGTGATCACTGGCCGAGTAATCCTCTAGCACTCTCCAATTTTTAACTGATTGTGCTAGGCACTCCGAGGCGAATGTCACATCAGGTATGGTGCCGACGCGAGCCCATCGACGGAAAGTAGGGGTGTGGCCTGTGTTCAGAACGACGAGCCCAGTTCGTGCTGCCATTTCCACGATCCGTTTGCCCCAAGCGTCTGACTGGGTCATGCCCCACTCGATTCCCTTTGCATTGAAGTCCCCTCCGACGAGCACATGGCCCTCAATACTCGAAACAGCGTCCTCCAAAGCATTGAGCCTAAGTTGAAAGGACGACAACGATTCGTTCCGAGTTAGGTATACACTGAAGAGTGTAGTTCGTTGAATGTATTAACGTAAATGGAAACCATGTAGCCAAATTTACGATGCTTTGCTTTCAGGTTTGTATTTATTAAGGACAGAACATTTTTAACGAAAAAAAAAATCGTACTTACAAGAAATCACCCTTGTAAGTAAGAAGATAAAGTAGTGTAGTTTAGGGCTATATTGCAAGCTCCACCTGAACCTTATCTGACATCTTCTAGAAAATACCAATCAGTTTTGAATGAGTGAATGAAGTATAAACTAATTAGCCATAGATTTATCGTTAGTTATAAAGGTTTTTAGCTGACAATGTAACATTTGCGTTTTTTCTTGAACCACTTCTGAACGTTCAGTTCAGTTTTGCAGATCATCCGAAAAAATTCGTTTTCAACATTCACCTGGTGAAATTTCGTTTCGATTCTTTTTGAAATATTTGATTTTAATGCCAACTGAGCTCATCAAGTCAAGCAAAATAAATCATCTCTTAAAGCTCTCTTTGATATTTTTATCTAGGACATTAAAATAGACAAGTACAAAGGCAATAAATCAGAATGATAAAGATTTCAAACTATGAACGCGCCACAGTTGTGAATTGTATGCTCGTACTACTGAAATATAAATCATTGGCAAATGTTAGCGAAAGTGAATATTCTTGTATCTGTTGGAACACCCACGATACTATTGTCTTATTGTTTATATTCTAATTCTTTAGAGACGTAATATCTACACATGTGAATGATTCTATCCCTAAGAATGTTTCATAGTAATATAAAAAACGGTCTATTTTTGTCATGTATTATATAGGCAGGATCTTGGAAATGTTCCAATCAATAAATCCACTGAATTTCATGCGGCATGTTAGGCACATGCCAATTATTCGTGCTCTACATAATTCCTCTTGTTAGACCTAATTTACCAAATTCCCATCTCATTGATCTGTAACCACTAATCAATTTACCATATATGACTCAAATCACAATATCATCCATGCATGATTAGTCATCACATATCCAAGTAAGCAATATAAAACGAGGTAGTCCGATGTGTTTTGTCAATGCACCCTCAGTCTACTCCACCATCTCACCACAACAATTGAATTACAATCATTGATTGCAACACTACAAGGAAGTCATTTAATCGGCACTAGCCAACGAACTCTATCAATTCTAACGAAAATTTATAACCATTTGCGTATGGAACAGATCAATTACCGAGATAAGGTCAATAAAACATAAAAATTCAATTAGATCTACATATATGCTGGCTTTTAAGGGTGTTAGTCATCAATTTGTATCGACCGATTCAATGAATCGTTAAGGAGTACAGGAGGCAACAATGCCTCAACACAATCATCACCACTAACAAACCTTAAATCTATCATCAAATAGACAAGTGCCGACCTTAACTATCATGCACTTTATGTATTTTATTTGGGGGAGGGGAAAGGGGGGTTGGTTGCTTTTCGTAATCAATAAATAATTGATTGACGATGTGCTATGTACCAATGACCGATCCATCATTCTATTTATTTTTCGGGTAGGATATTTCTCATTGTTGCTGTTGTTGTGTCATTTTCGCTCTTGTCGCTTCCCTTATTCAAACTCACAATTTCCAATCATCTGTTGTATGGTGTAGAGTTTGCTCACCAACAAACCGATTGACTACCAAAATACAAATTATTCGCACGGTCAAACAATCAAAATACCATAAATTAGTCAATTTAAAAAAGTCTGTCGCCTTTTTAAAGGCGGACAAGAGACAAAAGAAAACCATGGAATGGAATGTGACTTAAACCAAACTGATTTGTGATTGTCGGGATTGGTTAGCAATAATAATTATACGAATTGAACTTATCAGCTAGCAAATAATTGAAAATCTTTGTTACAATGAAAAATATCCTAGAAATTGTCTAGTTATTATTTGCATTTAGCCTTTTAATTTTCATGGTAGCCATATGGCAACCAAATTAAAATCTGAGCAGTTCGTCCTTTTAAAATGAAATTTTCCAAGTACTTGTACGAAATACACTTGCCTGAATAAGAATCCGTACAACATCAAAAGAAAGCAACATATTAGGAAATTCATGCTAAAGAAAGCTGCTACATTTAAATATTTAAGCGACAAAATGAAACTATCTTTTCTTATCAGAAAAAGTATCCGTACATGACAATAATAATTTGAAATATTCAAATATTTTATTACATATCAGGGCTTAATAACTTGTCGGATAATCTTTAATCTTAAGGACTTCTCTCTTCTGGCCTCTTTAAGACCAGAAATCCCTTTAGAATTTTCAAGAAATTCATTTTTTACATATTTCGAAAGTATAATACCCAAAGAATATGCTGACCAAGGGAAACCTCGAAATAATCAATATTTGCGGAGTTATCGCATATAATGTCGAGCGGAAGCACAGCTTGCGGTCAGATGAAAAGCGAGCCGGGCGCTCGGAAAATGTGAGGTCAAATATGTCGAAAAAATTGACGAAAATTTGAACATTGGAGTAAAAAGCCTCTCAAATTTTCAATTTTGCACTTTGTCAAAATTTGTTTGGTACAATCTTCCTCTTGATATGTCAGTAAACGAATGATACTTGTTAAATCTTTTTCAAATCAACAGCAAAAGTGTGACAACTGCGGAACTTTCGAAGTCATGAAGAACAGGTGTCCGAAAATCCTTCATAACGCAGCTATTTTTTCAGGTAATTTCAATAAAAAAAATGTGTCACAAACTTGAATGCCAGGTGTGGTGTGTGAATCAGGTGATGATTGACATTTCTTCTCATGACAAAGGCCGTTCCTCCTCCCCTAACTGTTAATCTATCATTTCTGTATAGATATTAGTTGGGGAATTTCAGACGCGTTCCGGACTTAAAGGAAGTTTCCTGGAGGAGAATAATCTCGATTTTATTGTCCAGAATAAATTGTTTAAGCTCTCCGGTTCGTTGAAGCAGGGAATTTGCATTCCAAGTGAGAATAGAAACGTGATCACGCTGATTGATTTGTGATTCAGTGTGGTGGCTTGTGCTTCAAACATGCCTTGGGCCATTATCGCCATCATCTCTTGCGTCATTAGTTGAAACCTTCGGGCATCCTATATGGTTTCGAAATATATCCCAAAAAATACTCTAATTATGCCATTTCATGTCTTGGTGTTAGTGGAGACATCGTTGTTCAACTTTGCGCGTCCTTGCCAAGGCATAAAATGCATACAGATAATTTGTTCACTTCCTACAAGTGTGCTTGCAGACTAAACGAAAATGGAACTCTTACGGTTGGGTGAATTCGTCTAATCGCTTACAAGGATGCGTGCTTGAATCTGATCGGTATGTGAAGAAGAGAGAAAAAGTCTCTTTCGGTTACAACACGAACGGATCTCTAATGGATACAACATTGTAGCCGTTAAATGGTAAGACAGAAAATCAATACACATGGTGTATTTCCTTTGTTGAAGTATGAAGGCAGGAAAGGAAGGAGTATGCAAAGTTGATCGCTTTTTAGCAATGAACAAACAGATTGTGGATATAACTCGATGGTGGGGTTATACTTTATCTCGGATGTGTCGGTTGTTAACGCGTGGTTATTGTACAGAAAACAGTGAAGAAATATAAACGTAGAGAAGAAAAATGTTAAAACGTTTGGCCGATTTATATCCGAAATAGCGCATGTTTTAATTATGTCCAGAAGTTTTCTTTTTCATGGAAAGCTTGACCGACCCGTTCATATCCCTGCATCATCCATTGGTACAAGAACATCCTCAGAACTTTGAATCCGCAAATGAACATTGTACGCTCTCATAATTATCACATTCCAAACATACATTGAGTCGTGACGAGTTAGTGATTACACTTAGAGCCCACGGAAATCTATTGAAACATAGTTCTGTTGAGTTATGGATACCGATTGGTTATCTTTAGGAGACTCTTTGAACAAGAAGTTGGTCTAGGATAGTGAAAGTCCAAAAAATGATCGAAAGATCTCCCAATATGAATAATAACGTATTAATATTATTAAAATATTATTAAATATTATTTGCACCAAACTACAATTTTGTGAAAACTGCAGACAAATTTTATTATTTAAATGCAAAAGTTGAACTTCTGTTACTACCAAATTTTTATTAGGTGTATAAATATGCAATGCGGATTTTACTAACAGATGGCATAACCATTACATATGGTTTGTGTCGGGGATAACTAATATGGCATTTTGGAGGGTGAACATCTGTCAAAAAATTCCAGTATGTCATAGGTTTTGATTGTACAAACAACATAGTTTTTTTCGCTTCAAAAATGTCGAATTACGTGCCAGAAAAAGAGGTTTTGCGGGGAAGTCTAATAACCTTCTTTCATTTGAAAAAAAACGGCAGCAGAAACTTATCGATTGTTAGTGGAAGCATATGGTGAACATTCCCCAAGCCAAGACACTTTTGAACGATGATTTAAAAGTGGCGATTCCGATGTCAGCAACAAAGACCGTGGAAAACCACCAAAAAAATTCGAAGATACAGATTTGCAAGCATTATTGGATGAAGACAACACACAAACAGAAAAACAGTTGACAGAAGCGTTGGAAGTTACTTACATTTCACAACGTTTAAAAGCCACGAGAAAGATCCAACAAGCTGGAAAATGGGTGCCGTATCAATTGAAAGAAAGAGACATCGAAAGACGAAAAACCATTTGTGAAATTCTGCTTGCCAGAATGAAAACAAAAGGTTTTTTGTATCGGATTGTTACTGGCGATGAAAAGTGGATTTATTTTGACAATCCCAAGCGGAAAAAATCATGGGTAGACCCAGGCCAGCCATCAACATCACAACCAGTCCGAAATATTCATGAAAAGAAGACTTTGCTGTGTATTTGGTGGGATAGTAAAGGATCTTTGTGAAAGCTGAAACCTGGTGAGACTATTACTTGCGACCGTTACCGACAATAACAGATCAAATTTGACCGCACACTTAAGGAAAAACGACCAGAATTTCACCAAAGACATGATAAAGTCATTTTTCAACATGACAATGCTCGGCCGCATGTTGCAATACACGGACTTTCGGAATAGCACTTCCTATCTTACGAAGAAGTTAAAAATTGGCTTGATGAGTGGTTAGCCTCAAAAATGAGAAGTGGTACTGGGACGGAATCCATGAATTGACAGAAAGATGGGAAAAAGTCGTAGCTAACGATGGCCAATACTTTGATTATTGAATTCATTCGTTCTGTTATACAAATAAATGCATATTTTAGGCAGAAAAAATGCGCATTTCATTTTTATACACCTATTAACATTTGAAACAAACCCAATCAGCCAAACCGGTCACCAATTTTTCTATTAATTTATTGCTTAAGCTTAATGCGGATAACATGAGATTAGTCTAAATTGGAAGCGGATTTATTATAAGCTTGAATGGGATCATCACAGGTGGTCGGCACCTCTTTGATAGAAGACAATCATAACTGAATGTAGGCGGTTTTTTAAAATGCTGTGTGAGTAACACACATAGAAATTGTTGCTTATTAGAAAATTCAAAGAGAATAATGGTGATAACGGTGATCTAATATATATTAGATAAAGTTTAAATAAATTAGTGACCAGAAAATATAAATGACCTAATTCGAAGTCGTAAAATTTTTTTGCATAAAACTAATACATGATTTCATAGTTATAGACTGATGGAACTACATTAACTAAGAAAAAAATAACTAGTCGCCTATTGTCCGTCCTCTTAACTATTCATGCGTAAAATCGATATAAATGTTCAAATAATATTAATTTATAATAAATAGAGAAGTTTAATAATGTTATTGCTTTTCTAGGGCTTACTAATTACTACTACTAAGGGCGATTTTGGATTTTTTTTTAAATATACACTAATCAGGGTGCACTAAAGCACTTTATATCCCTGTTTCATCGCTTCGTTGTTGCTCCAACCCATTAGGAAGGAATCCATATGCGTAAATTATTTTGATTAAGCAAAAATATGATAATATCCACAATATTAGCATAAAAGAAGAACCAGCCCGTGGATGATCTCAGTCAAATTTTTGTGTAAATTTCAATAGAAAATCAACAAACATATATTTCCTCGATAAATTCAATGTAATTTCCACTACCTCCTCCACATATATATGAGCATTTCATGTCCTTGGAATCTATAATAGTAACCCGTGAAATCTAATCTTATTACCCTCACAAGATCATCATCTAACGGCTTTGCCGTTTTCTTTTACAATATCATCCAAATCTATCGCGTAAATTAAAATAACAACATTTCTATAAATTGATTATAATGTTAAAAATAATAATAAATCAAACAATGAAGCAAAACTTACCATACTTAGCATATTCGACGCTGACGGAATGACTTTGGTACGAAAGAAATCGTGAAGCATAACAATCCGTTGCTGGACTCGTCTTAGTCTAGGCGACAGCAATTTATTTGGCACCTTGTCTCCAAACAGTCTGGGTCCTAAAAGCCGAATGAGTAAAAAAAGAAGACAAAGTGAGTAAGAACCCAAAAAAAAAGATGTCAAAGACAAGAATTCAAAAAGAGACGACATCAAACGTGATCTTGGAAATAATTTAAGTATTATATTGATATTGCTTCGAAAAAAAAGTAAAAGTGAAAAAAAAGATAGAAAACAAAAGGAGATCTCTGTAAATGGAATGTTTCAGGGAGTCGATGATCTGGCAATGGATTTCGAGGTGATTATCATCGATTTATAGATAGACAATTTTGAGACAGTCATTAATCTTGAGGAGATTTTCGGGGATAGGCGTTAAAAATAGATAAATGTGTCCAGGACGCCGAGTGTTGTAATTGAATCTATTTAAAGCTACTTAAGGATGTTTGGGAGCATATCAAGTTCTTCGATTGATAGCTACACAATTTTGGAATGCTTTTAATTTGTCCCTCGTACGATTGTTATAAATTCATCAAAGTCAATTTTATTCATTTCCATGTGGAAAGACAGTGCCTGACTCCTTATACAGAATTTTTAACGTGTTGAAATTTACATCCATTAAATGAGATTCAACAAAATTCAAAATTCAACATTTAGCACAATTCCTTGATCGTGTGTCCCCCATTTCGAAATGATGAAACTTATGTTAATTTCATTCCACGAATGATTTGATTTTGAGTTCAGGATGATCTCAGTACGACAGCAATAAACTTTTATCTAATATTCAAAACTAAACATATTTCATGAATGCGTACTAAAATTAAACCATGCAGAACGTGAACATGAGACCAACACATTTCCTTCACGCATGCATGCAATAAAAGATGAAATAATGGAATTTATAAAATATCAAAAGAAAAGAGAAAAAAACATCAACTGAAATTACTTATTTTTGATCCTCCCTTTTTCTTGTTGCTCATCTTATTGTAATGGTCGATTTTTGAATATCCTCATTGAATGCAGTCAATTTTGACAAAGATTTTATGGTTTCGACATTTAATTTTATGATTTTTTAGTTGGGGTCAATTATTTTCATTTTGGAAGTTTAGTTTAACTCCACGGCGAGTAGCGATTGTGAATGGTGTTGGTGGCGTGGTACAAAGAGGAACATATGGTTAGTGAGTGGGATATGGGAATGGGTATCTTGTAGCGTCTAAATGGCTAGAATGATCATTTATTTTTCTAAACTGCATATGGACAATGGGATTGGAGTTTATGATGCACATGATTGATGTTTACAAGTTTACTTACTCCGGTCCATTTTCCAGTGTGTGGAATAATCGAATACTGTTGCCAAAATTAATATCACGTATATTAAACGAACCATTCTTATAGAAATATGTGGGTGGAATAGATGTAGTCGATTCTGAAAAGAGAAAAAATTTGAAACTTTTGGTTAAAATAAATAGAAACACTAAACTGGCATCATGCAATATACGAAATTTGTATTTGTTTATCCAAAAAAAAGAAACAATGAATATTACTACGGAACAAGCAATACTCAACAAATGAAGGATAAAAGCTTTTCTTCCCAACTGATAAACATATTCAAATATCCACCTAATATCGGTGCAATAACCAAATCTACTACACGTTTAATCTACCCCCGCGAGAGTATTCTGAAAGCAAGTATTCATCGAGAAGTGCCGGCCCCACGTACTCGAGGGCTCGGAAGTTTTCTAAGGCTCCACCAGTGGATGACAAACTTTGAACAATGATGAACTTGTGTTGACGGACACGATATTTTGTACAATTATCACCTAGGTGGAACCCGTGCGCAGAGGGCTCCAATACTAGTATCGTAGCATCCTCGTCCCGATAAAACCAGGCTTAAGCAGGATAAGCAGGGTAAAAAAACCAGGATAAGCAGGCTTCGGAGTACGTTTGAAGCCTGCACAATTGATTTTGTAGTGTAGATTCGGTAAGGACAGTTTCTGATTAGAGCTGGTCTTGGCACAAGCCTTTATGAGGACTGGGTCCTCCTATTTCCACTGGTCAAACGCTTGCTGGCATATACTTTGCTTTTCAAATAACCCCACATAAAACAAAAAACGTCCGGAGGGTCCAAATCTGGAAATCAGGGTAGCCAAGCAATGCCAACTCCATTTGAGATCCAACGTCATGGCAATTTTTGTTGCATAAACATAATTGCTTGATTTTTAGCGTAGCATAGTGCACCGTTTTGTTGGGACCAGTAACCGCAAAGCCTTTTTAACACGTACTTAAGTCCTTATTTCCTGGTGTCGATTTCTATCGAAATCAGGAAATAAGGTTGTTCTCTTTTATAAAACAGAACAAAACAGAAACCAACAAAAAACAGTCATATTTTATTCATGCAATGGCGCTTCATGTATCTCATGTGGATTCTCCGTTGCTGAAATATGACGATTTTACTTATTCACGCCACCAGTAAATGTGAGATGGGCCTCGACGGCCATCAAGTCTTGCTTCCAAAAAGACGGTGCAGTGTCAACCAGTCGAGCGACTCTTTGGCCGTATTCGAAGTAACATCGAAAGCCTATCGGCAATATTAATTAATTATTAAATAATTATTATACGAAATTTTTATTCGAAAAAAATTTGAGCTTTCTCAAAAATATGTGGGAACATGACTTATTGACTCGTTTCAACTTCATGAAAACTGTAATTTTTTAAAGTATTTCCTTCTTGCTCTTTCCTTTCTTCATTGTCTTCTTTCCAAAGTTGCATGTTGAATGGAGAGGCTTTGGAATGAAGGCTTTGGCTTTTCATATTTAATCTGTAACGATTTGGCTCTATTTATTTATTAAGGTAAGGCCATTTGGACCGCAGAAACCAAAGACTTGTTTGTCAGGTGATCCAATTGTGCAACGCCTCCACCGCAACAATTTGACGACTTTCTAACCTCTAGACTGAGAAACCTAGTGGAATGCGTTTCAAGCCTCTCTTCTGCTTATTAAAATTTCAGTTCTTTTATTTACCTTGCCAATCCAGGTGGTTGTGGGCTGAGCGGAATGCTCCTAGGGTTCTTGCATCGTTCTTGTTCTTCCTTTGTAATTGTTTGGTGTTGTTCCGGTAGTGTGAGGCTACAGAGCTTGGTTTGTCCTGGGATCATTTAGAGAAATGTTTGTTCTTCCACAAGGTTTTGCCTAACTTCCTATCCAAGCAATGTTGATTGATTTTAAGGCTCAAACGATTTTTGTTTCCGTTTTAGTAATCAAAACGTTCTATAGCTTCCTCCAGACTTCTGTGTCCAGGATTTCAATGTGATTTTATTTCGTTTCAGTTAGTTGCAGCTCTGAATTCTTATCTAAGGCCCAGCAGAAGCTTATAGACTGCGACTTTCTAGGCAAGTGACTTTCTAGGCAAGCGACTTTCTAGGCAAGCGACTTTCTAGGCAAGCACCTGCTTTGTCTTTAATCATGAAGAGCTGACTATATCCTCAATTGTTTTGCTAGAAAATATTGATTTTGCCGAGGAAGGTACTTAATGACTGTAATATCGAATGGTCGAATTCTTCCAGCTTGTAGAATCTAGAGTTATGGATTTGCATGTTCCGCATCATTACCCATTCGTTTTTGGTCGGTTTGTTGATCCTGTATGCGATCTTTGTGTTCTGCGTTGTATTGTAATACTGGTTGAAGTCTATCTTGTCGTTTGGTATGTCTTTATCAAATATATAGTTCTGTATAGTTCAATAGTTCTGATTGTGTATTTTCTTTCAATCTTGTTTACCTGAATGCAGGATTAAGTTTTTAGCAGACTTCTAAGGAAGATTGAGTATTTTCCCTTCCTTTTCATTTATGTTATAAATTAGCGAAGTGTGATATCATATTTCAATGCTCGCTACACATATGGAGAGATTAAAACGACTCAGCACATTCTGATCACAAAATTGTTTCAGTGGAATCGTTAGGTCCGTAAATAACCAAAAGGACGAAAACTAGAAAACTAATGTGTGAAGGATAACGAATGCAAATGAGTTAGCAAGGGGTGAGTCGTCCTGTATAATCGTCCTGTACGAAGTTATCCACAAAACAAAAAACGGGGCGGAAGACATACCAAGAGCTGAGTCATCTTGCTTAAATGCAGAAGTATTGGTTGCATTCAAATTGGCGGAAGGGGAATTAGATCGAACGTTCTGGAAAGAAATCAACTTCACTTGGAATAATGGGTATGAATGAAGGTGGAGCATATCGGGAAGAGAACCAATTGCTCAAAGATAACATCCAAAAACTAAACAAAGATAATGGTGAGCAGCATGAGAGGAACAAAATGAACTAGATCAAAAATGAACCAGTTCGAATATAGCTGCCCTCAGGTAACCTATTCTAAGTATTGGGGATTTTTGAGTTTAATTAAATTGATCTATGTGCAGTTTTGATATTATATTTGTTTTTCACAATTTTCGAAGAGTAATTTGCTATTTTTTAATGAACTGGGCTCGTCCAAAGTTAGCGCATTTGATCTATTAGAAGAATTTTATGAGAGAAAATGAGCAAAGAACATATCTTTCAGTTGATGACTCCAAATTTTTTTATTTATTTAAATGCAATATATTTCATTTGAAATCATCAAAACGTTGATTTATACCATTGCGAAAATCAAAGAATTTTACTACTCACCGCTTGTCTGCACATTATATTTCATAATAATAAAAAAGACATTGTTTAAAAAAAATTTTCTTTAACCCACATCGGATGTTTTTCACTCCATCCAACTGTTTCTTTCTATATCCTGATCTATATTCTAAGATACATTTTAGTATGACATTTTTCTTGGATTATTTCGCTGTCGCATCAACCTAGTAAACTTTTTCGGCCTGCCACTAAGAAGCAAAAATAAGCAAAAAAATTTCCTCGGTGATATATTTACCGACCATTACCAACAAAAGAATTGTATAATACAATAATTTAATTTTTTCTCTATCTCTTTCGCTCTCTCCTTTCCGTGTAATTTGTTTCCGAAAATTCTGCTGACACAAGAATTTATATTCGCGACGATTCAAGAGATTATTTGAGAATTTATCTAATAGTTTTTTATTGCATTATTTACAAAAGAAAATCATTTCCGAGAATCATTCACACGAAAACTTTCTGTGATGGCTATTTTAAAATAAATTTATTGATTTTGGTTTTATGCAAAAGCATCCATTAATCTTTGGAGTGAGATTTTAGGCGGTTTTTTAAAAAAAAATTTCGATTGAAAGGCAGCTATGTTTTTCGGTCATTTATTTCGATCGTAATGGTAGAATCTATAAAACTATGATAAAAAAAAAATCATGCATAGATTGAAATACGAATTACAAGAATGTTACGGATACCATCACAATTTATCTCTATCGAAACGAAAAAAGTTATTTATAATTCATGATTGCAATCAATTGAAGAATTTTTCTATTCGCATCTAAGATATTTCCTTGATTTACTTAAATTCAATCATAAAGTCACCATATGCCATTTTATCCACTTTTTACGAGACTTTGAGGCGCGACATGAATGAAAGGTCACTGACCATCTATTATTTAAACGAATTTCAAATAAAAAAAAAATAGAAAAGAAAATTCTTTCTTCAAATGAAAGATCATGTGAAGTAGTAGCATGAGAAAAGATAGACGAATTTGACATGCTCATCATAAGATATTTGTTTTTAATTTAGACATTAACGACCATCCCCAATTGGTTTGCAACAAAATAAGCAAATATCTTTATTATATATGAGAATTGATTAAGATTGGGCGACAGTTTTGGGACAAGGCTGAGAGAAACGATTTTTGGGTTAGTAGAAATGGTGTCAAAAGTAAGTATCTATTGTAATGCAAACATTTTTTTGTAGTTCTCATTTGTTTTTGCAGTTCTGGTTTATTCTCCGGTAAAAAAGATTAGAAAATCAGCTTCAACTTCTGCAGTATTAGTCATGGGGAGGTTTCACTCTTCCGGGACAAACTACTGACAGAAAAGATATTTTGCATTACAAAAGTTTGAGTGGATTGCGTCACCATAAGTAATACAGAATACGGCAGAACGAGTTGAGCAGTCTTGAAATATTATACAAAAGAAACCAGGTAATATATGAAAAATATACTTTTAGGTTTGAAATAAGAAGGAAATACATTTTAAACTGATTAATTTAAAGAATAATGTTTTGCAATATGGCCGTCGTTAGCTGTGAGACATTTCTGGAGCCGATTCCTAAAGTTTTGAATAGCCAAATCGCACATTTCGCGGAGTATCTCGTTTACGTCTTCAACAATCCGCTCCCTTAGCCCAAGCAGTTTTGGCGCGTCGTTTAAAGACTTTTTCCTTAAGATATCCCCAAAGAAGTTAGTTGGGAATTCTTAAATATACGCAGATGACCGCACAGGCCATCCCACTTACCTTTCAAAAACACTGGACGTACCGGAAACATTCTTCTTAAAGCATTTAGAGAATTCGGGACTATGTTGGCCGTAGCTCTCTCATCTGGGAACCAAGATTCATGTCCTTCAATAACCATTTTCAATCAGGGCTGCAAAAATTGGGCTGCAAACACTGAAAAATCATCCCCGGAATTCATGATTCACGGAATTCATGACTACCTTTTCAACGAAGTACGCACCGATAACGCCAAATTGTGATACGACACCATATACTGTTAATTTAAGAGAATGAAGGAGTGTGTCGTGGGTAACGCAGGGGTTGTTTTCAACCCAATAGCGAGCATTGTGTTTATTCACAGTTCTGCTAAGGTGAAAATGTACCTCGTCGCAGCTGAAGAATGTTACTTCAGGAAGGATTTCCTCACACAGATTTTGGCAGTTGGCGTAGTGTGCTGGGTTCCATTCTTGAACCATCACTATTTTGAAAGAATGAAATTTTTAAGGGTCTTCTGAAAATGCAGTCTTAAACCCCCAATTCAATAGTATGGGTTTGAGTAGAATGTCTCGGTGATGGTGGGTTCGACTGTTGCTTTCACTATCTCCATATTTTCTGGTGTTCTCATGGATCTTATCAGCCATATGTAGCTATTCTTACCGTGCTTACCAGTTTACCAAGCAGGTAGGACTGACATTTTTCGAGGCCCATCAAAAGGGCATGCTCGATCAAAAAAGAAGGAGAAAAGGACACACTAAACTGTCGTAATTTCTGGATTTATTTAATGTAAAAGGGACATTTTCTACTAAGGTCGACATGAAGCCAAACAAGCTGTTTTCAATAAAGCGAAAATGAGAGATTGAATCGTTTTTAGTGGATATATATACATTGGCAATGAGACCTGTCTAAATCTTCTAAAGCCGGTTTATAAAATTAAAAACTGTTCAATCAATTTTAAAATTAGATGCTCTATTCCTCCAATCCAATAACACTTTTGGCCTAACTCATAGGTGCATGATTTTTTACATCCTTTGGCAGTCGCAACAATGCTGAAAAATTGCAGTCATCCTTTTGCAGTCATAACTGAAAATGCTGAAATGATGCTGAAAAAATTTTCTTAGGACCGAACAATAAATGTTATCTATGGACCCTCCGGTTTAACTAAACCTTGAAGGAAATTTAAATATTGCATGGCACATTAATTCGCATTTGCTAAATTATTGTGAGCCTGCTAAATTATTTTAAGCCTGCCAAACTATGAAACTAGGTCTCCTTGTTTTCATTGCATAATTTCATATTGTAGAAAGGAAAACCAATCATCAAAGTACTATAATGCAAGCATATTGCCTGTAGTACTTTTCAAAAGTCGAATCACTCTTTCATTTGATAACGTAAACATGAATTTGCAAATAATTTTAAATTTTAACCATATTTTCAGTCAGCCATTTGGAGATCGCAGCATTGCAGGATACAATTAAACATCTCACCACTGCAGGTGATTACCCCCGCATAAGCCACTCGTTACAAATCAAACCAAATTTTTTGAAACTTTTTTTCTGAATTTCAAGAAAATTAAAAATCGTAAATAAAATGAAATGAATATTTGATATTGGGCAATATACAACCAATCTTTTATGATTAATCTTTAATCCTTGTGAAATTGTTTAAACGTTTGTGAGTAAGGAAAAATATGCAAAAGCGAAAAAAGGAGATAAAAAAAATTAAAGGCAAGCGCTTCTGGTTGGCACACTTCCTAGTTTATTAATGTAGAATATCATTTAAAGCACGTGTTAACGATGAATAATCGCGTCTGACTATTTTCTTGATTTTTTACTAAATTCTTTTTTCTCGTGTTTAGAAATGCAATATGGCATCCAGCCAAATGAAGTAGTTTTAAGAAGATACTATTGATCTAGTAATAGACTGATGAAAGATTGACAGGTTGTTTTGTTTTGGCTTATTCAGTGTATTTGGTTTTTGTTTTTAGTACGGGCCCCTTTTTGTTACCTTAGAGTATTTTTTTTGTTTTTATATTGTTTATAAACAAATAGTATGCGAGTGTAGTTAAAATTAAGTATGGCGATGAAGTTATCTTTCCGCGTATTTGTGAAATATAGTTGAATGTAAACTATGCTTCATTTGCTTAACAATTTGATGAGTGCTTTGGAATTAAAATTAAAATCAAAATTGAATACTTCAACATTAAATTATTTTTAAGTCCACACCCATAACATTTTTTAATTCGCATCCTTATCTTAGTTCACATCCTTATCTTATCTTAGTTCTAAATTCATTTGGTTAGCTCTTATTTATCTTCTCGTTCTGGTCTATAAGATGACCTACTTATACTTGTTACGGACGGTCCTTTTAAGGTTACTTTGATTATAATTACTGACTAAGATTCCCCTTTGGAAAAAGAGTTGGTGAACGGGTCAACTGTTCTGCGCGTATAACTTTGCAAACGTGGTCTGATTCATTTCTTTCTTTTCTCCAATCACACAAAAAACTGTAGAACACAGAAGTTATAACAGAAGCAGTATGGGCAGCTTATAGTGAGAGTTAACGTCGCTCTTACAAGTGTATCCCATTTTCAAAGAATTCTTTCACAAGTCCTGTCAACTTTCGATGGTATTACCTGGTTTACCCTTTGCATCACTTGTGATTTCAGAAAGCGTGTTTTGTTTCTTTCGCCCTATTATTTATATAAAGTAAAATTTTTTACATCAATGCATTAGCAATGTCTGGATTACATAGGAAGTAGGATAATATATGAAATAACAATTCTATACAACTGCAAAAATTCTATACTGTGTTTGGGCAAAGTGTTCTTAAGTTTCCAGCTCGAGAATTCTCGTTGGCAACATCTGCATAAAACTTAACTTTTTTTAAACTAATTGAAAAAAGCACTAGAGCCGTTTAGAAAGAGTACTGCCAATCAAAGAGTGAGGGCTGTTTCCCCTCGCGGGCAATTGTCTCCCTTGAATCCTCGTGTTGACACAGATAAATTGCACAGTTCTCCCGTGTCAGGAGGATGATGGGTATCTTTCCTGCAATGACTCTCGCTACTGTGTCAGAGATTGGCAGAAATGGTGATCCAATTCTCTGTGCTCTTCTTCTCTCCTCTCCACCTGTGCCAGGCGTTTTCGGTAAATCTCCTTACTGAGAGCGTCGCCCCATATTTCTGTAGCAATAGTAGCAATGACTCTACTCCACTCCTCAAGAGACGTCTCCTTGATTACGCCACCCGTAGCCAGAGATAATAAACCACTAGCGTTGATTCGATTAATGTATCACCAATACTGACAATCATATTAGTTTTCACCAGCGATTAACAGAACCCGCGGGTATTCCAGTTAGAGATATCCAGTCCAACAGTTGACGCATTAGCATACCTACTCTATGTTGGGCTTGTTTGAGGATGTGTTCAGTGAGCTGTAACAGCATTAGCCAAGCCGATCAAGTGCCACTATTCTGGCATCTCTGATCTCAGTTCTTCGTAGGATACGTTTTACAGTTCTGGACCAAGGAAAGATCCCTGGGTAAAACCTTGTGTAACCTCCATTCTTCACTGGAACTGTGTAGCGGCATACAGCTTCGGTCTTTGAGGTAGTCTCATGCATCCTTTGAAGGATGCATGAGATATTCCGGAGTTTGGAAAGGGGTTTTCAAAGTATGCGGAATATTCAGCCATCTAGCAGAGTTGAAGGAATTTCTAACGTCTATAGTCTCGAGTTTTCACGGGTTCAAAAACTTTGCTGACGCGGAGACAGGTCCTCAACAGCACGAAAAGTGTCAGTGTGTTCACTTGATGAGTTTCTCTAGCACTTTCGCAACGGTGTTTAACATGCGTAATGGATGATATGTGGACGGGGATCCAGAATTTCCATTTCCATTGCAAGTGAGCACGAACGTCGCCACTTTTGATAGTTGCAGGCAAACTCCCATCCTGTAGGTAGGCGTTGCATGTGCTGAGAGAATATTTTTGTACTTGTAAGACTTGCGGAGCAGGAAGCGAGGACAATGGTGATAGACGAGCTTTAAAACCTCTGCTGGTATACTATCTAAACCTGAGGCTTTCCTTGTTTCCATCGAAAAGACAGCTCTTTCAATTCCAACTGTGTGAAGAGTGGGTAATAAGTACTACAAAGCAAATGTCACATCCTATATTGTTCCTTCACAGCCCATTTGGTGAAAATTCAGTGTATTATCCTTTATTATCCAGTGACCTATTCCAAGTCTCCCCAACGAGCTCGTGGGCGTCTGTGCTTGAAACCATCTCTCTGAGCACAGCCTACCACCCGGTATTCACTGTTAAAAATGGTGGCAGTTGCTAGCAGGGTACCAAGTCGTAGAGCTTATTTCTTCTATTGTCACTTAGCAGCAGAATGTCGGGATTCGTTGCCCTCCCAAACTGCTAAAGTAATTTTTGGGCGGTTGTTTACAGGGAAGATTTACCTGCGGAATACGGATCCTAGTAGTTCTGCTTTTGGCTTGGCTAGGGCTCCTCACAACACTCGTCATTTTTCTGTTCCAAAGACATGCCCAAAATCCGTTTCGGGGCACGATCTGTCGACAGTCCCAACATTGAGTCAAGTGAATAGCCGGTAAATAATTCCTTTTCTTGAAATTTAATGAGCTATCGGTCTCTTATCCAACGAATTTGATCAAGTTCAGGACCAAAACAGGGGCAAAAGAGGTCGTCGATAATGTGAAAGATATAGTGTCACCATACATAAATTTCTATTGGTGCTATGTTTGGAATCTTTCAAACGTTCTTGAAAGATTAAATTAAATCTTTAAATCTTGACGATTAAATCGTCAAATGTCACAGGGAACCTGAAGAAATTATTTCACGTCGTTATATAAACCTTTATAATATGGATGGATTGTCGAAAAGGTGCATAAAATTCGTCTTTCCAATGTTCTAAAGCTCATCATTCACTTGGCACTTCACTCACAAATGGCAGTATAATTGCGATAAGGCTTGAAATAGGAAAGGACTTGGGAAGCTGATTTTATAAAACATCCACAGCTATGTCCCATCTCTAAGGTAGCTTCGAATTAGATTTAATTCAACTTTAGAAACAACGTTTAAGAGTGAGATTTGACAAAAATACCTGAAAAGCATAACTTTGATTATGCCGTGAGTATATGCACCGTATTTTTGCTGTGTGTTCCACACGAGTCTATATTGCGGCCTATACTGTTCAATATCTCTTCTATTTAAATAGTTTTTAAAAATATGTATTTATAAGTATGGTAGCAATCAAATGTTTCCGGCCAAAATCAATTCGTTCAAAAATAAAAAGTCAAATTTTTAGGTAAAAAATCTGTTCCGTATTGACAAACCTATGACCAGAAAAATGGAAAAAAAAATCAACCGTGAAAAGGACAATATATTTTAATAAAACATAATATATCGTCCTTGCTAAATGCTCAATTTTCCATTTAAGACGGTGGAAACCTATTTATGCTTACTTCAAAGCAAAAGGAGCAATCACAATAATGAGACAAAAGTGAAGAATGTTACATTTTCCACACTCATAGACAGGATTAAAATCAAGGCGCGCGTTCGCATCAAATCTTTGGAGCTCATGTTCCAAGCAAATCTTAAGGGGCAGGTAGAGGAGTGAGTGATTTTAGACAGTCTGATGGAACATCTATTCAAACGTTTATCGATGATAAGTTTTTTTCCTGCCAAAGGAACATAATATGTCGTTTATTTTTATAAGCCTTGCATACTTTTTTATTTTATTAAACAAGGATGCAAAGTCTGAGAAAAAAGTATCTATTTTTCTCAGACTTGTAGTGGATCCTGCAGGCATGTACACTAGGTTGATGTTATGTTTTCAACGAGTTGATCATGAGTCCATTTCAGTTTTATTTATTTTGAATAAATATATCAAATATTGCTAACACAATTTAAGAGTGAGATGAGTGTAGTTGTTGGACAGAAAGTTTAGCTCATTATCTATTTAGAAACAAAATTATTCATATGTTCATACCTTCCATATGTTGCAAGTTTAATCAATAAATAAATACAAACAACATTTAACAATGAAAATCCAAAATTACTTGCCTAAATATCCTTGCAGAAACAAATTTCAAACTCAACTCAATCGATCTTAGAAAATAAATTTAAAAATAAAATCACTTCACACAAATTTATTATTATTAATGCACGTAAATAAATCAATTAATAAACGGATGTACATATGTACGTTTTCGCGTGATTTTCCAACGGTTTAGTATCTGTCTTTAATGAACTAAAATGATTATTGTTATTGATTTTAAATCAATCACATACAAATTCGTAAATATACACTCATCTGTATCTTAAAAAAAAAATATTTAAAGGAAATTTTATTTGTTTTTATTTTTACTTCAACACTTTTTCTACTTGTTGCCGATCGAATTTCCGCGTAGAACGCGGAAAAATGTGCAAAGAATTTTCTCTAAAGAAAATTTCGTGGATTGTTCATCAATTTACATTCGCTGGTCGGGCACGTTCACTTTCGCTGATTTGAATTTTCAAATGAAATTTAATAGAATTGTTGCTAATAATTTGATCGTTACTTCGCCATGAATTAATAACGTTTTGATTAATGCAATGCAATTCTTTCAACATTATTTTAAATCTTTCAGATGTTTGGAACGCGACAAGGCCGTGCGGGCTGTTAATATGCACGATGATAAAATTTTCAGATTAAATAATTTCGAATTAAATAGAACGATTTGTATTGGAATTTATTTTTATTTTTTTTTGGATTATTTTCTTTCAATTTCGACCAATTATTTTGTTAATTTTGAATATCTCTCGTACACTTCGCTTGAAATACGACCACGTTCACATTTGATTGCCGCGTTAAACGCATGTATGATTGTTTCGCGATCAGCTAGTCAACTGAAACTGATCTTGAAATATCTGTTTGAAGAAAAATCAACTCGAGCAATAAGGAACGTGAGAAAATATAAATACTTAGATACAAAAATTCGTATATAGATTGAAATGTATGATGTGTGATGATGTTGCGCTATCAGAATCATGCAGTATCAAACGAAAGTCATTTTTTGCGGGCTTGCTCTCTGGCCAGTGTAATAAAATCACAAATGTGATTAATGAGAGTAAATGGTGGTAGTTAGATTGATGGGATGCTTAGATGATGGAGATGAATTTAAGAAATGAGAAATTGTTTATTAAATCATTCATAAACAATAGGAATTGGAAGATAAACATGTTGATTGGTGTTTCATTAAGGAAGGCGATTTACGCTTGCAGGCAATATAATTATCATTTCTTATAAACTAAATAGTTTAAGTTATTACCTTCAATGGCTTCATTACTTGATTGTCTCAAAATAAGTCTATACACTTGAAATAAGTCTGGCGCTACTAGGATATATATGCTTTAATATCGTTTTTCAATGTTTCGGCTTTTGGATGTCTGGACCGGATAGTGGTCCCTCCGACTACGCTCTATATAAGCAAATCGAAATAACTTAAATGGCCTGTTGTGGAGGCCCAAGTTCTAACGACTAACACTTCGATTTGAAATCATTTCACATATCATGGGAGCATTTTGGTCTAAATGACGTGGGTGATCCGGCCTTGCCTGCCTGCCAAACCATCTCTAATCATCAGAATGTCTAGATAGTACACAAAATGCAAGCCATATTGGTTATTTCGGAAGCCAATTTTGACTGCGATGAAGACCAGTACCGGCTTTTAGTTCTCTTTGAACTGCAGTTGGTCTTGTTCCACACTAGCCAGTTGCCACACTGACAGCCAGTTATACCACGCATTTTTGCTTAGTTCGCTTAGCTCAAGTGGGGTGCTGCATGATCAGGGTAGCACAGCTCAAAAGGAAGCCTTCTGTGGTGCCCTCTTCCTTACGGCAGGTTCGGCAGAAGTTGATACATGACATGTTGGTGCAAGAGAGACTTAACCATAGGTATGAGGGAAGCTGCAGACGTGTGTGGTCATACTTTCATTTCCTAGACGTATGCTTTCTGTATCGACTTTGCGCCCATTAGGTTGACTGCAGTCTCTTCGTTGATTTAGGCGTTCAACAACCTCTGCACTCAACATAATCCATTTGATCGTACTAATATTTACTTTTGCTCACCTATTGTCCATTTTTCTAGAACACTCAACGATGTAGAGCTTGATCCTTTCCCTGCTTCGTACTTTCTTTTTATGTCTTAAGTCTTCTTTAAGACTTTACTTACTTCTTACCATTTAATTTAAATTCTTATTTTTAAAATTTTCCTACACAGTAAGCTGCGGGACTTGAAAGCCTATTTAAAATATGGTTCTATTTGCATCCAAATGCTATGGAAAAGTTGTAACAATTTCGAACAAGCTTCAGTAGACAAGGACGTTCATATTTTCAGAGAGAGTGAGGTTCTCCAAGGGGTTCCTGTGGCAATTGTTCTGTAGAAGTGTTGTGCAGACTTTTGCTATAATACTCTAAATAAAATATTTATGTATTTTTGGTGGTTGCAGGTGAAGGTCATTTAATTTAAGTCTTGAGTGCTACCCTCCCAGTGGCAACCGGGCTATCGTCTAAACACCTCCCCTATCACACTTAGAACCTAGCCTAGAACTATTAGTTGGACCAGCTTTCGCTAAGCGATGCTTCCAGGTAAAAGAAAATCTTTAATTCGGAAGGGAGATGGATCGTTGTCAGAGAGACTCCTTCTCTCTGCATCGTCAAGCGATACATGATGCCCTTCTTTATAAGAAGAACCGTCCGCAGCTAATGTGACACGCCGTTCCAATTATCTTTAGATGTCAACATCATTTCCGTTATATTTTCTGGAGGGAGCACGGCTTTTTTCTCGGAAAGGTACAAACGGGGTATGGGTGGTCTTCCGTATGCAAAGAAGGTGTGGCAAGCTTCATATGTAGTTTACGGACAATATAAGGAAAAAAAGGGCGGTGAAATTTTCATCTTGTGCAGGTAGGACTGAAAATACTCGTGTCGACTGAGCAGTTGAGTTGGGTGATAATTAGCCTCTCCATACTTTTTGCAGAACGTGGTTCTGTAGAAAGAACCTGCTTCAGATTACTGATGGGTCGTGCGGTCCACGTTTCTTTGCACCCTTTCGCCTTTCCTCTCGGCTAACCATCGACTTCACTCCAACTCCTCCTTGCTTATTTAGAATCCCACGCTCTTTTGCAAGTAGCACTATGAAGATCACTCTCGTGATGACAAGCAGCATTGGCTCAGAAATAGTGCGGAAGCAGCAGCTATCCCTAAAACTCCTTGCATCTGTAACTGCACAAGACGCCCTCGGTACGACTCGTTACTAAGATCGTCAGTCCAGACTTCGGAGCCGTACAAGAGTACTAACTACATGGCACTCATGAGTAGTTGTCCTTGGTCCCCCAGTGTTGGCCGGCTGAGTACCATCTTCGAGTCAATGATCAAGCAAAGGTATTTTGGTAAAATCTTATCAAAATATATTATCAAAAAATATTAATGCTATTAAGAAAAAAATTGATATTTAACTGTTTATCTCCGATTACTGCCCGATATCAAACACAATATCCATGTGAACATTCATTGAAATTGTTTGCATTAGCATTTTAGGCTCTGTTTTCAGGTGGTATTGAGTCATCCTTACAGTTCACTTAACAATCGGCCAATATTCCAATCAATACAAATGCGCATATATAACACATCCTTAAAATAAAATATCACATATAGGATACGAAAAAGAATGAAAATCGACTAATTGCACAAGATCATAAAAAAATCACGAGATAAACAAAACGAACAATTTGCATATGCCCAATCTTTTTCACACGCTCCGCATGTTGTACTGGTCAAGGCAATTAGCCGAATGTAAACAATCTTAATGAATGTCTTTAGTTAAAACATCTCGTCAAACGTTTTGTATTTAATATATGCATAGGTGAAGTGAAACAATTTATTAAGTATGTTAGAATGAACTGTAAACGGTTTAGAAAGTCACTCCTATTTGCTTAGCGTCGACAAAATCTAAAATTATAGATAGATTTTAGGACAGAATCTGTGGTATATGCGTATAGATATTAGGCAAAGGATAGCATATGAAAGACTACACGAAATCAAAGAGAAAATTATTATCAACATTAAACAATATCCTGAAATATAAGGTGCCCGAATCGTGAATATAAGAGCCAAAAGATTAAGGTTAAGGTTAAAGGTTTGCCATGACAAGGTGGCTTTGGCTGTCTTGATAGGAATGTTGACGAATCAAAATATAGGGCTAGCACTGATCTAAGGAAGCTGTACTCGTGAGAATCCTGTCAGTGATCCGAACCTTTGCAATTTGCCTGTAGCCTGTGTAGGAGATAGATCTCTGCGCTTACTCAAGAGAATGCTTTAGTCAGGGAAATATATGTCTTTCAGAAAACTTGACGCAGGACCTAGTACGTGTGAAGCCCTTTACTATGGCCAAGGTTGAAATCCGCGACATAGCCATCCTACTTTCCGAGAGATGTAGAACACACTTCGTCGTTGAAGAGCACCGAACTAAAAGAGCATTGCCATAAGAAAAATATGCCTAGCCTTGATGGGTCATAATGAACCTATGGTAAACTGAACTTTCGGAGTGCAAAGATACTCATAAAAATGGTACAGAACTATATGAAGTCATAATTAACTCCTTCTTTAAAAGTATCCAACGAAACTTCCATTTCGGACCATACAATCAAGTACGACCTCGGAGAGGTGGCCATTAAAATTATCACCATAAGTTATCCGAGAGGCTCTCACTGGGCATCATAGACTACTATGTTGCCAGGGAACCTACAGCTGCCCCAAACCCATAATAAGAAGGGGGGCGGGGCATAGGTCCTTAAGAACTACAGAACTTAGTGTAGGGAGTGTCTAGTTAACCTCGTTCAAAACGATCAAATGTTTGGAGCGAATAATATTGAATTTCACCAGGAGACATACTGGAAGTAAATAGTGTCTTTTCAGCCCTTATTTCCGAGAGTAGATAGTGTGTATCCAACTGTGATTCAGAAGTAGCAGAATCTGTTCATATCGCAGCTGATACGTCTCTTTTGTGGTAACCTGGGATTGGAAAGAACAGCAAGGACACTGACGTAGCTGCAATTCCTAGTTCATTCCCAAATAGCGTAGATATGATAAAATTAATCCAAAAGCGTGCCTACTTAGTAGCCTAGCATCGTTGAAAATCAGATTTGGGCAACTATATCCACTATATCCTTATCAACACGCATGCAGGACCGGAAAATTATGTGAGTTCACTCGGAAATTCCAAAAACTTCACGCATAAAGACATAAGGTATCATCATTTTGATTTTGAAGAGTCCTTCGACAGTATCAGCCACGATGCAGTGAGAATGAGCTGGTGAAAATGGAGATGAGTCCAATTGACATCTGCTGGCTTTGCTAAAATTAGATTAAGTACCGTCAACGGACATCATACGGATGCCCACAAGGCTATCATATGCTGGACTCTTGTGTTATATGAAGTCAGACTTAGACTGTCAGGAACAAAGCCGATATGTCAATAATATCGCAATGTTTACCAAGCACGAAGGGACACTGAAAAATATAACGCAAGAGAAACTTTTATTTATAAACTACTGGAGCCAGGAAATAAGTTGAAAACCATACTAATAAGACCAATCTTGTGCTTTTTAACAGAACATCAAATATGGACTGATTGAGCACCATATGTCTTTATGATATGGAGATTGGCTTCAAAATGGAAATAAAGTATCTTTTAATGCAGATGAACGTTAGGATCATGCGAAACGTTCACATAAAGACACAGACAGTGCCTGCAAACGCCATACAAACTGTGATGATTATGCAGAAGCATGGCGGCCAAGTAATGAATCTAAACTGGAACCTTACGAAAGTTCTGGATCGAAACGGGAACCCTACGATGAATGTATAATATGATGGTGACACTTCTTATAACTTAAGGAGTAGTGGTTTGGGCAGACAACATCCAAGAACGCGATACGGGGCCTGTACTCGATCGATTTCTGCGTTTTACATGTGTCTGACTGCATTGTGAGGTCATTTCCTACAGAAGGTTTTGAAAAAATTTCTAAACTTGTCTCCACTTCATTTAATGATAGGAAAAGCAACGACATATACAATGTCTAGAATCTTCGGTGAAGGAAGAGAAAATCATATCTGGATTGGGAACAATGACTCGTAAAGTAAGACTCGTTGCATTCCGGTTTAACAACCATTTGGCGTAGTACTGAATACGATAGTATTGGAGAATTTTATTCAACAGGCAGATTTCATAAGGCAGAATTCCATAAAATTGTATACGCGTGGTCCGAAGAAATATGAGGGAACAGATGTGTATCATGATCTAGTACCAAATATTGCCAACCGATTGGAACCATGCTAAGTATCTATGCCATTGCTCTGAGGCCTCTTATCAAAGAAACAGGATACAAATCCAAAACGATAGCAATCCTATTTGATAGCCAAACAGCTTTAAAACGCAAAACAGCCTTAAAACGTGAGAATCGTAGTTTTTTAATGTTGTAAGTTAAGTACAGACAATAGGGTCACCCTTCACTGGGTGGACGCATGGGTTGATGGAAGGAAGGAAGGAAGAAGGAAGAAAAGAAGTTTTAGAAGCATTCACCCACCCGAAATCTTTAGCGCATCTGCGCATCGTAAAAGCAAACGAAGAGAAAAAGCTTCATGTTCTGTCGGGTTTCGAATGCTAAGGGTCTCTTCCTAGACTTCTACTTCGCTTCTCTTTTGTATAAAATCTTCAAGTCTCTGAGATAGATCATAGGGGTATTTTCGCTTGCCAGGGTTGGGATTGTGTTGGGTTCCGTGGCCTGAATGATTTTGTTAGTAATTAGATTGATCATTATTCCAAGGTTGCTGGTTATTTCGTTTTGAGGAAGGTATTCATTTACCAGTGCTTCTTTTTTCAGTTGGACTTTCAGAACTTTTCAGTTGGTTTTTTTTTTTGTTCAGGATATGTTCAAGATATGCATGCATTGATATCCTGGATTTTGCATCATTGAATTGCAAGAGAGCTCTAATTTTTTGGGGCAGATTAGTGGTTTGGAGACCTTTGTATACCGACTTCAGAACCAAATTGAAGGAGTTTGTCTGCACTCCATTGATTGTTCACGTCTATCTTTAGTACATTTCAGTATAACTCTAATTTTAGTAGAACTGGAGCGTTAATAATGTGATCGCTAGCCAATATAATCATTTCTTTTTTACAAGGATCGCTGTTCCCCTATCCATAACATTCATTTTTTCTGTTCGATACAGAACGTGAATAAGGACAGGGTTATGTTCATAGACTGAAGGGATGTTTCTTGGAGAAATAAGGTACCTAGTTTTATGGTCGAACGTAATCGTCTGAATTTTCCAGTTTTTGAAAACACGTTCCTTGGAAGAATGATGTGATTAACAAAATTAAGCGTTGCTGTTTATTTGGAGTGGGAGAGAATTTCTTAGATTAGTTTTGTAATCATGGGTTCAATTCGAATGTGAAATTGTGTTTGCCGTAATACGTAGAGTCCTTGGTAGAATACCGTGACTTCTTCGGGGAGTTTCAATCGCAACAGGGGACTTGCTGTTGCGATTTTTGTTAAAGTCTTTCTTATATTGTTCGTCTTCTATAGGTAACCGCCACGGCTGGCCGGGTGCATTCTGTTGCAAGGTCCATGCTAGACCTTTTCCCATTTCGCTGCAGTTTAATGCAAAGAGGGAATTGGGCAGTGATGGATAGATAAGTTGTATCATCTTTGAAGCTACAAAGAAGAGCAGGAAATCAATCTATTTGGTAATGATGTTTGCTTTGTCGGGACTTCATGGGCCTTACTATACTGACAAACGTATACGATAGGAAGGCCGTTACAGCCATCAAAAGGCAGGGTATACCAGGCCTATTATTACGTACTCTCTCGTCCTTCTTGGTATCGCTGCTGAATATGTGCGTGTGTGCTTCGGCGTTGCGATTGTGTTGTCCCTGTCGTTGTTAGCAGTGGGAGGTGGTGTATCCTGCCATCAGTACTGAATAAAACTGTTAAGAAAGAAGCGCAAAAGTCTAACGCCACTGGGAGGCCAAAACTCCCGATGTTTTAAAACCTCACCATCCAACCATTAAAAGTAGAAAGCACACTGGGCCAGTGGTATTAATTTGAGTAGATTATGCAGCCAAATTTTCAATAAAAAAATTATGTGCATTTATTGGTCAACTTCGAAGGAATTTCTCTAAAAATAAAACAAAAAAAAAAAAAGAAATATCTACAAATGCAATCCTCATTTGAATTTTGATCCGATTGTAGCCTCTGAAATAAAATCACTTTGAAAAGATTTTCTTAAATAATTTTCTTAAATTAACCACTTGTGTAGTGCATTCCACTTCAAACACTTCCTCCTCTTCAAAGAGTATGTTCGTATATGCGTTCCAAGTACAAACAATTGTAAAAATATCTTAAGACACCACTTCTTACAGCACTTCTTTGAAACTCAGATTATTTATGAATGACGTCGATATCGTCCAGTGATCAAATTGCAATACAATATTTACAATTTGGTATATCCAAGTATGTTTCATACAGAGTAAATTTTCTTCATGGCCAGATTTGAGGTATGGAATTTAAGTTCGTATAATGCGTTTTCTGTCCGTTCTGCATTTGGTATTCAGTCCATTTGCCTTTGGAGTGGTACTTACACTGTTTAGTTACAATTATAATTTATCGTTGCAATAATATTCTTGTTTTATTTCATTGAAATGTATCTGTAAAGTGATGGCTCATTCTACACCCTTTCAGTTTGTTTGAAATAGGCATGACTAGTATGCCGGAGAATCATTAAATTTCGGTTCAATAAAAATCTTCCAAAACAATTTATTGCCACTTACCACTTATGGAAGGTGGGGACTTTTTTTGGATTTGAATTTTTAAATGAATAAGCAAACGCCAAAATGTCCAACGAAGCTTAGAAAGTCAGGACTAAGTGATGGTAGCATATTTAACGAATATAATGTTGAACTAAATGTGAATTTCCAATTTAGATAACATTTTATAATGGCATCCTTTCACTGCTGATTTATTTGCAGATAAATTTATATAAATCTAAATCGATTTATATAAATCCAATCATTTGGTGATTGATGACTCCCAGGAAGTAATGAGATGAGGAGCTGATTTCGCGAATCTTTCCAGCCATTCACTCTTGCAGCAAGTTGTGTTCAAGTTCAAATCAGGAATAGGACTTTTAATAGAAGAAACAAAAACTAAATGGTATATGCTCTGCATTTAAGTTTTTTTTTTGATTTTTAAATTTTGTTTAATTTTGATTCTTTCGTAGCCAAGAGATGGTGGACATATTGTTGTCAAATTCTCTTTTTAAACATGCATCATTCCTATTGCAGAAGAATGAATGCTTACGTAGACAAAAATTGAGGGAAGTAAAATTTGTATCTTCTTCTTCAATGGCACGACAGCTCAAATCTTAACTTTGACTTCCGAATACATCACACCCAGTTTCCCCAGTCATATGATTCGGTCTATCAGTTTGCTATGCCTTTTGTTCTGTTGTTTTCATCTAAAGATATAATAATCGTTTTGTGGTTTTCCTCGTAACCAATTGCCTTGAACCGTTCCTTGTATCACTTTCTGGGCACTCTTCATTCAGCCGTTCAGCCGAGATAGTTGGTGTTGAAAGTGGTATCTACTTGCGGCTTCTTATAAAGACTTTTATCGTTCCATGTGGTTCGCTTAACTCGGTATGCTCAGTGTGGCCAACTGCCTTTGGGATCACTTATCGTACAAAAGCGCCCAACTATCATCCACGGTACCTCCAAAAATGTCGTTGTTTCAGTTCCTGAAGAGCCTGAATCTTATGAGTATTTGTGAATAGATTTAATTTACTCTCGTGATTCAGTTTCTTGTTTCGAAACAGACAAATTGATTTGCAGAAAATTTGTTAGTTGCTGTTGATATGTGCTGTTGGATTTCGTCCTTTTCACTGCTATCTGTTCGGATTTGAGGGCCTTAGTACAAAAAATGGCACACATCTGCCAAGTTGAAACCATAAACAGTAACCTTTTTGTCCAGCAGGATATATCTTCACGTGCAGATCATGAATTTTGTCTTGTTTTCGTATGCTAGTAATCCGATTCACATCGGCAATTGCTTCAACTCCTGTTGGAGTCTCCAACTCCTGTTTGACCTGCAGTCAAAAGATTTTTCCATTAGATTGCGCTGCGTATTAAGTGAGAGGCCTTCGATTCACTTTAATTCACTGTAATGCTGTCACAAGTTGGAATTAGAATATTATTTGGGTCCCCTAAATCATTTTTTAATTTTAACAATAAACTAAATCTGAGATTATTTGATTTTGATGGGATCTGGAAGGGGATCTTTCCTGAATTTTCTATGTGTTCCTTCTTTGATTTTACTTCTCATCCTATTGGCGTAGTCCTCATCGTCCAAAAAATCGAGTGCGTTTCGTTGGTGCTAATTATACTTGACAGCACAGGCCTTCACATCGAACTTCGCGATGCGAACAACAATAATCAAATTCTGAATGGAAGTCACAGGAATTTTTGGCCACTTTCTGGTCAATGGTCAAAGCACTTTCTTCAAAACACGGCGACAAGTAATAACGATACATTTGTGTACAGAGACATAATAAATAATTAGCAATGTTGTTTTCACCATTGGGCAAGAGATTTGAACAAGCACGTGAGGACATTTTTGGACTGTTTCCCGTAGCTCAGAGCATTCAACATCTATTTACAATTTGTTCCTATTCCTGACGAAAGGGCTGGCACTTTTGCAACCGTTGCTAACACACCATGGAGATTTATCGTTGGAATATTATTAAAAAAGCAACTAGGAAGTGACATAGGGAGGCTGGTTTGGGTTTCAGCTCAAACCTTAACTAGACTCACTGCTATGTGCTATTAAAATGTTTTTCTCTGTTTCCAAACAGTTTTTTCCTATCTCTTTACTATACAGCATCATTTCTTTATTTTTCTCTGTTATTTCCTATCTTCTGCTGCCTCCAGGTATCTCCTTACAGAACACCACCATTTATTTTTATCAAAACGTCAAAATTGAAAACGGGGGTTCCCCTAAATTATGGCAAAGAAACATTTCACCTGTTTCGGTCAAAAAGTTTTGGATATCAATATAAATCACTTTAAAGTCTATTCTGCTTTAATTTTATTTTATATTTTCAAAGTATTCTTAGAATGTATTTTATTTATTTTCAAAAAAAATTTTGGTGAGTATTTGAGCGTAAGCTTAAACTCAAACTTAAGCCAGGATGTAAATTAATTAATTCAAAAATTCACAAAATCGAATTCACGATTCATTTTCAGTGTTAGTGTTAGCACTTTGCTGTCTGCATCGTATCTAGCTCTGCCTTTGTCAGGATCAATTTTATGTGCAAGTGGCAAACGTAGTCGATAGGTTGGAGTTTGTAAATCGATATCATCCTCGGTAACTGCTAGCTTCATTGCCTCAATTGAGACAGTTTCCTCTGGAAGTTTAATGACAATCACCATGTCTTCACAGCTCGTCGTTGCTGCTGTTTTATTACCCATCTGAGAAACGACATGACTATGTTGTAATATCTGAAACCATATATAATCTGTATTACCTGTAAATATATATCCTCCGTTCCAACTGCCTGTTTGTAGCTCACCGTATAATCTGGTCGTTTCCGATTCTCAAGCAATAGATTATCTTCTTGCTCTTGCTTTTCAAGCCATTCATCCACTTGCTTGTACGATTCTTTAGGATCCTTTTTAAGGACTGTTTGTTTCTGTTCTGTTTTTGGTTCGGATTTCTCAGCTGTTGCAATTGTCCGTTTCTTCAAGCTCTTACTTTTCGGCTTGGGTCCGATACTAGCAGGACCTAAAAGAAATTTATCCAACATTTTATCGATAAATTGATTTTGATTGATTTTACTGAAATCAATTTTGCCCTTAGCCACAGGCTCATCATCCAAATCAAAGTCGGAATCTGATGATGAATAATTTGGATCGCGTAGTAGATTTTGAAGTTGTTTTATTGTTTCAGGATTTTCAAAGAGATTCATTATATTGACAACGTTCAGAAGGTGAATATTATGTTCAACTGTATAAACTTATTGACAAAACTTTCGAAAACATTTTCTTGGTTGCTTAGGTGATATAATGGGGAAGTCATTTTCTTTCTGCAGCGCTGCAAGGATTTTTTATTTTGAATTCATTGATTTGATTAAATATTAAAAATTAAAAAAAAATATTTCAAAAATATTGCTAGAACTGGAAATGGACTAGACTAGAGATGAACAAGAAAAAATTAGAAGGACTAGGATTGGTAGAAAGAAAAGAGCAAAGGATTTTAAAGAAGACTTTTTAAAGAAGACTTTTTTTGTTAGATTTTTTTACTATAGCAATCCCTTTTTTCAAACAAGTTATCGTTCTGCAAAGAACTTTTTATCCTCGCTATTTTCATGTTCAATTATTGCTTGATGTCCTTTTTAAAAAAGTCAGGATTGAATGAAATTAAATCTGCCTGCTAAAGCAAATAAAGAGGGCGAAATAACATAAGGTCACAAGTGGAAAGCGTTCAGTTAACATTTCCCAAATCTTTAAAAATTCCGTCTATTTTAATATGAACACGGGATTCAAAATATGCAAAAATCAAATATTGAACCCTGCGAAGTGATAAATTTAGTGAAAAGTTAGAAAGATTGAAAAGACAAGAGTAGGAACTACTAATCTAAGAAGTAACAAGCAAACGTAAGAAAATAAAAGACGAAAAGTAAGACGATTCTGCTACGAGTAGATTATCAATCCAGGAAAATTTTATACCTATCAATATCGAAATTGCCGTAAGAAATTTAGTATCAAGTGATCTTAGTAAAGGATTCAACTTATCAGACGTTGTCGTCCTTTAAGGAGAATAATATAAGCGAAAACTAGAATTACTACTGATATCATTTATATCAATTCAATTGTTTCCACTCCCCTACTTTCCGCCGATGTGGTTGTGTCGAAACCATACCTGATGTCACATTCGCTTTGGAGTGCCTAGTACAATCAGCTGAAAATTGAAGAGTTCTAGAGGATTACTCGGCCAGCGATCATCAGAACAAAGTGCTGCAGATTCATGAGGGTGCTTCCCGAAGCCGAGATGCTTGTTCTTCTGCGCTCCGGTGGAATACTGAGAAAGTGGATACTGAGAAGTTTGTTGAAGTCCTTATGGCCGCTTATCACCGCTGTAGGAAGCAACGCTGGAGAGCGGACGACCAGCGACAAGAGATATGCTGAACTCAAGTTTGAGAATCATTACGTCCACCTGCAGATCTTCAACGTCCCTACGAAGATCCCGGCACGGGAAACCCCTAATATACTGGTGGTCACCTGAAATTGCCGAAAAACGAAGGGAGTGTCACAAACGACGACGAAAGGTACTGCGAGCTCGGACCTGGGAAGAGGCATGTATCCGATCAGCAGCTTTTACGTCACCTAGAACATGTCTCCGCAGATTCATCAACAGGGCCAAGGTCAGCCATTGGCAAAACCTGATGGACGACGTGAACAGAGACGCATGGGACCTGTGCTACAAAATAGTGATGCGGAAGCTCGGTGTCTAAAGGTCGGCTCACCCATACGAGGCAGAATAGATGGACAGAATTGTGCGGGCTCTTTTTCTATCCATTCCGCCATCGTTGAGGCCTTTCACGATGAAACACCAATAGAAATCCCACTTTTCACGAAGATGGAACGGAGGAAGCAGTCTTGTCTATGAAGGCTCGTAAGACTTTAGGACCAAATAGGATTGAATGGATAAGTGCAACAAATGGTCTTTCACTTTTTGCCTGACCTGCTCCTCCGAACGTCCAACGCATGCCTGCGGGAAGGGGTGTTCGCAGAGTGATGGAAGGTGGCGAGATCTGCTGATTACTAAGTATAAATGACATCCCGAGTCGCTAGCTGCATACCACCCACTGTGTATGCTAGACACGGCCCGAAAAGTTTTTGAAAAACTTATTAGGGGAAGACTCGCTTACACGATTTGTGCTGCCGCGGACCTTGAGAGCAGGCCGTTACACCATCGATGCTATCGTAGAAGTGGGGAGCACGGCTCAGCATGCGGAGTCACACAGTATTTCCACACGACAGGTCGTCCTGTTGGTTACTCTTGATGTCCGAAATGCATATAACTGCGCTAGATATGTGAATATTTTGGAAGCGCTTGAAAAGTGTTTTCAAGTACGTGTGTATGTGATGCGGATTCTGAGGGCCTATTTGAAGAACCGCAGTCTACTCTACGACACGAAAGAAGGAAGCCGAATGACAATTCTTACTTCAAGTGTCGCTCAGGGCTGTATCATCGGCCTGGTCCTGTGGAACATTTCCTACGACGGACTGCTGCGGCTTGAGCTGCCGGATGAGTCTCGCTTGATCGGCTATGCGGACGATGTCGCAGTGCTAGTCGCTGGACGTACTGTAGGCCATGCCCAACTCAGACTAAATATGTTAATGCGGAGGGTAATAGACTGGATTAATCGATGTGGTCATTCTCGCATAGAAAAGAATCCCCAGAGTAAGGCCTATCAGTGCTGGGGACGCGCTGGTTGAATTAAAATTAGCAGTAAAGTTCCTACTCGTCCTGATAAACTCGAACATGAGTTTTTCCCAACAAATCAGGGCAACACCTGATAAGGCTACAGCATGTGTCACGGCACCCACCCGATTAATGGCCAATAAAGGGGGGAGGGGGGAGGGGTCACCACATCAAGGAGACGACTCCTAATGAGCTTTCTGCAGTCGGTTCTACTCTATAGGTCAGAACTGTGGGCCGACGCTCTTAGCAAGGAGTTACACCGGAAGCAGTTGGCACAGGTGCAGAGACAAGGAGCGTTGCGAATTTCATGCGCATATCGAGCAGTCTCCGGGCCGGCAGTGCTGGTAACCGCAGGCTTGATACCCGTCGCCCTCCATACGAGAGGTCACCAGGGAAGAGAGACGTCGCTTTCTCAGCAATTGGCAACAGTCCTGGGTGCAAGAGACAAGGGTGGACTGCAAAAGGTGGACTGCACTCCTGATCCCTGACCTGATGCCGTGGCTTAGTCAAGTGCATTGTGAGACCAATTTCTACTTGACCCAGCTCTAATGTGGGCATGGTTGTCTTCGGTATTACCTGCACAAATTGACGGTCCCCTTACTGTTATTTTTTGTGCAGGAGAGTTGGATGATGCCTATCACACATTCTCCTAACTGTTTTTATTTGTGCTGGAGAGTTGGATGACGCCAGTCACACATTGTGATAATGCAATAAATGGAGTCATACGCGCGGGGACCTCTTCAGTGTAATTGGAGGGCTCTGTCTGGATACTATGGTCAGAGAAATGCTGAAAACGGTTGACAATTGGGATCGCGTGGTACAATATGCTCGGGCTGCGCTGATACTGAAAAAAGCTTTATTGAAGCGCTGGAAGGCGTCAGGGATGGGGGGATCTCTTTTTTGTTCCTCTCCTTTCCTTTCTGTTGGAGAAGAGACTCCCATAATCCGAAGGTGCCTCTAGGCGTAGAAAGACGAGGCATAGCCCGAAGTAATGTGTCAAACGGTTCCAGGCTAGGTTATAAGGTTGAGAAGGGAGGTGTATAGTGGGTAGTCCAAAAGCATCGCTCGTCTGGGAGTCCCATATTCAGGGCGTAAACAGCATGCACCTCCCTACCACAAAACGAGAAACGAGAGAATACAAAAAAATTCCAAAGCGAGAATAAAGTCTAGAATAATAGGTTAGTATGTTAATATTCACCGCAGCTAGTCTCAGTTTTGCTGGCATCCTTTGGATTTCTCTCCCAGAATCTGTGTGCGCTTTATCTTTGTAAGTAAATTTCTTATTATAGGCAGTTTCAACAATAAGGAGCTCATCATTCACCACTTTTCTGAGGAGGAGACCTCTGGTCGTTTCTTGGCTGTTTCTGGTTACAAACCCATCGTCCTATGTTGTCTCATTGTCTACTGCTTCGTGTTCCCTTTTCATGTCTTCAGAACCTTATATACTGGAAGCTTGACCAGTCTTCGAACTATTGTTCATTTCTATCAATGAACGCTAGGGGTATCAAACTTGCTTTTTGGCCGAGGGATTGAACTTAACAGCTCCTTTCCTTTGGGCCGCCTTTCGGCGTCTGAAGTTCTGGGTCCAAGCGTACTCCTTGACTATCACTAGTTTCAGCTTGAATGACCTTGAATTTACCTTGGCTGACCGTGGATGACTTTGAGTTGTTTTTCAGTTGCCCTTGAAAGATGATGACATCTTAAGACAATTGGAATCACGTGTCACATCACGTGTGGTAGATTCTTCTTATGAAGAAGGACATCATGTATCGTCTGGCGGCGCAGAGAAAGGGGGGATTTGAATTTCTTGGTTGAAGTTCATGTAACGACTTGGTGGACTTTGGAGGAATTGATTGGATTTGCAATAATAGGCACTGTCCTTAGGGTACGTAAGGGAGCACTGTTTTATGAGTGTTTAAATTATAGTGAGGTGTGTAGTTTTGGCATGGTTGCATGGTGAATTTATATGAAGATGAGTATGTCACTTCCACTTACCGTTTGAGTTGGGGAATATTAAATTTAAAACAAGAAGAGAAAAGAACTTGCAAGCAATGACTTCCTCTTTACACTTGTAACCATTCTTTTGCATCCGCTGCTGATAATCATTATAATCATTTACAATTTCCTCATGCCAAACCTTCCTCATTCATATGTACATTAACCATTATCACTCGAATGCATCATGTAATTGCAGGCGGGTCTGAGTCCAAGCATGTGTGCTACAACTAACCAAAGAGACCTTACCTTCAAAAATATGTTGTCATATCCGCTTTGTAGCCGAAGCAGCAGAAGAAGTGGAAGATGCAGATACTTAACCAAACAGTATGGTATAATAAAAGAAGACATTGTGCTTGCACCGAATGACGTCACGCTTATTTGAAATACGTCGGTATGAAAGTCATTCAATTGAAACCACTGACCAACCATTAACAATCGTCCGTTCATCCATATGTGTATGTAAGGTATGGTTGCTGGTAGCTGTTAACACAAGCACCTGTTCTTATTCTTTCAAGTGTCGCTTAACCATTCTTGGCCGGCTCTTTCAGACGAATCCATTGTTATGCATTCTTATTTCTAGATTTTGTCGGTCGTATTTTATTCATTCTTCTCCTTGCCGAACTCGTAATTTTCCCACACTTTCTTAACGATATGCGCAGAAGAGGTACCTCTTATTATACCATTTGCAAATGACCCCATGATGGGCCTATGGTGGTATTATGTTATGGGTCGTTCAATTCAAACTGCTGCTGATTCCATCAACATTAAATATACCATTCAATATGTGCATAAATTAGGTGTGGAAGGTACGCAAAGATTACAGGTAGTATTTGTTAATATGGTCACGGAATTCGCACATTGTAGTTGATGGTATTTTTTTTGGACTGTATGATAGATGGTTTGATTAAAAAAAAAAATGATTTTCGGTGGAAAGTAGATTTCTTAAGAGTTCTTTAATAAAATCGATGTTCTGAAGAAGGATGCATAAAAGGGATTTGATTTCAAACAAGGTTTGGAATTTTGAAATTCAAAATTTCGTATATTGATTGCATAATTATCCATTTTCATTAATTTTTTTACTAATTGAATTATGACGGTAAGCAGCTTTTGCGGTTTTCTGGACTAATTAATATTTTAATGAATTTTTTACGGATGTATGTAAGTCAATGGCTTAATTGGTGTGTTGAAAGATCAACAATGCATGGAATAGCCGACCAGGTAGATATCTGTTGAATTTCTGGATTCAAATATAAAAAAAAAATAAATAAACAAATAAATTGTGTATATTCATAAAATATCATTTTGATTTTGATCAGATTAGATTTGCAATGGCTTATCTTATCCAAAAATCCCTAAATTTGGAAGCTGAAACAAAAATTCAAATTTTTCCTGCTGTGCTCCTTTTATTTAGCTATCATGACGTAGCGGATTTTATGAATTTAATTCATTTCATAGACAAATCAAATTACGTTGAATCGTAGCCTTCATGGCGGATATGCTCCACGCCCAAATTATATCCTTTACAACGCATAAAACGATCAAATCTATAACGGACGGAAATATTCAAATCTTTCAAAGCTCAACACAATGAAATTGCGTGCATTTGTTTTGATGCGCGGCTGATTTGTAGAGGAAACCAGGGGAAAACATATGAAAGAAGTAGCCCATTTTGGAAATAATTCGAAAAGGAAAGGAAAGTATTTTGGACAGTTGGATGTTGCGCCACATAATTGTATTATTACTATAATGTATTAGGTTGCTGCAGATGAAATGGCGGATTTAGCAATGACATAACTTTGGCTGCAATTTTATTGTATTATGTTGGCACAAGGCGGCACAAATGATATGACATATTTAGGTTTAAATACTGCTACCTTGGTTCATTGAGTCATTTCTGTTTCGCACTTGATAGTGATCGTTAAAACAAAAAGAGAAAGTGAACATGGAAGTGAATCAAAAACGGCTACTTTTACTATACGAATTTCAATTAGAGCACAACGCAAGGGAAGAAACGGGAAATAACAACAACTCATTTGGGCCTGATACAGTTGGCGAACGAACCACTCGGCTTTGGTTCGAAAAATTTCGATCCGGAGATATGGACCTTGGAAGTGAGCCACGTGGACACCCATGACAATCGATCGATAACGACGCGCTGTGTGCATAAGTGGAGTTTGACCCCCGCCAAACCATAAGGGGTCTTGCTGAGAAATTAGGCGCTTACAATTCGACAGTTCTAGGCCATTTGCAACAACTTAGAAAAGTGAAAAAGCTTGATAAATGGGTTACGCACAATCTTACCGAGTAAAACATGACGTGTCGTATGGAGATTTCAAGTTTTCATGTCTCCCGCAACAAAAAAGAACCGTTCTTACACCAAACTGTGTCCTGCGATGAAAAGTGGATTTTATACGATACGATCGTTGCCAAGCGGCCCAATGGCTGATGCCGATGAAACTGCAAGACACATAGCGAAACGAAGCCTTCATGCATAAGAAAATAATCGTAACTGTTAGGTCGTCTGTAGCTGGAGTTATCCATTATCCATTCCTTCAACTTGGCGAAACCATCAATGCTGGGAAATACTGTACTCAACTGGATGAAATGCACCAGAAATTGAAAGTCCAACGACGTAGGCTTGTCAACAGGGATGAAGTGATACTGCTTCATGATAACGGAAGACTTCATGTATCGAGAACAACGGTCCAGAAATTAAACGAGTAGCGCTATGAGACTCTTCTTCACCCTTCATTTTCACCAGACCTCTCACCAACAGATTACCGTTTTTTAAACATTTGGACCACTTTTTGTCAGGAAAAATATTTAATAATGAAGCTGCTGTCAAAAATGCCTTCGTGGAGTTTCTTTGAGTCAGAAACTCAGACTTGTACAAAACTGGAATAAATGTACCTGTTTTTTCGTAGGAAAAAGTATGTTGCATCTATTGGTACCTATTTTGATAAAATAAATTATCTTCATAAAAAGTTACAGCTGTTTATAAATGCAATACTAAATCGGCCATGTGTAGCAACCTAATAATTCATGTTATTTTTCGAAATTTATTAGTGCTTATTATTACATTATTATGATACCAGAAAAAAAAAATTAGTAATTATTTTGGTTACGACTTTTGTGATAATTATTATCATCAATAATTCATAATTTGTAGTTATTTTTTTTAACTGAGTAAGTTTACTGGTAGATTTATTCCTCCTAAAATCATTGCGTTCTAGCAGTGTTCAATTTCGGTATCATAGTAATTTATCTACGCTATATAGGCATAATCATTACTTTGCATCATATTTCAGACTTAACAACGTCGGGAAAATTTGTCCATCTACTTTTGACTTATTTCGTAGATACAGTGTTATCTGAATGGATCCATCTATTTCTAAGAGAAAGATCACAAGTAGATTTATAATTATCCATTCAGATAAATCTGTCTCTAAGAAGTAAATCACAAGTTTATTTGGATGGATCTATTTATCTCTAAGTCTTGGATCACTAGTAGATTTATACATATGTTGCAAAATAAAGCAACATTTTTGAGAGGGGTGTTCTTGTTTTACGTTTTCTATCTCTGTCTGACAGAAGCCGTCCAAGAGTTTTCTATCTCTGTCTGAAAGAAAGCGTCCTAGAGTGTTATTGCCGCATGGATGTACAGTATGATCAAAACTGTACGGACAACTCGGTTACCTGCTCGTGAAGTATCGACCAGATGCAACGAACAAGGGTGAAATCGTCAAGAGACGAATCGTCAGAGAAAAGGCCAACCGCAGTTTTACCAAATCCCATGATAACATTCAGAGACATTGACGGTGTTAAGGATCTTCCCGGTTTGGATTCGCGCTTTAAAATGCGATTGTTCTGCACTAAGTGAAAAAATAGTTAGGTTGTAAACAAAAATAGCAGTTACCGCATGACCATAGTCAGCGTTACAGAAGGAGAAGCCGAACGGCTAACAAGGGAGGGTTAAATCAGAGTTGATCGGGAGATTTGTCAGATACGGTGAAGAACAACGCTTCCCCACCGTTATTTGATATGTGTATTCGGCACAGGGATGTAAGGGAACGGACAGGAGCTCTTTGTTATATATTTGCTGGATACAGGAGAAGGGAGTGTACCAATGAGGCCATCTTTTGGCAGGAGTTTAATCCAGTTGAGACGAAGAATATTCCAGATGCAGAGCAGTGTTAGATTTTCGATGGAGCTGTAACCAAGGCCAATGTGCTAGTTCAATGAATCGTCTCTTTCAAATTAATCTATACTGGAGATTAATTTCCGCGCAATGTCGTACAATGATATGTATCTTTCAAAATAACCTACATTAAAGTATAATTATCTACGACCTGTTCGAGAAAACTACTCGGCCAGTGGTCACTAGTACAGAGAACTGGAAATAGAAGATGGTGTTTTCGAGGTCCACAAGCCCAGTCTTCCACATTCCAGTGGGATTCTGAGAACGCAATAATAGTAACAGGTTCTCCCCAACGTCCCATCACTGGCTCACTTTACTACTGCAGATGAATTTGACTTGGGCAATAAACATGTGATGAAGGACTTCGGAGCACAAAGGTTGGGTTGGGCTTGGCTCATAAGTTACGAGAAGATGAGAGAAATTGTGCGCATCCTTTCACCTATTCATCGGATTCCCGTTGAGACCTTTCATCATGAAGTACCAGTGGAAGTAGGCCTTTTCATAAAGAGGGAGCTGGAGGAAACAGTCTTGTCGCCACAAGCAAGAAAGCTGCGCTGAAGGATTCCAGCTTAGCGGCTACCTAATGTATCACTTTTTCCTTTTCTAGCTTCTGACCATGGTTGAGCGAGGAGGTGTGTTCAATGTGCTGGAAGGAAGCGGGCCTAGTGGTGGGATAAAGAAATCTCGAATCACCATCTGAATACCGTCCAGTTTGTATGCAATCTAGACTCGACCGGAAATGGTTATGGAAAACTTTATCATGGGAAAACTTGCTGAAAAATTCACGCTGCTAGGAAACTCTCTGTAATACAAGGCAGTATCGCTTCAGAGCAAATAGTTCTCGTAGAACTCGCTGAAAGATTGAAAATTCTAGGGATCGATGCCATACAAGGCGGTATGACTTCAAAGCCGGTTGCTCTATTATCGGTATTCCATTGTTCCTCAGAGTAGGAATAGTATATATATCTCAGCCGTCTCTAGTCCAAATAATCTTTTATGCTTGAAGCTGTTTAATGAAAGCCGACACTCCTATCCTCTATATTTTCCTCATATCCACTTTTACCCCTCGATTTGTGTAGCTTCGCCGAATCAGTGAAAAAAAGAGGCACAGAAAATTAAAAATTCACTACATGTGTAACGTAGTGGCATGGTATACGAGTGGTCACTACAGGTGATTCGGATCGTTAACGCTCAGTTTAATTTTCATCTTTTTTTCTAGATACTCCGCACCAAGTACGCATAGTATACTTCAAATTGTTGTAGAAGTTTAGTAAGTGTTTTGAAATGCAAGAGGGTTCGTTGTTCGGTTTGAAATCATTCATTCATTCATTTGGTTCATCATGTTACATCGAAAATTTATTTCATTTGCACTTTTGGTTAGAGTGAAGATGTTTAGTGATTCACATGGTGAAGCGGTTAAGAAAAATCGAGTTTAGTGAAGAAAAATAACTTGCAAGGATAATGCGTGAAAAAGATAAGGATTTGTGTGAGTGATATCCTGTTAGATGTTTCGTTCTCATGTTTAACCGCCAAAATAGTTAGTGCAGTGCTGAAAATAAACTGTGAAAGATGGGAGTGCTTGGGCTTGCCTATCAGGATCATACCCTGAACAACGCGCGACATCATACAGGAACTGTTCGTATGGTGAAACGTAAAAACTGGAAACCGATTCCCGAGCACAATGAATCGGAAGAGGAGAGTACACCAGCTGTACAGTCCAACCAAGTTACTAAGGACGAATTGACTGAACCTACCAAGTTAGTTACTACGTCGAATGGAGGATGGATACGTATATTCTGTGGCCCAGATCGTAGCGACTTGATCACAATTGAACCAAGCCGGATGGTGAACTGTGATCATAAAACGACCGCCGAACAGATGATCAAATATTTAGATTTACCAAATGAATTCACCCTGTGGCTACAAATCGGTGGATCATCAGCACGTCGATTGCAAGAATCGGAACGACCTTTCCGCATCCAAGAGGACTTCTTCAAAGAACTTGGCTATACAGATCCTTCTAGACGATCGCGACTTGAAATCGATCCGGAAGTGAAATATTTAATTCGATTTTATATAGGTCCTGCTGAAATAGATATGTGTAAAGGAGTGACAAAGTCGGGGTTGGTTGATGTCTTGAAAGGACTTGTTTTCCCGCAATGGAAAAAGCGCGGAGTAGCTTTGATTGGAAATCATCTCTTCCTCTTCCCGGCGAATAGCTATATGAATCCTGAAGTGTTTGATCTTTCGGGTGCGGAAGTAATTGAACATACACCGGGATATGAAAGACTGATCTTGAAAATTGTGCCCAAACTAACATGTGAAAATAATAACTTTTACTTGAAGGACAATAACAAATTGAGTTATAAGAGTTTAGAAATGATAAGTGCAGCAAGTATGTCTAGTGTATATAATAGTTCATGTAGCATTAACTCAACCAGTGATCGTGAAAAGGTTCTCTTCTTGGGCTTCGAGGAATCGTGGGAGCGTGATTTATGGAGTGCATGGTTAGTTGAGGTATGTAATTGATTTGATTTGTTTACTGCTTAACTATTCAAGTCAGGTCTGAAGCAATTTGAATTTGAAGTATTTATAGATGAATTTATAAAAATAAAATACGTTTAATCCGTTTATTGATAGACAATTATGCATGGATGAGATGATAGCAAGGTTGATACCTTCAAGGTATGGTTTTCGTCATCACTAGTTTAGTACAATGCCATTCGTTGATTTGATTATATATCATTTAGATAATGGGAGCTATTGCACGACGGTTGTTTTAGGCTCAATAAAGTTCCAAAAACGATTTGTTATACTTGGAGGGGTTTGTAGGCTCGGTCGGTTCCAGTCGGTTGAACATGATGCGTGACCTAAATGATATATAATTATTTTGGAATTCATCCATGTATTTATTTCAGATTAAGAATGCTCACTGAAAAATTGAATTTGATAATTGAAAGGTTACTCCGTGGAAAATGGATTTAATTCCTTAATTTGCTTAGAAAATATTGGATAAATAAATGAGTCCTTTCGATTTTTCTACTTCAAATGCTAATTTTTAGTTCCAAAAGTAATTTTATTATCAGTAGTGTACTGAAGACTTTGTTAATTTTAACCCATTGCTTTGATAGGTTTTAAATTTCCATCTTGAGGTAACTCCTGGTCTTCAGTGAACTCTTGTATGTACGGTTTGACCTGTTCTTCTAAATGGAAGATCAGTTCATCGATTGAACTTAGCAGTGACGTGAAAACCGAAAGGAGCAAGGGCAGTAAGGTGTGGTGAATGCACTTAACACTAAACATACCATAACGGGTCAAATAACCCATTTTGAACTTTTGCATTGAAAATGCACGTATAATTTTATTGCGTTTGCACATTTGACTTCATGATTTTTTTTAAGTAATTAATGTACAGTTATAAAAAAATTTTTTTTTTGTTTTGTTTTGTTTATTCTGAGTAATCCTTCTTGTATACCGATATCTACCACAACGGGTCATTTGACCCGGAGAGAATTTTTTGGTTTATGAGATTATCGAGTCATATTTGTAGTCAGTAAGTTGCACATTCTTCCAAACACTGTTGCGTAAAGTAGTTCAACGAAAATAGCTCAGAATAATTTCAAGAAAATATCAAATTTTAGATTGAAAATAGCTTTTTAGTGTAAGAAAAAGCGGCAAAAATTGAAAGTCTTGGTAAGTACCTAGCTTATATTTTATTTTGATAGCTATAGTAATACAGGTTATTTTTTACCCAGAAAAATGTCGAAGCAAACAAGACAGTACAAGTTCTTAGAAGATATAAATAATATTGGCGAAGAGTTTTCAGAAATTAGTGAAGATGAAATTTCTGAAAATGAAGATATATTGGTTGAAAATAAAAATGAGTTTGATTCAACAGATACTGACGATGAAGAGGAAAATATTGTGAATGTATGTAGTGGCCGAAAAAGAATAAGATTACTCTCAAGTTCAAAAGAAAGTGAAGTAGAAATAAATGAACAAAATGTTGCGAATGATGGATCTGTTTGGCAACAAATGCAAGTAGGTGGCACACCTGGAAGAGCACCACTTCATAACATTTTCAGGCAAGAAGTAGGCCCAACAGGATATGCAAAACGTCATATAATGAAAGGTAAAGTTAGTACTGCATTTTCATTGATAATTGACCACCGTATTATGAACCATATAAGAACATGCACAATAGAAGAAGCAAAGAGAGTGTTAGGTTCTGATTGGAGTTTATCTAAAAAAAATTAGATGCATTTATTGCAATTTTATATGCTCGAGCTGCATATGGAGCAAATAATTTGAATATTTCCTTTTTGTGGAATAACATATGGGGGCCTAAATTTTTTTCTGAAACTATGAGCAGAAATAATTTTACCGAAATTCTTAGATTTATTCGTTTTGATAAAAAAAGTCAGCGGAGCCAACGTTTGAAAACAGATAAATTCGCTATGGTATCTGCAATTTGGAATATTTTCATTGAGAACAGCCAAAACTGTTACAAACCGGGTGAAAATATTACTATAAACGAACAGCTATTTCCGACTAAAGTACGATGTAGATTTACGCAATACATGCCTAACAAGCCGGATAAATTTGGAATCAAATTTTGGTTAGCATCGGACGTCGATAGCAAATACGTCATAAATGCACTTCCATATCTTGGAAAAGATGAATATAGGCCCTCTTCAGTACCACTCTCTGAATATGTTGTACTCAAACTCATTGAGCCATTTACGGGTTGCGGAAGAACTGTGACCACAGACAACTTCTTCACAAGCAAATCCCTAGCAACACAACTCCTTGCCAAAAAAACTACGTTAGTTGGAACTATTCGGTCAACTAAAAGAGAATTACCACTAATTGCGAAGCAAAAGAAAGATGATATGGAACGATTTTCATCGAAAATTTTTACAACAGATAATTGTACTCTTACAATCTATAAAAGTAAGCCAACAAAAAAAGTACTTTTACTTAGTTCTAAACATAAATTCGTTAAAGTAGAAAACAATGATAAAGGTTTACCTGAAACTGTTTCATATTACAATAAAACCAAATTTACTACAAAATCTAAGTCTTGCAGATGGCCTCTCCAAGTTTTTTTCAATATCCTTGATTTAGCTGGTATAAATGCCTGGATTTTGTACAAGCAAACGACAGGAGAAAATATCTCGCGACAAGATTTTTTACTCAAGCTAGCAGAAGAACTTGTCGCCGATTTTCGAGAAGTTCGTGAACAACCAAAACAAGAAACAAATACGAAACGATCGTTGCCTAAGTCTACTACAGATGCTTATAAACGTATGAGATGTCAAATAGGATACTGTAAAGAAAATAAAACCAACAAAATTTGCTCTAAATGTAAAAAATATGTTTGCGGAAAATGTACAATGGACACAATTATATGTAAAAAATGCGATGAACTATGAATTAAAAATTTTTATTTTTTGCTTTTGTAATAAAAATGCTCAACATACTATTTTGTTTAATTATAATAAATTTAATTTATATTTTTATTTCCTTCCTAACATCCATATTTCATACATTCAAGCATGAAACATAAAGTCGGGTCATTTGACCCGCTATGGTAGAATTAGGTATATATTAAGTCTTGGTATGATTAGTGTTAAGTTTCCCATTTGAGTGTCAAAGCTCCCCGTTTGAATTTTGGCTTCTTATTTGCGGCAGGAATTTGAAGGTTATTTACGCGCTTGGACTTCCGATATAGGAATTTACAATATCGGACTTCCCAGCAGTAAATGCTTCTGGGCCACCCATTCAACACTTTTCGTGTAAACCTTAAAAACGAGCATTTAGCAGTTTGCTACATTACTCCAGATTAGGGTTCGTATTCCTATGCTTGCAGTTAGCTTCAGATTATGGGAATTCCTTATATAGTGCGGTAGAAGGGAGGAGAAGGGGCGACTGCCGGTAAAAAGACCACTCCGTGCTCGTCGCATCCTGACTTGACAGTATGCAATTTCTCATACATTGGAAGCATTCCACCAACTAAACTTTCTGGGAAGAGCAATCGAATTTCTCAGAAGGGCTCAACACACTGCTTATTCCTTTCGCGAATTTTCGAATTTTGGTTTGTACAGAAGTCTTCTTTTTATCGTCCCTTTCACGATAAACAAATTTTGGTCACTTTTTTTGAATTTCGGCACTCGAATTGAGCCCAGCAAATATCCCACTTAATTGTTGTGTTGTTTGAAAGTAGCTCGTAGTGAACAACATCCTTCCAAACTTAATAAATTGACGAAAAAATCTAGAGACGAGATATTGTTACCGTTACTCCTCATGTCCTCTTCGCTCTTTATATTTTTTAAACGATCTTGTTATCATCTTCAGTCGCCATCCTCTTCAAATGCATCCGTTTCTTGAGCTTTAAACTGGAAATAACAAAAAAGTAATATGTAGGGTTTCGATTGGCTTCACTGGGCTCATGAGCAACAAAAAAATTGATCCTGTTCGCAAGACCTATTTGTTGCCGATCATTTTGAATGGTTGATAATGGAATGCTTTTGCCATCTCTCGATGCGTATGCTGTTATATGATGTCAACGACTTACTTCAGTTAGTTGCATCAGCTTGAATGTATCGCGGTAGCCCTCAATGTTAAAACGTTCCAAAACCAAACCCAGCGATGCAATGCGCATTCTGTCACAAAATCCTGTTCATATATAAAACATACTTTTTGACAAGTGTGTAAAATAGCTACTAATAAATAAGAAACGCTGTTGTCTTACTTTTTTTAAATGAGCAGACTGTGTGGTACTTAGTTATTTACCACGCAGTCTGCTCATTTAAAAAAAGTAAGACAACGGCGATTCAGAGATGGCGCTGGCACATTTTGAAAGTTACAGTGACATATTCATGAATGAAATACTGTCAAGTACTATCAAATTATTAGTACAATTTTGTTGTCAAAATGTTGCGTAGCAGAGACCGCGTTTCCAACCATGGTGGAAATTAAATAGCATGTCAGCTGTGAAAGAAAATAACTTTAGTAATTTTCTGAAAATGCGAAAAATTGAATCTCATGCAATGATTAAATATTTGCAGAATAAGTCGGACGGCACCAAAGATCTGTTCATTGTATTATGACTTTTTATTATTTAATGCTTTTTTATGTAGGACATAACTTTCTTTTTTGATTAACCTCAGTTCCGTCGAATCATTGAACGACCTAATCTTTCTGCATCTAGTGTGATAAGGTGTAATGACAATAACATCGCTATTTCACAAACAAGGGTGGAGACAGCACGATAAAATTATTAAAAAAAAAACAGACAAATTCAATAAGACAATGCAACCATTTTATTTGAATATTTCATAATTAGTCATCATTATATACATCTAATAATGCTAATGTTTGACTTGCGTTTGCTTGTTCCAAAAATAAAAATTTCAGCACGATATATTCACACCTAGCATACATTGAATATGAAGGTAAAGCAACATGTTGCTTAAAAAATTTTATTCATAAATATAAGACTGACTTCGTCAATAAATAAATCCGAAAGATTTCATAGTAAATTCAAGTGTGTTGGCATTAATAATTTTTCTTGAGTCTGATGACTAGCACGAGCTGCAAAATGTTACCCATTTGTTGTTGGTACCATTGTTATTGAGGCTGATACTTTTCCATGATCCTTCAAGCGTATCACCGCTATTGTCGCGCAATAAGAATTTGTTACATTGTTGCTGTTGTTGTTGTTTTTGTTGTTACTATGCCTTTTGTTTTTGTTTTTCATTGTGTTGAATCTCAATTTGCCATACGAAGATGTGATCAATGCAAGTTAATTTCATAATATTTTTAGGGATCTTTCTAGACTACTCTATTGGTTGGAGAATTTATGTTTGGTGAGGTTTTGTTTGCGTAAGATTCACAAGAAAACCTGTGGGCAATTTAATTTCAGGGATTTCTACATCTGAGTTTCTCAGTGAATTTGTGAATCAGGGAATATCATCTACGGTCGTTCTACGTTCTACGGGCGTTCTACGGTCGTTATAAGAAAGAGTATAACCAATAAGTATACAGAGCTCTTTTTTGGGTGAAGAGCTATAGACAATTCAGAGGCTAAATGTCGGACATTGCATTGCGCAGTAGAGTTGCTTGCTAAATTTCTCTCTTGTCAACCTGGAAAACTAGCCTAGTAGCGTTCGATCCATTCCTTTGGACATGGCCTTGATATGGCCTGGCCTGACCTTTAAATGCACGTCATATGGGCCTGTTCTTCAGCGAGAAGGAAGAAAGAGGAGGCCCTCGACTCCTATCGTGTCAGTTAGAGCAGAAGGTGCCCACCAATTTCCTGCTTTTAAAGAATTTTTCCGAAATTCCGATCAAGCAATCGGGACCAAGATCCCCCTTTTGGGCATGCTCATTGCTTTGACTGTCATATCTTCTACACGAATAGAAAGTGTGATAGACACCTTGACTCGTCGAGTGTTGAATACGGTACCCGAAGACGGCGACTTAACGATTTGGTGCAGATACAAACATCCTTGTATACTTGGAAGCAGGGCAAGAAAGCAGTGTGTTACATCATTTTGGCGCCGGGTTCGAAGTCTGATAATGTTGATGAGCCATTCAGTCCCCCTTTCCTGGAGTGTTAACACTCGTTAGTGGCGTTAGCCTTTCGAAAGACATTCTGAAAGCTATCAGCCTTGCGAATACCAAATCACATGACTCAGAGAGTATCCAGTACTCAGATGTATTCTACAATACTCTTCACCTGAGTACTTGTCCCAGCCATTATCGGTTCAACGGCTGGGTAAGTTCTTAGCTCAGCACATTCTCAGAGAATACAAGCATAGGATGTAAAGCGCTCACCAGGCTCTCACAATTTTTCTATTGGATTCAACTCCCCTAACAGATGAAGGGAAAAAGTCAATCGTTAATCACCTAAAAACCGAGAACCTTGTTGTGGTTTTACTACCCATTGACCTGATTTGCTTCCATAAACTCAGCATGGAATCGGTTGACAAAGCCAGGTACTTAACTGATTACTTCAATTATTCAAAGAGGTATAAAGAGCAATCTGTCTGGGTGAAAGAAATTGAAATATCTCTGTTCTATACTGATAGAACTGGTCGTTCTAGCTCATTTCGTGAGAAGAGTGGAACGAGTGGCAGAATTGTGCTCCCTCTAAGAAAGTTTTGACTCGGGCAAGATTTAGCAAACGCAGCCTACATTTTCTCCTCGACGTTTTTAGCTTCGTGTAAGCAAGAGGCTTGAATATCACAGAGTTTCCTCGTTTATAGAACAGCGCACAAAGGACATCAAAAGTATTTTACATGTTGTAATTCTAAACATGCTTCGTTTCATATTCGTGGCCACTGCGCCCTTCTTTCCCGTTGGAGAAGAGACTCTCATAATCCAAAGGAGCCTCTAGGCGTAGGAACACGAGGCCTAGCCCGAAGTAATGTATCAAACGGTTTCAGGCTAGGTTATCAGGTTGACAGGGGAGTTGTTTAGTGGATAGTCCAAAAGTATTGCGCGTCTGGGAGTTCCACACTCCGGGCGTAAATAGCCTTCACCTCCCTACCAAAAAAAAAAAAAAATAAAATAAAAGATTCCAAAGCGAGAATAAAGTCTAGAATAATAAGTTAATGGTCGTGTTACTAATATTCACCGCAGCTTGTCTCAGTTTTGCTGGCATCTTTTGAAGTCCTCTCCCAGAATCTGTCTGGGGTTTATCTTTATTAGTAAATTTCTTATTTTAGGAAGTTTCGACAAAAAATATCTCATCATTCACCACTTTTCTGACGAGGAAACCTTTGGTCGTTTCTTGGCTGGTTTTGGTTACAACCACTTGGAACCCATCGTCCAATGTTGCCTCATTGTCTACTGCTTCGTGTTCCCTATTAATGTCTTGAGAATCTTATGTACTAGGAGCTTTACTAGTCTTCGCAGTTGCTGTTCATTTCAATCAATGAACGCTAGGAGCATAAAACTTGCGTTTTCACCGAGGGATTGAACATAACAGCTCCTTGCCTTTGGGCCTCCTTTCGGCGTCAGAAGTTCCGTATTCCGTGCGTATCTGACTCTAACGCGTGTTTTCTAGTGCCCTTGTGTGTGTTTTTTGGACATTAAAGCATCCTTTTGCATCCCGAGTTCTTCAAAACGCAGCGATGCAAGACACATATCCTCTGGTTTTAGCGTTTTGAGCTCATTTTTGAAGCTGGGATGCCATCAGTAACAGGATAATGGATTGAATTTCATCGATCCTTTATTGTCTCCCACTGTATCAACTCAGGCATTGAATGGTGATTATTTTCTTCGTGTTTTACTGGGAGCTTCTGCGTGGATAGTCTTTGCTTGACTAGCAAAGCTCTATGCCTTTTTGTGTTCTTTTGTCCGTTCTTCATCTGGGTTTGGTCGTTTGTCCGTTGATTTTGTTTTTTCCGAGTCAGTATGTCGTGGATGTGATTGGTTTCGAGCTGGCTTTGATTGTGATTGTATGAATTATTTAGCGCAAAGTAGGCAACCGTTGATTACCCTTCAATGCTTAGCTATGAACCATTTCTAGGTATTCGCTTCAACTGAGACAGGAAGTTTGGGCTTGGTCGTTTTTGAAACAAGTATGAACACACCCAGGGAATACGTCTGCCGGGTTAGCCTGTAAATATAGGAATATCAACCCATGCCCACTGAATTGTTGTCTATCTGTTGTCTGTCATTTGTGCTCATCAACCGAAAAATTGAATGAATTAAGTCAGTGGCGTAGATAGTGGGATTTGCGTCGGCAGGGACAATTACCATACTAGTTTCCTTCAGCTTGTTGCACTGCAAAGCCCTCATTACCAATGATTTTTCATTTGTCTTCAAACTACTTATCTCTATCAAAAACCCGTTAAAAACAAACTTGTGATGTATGCTTTGTAGTCTAGCGTGTCACTTGCGACAATTCACCATACGAGTTAAATCTCACAGCCATTAGGCATGGGTGGAACGAAAAGAAAAACGAGAGATTTCCTCCAAGATGTGCTTCTGTAACAATAAAACCACTCATATAATACAATATCTGTAAACATTTTACAATATGTTGCTAGGAGTGCGATGTGACTTGACTTAATTCCGATCTTGATCTTTAAATGCATCTTTGAATGTTGCTTTTGTATCTCATCGAGACGGAATGCGAATCATAACGTCCATCGCTTCAACCCATGTATCTTCACAGATAGATTGAAGTTTTTCCTTCTTCTTTTGCTAATTTCATATCAAGACAATTTTCTTTCAAGTTCGCTCGTAAGTTGCTTGCTGAGTTTTTTTTTTTTTTTAGTTTTTCTTGCAGCACTTACATTGTCAGGATGTATTTTTCGCAGTTTTTCTAACAGTTTAGTGAAAAATCGGTTGATGTGTAGATGTCGATTTCAAATCAGACTTACTCGGACGATGGTTTTTAATGCGTGGAAACTCGTTGCTGTATTCGCGGAAATGATAGATGATAAATGTTTGAAAATTGTTCGGAATGAAAATATAAATAAATGAAATAATGGTGTTTGTCGGTCAAGTGCATTCTAGGGTCGTGCGAATAATATTACTCCAGGATTAAATGAGAGTCAAGGATAGAGAGTATTTTGTTGTGTTTGTGATGTCTGATGGTTAAGACTTAATCATGGTTATGATTAATTGTAATATAAATGATGTGAAAAGTGGTGATAATTTTGATGAATGTGTTAATGGTGACGCGTGCAAGGTCAATAATAATAATCATCATCATAGCATTGTGACGGAAAATATGCATGGAAGTGAATACAAGAGTAAGGTGACATTTTCTGAAACGGATAACATTGAATTGGATTCGCTAGAATTGGATTTGTGGAGTAATGAATGTGACCATGATGGTGTTAATCGAATGGTTGTTAATGTAAGTTTTGCTTCTTAACCTGTAGCTGCGCGGAGCTTAATTTGTTTTTATTTTATTTGCTACTATCCTTTCGACAAACGTAAATTCCATATTAATTGGGTTGAATCGATAAGAGTTTGGTCGAATTACAAGTTTAATCCAAAGGATGAGTTCGTCATACCCCAAGTGAAGAAACAGCAACTTTATGCGAGAATTCTTGAGTTGGTTTGAGCATTATAGCTCTTGCCTTTATAGCTATTTTGAATATTAAAAATACAAATTTTGAATGTGCACCCAGTGATGAAAAAAACGCCTACTTGCATTTATCAATTCCCTTGTTCAAGGATATAGTTAAGTGGAAGATTAGGTACAATAATTCTTATATTTGCATTCTTTAGACTCTTGTTGTTTGTTGTTGTTTGATTTAGATAGTGCCGATTTCTTCAAAATATCTCTAAACCATATTTTTTTCATCATTATGACGATATCAGCACTATTTGCTGGCTGGAAAGCGATACGTATTATGCATTTAAAAAAAATTCAAGTTATTCACTCTAAAAATTACCAGAATAATATATTAACATCTAGAAAAGTAAGAATTTACAAAAATTTAATCAAACGACTAAACGTTCGTACTTTTAGTATGATATCGTCCCTCATTTAGCTGCGGCAACTCTCCATGGTCTCGATTAATCGATCATTTTTCAAAATATTCTCCTGAAATTCTCTCGAAATACATGCATTTAATCGAATTGTAATTGGTTGGAATAAAAAGGAATTGAATGGATCAATTTTAGAAGGCTTATTGTTCTGAATCCTGTTGTATATATGAGCTGAAATATTCTCAAAAGAGTTAAGATCAGGACTGTCACTGGTCATGCTAGCGATGTTACTCCCAAACTTTCCTTGTATTCGGTTCCCTATAAAAAGAAAACTCATTGACAAACATTTGAAAATTCAAATTGCAGCGGAATGGTTTGAATACCTTCAGAGTGACCACGATGCTAAATCATCTTCAAAAAAAAATGCTTCTGGGATATCGTAGCCCAGTTGACCCAAAGCAGGAATGACACCATTCTCGATGATTTCTGCGTACTTTGGTTATTCCCGCCGTGATGGGCGTTCCCAAATACTTAGAGAATAAGTTATACTCCAACTCGCAAGGATCGGATTGTTCACCATACCATAAAACTAGATAAATGCTTCACTGTGGAGATAGTAAACTCGTCTGAATATTTTTCGTCTTTTCTCTGTTGAACTCTAACCGTTCCGTCAGGTCCCTTAAGGCTAAATTAGGACGCATCTGGAAGCGTTTCCCTTTTCTCATCCCCAACTGTCAAACTTTTATGTTCCAGCGCCCATTCTATTCAGTGCTATGTCTTTATTCTTTCGTGCAAGAAGTGATTTCGTGGTTGGACTCCGTAAAAATGCCCATTTCTTTGAGCACTTTGTCCATAAATTCAAGTGTACTGCAGTGGTTTCTCACCTATTTTTGCTCTGATTGTTGACACTGGTTTGAATGTATCCCATAATGCTAACCGGGTCAAATAACGATCCTCCCTAGGAGTTATACATTTCTTCTTCTACTACCACTTATTCCCTCTTAACTTGCTCGGTCGAGATAATTTTTGAAAATTCTTGGCACTCTTGTAACTCGTAGCAGCCAATAAATCGGGGAAGTTGTCGATTTGACATTTCAATCACTCCTTTAAATGTCACAATTCTCGCCTTTGGTGGTATCGGTCATGGTTTTAAGCTTGATGAGTTGGACCTTGGAAAATAAATGAAGATCATAGTAATATTGATTGAGTTTTTTATACATATTATGCAAAGTACTATTGAATTTGTCATAACTATTTCTGTGAGAAAGTCACGTACTCAATGAGATTTTTGATTTAGTCCGAAAAGAATCTCTTCGATAACAACAGAGCATCGGTGGATAAGACCACAAAACCGTCTAATGGACAACTTCGGGGAAACCGTCACGAATAAGAGCCATCAGCTGAAGGGTACAGTGCAGTTGGGAATGTACTACGGCTTTTAAGTTTAGACTGAAGCTCTAAATAAATAGTCTTACCGAAAACAATTGATGCAGGTGTAGGAATGAGGTGCTCTGGGTTTCATTTGTATATCGCACTCTTTCGTAGCCGACGTTGTTGGGTATCCCAGGTGCGGTGCACATTGTGCTTTTTGACGAACAACGAAGGAGAAACTTCCTGCTTAAGGGAGAAGCCCCAAGAGAGAACGAAGCAAACACCAGGCAGGTTAACTGTGCGCTGAGCCAGTAGCTTGAAACCGTGGTTTAACCAAACATCTGGTGCAGCTTCTTAGCGGGCACTGGCCTTTTCAGTCTTAACTTAAAAAAATGGCAAAGTCGCTGATTTTTACTGAATGTTTCGCCTAGAAATCGCAGATAATGTCTGTCATGCCATATGCGGATGAGGCATTATCTACATCTTGTTGATAGACTAGCCAAGCTCTCTCCAAAAACCTTGATGTGTCAAAGTCAGACGATTATTAAGAAGAACAACAACGTTCTTTTTCCGGCGCAAAACGATGAAGGCCTATTATGTCAGTTATCGCTCTCCATTATGTGGATTCCTGTTGACAGTGAGATCTCTTAAAACCAGAGGCAGCCTCAGGCGAGACACAAGAGGCCTATCAGATGAAAAGTGGCACACAGTTCCAGGCTAGGTTCTCCGTTTGACAGGGTAAGTGTTTGCAATCACAAAATAATTATCTAATCGGGCCCAAGTTGGCTCTTAAGTTCTTGGTTCTTGCGGCACTGCTACTTCAGTCTGAAAGAATTTGTCAGTTTGTGATGTTTCAAGTCTGTTTAATATGTTATTCAGATATTACACGAGAGAATGAGCATTAGCTGGAGAGAGGGTTAAGGAAGGACATATAGAGAAAGCAATAAAGAGTGATTTACGGATAGTTTCCGAAAAGATTTACTAAAGCAAATACAAAATGTGATTATACCGAAACCATATAAAATTAAAGAAAATCTTTTCAAATCTATACTGTGTCCTGTCTGTGTAACTTCAAGTTATCAATTAGGGTACTAGTAACTCTGGTATTTGACGGTAGGAGAGGATTAAAGGCTCATGAATTTCATCAATCCCTGCGTGAATAAGGCCAAGATTATCCAAGTTAAAAATCCAAACTTTTTTTTGGTTTTTGATGTACTGCTTTTGATGTAATGAAAACACTGACTTCCAGGTGATAGTTTACCTCAACGATCGTTTTATCCTTGACGTCGGTACAAAGTAAATCATACTCATACTCTACACGTTCTAGTAGGAAACAGTAGCTTTCTTATTCTGCAATTTTCGCAAGTCTCTTTACGTTTCCCTGATGACCAAAAAAATCCTGTTGCAAAACTAAAGAGATCTTAAGATCGGTTTGAGAGGAAACTAGGGACTTTTTAGGAGTACAGATCCTGAATTTATGCAAAGGAGTTAGTTGTGGAGGTGGGATAATTGTTTTGCCATAATTTACGAAAGATTTTCTTAGATTATGCCCCAGATTTTGTTGCTTTCTTCGATTGATCAATCCTGGCAAATTTTGTATACTTTTACAGCATACATTGTTTTAGAGCAGTGTTAAGTGCATGGCTTTAACTGGGCAAGATTATGTTGTTCTGGATTTGCCAGTAAAACTCGTAATCCATACGATTTTCCTTGGTAAAGGAGTGGTAAAAACTGTTGTCTTGTATTTGAATTAAATATTTTCGGTGGAAAGTACGTTGCAGATGCTGAGAGTGTTGGCAAATTGAGTATTTATTATAAGATATGACGGCCAGCAGCTGAAAAATTGAGATTGATCGATTGAATAACAAAAGAGATTTTGTTTGTTTTGAATTTTTTAGAATGTTTAAAGTAAATATTCAATCTAAAGCTATGTCAGGATCTAGTAGAACTTTAAAACGCTGACATTCAGCACTACGTTAATTCGCAGTTCTGCAGGAATGTTTGATCATTATCAGAATTTGTTTTTAAACTAAATTTTAAGATTTCAAACTGAAAAAATTGTCAAAAATTGTTTTGTTTTTATTTCCAGGCAACAACCGAGGTGTCAGAATCACGTCGTTTGGACATTGGAAATTCAGGCTTACAAACCATTCCGGAAGTAGTTTTGCAATCTCTCGAAGACGTTGAAGAATTGTTAGCTGGACAAAATAAACTACAAGAGATTGGACTAAAAGCTCTAGCACAATTTCCCCAACTGCAAATCCTTCGACTTCCCGGCAATGGATTTCGTACATTTCCAACACCATTGCTCTACATTGCCGGCCTTACTGTCCTGGATTTGGCCGATAATTCCATCGAGCGTATACCCGATGAAATTGCACAATTGGAATTGTAAGTCAAGTTTAAAAAATTATTTAATATCATCCAAATTCTATTACTTAATTTCATCGTGCATGACTTAGTTGATGCAATACTCGCCGAATTCATTGAATTTCCTGTGGAGTGAATACTTGTTTCCTGTGTTGCTTTGCTTTTGTTTTTGGCAAGAAAATGGAGGGAAGGAGGAGTGGGAGGGACTTGTATGGTTTCTGTGAAGTAGCCGATGAACTTACCTAGAATTAGATTGAATAATTCGTTGAAATAGCGATGACTATCTTAAAGTTTTATTGTTTAGCTTGCAGTTGTCTTAGATGAACGCTTCCTTAATCGTGATTACTCATCAACCATTTTCTGGTGGTATGTTTTCTAGAGCTCTACAGACTGCTCAGCGCGCCTAGACGTGCTCATATGTTGTTTTTCTTTTGTATCTGTTCCTTCACGCTCTTCTGAATTTCGTATTAATGATTGGAGCCTATTTGGTTGTTGAAGGTTTCTTCACCTACAACTGTAGAGTTACCACGAGCTCTGACATTTCGCGGTTTCTATCATAAGATGGAAATTTCATTCACATATGATCTCATGTGCTGAAGTCTTCGTCCAGTCAATATAGTCTGGCAATACCATTCCTATGCTCCTTTTCATGTTCATGATGGTCAAGAAAGTTAAAATGATTCTTTTCCAGCTAATATCTGTAGTAAAGTTAGTTGATGTTGATACATGCAAGTTTTCGCTTTTCATGAAAAACATCAAATTAACATTTTTCTTTGCTGCTTCAACTGATGTTGGAATGAAAACATGCATGCGAGTTCGAGGCCTTTCTGATGCCTAGAAAATTAATCAAAAAGGTAAAGGCAAAATAAAAGCATTTGTGGTATCTTCTGTATGGTATCCATTAGTAGTAGAATTGCAATAAATGGTTTGATGGTCATGCGTGCAATACTGGAACAGTATTGAGTCTATCAACGAAGTTGTAGTATAGTTTTGAAATGTCCGTCGGTTAGTCTGCATCATCATATGTTAAGATTTTCATATTCGTCCGTGTGGGGATTTGTTGGCCCGTCTGTGTCTGCGCATATTTCTACTGACTTTTGAATGTATTTGCTTGCGCTTGAGTTAATCCATTTTCGAGAAATATTATCAATTGAGAAAATATTAGTGAAAACAAAATGTTCCAACTTTCGTAATTGTGTTCTTTGATGAAGATAATTTGAATTTTATTACCATCTGAAATATGTAAAAAATAACATACAAAAAAAACGGAAATGGCGATTACCATGCGTAGTTTTTGTGTGTGGTGAGCATTATGCAAGTGCTAGTTTTAAGTTGTGAGGAAGATGATATAGTGTTGAAGGTTACCTTTTATTGCAAGCTCAGGAAAAAGATACAATTTGGTGCAAGGTTTTGTGGCTGAAATCGCTTTAAAATTCTGTAATATTTAAAAAAAAATATCAAATTTTCTATTATTTTCTGAATTTTACTTACATTTCCAAGCAAATTAAGGCCACCAAATTACTATGCATTTACAGTCGACTTACAGAAACGAGAGGAGACTATCAAGATAATATCTTGCATTCTTTCATCTCAACTAAAACTGGAACAGGACGATTTATGCAAATGGTGGCTAAAATATTGTATAACCCAGGTCTCGGCTCACCCATTAATATCCTTACTTTCATACCTACTCATCGTTTGTTTTGTTCAATCCGTTTTTCATACCTATTCATTATATATTCAGAGATGATTAAATTTTAACGATCTGTTGAACCTTATATAGATTCAAAAGATATCCAATGACCGAGTGTTACCTTTTTATCGCACGTAAATCGAATTCTTCACTCGTTATAGCATGTCTAACCAGAGCTACCCCACGTCCGTTTCCAGAAGTTTCTGGTACATCTTGAGGACTAAAAACTGTTCAATATTTCAAAGAAAATCAATCATAACTTATTCAGCTTCACTCGTCTGAATTTCGCTTCTACAAGATGCTTAATGTCCTAGTTTATGTCCTGCGGGCAATGCTCAGTCAGTATACTTGCCGATCGAGTTAAAGCTTTTCCATAAACTGAGGAAACTGCACTAACCGCTTGCTTGAATGCTTCCTCTTCGAGTTGTGATTTGAGTATGCAAAGTCCCGTGAAGATCCTAACAAGGACGTTAAGGTTTCTACTGAATGGACAGTAGAAACTTTGTACGCTTGAAACTCCCTCTTGTTGAGGAAGAGCTCCAATGATTGACGCCCAGGAGGTCTTATCTATATTCTATTGTATGCCGCATCCTTAATTCCATTTAGGCCCCTCAAAACGAAATCGATTCTAGCTGAACTCAAAATATTCTTGATTAATGAATGCTATTTCGCTCGTAGCACATTTGCTGCTACCTTCGACTCTTGCGGATTCGGGTATCTAGTAGAGAGTAACTCTTTTGTTCATTCAATATTTTTTGAGTGCGTTAACGAAATCCGGAACCATTCTACACGTGATGAACGGGGATTCTTGTTCTTTTAAGGCCACTTGGCCGTCAAATAGAATAGGTTTAGCTTTGATCTTGTTCCTTCCGTCAATATGAGTTTATTGATATACAGTAATGACATGTCCTTTTCCCTGAAATCTACTTGGCATGCATCCAGTTGGCGGCGAATGTTTAGTGCGAGACCTCAATATTCCGGTACGTCTCATCTGATTTCTTGAATCTATTTGTCTGCAGTCTAATCGCTCTCAGTTTTATGAGTTGATCGTGGTATCTAACGCTCTATTGTTTATTGTTACTCAGGCTCGATTCGTTATTCATAATTGTGAAAAATGTGTTGTTAAAATTCAATGTTACGATTCAATCCTATGGTGCATTAATGGAAATAGATCAGCTAGTTAATCTTGGTTTCTTTACCAAATCCGATAGGTGGTCTGTCTTCCTTCCTTCTATATTCTTGACATTGCGGATATCGCTGCTGCCTCCACCACTAAATCGAATAGTTATAAATTTCAAAATTTCTCAAGAACTGCTTTAGGATATGACTTTATAGCCCTCGCAATACAAATCCATGGCAAAACCTGTACTTAAGCGGTTGGAAATATTGTATAACACAACTAGTGAGGTTGTGCTACTGTATAAAAGCTTTTAAAAAACTTTCACCTAGACTGTATCGGTTGATCCAAAAGTCCAACTTAATTGACATTTCCACTTGAAGATTGTCCGTTGACTTGTCAGTTGTTCAAAAGTCAAAATTATAAATGGTATAGCAAATATTTGTAGAATTTTCGTTTGCTTGGGGAGAAAGAGTTTTGAGAACAATAATTGATGCTGGAAAATCATCCAAGACCTGTAGACCAGCACTATTTAGACAAAATAAGCAAAAGTAGATAAAAACATGTACTTACGAGGACATGTATACAAAGGCATGTATTTACAAGGACATTATCCATGACTAATTTAAACTTTATTTCGCTTTCGCGAAGAACCTTGAATGCTTTTTATCGTTTTAGTCAGTTTTATCCATTGTCCATATCATTTCATCATGCTGGAATCAGACGATGTGCATCATTTTCAGTTGACTGGACTCCCTCAACCAATTTACATATACATGTTTATGCACATCTTTCTGGAACACTGATTCCAAAACGGAAAGTCATCAAGCTGAAAAAGCCATAAGTTATGTTCATGCAATGGTATCATACACATATGGAGTACATTTCGATAATATCAGCATTTCCTTTGTTTCTAAATCGTATAGCAAAAAATTACTAATTATGTAAAATTCATGTTGGTGTGTACAAATCTGTGGTTGGCCTCACCTACTCTGAATGTAAGCTTGAGTGATGTTGTAATATTAAGTTGTGTTGCAAGTACGTGTGTATGCAGTTATATGTAGCGTGGAAATTAAAGTGAGGCATTAATGATCATTGAGGACTATCAACTTAGAGGTGGTGCTTTGAATTGAAGGTGGCCAGTGTTTGGTTTTATATGAAACTAAAAATTAATTGTAATAGGAAAAGTAAGAAAAGTCCCAAAGTTGATCGACATGGAAATGGTAGTATCCTCTTTCTACCATGCTAGTTAGGGTTAAGAGGTGGACTTTCATTATTTCATTTTTTTCTTTTGTATTTAAACCCTTTGCTTAGAATAAGATTTAAGTGGCTTAATACTGAGTTGTTGCTGTGTCAGTTTGAAATAGAATTAAGTTCCCGAAGCGAGTTAAGACCGTTTCCTATACAGCTTTGACTCTGAAGCTACACGAGAGGGGGTATTTGGTCAGAACCATGCTTGACTTTGATAATTTCCTCTAAGGTACCTTATCATACCTCGATGTCTTTATGCGTTGACATCAGAAAAATTCTAATATTATTGTCACTAGCGGGACTCGAAACCGATGTCTGTTGTCGAAAGGCTAGGGACTTTGACTACTTGATTACGACTTTGACACACTATTTGGCGTTCAATTATGCATTTTGATGTTTGCAATAACCAAATTATATAAATTCTAAATTTTATTTGTAAGAGTTTTTAATGTTTTCTTTTTTTTAAATTGTATGATGCCTTCTTGTATATCCCTTCTTGTATATCCCAAACGTATGGGCAAAGTTTAACGCAGGTACTGAGGCGAAGAGCCCTAAAAATCTCCTCGATTTACCATACTGGATAATATAGAATAATATAATTCGTACGATAATATCATTCAGAACGAGAGGTAGTAGTCATTCGGTGTAGGCGCCTTTTGCTCTCCTGGGAAAAGAGAGTAGAAATATCGATGTTCAGAGCGATAAGCAAGAGAGTGTTGCTATGGGATACGAGAAGTGTGACGGCCCCTTGTTCAGTTGTAGAACAACTTAAAGTATAAGATGCAGACTAGGTGGATTAGGGATGTGAAATCAGAACAAAGTCGATGACAATGTGAGACCAATTTTATCATACTACAAGGGTCAGTAAACGCGGCTATTTTCTACCTTATCTGCAAAATATTGGAAGGATGCAGCCCGCGAATCGTTGTTCTGCCTTGAGAATACTATGCCTACTACATCTTTTTCCAGTGCAGACGGTGGGAGCGGGGTAACTTCAGTGCAAGGGTAATTGCCAGAGTAGCCTCAATGTCACCCCACCCTCCTTGGGAGGGGACTTCCTTAACCGGAAGCGCCAACAGACGACGAAATAGAGGTCTAGCCTGATTAAATGTGGCGAATAGTTTCCGTCTGGGTTATCAGGGCAACACGGTGATGTTTGAAAGCTGGTCCTGTAGCCTTTGGAATCTGGGAGTACCTCACTCAGGTCATGAAAAGCCTTCACCTTTTGACAACACCCTAAATGATGCTTTATCCGGTGAATAAATAAATAGAGGATGTGTTTGACCCAAATGAAGCACATAATGTGGCCGATGGATTGGAAGGAGACATGATAATATAGTATATTGGCGAAGATATGAAGGAGTGGATTACTTGATTATTATTACCAAGAGGATACTGTCAACAAAGTACGCGAAGTGTTATTATAGGCAGGGCAGGTCAAAAAAAGGAAGAGAATATTTAAAAATTGAATTTTTGGTTGCCTTTAATTAGTCCCAAAAGAAATCAACTGTTCAAATGTTACTATGTGGTCAAGCTTCTTACAGGATATTAAATCAGAGTATGAAGTGTAGAAATTAATAATGCAAATAATGAATTCTTAGCCCTTGTTGTAACTTCATTGCATTACTGGATCAGGCTACATTCTAATTTAATATGCAAATTGTTGGGATTTTCTGCATAGCCTTTTTATACTATGTAGAATTTTTTCGAGTTCTTTTTTGAACGTTTACTGCAGATGTTTTGTTTATTTAACTTCAATTTCTTAATTTTGGTTCTTTTTCTCAGTAAATATTCCTTATTTATTTAATTTTTTTTGACATCACACGAAAAATAACCATTCTTAACCCCAATTTTATTTCACGAAAAATTTATCCTTGCAGACTTCAAGAAATTCGAATTGATCGCAATGAACTGGTAGCACTGCCTAATACTTTGCGAAGTCTTCGCCATTTAAGATCTCTTCACGTGGCAAACAATCGAATAACGCGTCTACCACTCTTTCTGCTCAAAATGCGTACCATGGGGCTGGTGGATATGTATGCCCAAAAAACGGATCCGACCATGCTCAATAATTTACATTCGCAACAAGATCGCAACAGCTGCTATACAAATCCGCCATTAAACAAAGTCAGCTTGCGCGCTAACCAACTTCGTGGGAATATCATACTCGGAAATTATGGGGTAAGTTTTTAATGTTCTGTTCTGTTTTTAATTGATTTGTCATTTACATCCGATAATGCATCTATATCTGATCCAGAATCTTACGCAACTAGATGTGAGTGAAAATGAGATTGAAGTGCTTGACTTATCGGCTCTTGGGCAATTGGAATCTCTTCAGTGCTGTCGCAATAAACTGGTGGAGTTGACAGTAAATGGAGGAGCATTGACGTCTTTGATAGCAGGAAATAATGGTAAGTTGAATGTTGTTCTAAACAATCATGTGTACCCTTAGCATCAGCATAGCAATCTGCTGTAGGCTTAATATTTTTTCCATGCCCACTTCAGCATTATGGAATCTTTCATCAAACTTATTTCTTTGAAATTCCCTGTCTTAATTGATGAGCAATTCATTCATTTTAGCTTCTGTTCCAATGCACCATTTCCGTACCTACCGAATCGCATCACACTCTCACCAAACCATTCAAGGCATTCAAACCGCTAAAAACGGTTTGCAAAAGCTTTCCTCCATATGCAATTCGCAGTCTACGCAAATTATTCAAAATTTTCAAATTGTAACCGCCAAAATGGCTGGCAAAAGCTTCGTCTATATTTCTACGTATCGATTCGAAAATTTACCACAGCACTTTTATCAGAGACACAAACCGCCAAAAGTTTCGATAGTGTGAACTTTTTCGAACTCCAGCTCATATGGAATTTTTTGTATCTTTCAGATCTTCGAAAACTTGTTGTTTCGCCAGCGCCTGTCCATCTTCGTCATTTGGATGTTGGCTTCAATAATCTCACAGAATTGCCAGAATGGCTTAGCGGTTGCCATCAACTCCGAACATTATTCGCTAATAATAATCGTTTACGTAGTTTGCCCGAACATTTATTCTGTAGCGACCTGAATACGTTACATACGCTACAATTGGGCTATAATAGATTAACATGTATTCCTGCTATGCCACGACGAAAGCTACCGCTCCAAGAACTTTTTCTGCAGTGCAACGAAATCGTAGACTTATCGGAAAATTTCTTTTATGCCTGTGAAAATTTGGTGCTGTTGAATATTTCGAGCAATAAATTGACTACGCTACCAATTGTTGATGGCGAGAATTTACAGTTAGAACGGCTGTATGCTACTAAAAACAATTTAAATGATAGAGTGTTGGATATGTTGATAAACTTCAAGAATTTGAGGGTCCTTCATGCTGCATACAATAAATTGACCACATTTCCTGAAGAGTGTATTCGGAATTGGCCCGAGTTGGAAGAGTTGATTTTGTCGGGAAATAAGCTTCATCACTTGCCGGAAAACTTGGCTAATTTGGCGCATCTGAAAGTTTTAAGGGTTCATTCAAATCAACTTCAATCAACGCCACCGTTAGCCAGGACGAGCACTCTGCGAGTATTAGACCTGGCGCACAATCAACTAGACAAAATCAATCTAGTTAGCCTGGTGCCGAAAAAGCTACAATTCCTAGATCTCTCGTGTAACCTTCAGCTTCAGGTTGATCCCAGACAGCTTCAGGTGTGCCGGTCGCAGCGGCCAATGAGTCTCGTAGATGTGTCCGGCAAAAATCGATCGAGCCTCCCGTCGACTCCAGACGCCTACCAAGAAAATGTTGACATAGAACCACCATGGAAAGTTGGATTCTCTGAAACTGCCGGTTCCTCGTCCAAGCTTTACATCGCACAACTGCGACTTCCGAACTTCTGCAATACTGAGGGCTTATTCGGCATGTTTGACGGAGAAATAAATAGCACTGTTCCAAGCTTGCTGGTAAAAATCATCCCGAAAATCCTGCTAGAGGAGAGAACAGTCAAAGAAACTTCTAGAGAGTACATGAAGTATAGCCTTCTATCGGCTCACAGAGAACTAAGACACAACGGCCAAAAACATGGAGTGTGTGCTACGCTCTGTCATATATCCCGTCAGAAAATATCGCATGAGTACTCCACGGCAGGATCTCAAGGAAGAAAGTTTGTGCTTCGTATTGCGAGTGTAGGAGAGGCAGCGGCATATTTGATGCGTAAGACAGGACATGTTCGTTTGACACCGCCTACACCACGACGACAAATTGGAAATAGTGCAAGCTTTCCGCTAGTTGTGCCTGATCCTGAATTATCTGAGTTGGTGCTAGGAGAACAGGATGAATACCTCGTGATTGGCAACAAGAAGCTATGGGAGATTATGGATATAGATATAGTGGCGAAAGAGATTCGACTGGAAGATAATGTAATTTTGGCTGCCAAGCGTATTCAGGATATTGCACAAAGTTTTGGTGCAGAAGAGAACCTTAGTGTTATTATTGTGAAATTCAATAGCTTAGGCACCGACGTGGACTTTCTGATACGTGAATTACGCCAAACTGTTCGTAAGAAGTCAACAAGCGTGCTATCAGGCTTTTGTAAATGTGGTTGCTGCTGTGAATCGAATAATAGCTGCTGTCATTCTGCCGGAGGAAACCAATTTATTCGTCAACTATCCAACCGTAGTGATCGTTCGTCACCGAGTGGACAAAGTGACCAAGCTGCCAGTGAGCTAACGGTTTCCAAACCTAAAGTGGAATCTTCAGTTTCCAGCGTTTCCTCTCGAAAGTCCACAGGACATATCGCCAATGAAAGGCGTAGCTTGAAAGGTGGCGTAGCCAGAGCAGTTCGAGCAAAAATTGAAGAGGAGCGCGAAAGGGAGCTGGAAGAAACGGATTCGGCTCTCTCGGAGGAGCAATACAAATGTTGGGAATATATGTTGGAGCAGAATACGCAACTTCTTTTCGATAAGGAACTTAATACAATTTCGAAAGCTTTTACAAAGAAAGATCCTCCGAAAGTTAGTGTTAATAATTTAAGTCTTCTGAATAACAGTTCAAATTTAGTTCGAACAGCAAATAATAAAGTCCTGTCCGCTAGCACTCCTCATCTTATGCATAATGATCAACAGACCATGTCAGCGAACTATCAAAACACATTTCTATCAAAACATTTCGGTAGTGCACGTTCATTTCATCCTCCACCATCAGCAGGATTATTTAAATCCTTGCGCTTCAATTCGGGACGACTTCAACCAATTGCTGGGGGTCCGAATGCCGCCTATTTTGGATCTTTGCAGCGATTGATGCCGTACAATTTGGAATATGATTTTGCTGTTGTTCAGGAGCGTGGACTACAGGAGGATGCGATTGAGCATGAGGGCAGAATGAGACAATATTGGGGTGTAGCTACAACGGAGTTATAAGGACGAAAAATTTATTGTAGTTTTTATTGAGGTGTAATAATTTATATGAGAAAAATTTAGTTGAATAATTGTAGATTTGGCTTTTATTGTGTACCTTGAGATATTTCGTGTATAATAAACATATTTGAATATTATGCTGGAAACCATATGGAAATGACGGAACATTTTGTATTCTGCTGATAATTAAAAATTAATTTTGAAAAGCCATTTTAACCATTTTCTAAAATAAACTCTGAGAATGAGAGTGAACCGCTCTCGCTGGGTTTCATTGTTTTCAGTGTCCATAAGTTGGTAGCATCATCTTGTTTTTTTGGTGAAATTTTCAATATTTCTTTTTTTTCATCATGTTATTGCCATCTTAAGTTCATTGACAGGGCTCGACATCGTAGCAATAAATAATTTCTTTCAAATACATCAACAGGATGCCTTCAAATCAGGTCCTTACAATAAAAACAAGCTCTGCGGTTATTTTGCATTAGAAGAAGGACGATTAAATTGTCTATTGATAGAAATCACTTCATTTACATTGAGTATTTCATCCTCAAAGATAATCTACTCATGCTTCAAGGTTCGTTTCATCAATGTAACAGAATGTACTGAATACAATAAGACAGTAATCGTGGTAAAAGAATCCTCTTTTAGCGCCTGGATCTTAACATCTTAAAAGGTAAGATCTCAGCCGATTTGATCTGAGCTCTAATTGATCATGGTTGATTCGTCATTCTAAGGATAACTTGAGGTGTCTGTAATTGCTTGGTTTCGAGTTTCCATATTGTACTATTTGCAATGGCACTTGATCCTAGGCAAGCCACTAAATTAACAACAATATAATCCAGGCCCTCGATGAAAATGTGTTTAACGGAAGGACTGAAGAACGAATGCCAGTACCTCGATAGTACTGTTTGGACTATAAAATTGAGAAAAAGGTAAAAACGCTGACGGGAGGATTTCTTAAAGCCAAGGCTCAAAAATGGCTCCCAAGCCTTGGCAGTGGCATCAAAAATGCAAGAAAAACACTACATTGAATTTTTTCATCATTGAAATACTTTTTCATTTAGGACACATTTACATATTCATCAAATATGTATGTATATGATTTTATAATTTAATTATTTTTTTAATTTTATTTTCTTCACATTTTGTGTGTGTTATAAGTACATTTACATTATTTACAATAGAAAAAATGACTTTTGAAAGTTTTTCTTGGTTTTTTTTTCTGGTTTCTTTGGTATTTTTATTGGTTTTTCCAAATTCATGTCCCTATTTTTTGTTTCAAACAATATTTTAGTATTGATTGTTAAGGTTTGTTGTTAAGTTGTTTTCATTTATTTTTTACTTTACTTCAACAAAAAGGGTGATTCTCGTCTCGTAGTTAGTTGAAGATTTGTTTCGAGCTTATTATTTATATATTTAACGAAAATATTGTTTAATCTTCATGGAGGAGGATTCAAGTCATTTTCAAGTACCGTTAAATAAAAGAAGAAAGAAAAATTTGACGTAAACTTTTAACTCCTTTTAGCTGTCTTTTTTAAAAAGAACTGAAAGCATCTTTGATTTGTGGACTAGATTGAATTTTTTACTATTTTTATTTAATTTTTTTTTGTATGTGTGTGAAGCTTTTACGTTTCGTTTTCAATTTAAATTTTAATTAATAAATTATATTTTTACATTTATAGTATTTCACCTGGAATTTTCTTTTCTATTTCATTAAATATTTACAATTCATTTGGAATGTTTTAATAAATAAATCAATTCTAAATAACTATTGTTGCATTGAGGAGAATTGTATTCGTGTTAAGGTAAACTCGATATGAATTTGAAATTTAATCGAAATTCAAAGGAAGAGTTGCTGGAAAATTTTTGTATCTAATAAAATTATCTGCCTGATTAACAATGACGAAAAGAATGGATTATCGAAACGTATAACAAAATTTTTTTTGCGGATTTTTAATTCTCGGATTCTGATGAAAATATTTTCTTTGCGGACTACACACCGTACCTACTCTATTTTGTTGAAATCTAAACAATTTTTAAGTTTTCACTTAGCTTTCAATTACATTTTTTTGTTGTTTTTTTTGTATTTAAAAAATTCCTTTCGTCACTTTTGAAATTGAAATTTAACGTTTAATTATTTATTAACTATGACCCTTATTGATAAATGCTAGTGAATGGTCGGCAAAATGATTTCCATGAAAACTGCCAAACATATTTGGCTTTTCCGCTCTTGCTATATTCATGTTCATGTTATTCTCAATAGTAGTGTTGTTGTTGTTGTTGCTGATGCTGTTGGTGTTGTTACGAAAGTAAATATTGTTATTACGTTCGATAACTGATGCAGCAGTTCTTGCCAATAGTTTTGAATATCAGTAATGCACAGCTGGTGTTGAGTTAGTTTGATTTGTATTACCACCCGAATCGCCTAACCATGAGTCGGGACTCGGTGGAAAGTCAGGATATCCGTGAGCTGGACTAGAATCGTTACTTAAGTCTGAGACACCACTTCCGGGAAGGCCACCACCATGGGCACCGGAATTATGGATGAGAGAATTGACAGGTTGACCTAGAAACAAAAGGTTTCATGAGTGAGATTTTTTGAGGGAGGAGAGGGGAAGCAGGAGAACCAACCTATAGGAGTATAAACTATGTTATCCGGATATGAGCCGAACGCATGTCCTTGCCCCATTGGCGGCGGAGAATGACTAGTAGGATATGGCGGCGGACTGCTACTGCCATGCATGTATGATCCGCGCACGCTATGTGGTGATGCACCTTCATCTAATCCTAGATTAACTGTACTGTAGCTATCGTTACTTAAGTCTGGAAAGAAAAAGATGCAGAAGATATAATCAAAATGAGCTTGGAAAAGGATCAATTGATGTTACCGTGATGACTAAAACTATCATAATCGGCTTTCAGATCGTCCTTGTCCAGAAATTTGTCATGTCTGGGCGAACTGCCACCTTTAATTGAACGGAAATACTGACTCCATCGTGTTCGTCCAGCATCCTTTTTAAGACGTTTCTCTTTAGCTCTCCTGTAAAAAACGAATCCTCGAATCTTGACTATTATATTTCGAAAGGAAGATATACGTACCTATTCTGAAACCATACTTGTACCACTCTCATATCTAAACCCGTATCCTGAGACAGCTGTTCACGAACGTGTCGCGCCGGTTTTGGACTATTATTGTAAGCAGTCTTGAGGGTTTCCAATTGTTTGGCCGTTATTGTTGTACGTGGCCGCTTATTAGGCTGATCACCATCTAACGAACCATCCAAATATAATCCTATTGCAAAATAGAATTAATCAAGAAAATCTTTTTTTACAACAATTTTAATATCATCAAAATATCCTAGACAGTCATACAATTTTTAAAGAAGTTTCTTGGATAAACCAAAATAACAAACCTTTTGCTTTGGCCGCCTCGTAATCAGGTTTGCAGACCAATTTTCGATCCTCCATTAAATAGAATTCATCACCGGTATTCAATTGTCGCGAACACATGGCACAAGCAAAACATTCCAGATGATAGACATTATCCTGGGCACGTCTAACCACCTGTGTCGGTGGAATTCCTAAATCACAGGCTGAACATTTTGTCCCGTATCGTCTGTGTGACCCGAAAACGTGAACGAAGGAACGGTCATTATTATGAAAACGTGAATCTTTTACGGAAAATGTTTTATTGCCAAGGAGCAGCTACAGAGAAGGAGAGTACTGGTGAGAGAGAGAGAGAGAGGGTGGGTAGGAGGGTGTGAAGGATGAATAATAGGTTTTTGCTTTTCTGTAACTTTTTTTTCCAGGGGTGTGATATAGTCAGGGATTGGGAGGCGTTATATAACGAATTATATACATAAGCCCTTCCTTTTTATAGCTTAAATCTGCTTTCATAGCATGGAGTGGAATTGATTATGGCTGGTATGGGGTGGCAGAGGATATATTATGAAAGAATATCGATGTTGTCGGGAATGGTAAGAAAATGAAAACTGAAATTTACTTACTTGAAAAAGTCATTTTTACAGAATAGTTGACCATTACGAGCGAAACATTTGTCGTTTAGCTGAGCATGACATTCACTGCATTGTAAACATTTCGCATGCCATGTTCGCTCCAGGACTTTCAAGATGAATCGATCAAGTATGAGCTCGTGACATCCACCACATTTAGGTATGGTAGCTGAAATGCAAGCAAGAGAAAATGTTCTGTTAAATTTATGTTTTGTATTAATAAAGTTATTGTTATGATAAATGATTTATATATTTTTTGTTATAGTCCTTGAGGAATGCCCAGATATGTATACAAAAACGAAACGTAGAATATAATAGATAATGTCAGCATATCCGATATTAAACTGGAGCATCATAATCAACCCATAGAGGGGGAAAATATCCTAAAATTCATTAATGTATTTTGTTATATTCATTTTTTCGTCAAATTTTACCCAATAAGTTTCTTTGTACAACGTATTTGTGGTCTGGCAATCAAATGTCATGGCGTTCATATAAATAAAATAAAATGTATTTAATATTGACAAGTGTGACAGCTCACTGAAGTTTTGGAAGTGTGTTGTAATGTCATGCGAAATAAATTAGTTGGTCGAATGAAGAAGTCTGCAAGTGATTTACAGAAAAAAAATGTAACAAGCAATAAAAGGCAATCGTTTCCTGGAGGAAATACATTCTGTTTCTGATCTTCGTGTTTTTTAGAAGGCAGGTAAATGATCCGTCAAACGGAAAAACGAAAAGATAGAGTTATTCGGATTTAAAAATAGGACGAACGAAGCTTGGAACAACTACCTGAGTATACGAGTATACGTAATAACTGGATACGTATACATATACAGTATACATAATAACTAATTAACAAAATCAAATAAACCACAAATATCAGTATGATTTCATCCAATACGCACAGAGATTTCAAAGGAATACTGAATCAATTTCTAACTCACATAAATTTTTGTTCGCGATCAAAAAGGATAAAGAGAAAGAATAGGTGCTCAAGTGCGTATACAGGATATGTCGTGGTTGTTACCAACAAGCGGGCATTGGGCAGATTAAAAGTCTAGCCATCTGTAAAAACAACGATTCAATGAAGAAAAAAGAAGAAACATTACTTGAAACCAGTAAAAGCATGCTTACCAATCAGACAAAAGGCAGGAATGTCGTCTCAAAAAAGTGAATCAAAGAAGTACCAATCCGAAAAGTTGCTGAGCGCGACGTATTGACTCGATTGTGTCAGTTTCTTCGTAGATTGTAAAATTAGGAGTTTCTGATATTTTTCGCGAACTTTAAAGTTGGAGGGATCAATTCAAAAAAAGAAGCGGGCAGGATTCTTTACCTGACTGATAGAGTATGTGTTTTGTGTAAAACTAACATCCCAGGAGATTAAATAATAAATAAAGGCACCAGGAATTTCAAACAATTTTAATTCGTATTTGGAGCTAGTATTTAATACCGAACAAGATGTCTATCTTGAAGTTGGACGTTCCATAAGAGTGGAGAAGATAAAAATGAGTGTAAGTAAAATAAATTTTGAAAATGCGCTTAGCGAAGAACTGATTTCTATAACGATTATTACTAGCACTGCGTTGGTAAGTTGGAAGGATGAGTATGTAGTATGCACCGAGAAAATTCAAAAGTTTTTGGAAATTTCGCAGTAGTATCGTTAATAGACCAAGGTTTTGAGGTGGTATTACAACCTAATATCATGCTAAAATGTAACATGTGTGCAAAGAAGAATTGGAGAAAAACACAGAAATTAGTTATCAACTTATAATATAGTACAGGAATGTACAGGAATCATACAACGCATATACCCACCGATCGTGAGACCAATAAGCATCAATAGAGTGTTGGAGTTGGCAGGTTCAAAGCAAGTACAGGATTGTAGACAGGCACCCTAACAGCACCCCAATAAAGATAGAATGAGTAAAACTCCCTGGACATAGGCTTGGAAGGGCATGAGAAAGCGGAAGTACAATCAGCGGCAGGATCACCGGTCAAAACGCAATCAGGTCAATAACAATGACAGTGCTACTGGTAAAAGAAATAAATCACTAGACGATGCTCTCTGCAAGTATTCTTTGAAAGATATAGTTTGAGTCAAGATGACAACGATGGAAGTGAAATCAATTCAAACGTCGATAGCTCTAACATGAATGAGATGGGACTTTATTGCCACCTTTATCCATAACTCAATCGCAATCCATGGAATGGTCTTTTAATCAGAAATTTTTCGAATAACATCCACTATCAAAAAGGCAATAACTAACGTCAAGAGAAAATTCAAAGTTTGATGCTACTGAGTGAGGACTGCAGGCGTTTGCCTCTAAGCGTGTAGCCTAACAGCTAGTGCAGGATTTTAAGCATGTATTCAAAATTGCCGCTAACTTGAAGGACGTGAATGAAACGTGGATCACTGGACACCGAGGTTTAGACAGGAAATAATTGGTAGAACTTGTAAAGGGAGGCTGGGACAATCATAACCAAGTAGGAAAAGACTCAATGATAGCAACAGTAGTAACATTTGAAAGGATAAATATTCAGTTTAAAATGACAGGAATGACAGCAGGATAAGCAAATCGCTTGGTCCTTACGGTGGTAAAATGGGAATCAAATAACTTCTATGGGAAAAGAAATGGTGTGAGTAATCTAGTACCATAGCTAACAGGCCACAGTTTTGTGCTTTTTTGGATCAAAGAAGAAAACACATTGACAGTCAGATGGACAGAACATCTCAGTATTTGGTGGAATATCCGAGCTTTCTTCATTTATTCTTCAATTGCCTTAGATGGAGTCAAGTAGCAGAAGTCGAGTAAGTGACCCCGAAACGGAGGACTAATAAGGGCGTCTGTAGGCATTAGGAAAGAGGAAGACCTACAAAAAGTATCCCATATAGAGGGAAGGGGGATTGAAGGCCAGCCCTAGTTTGTGCTTAATTCGACAAGAACAGCCAAGAAAGGATAGTATTCTGAAATGATATTAAGACACTGAAATGACTAAATTGATTAAAAAGCAAAACTTGAAAAATGAATGTATCAAACTATATCCTTGATTTGATTGATCCCAATCAAAAGTACCGATCGAAAATACCGAGTTTATATTACGGACAATTGGGACCTTATTCTATGAGTCGGGATACTGAATAAAACTCACGATACCGCAATTCGTAAGATAATAATGCAGGTAACTTTTAAGTTGATAATAAGCTTATTGTGAAATAATATTTGTACTGATAACGATAATCAAACGTATCCTGATGATCTTTTAACTGTCTTTTAGCCAGTTTGCTATTTTGGATGATTTATCATCGAAACAAAAAGAAAAAAAAAACCATTATGAAAATAATTGAATAAATCCAAACTGATACGAAGGATTTGAATTGACACTTACTATATTAATCCACTGCATTTCACATTTCATCAAACTAATCCATAAATGTGTAAATTTTTTGTCTATCATCCACAAACCTAATCCATGTGGTTATTAACCAAAATAGGAGATTCATGCAAAAAAAAAAAAAACACAAATATTACCAAAACAACTGAAATATTCTTAAACTTGAGCCAAAGCATAAGATTAAAGACTACTTCACGAAATTGTGTGTATTTATAAATTTCTAAAGTTGAATTAAATCCTTTTATCGTTTACGGTCCAATCCCTTGTTGTATCTTAAGTCGATGGCTTTTCACTTCCGATAAGTTTTCAGACGGCGGCTTTATTGAACGTGCTAGTAGGTGTGTGAAAATTTCAGGTGCTTATTGATCACATTTTCTATTTGTTAGTGAAAGGATAAAGTGGATTATGCAGAAAAAGTACTAATTGGTTATTCATAAATTGTTTGCATTTTTAGATTCCGAGACGAAAGAAGGAAGGCTTAGTCAAGGATCGAAAGATTATTTTGAGTATGGCATAATCGTGTTGAAGATGGATCAAATTGATAGTCACATGTATTAAAATAAATAAATGGGTTTATTTTTATACTTTGAACTTAATTTATTTTTGTGTTAGCATGTTTAAATTGATTTTGGGGATTCGCCAGGTTATGTTGGTTTTTTTTTTCATTTTTATTTATTTTTATGTTTATCATTGAGTTTATAAGAATTTTCGCATCAATGACCAGGATTACTATTGGTCAATATATTATAGCAATATTAATTATTATTAGTTTTATTATTATTCTGAAGGGTCTCCTGATTGTTACGTTTTAAAATAATAAAAGACAGCAAGCGCTTTTGCATTAGGATTATTTGTTATGATCGAATGAAATTTTGGTTAAATTTGAATTTGTACTCATATTTTTATGTTACAAGAAAATCATACGAAATAAAATAGAACTAATACTAGAATTAAAATAAAATTTGTAGTTAGATTAAGGTATTAAGTAATATTTAGGTAAATAATATAAGAAGATGAAAAAGTCTGAGTAAAAATAATCTAAGAAGAAGATAAAGGTCTCGAAAAAAAATCCCCTATTCAATTCTGGGAATTCTGAATGGAAAGAAATTTTCCATGATTATAATTCGGGCGTTGGTAGTTAGCCACCACCTATTAGATGGTGAAAATATTAAAGTAGAAATGAAAAAAAAAATTAATTAAACATAAATATGAGAAAAAAAAATAAAGTAGAGGAAAGACCAAAAAGTGGCACATTGGACGGAAAATAATAAAGTCAAAAAAAAAAGTTGAATATAAAAATGTCCCGTTTGTACGCACGACGTTTCTCGTATGAATCGTTTGGTTCTATGACTGAACTGATCTCCGAGTCGAGCGCGGAGAGCAGCTCGACTAATTTCCGTGGGTTTATAATAATTCGTGTTGTTAAAAATACAGCGGGGCCCACGCTTCTCGACAGCTAAGCCTCTTGATCGATGACGTGACCATTCAAAATTTTGCTCCAGTGAAAAAAAGTGCAAAGTAAAAATGTGGAAATTGAATTTCCAATACAAGGGAAAACTTATCCTTGAGATTAAAAGGTATAACGGGAGAGTACATCGTGGGAATCCGTGTAGCGCGACGTAGATGGACGTACCGCGACGTAGTGGATTTGGAATTCCCGGTTTAGGATGCAAGCACCGGGTGGAGTGCAGACGTCTTAATCAATCGAGTTGCAACACTAGAAGACGTTTGACGTGTCAGATTACAATTGCGTCGCTTCTCTCGACGTGAGCTACAAATGGGTAGGGAAAAGTTTTCTCATCTCAGTGGTCTTATGTCTTGTAGTAAAAAGTTTCATTACATTCCTTAATTGCAATCTGTAGCAACAATACAAAACTAAAAAAAGAGAAAAAGTAAATCGAATTTAATCAATTTATTTATATTTGTCTTTGTATTTTTTTATATATAAAAAATATGAAAGAGTAAGTTTCTTTTCTGTGTGTGTCTGTGTATTTGTGCTGAAAGGGTCATGGCTTTCAGACAGTCCCCCACGCCCACTCAGTGAGCTAGTCGAATAAAATAACCTAGCCTCTTCTGCTGCAGGTGGAACCTACGTAAATAATTATTTATTTATTATATCTAAATTTTTTTTGGTTTTATTATTTTGAAAATACACAACATGGCGCCCAAAATGGGTCTACGTTTTAACTAAATTATTTATTTTTTTTATTATTATTTTTAAAAAACGCAACAGTAGATGGTTCAAGCAAAAAATGAACCCTGCCGAGGTAATCGGCGTAATTTCTTCCGAAAATATATTGAAAACGATATTAGGAATAAAAGACAAATGCAATTGTATGTCACAATATGTGGGAATAACCTTCTTAACCAAAAGGTGCCACCAGGTGAGACTAAGGAGGCCTAAACCAAAGTAATTTGACAAAATGTACGAGGCTAGGTTCGTGGTGTGACATGGGAGGTGTTTAGTCAGTAGTCTGGTTGCGGTGTGTCATTGGGAGAGTTAGATGGGAAATCTGTCTACATATCTAGAAATAAAACGGTGAGGCTCATTTACGGAAGGAGAGGGAAAAGAGGAAACGTTCTCACTCTGTAGCAGGAAAATAACGTAAGCAAGACATGAAACAAGTGGACTAAACCTTTCCTTAGTTACCGGGGCCATGAACTATCTTAAGGCGCGGCAAGACCGACTAATTTCTGACATAGCTGTTCAGCAAGCACGGGTATTTTCTGTCTCACCAGCACAAGACTGGAAAGCCATTGGTTCGCAAAACTGCTTGAAAGTCACAGATAGAGATTTTCGCATCGATTTTTCATGGAAAAGGTGAGCCAGAAATCTTCTATGTCTTGCTGTTGGAAATAAAGCGAATTAATAGTTGGTATCAAAAGGCAAATATAAATGATTGGGCAGTTCATCTAATAAGCAAAGCATTGTTGAGGCAAAGGGAAGAGTGTTTGTTTTGTGGCGACTCCTAACTTTTTGCCTTCTCAATTGAAAGATGGATTTTCGTAAGTCGAAGTTGCATTTCGGCGAGGGAAGAAATGGAGAATGGAAATGAAGACCTAGGTTGCACAAATATGACAGAGGAGCTGTTAAGTCAAAAATGTGCCCATTTCATGCTATCAAGAGGTCCTTACTCAAGTAGCAGCGAATCTTTCAGTCACAAAGAACTTTCGCTATATTTAATGGAATAGGCTTTCTTGAAACGATTAACAAATCTATTAAATAACATCCAAATATTGACTTACTAAAGTGTGGATTAAGGTCGAGAGCATGTTGTAATGCAAGACTTAGGTTTTATATTTACACATATGTATATGAGTTGCTGTATACCTCAGAGCCGAATTTTTTGGTATTCCAAAATTGCTTTCAACGAGAAATGGGGCAATTTGCTCCTGAAAATATTCAAAAATGGTTGTTTTTTTAAAGTAAAAATAACTAAAGTATAAAAAAGGATCCGAAGCGCTAAGCAAGTGAGAATATTGAGCCGTTAGATTACTTGAAAGTATGGTCCCAAAAGCGTTCTTGGAGGAACACTGACTGGCTAAGGCCGATGAAAACTTCTAGGAAGCGATAGTTGCAGATATACGCAAATGCATATGGAATCACGTGTATACAATACTTGAAAAATAAACAGACAACAATTGGAGAGTACTATACTCTGCTATTGAACGATGATGTGAAGAAAAATTGAAAAACCGCCGTCGTGGAAAAAAGAAATCAATCCTTTTTCTCTCCTGTGAAGTCTTAATGGGAAGCATTTTTGAATTAAATTAAATGTATGTAATATCCACATGATTTGGCCCCTGGTAACTTTTTTGTTTCAGCTTTAAAAAGTTACAAGTCTGATCTGTCAAGTTGATCTGTAGTAAAAAGTTACAGTCTGAAAACAGTAATTTCTGTGGGATCATTACTGCGATCCTTTTAAGCTCTTTACAATAATGTCGCCTAAAGTTTTACCTCCTTTCCCTTATAGAAAATGTAGAAGTCTGAGTCCTGGCGCTTGAAGCGTTTGTTTTAGTAGTTGCGATAGCATATAGAAGAAGGAGAAGAAGTAGTAGTAGTAGTAGTAGTACTAGTAGTAGTAGCATTAGTAGTAGTACTAGTAGTAGTAGTAGTGGTGGTGGTAGTAGTAGTGGTAGTAGTAGTGGTGGAGCAGAGGTAGGAGTAGTAGTAGTAGTGGTAGAAGTAGAAGTAGTAGCAGACGCAACAGCAGTAGTAGGAGCTTTTTGTTTTGGCGAACAAGGGTATTTCAAAATCTTTGTAATTTCGTCAAAGTTAATGGCACGTTTATGATAATATGTATTCATAATATTATGTAATATAATATGTGTGCGAATAAATAAAAGTAATTTGATTCATGAAATAGATTCCCTGTTTAATAAATATAATAAATAAAGGGGTTACAGTTTGACTAAACGATTTTTGAGAATTATCGGAGAATATATTAGGATCATTAAAACGATTTTGTTGCAAACTTTCATCAGATAAGTCGGGAAACTTGGAGGCGAAAGGTAATGTGAAGGAAATGTTTGACAGTTTGTTAAAAACTGAGACTAGCTATGAAAGATGAGACTAAAAAAGAGACTGTGAAACTACATATGTCCCCAAACTTAAGATTTGTGATATTGTTCAGGTGGCAAAAATTGGGGCGTTGATCATCAGTTACTTTATAAAGTACACTATTCTGCTCCTCTAAGGCTAAGGAATGCCTTAATAAGGAAGTTTTTCTGGAATTTTACTATCACACACAAGCATTCCACATCACGTACGTTCTCCCCGTTTCTTCTTTTACCTAGATCAGAGTATATACATTTTTAATTCTGAGAAAAATGTGAGAACTACACCAAAGCCCGATAAAGAAAACCTTAAGAAAGTTGAAAGCACCGTACGAATGTTATAAGAAAGAAGGTTTAGACGTATTTGGAGTGTCGAAAATTATATCAGAAACCTATCAAAGAAGATTGGGTATCAATATTTTTCCTTTTGGTTGAGAGCTGAAGCTTGTTATGCCCTGGTCTCAGGTTGTTAACAGCCTTCAGCTTCACCTTCTGCTTTATGGGTGCACCTCAAGCGACTAGAGGATCCTCCAAACACCTCTTCTGTCACCGTGAGAAACCGGCCTGAACATATTTGTCACATTATGTTCGACCTGGCCCCTATTTCCCCGCTTGTTGCTCTTGCTGAAGCGGAAGTGGTAGAAGTGATTGAAAAAGTTACATCTTTGCCCACTGCGTCAACTAGTAGCCCAATAATCCTTTCTTCATTATAACAACTACCGTCTCAATGATTGATATCATCAAATTCACAAAACTTCCTGGAGAAAATTTGCAAATTTTTCGGAAATGGGAGAGGGCTTGTTCACCCATTGTTTGCACTTGAAAAGTTTTACGATTAGGTAGAAAGATTAGGATTTCTTAAATTTGGTTTGCTCTATAGAGGTATAAGATATCTTATACCTCGTGTTTATTCCAATGCCAAATGTGTCTTATATAACTGATTTGACGTTCATATTTGATATGGTACGTTGATATTTGACGCATCAAGTGCCCAGTTTTATCGCGCCAATTTATCTCTCATGTTGTTGGAAAGTTTGCAAGTTAACTTTTTTTTTATTTTTTGGCGGGGTTTTAATATTTTTTAAGATTTTTGGAAGATATAAATTTGGTTTTAATTTATTTTTTGTACGGAATTCATGAAACATTTAAAATATAAGAAATTGAGTTTCAAAACAGAAAAATGTTTAAATAATTATTATTTGAAATAATTATTACCGATTCTATCAAGAATGCGTCATCTTTCTCACCTCCCATATTCTTAGATTATGTTGCGAGTATGGTAGAATTTTAAGAAAGATATTATTCGCCAAGAAGTGTTAGAATAGTTTTAAAGCGATTGGTTCTTAGTTTCATTCTAAGAAGTTAATCAGGATGCAAGAAGCGGCCCAATAAAACCATCTAGAATTCACGAAATGAGAGACATTTTTTCCTTTTCGATCATGAAATCGGGAGATCTGATACATATCATTTGAGCGAAATTCAAGTGAGCATGGCTGGTAAGTTGTAATGCATCCACCATATAGCCCAAAATATGCATCAACAATCTGTCATTGGTTTCGAATTCTATAACGTGTCCTTGATGTTTTACATGAAAAATAAAATCCTAGCAAATAAGTCTGTGCGAATGAGTTCTATCAGTTATTTTGTTAAAAATCCGGTACATCCTAGATTGATAGAACCATGGAACTGCCTACAGAATGATAAACAGAAATCTCAAGAGTCCTTCACTGATATAATTTACTGATCAGTACACTGATAGCTTACATGATGACAATCAGAAATCTCGGAAGTCTCATATTGATAGAACTATGGAAGTACCAACAGAATGACAGGAATATTGGAAGTCCTACACTGATAAAAACTATGGAACTGCCTGCAGGATGCTAAACAGTGATCGAGAGTGATGATTGATCCAAGTTCTTTTCAATATAAGAAACGTTTAACCATAAAAATGATAAACAATCATAAGAATATCAGGATATTAGAACATTAGAGACAATTGGAATAATAGAATGTCCTTCCGAACACTCGAAAACGACCCGAAATCGCAGAATCCAAAAAAAGTGATTCTATATTATTTTTGAAAATACTTCTCTAGCAGTTTTGAAAATTTTGAATATGCAATTTGATTCCAGGAATAACAATGGTGGTTCTAGCGTAGGTGGTACTAACGAGGAATATCAACTATCTACATTAACAGCAATTAAAGGACAGCAATAAAGGATTTATCCGATATTAAGCAACCATTCCATTCGCTTGCCATATACTTAATTTTTATGTTAAATCCTCCATTTAAATGTTAAATTTCTTTTGTACGTTGACCAGATAAGAGGCTTGATTCAAGTCAGTTTAAATCATCACCACCAATGGCGTGAAAGCCTGAATCGACAAAATCTGCATAGTTTTTCAAATTCTATTTTGAATCGAGGATTTTGGCTTGCAATTTGACAGTTGAAGAAGCACATAGTTAGCGATATAAATAAAATAATGAATTAAGGATAACATAACTTACATATCAGGAAATCGGGTAATTGATCCAAATGTATTGGTGGAACACGATCATCTTCACAATTATTATTGACATTCGACAACAAATCACTTTTGTACATCATTAATTTCAGGAGTTCCATAATCCTGATCCTACACGATCATATATAAATAAATTTTGAAAGTCCTTCGTACTAATTATCGCAGATTTCTGTATACTTGTTATGTACAAAAACTATCACCGGTCATCTTTAAATTTTGAGTATGACATGAATATTCTCATTATAACATTATCAATGTCCTGTGGGTATAGTCCACGCAGTTTCACCGAATTTACATTCGTATTTAGTTCAAGCTAACGAACTTTTGCATGACAATGTTTACTTTAGTCACAGACTCCGTATTTCTAATATCACTGCCCATCAAATAAGTTGACGAATGGTAAACAGGAAAACAAAGAGGAAAATAAAAACAACAACTTACAACTACAAGTAACTAATTGTTTAGTTAATGTCTAGCCTAGCTAGTCCCGGGCAATACAAGAAGAAAACAGGAGAGAGTACTTTTGATGAAAAGGAGAGTCAATTTTTTTTTTAATTCTAGTCTACAGCCTAGACGAGACTGTATTCATGCGAAAGAGTCCTTGTTTTGTGTTCTTTATATTTCTATACATCTAGGAATTTGGAACGTAAATACTGTACTGTCTGGCTAATGCAAGCCAGCCGAGGATGAAAACGCTTTTCAAAAGGACACGGACGTTTTGACTGGCACTAAATAGCATCTAATGGTCTCTTATGAAAGCAAAGGAAGCCACGGTGCGTCACAATTTGTTCATATGATACGAAGCACCACTAGTTGACGTTGATAGTTTTTAAACGTTCTTCTTTTCTTATTTGTTTATCACGCGCGCACTCCGGGGTTGGGGGTTGTGAAGTATCCTTTATTGATTGCTACCACACATATGTCGGCTGGTTGTTGCCTCCACTTTACAACCGAATTGGATTCGGTTACCGGCGGAAGTGTGCCCCGACCCAAGTTTTCGCACTGATCCGTTCGCGATTTAACGTCTATTACCAACGAGATTTTCTCAGCTTTTCTTTTTCCCGAAGCGCGTAGCACGTTCTGCGGAACTAAACGTTTCACAGCTTGCCGTACACTGTTTGGCAGTAAGTACTCAACCACCTACTCAACTTGTGATGACTTCCAATTCCATTGAACCCCTTTTCGCTTGCCATCCCGCCATATGTGCTTGTTATCAGTATCAGTGACGACCCTAACATTTTGTTATGCGATAACAAACCGTATGTTGTTGGGAAAACCGAAGTTTTCCACCTATGGATTGGTGATTTCGCCAGCCCATATATTTCGTATGGGAGTGGCGAACAGGGTTGTTATCAAGCAAGCAACGGCTGCTAAAGTGTCGTTGCGGGTGGGTTGAAATTGTTGGACCGAATGCGCAAGAACATGATAACATTGCTTCCCCTTATATATCATGTATTCTTACCACGGCTTTCCGGAGGTGATAGGGTTCACAGTCAGTCACTAGTCCAGTTCGTCCGGATCCCCTTTGCAGTTGACGAGGGAATGGGATCCGGTGCGTTGCGAAAGTATTTACGAATATACATGGCTGGTGTTCATCGTCTACCACTGTCTCGACTAGCATTTTCTCCCCGTCGAAATGTATTTTTAGGCGTGTCTTGTATTTTGTATTGTTATGCGCTTTTCCGTTTCAGGGAATTGTAATCCTTTCAAGTGTCGCCCATTTTCAAGGTGGTGGAAGCAGTGGTAATAGTGATTGTGGTGGTGGGTGATGAAGGTCGGAACAACCCCCTCGAATATCTTCTATTGTATTGTATTTGGGAGGTTTAGTGTGTTGAGTTCAATTCGGTAGGCAAGTTGGATGGTGTTCGAAAGATCTTAAGGATACGTTTCCGGTTCTAGGTTGCGATGATAACAGGGTGTTGTATGGTCAAATTTCCTTTTTGTTTTCATGCCTTTTGTTTCGTCGTTTTTTTCCATCTTTTATTAAAGAAAACGTCGGATGTACATATTGTGCTGTATCAAAATTGTAGAATTAGCGAAGAATATTACTCGAGTGGCAGAATAATGATATCAAGAACTTTCACAGTCGTGCAAGAATAATCATTCAAATATAATTTTCATGCGAGTGTGACATATCTCCTAGAAAGCTTCTTAGTTTCTATTCGCAACCAAATTGGCGTTGACCAAATTTACTGCGATGTATTTGTCAGTTCTTGAGTAGTTCCTCGAAGGACGTGCAGAAGCCTAAGATCTGCAATCAGCCAATAATTTTATGATTCCAGCTTTTTTACTCCTCCAAGAACGCATTCTCAATAATAAATAAAATACTCATAAAGTAAAAAGTTCGATCAAATTAAAAAAGGGAATACAAGCAAAAAAAAATAAACCATCCTGAAATCCCGCTTCGCATATTTTGCTTTTTTGTTCTGTTGATGATTCTATTTATTCTACTCCCACTACCTTCACCGGAGTTTCTCCCACGATTCCTTCCTTGCATCTTTATTTTCTTACAACTCCAACTAATGATTTCTTAAAATAAATAATAAGAAATAAATTATTTTTTTTTGTGTTCCACTGGAATCAGCCAATTCTATATAAAACTTCGAAAAAGAATTGAATGGGAATGAGTGGAAAATTTCAGTTCTACGGCCTCCCCTAAAGCTTCATGGCTGCTATGTATCCTTTTGACTGTGCAGGACTATCGGTTCATAAACTCATGTATACCTATATGTATAGAGTTAGCATGGAGCATATACAACTACATACAGACAAAATGGAGCGCGTTGCTGTAAGCAGACCGCTACTAGTAGAGAATAACGAAAATATAAATGGCGGGGGTGGGTGGTGAATGAATAAGGATACCGGAGGATATCGGAAGACAGGTTTGATGTAGAGACAAATGTATAAGTTTGACGTGTTTTCCACCATTTTGCTGTGTGTGTGGGGGTTGTATCGCTAGGGAGGGTTTGTTGAATGTAAGGATGTTGTTCGTGTATGTACGTGGAACAAGCGATATGGAAGCGCGAACTATACATTGCTTGCTCCCCTTAGAAACTTGAAATGTTCATGTACACCAACCAAATACAAAACTGATGCCGTATTCTCGGGGTATTTGATGAATCCTGAACTTTAATAGCTTTAAACGGGCACCTTTAATAGGTGTAAATGAGAACAGAGCTTTAAGATATAAATAAATATGTTTTTTATGTTGAAGAGACCCTTTTTTTCCATCGATATTTTGAACTGGTAATGCTATTTTGATTTCGTTACATGGAGAATATTCTTCGGATATCAGAGGAATTTCGTTTTCAATAAGAACTGAGAAAATAAAGGAGAGCTCCTTTGATAAATTTAGGCTATAACTGGCATCTAGACGTACACATAAGGGAACAGTTTCTAGACAAAGTCAAATCATTTTTTGGACAGATCCAGACGTAACATTAAGAAAATCAATGTCTACAAGGACATGTACAGCCATTTATGCGAAGCAATTACAGACATAGAGCTTTGAATGAACTTTCAGAAGGCTTGCGTATATTATGTTGCCTAACTTTTTCAGGTTAAAAAAACAGATTTTCCTCATAAAACACAGAAAGCATTATGCATATTTTTTCAGAATTTGAAAGCTCAGCTAACCAGTACATGCAAAAAGTCTAGAAATGGTTGGGTCTTCTTAATTTTTAACTAAATGGTAGATTAGTGGAAGTTGGAATTTTAATATTGTATCTAATTAGACTCCCAACGAAGAAAACAGGAAGAAATCGTATAGAAACCAACAAAAAAAAAAATTAAATTTTAAGAGTTGGCTTTGTTGTTTTTGTTAAATTTAATTAGCCTAGAAAGAAACTGTTCGACACATTATAAAGGCAGTAGAAATTATCCTCAGTAACTATGTTGGAAAACTAATCATTTCTCATAATATTAAAGAAAATAAAATAACATTTTGTTATACGAAAAAACTCGAAAAATAATTTGATTAATTTCCCATTTATATCTTCGTTTGTGCCCAACAATTTTTTCTAGTTTTTCCATTTTTCTAGTCTCTTTCTTCGTATGTCCTTTGAGGAACTTCGAATTTATAGTTGTCCTTCTTTGAAACTACTTTGGTGGCACTGTGTCCTCTCTATTGGAAAAAAAGCATTGGGCATGGTCTGTATTTTCTATTTACAATTGCATCCTTTTTTTAAGGATGAGTGGAGTTCAGATTCTTCTATTGGTAGTTCTGCATCTTCATTTCAGAGTCATACACCCAATTTCCATCTGCATTTGGATTTTTGGCAATGAAAATCTGGTCTGCTTGAAGACAATTCTTGAATAACGTGCAAACTGAAACATGCTTTCATGTTCTTAATCAGTTTTTCAGTTTAAAGTCTTGGAAGAAATATGCCCTAACCATTTTAGGCGTTTTAATTATCGGTTAAAATGCTTAGCATGGGCCCGTCAAAGATGCTAATTTATTCGTTGAACTCTCGAATATTTATTTGTCTGCTTACAAAATAATTGTTTGCCACTTTTTGAACGTCTGGCGAGGTCGATTGGCATCCCGACCGCCGCTTGGAATCTCTCTCCAATGGAATCATTACTGTTTTGAAATCGCTTATGCATCTTCATAGCATTAGTATATAATCTTCAAAGTTGCTATATTATCGTCATACACTGATTTTAACATTTTTGAGCTTCATTGGCATTTGTGTGGTAATTGAAACAAAACTTAATTTTGTCGCGTTGTTCAAAATCTATGATGAGTGACAGACGCAATAAACTCCAACAGCTTTGGATGCTGACTAACGTATTCAACTGTCAGACTGCTGTCTGTTTGAGCGAATGAAGTTATTGAACGACTCCTATGAAATGGATATCAGCGTCAGGTTTGGGTTTAAAAATATTTTCACTGATTTTTCTCTGGCCTCGGACTTATTATTGTTAACTTTGATGACTACTTTTACTACTATGCACTATGTAATACTTCTCATTACCATTGATTCTTGCTGAAATAGGGATGTCTGACTTGAAGTTGCTACTAGTCTTGACCAAAGGGGTCTAGTCCGAAATTATGTGACAAACAGTTCCAGTCTAGATTCTCAGTCTGACAGAGGAGGTGCTTAGTCGGCAGTCCAGTTACCACTGGGAGTCTGGCTTTCAGGGCGTAAATAGCTTACCCCCCAAACACAAAAAAAAAATTATTGCAACTAGTCCTGCGATTAGACTCCTGCATAAAAACGAGTACTTTTCGGGCTATAAATATAAAATCTTATTCAATCTATAAATAGCTTATGCTTATCATTATTGAATGACACTCCTTTGATTGGATAATTGTTTGGTTTCAGGTCGATTCATCAATGAACTTAGTCACCCTTGCATGTTTATTTCTAAAATACTATACATACATGTAAGGCAGTTTCATGCTGTCCCACATATCACAATAATAATTACTTCCGAAAGTAAATGAAAAAAAAATTCAGGAAAGAGCTTTCACTTTTTTGGTGGAGTTTACAGAACCTTTCAACTCGCTCTTTGTCTTACAACAAATCCTTACGGTCGAGAATAGTAAATAGAGTACGTCAACAAGTCATAAAGTACGCTTTTGAAAAATAGTTAAGGCACTGCCGGCACTCTAAATTAAAGGGGTTAATCCTAAATAAATAAAATAAATTATTTGTTTGGTGTTTGTACTTATAGTTCTTTTTCAGTACATTGCAAGAATTTTTGTATAAGCCCGGGAAAGTTTTGTATATTGTCTGATTATACAAAGATCTCTTTCACCCTTGTTGAACATTTAATCCTTTATTTTTTTTAAATACAAAGTGGTCAGATCACTACAAAACATCAAGGAGCAAATGATTATGGCATGAGAAATCAAGGTTAAAACACAAAACCTACAATTAATGCTTACACGTTACTCCCATGGCGAACATAAATACCCGTTGGTAATTAGATAATAGGAGTCAGATATGAACATAAAGGATGACCACTTACTAAACGTTGAAACGTGTTTTTATTTAGCCGTCTCCGACTAGCTCATTCGGTTTCCTTTTGAATATGCAGAAACCTTAAAAGCCTTTGGATTGATGTCGTGCGTTAACGTTGATGAAGTTAATGGAGGCTAAGCACGCAAAGGATATTCAGAGAACAAGGAACACTATCGTGGGTTACTTGACTCAGGCGGTGTGCTGATTGACGTGAAAAAGGATATTCAAGTAGATAAACTCCAGGCTCGAATTAAGAAAGTACATTCATGCTCTTCTAAACATAAATAGCGCAGATGAATCTATTGGATTATTCTGGTACTCTTAAATGTTTTAATGAGACGAATCCTTAACACTAGATTACTTTCGAGATCAATACATTTTCGAATAATTACAATATTAATTCAGCTCAATTACAATAGGATCACATCCTCTTAACGTATCTATACCATATGCCATGGAAAAAAACTTCTGTTGAAAAGCTAACACTCGACTCCATCAACAATACACATCCCATATACACTTGTCACCACTCCACATGCACATATGACGCAGGACTTTCTAGCTGACTGATATTCTTCAAGTGCACTAATTTGTTTGTTGTTCCGCTCAGATACTCTAAATAGAGCGATGACAATGGAATCAGGGACAAAATGACAATCAACATGCATGCATCGCGACAGGATTTCTTTTTTGAAAACATCTGACAGACATTCGGTTTGTATAGACGAGGGTAAGACTAGGAGGAAAAATATTTAAGTCATTGTTGTTTGCAAAAAGGAAACCCCTTCGTTCGTTCATGACCCATAAGAATAACAAGTGCGATACTTAGGACGCAGCATTAAAGGACCTCACTTAAGAACCAACCGGCAAAACATTAAATAGAGTAGTCTACTTATGATATCGGTCTGTTCTGTCTCCGGGTTGGTTGACATGGTTGATTCATATGTTATGTTTACAAGAGTTTGACTGTGAAAATCAATTCAATAATCTAAAGTAGGATATAAACGTATCCTGCGATAAATATGTTACCGAAATTATTCGGTTTGAGTTGATAGCTTCGGATGTAAGGGAGAAGATTGCCAACAGATTTCATTGATGGTGAGTGAATACTGTTTTGGCTGACTTGATCAGGATATTAAGGCTTAATGCATTCGTGTATTAAGTATTTAGGGGTGACATTAACGGATTTTGCACGCATTCTTTAGATGAGGCTATTTAAATGGTGTAGTAGGATTTATTAATGATTTACTTACGGTGAATGACGATTTAGGGTAGCAAAGGCAGTATAAGTATAAAATGTTTAACTTTTATTATTGCTGGGAGGTAAGAGGATTATTTTGTCATTTTAAAATGAATTCAGGATATTTTCTATCAAATCATTTTCTGAATCTTTTCTTTTCTTTTTCTTTGAATCTTTTCGAAAAGTGATTCTAGTTCTCCAAAAAGATGACTCTACCACACCTTAGAGACGAATCTGTAATCAGACCAATCATTATTAAGGACATTGTCATACGTTTCGAAAAAGAGGCTGGTCTATTTAATCCTTGTGGGCCGGACTGTTAGTGAGACAAGTCGACTGGACTATTGACAAAACTTTTCGCGATTTTCGCGAATTGCACGCGAATTTTAGCAGGGAATGTTTGGCAAATCACTTGGACGTAGACCTATTTTGTTTTCTACTCGGTGGCACCTTCAGGAGAAGGGAATACAGTTGTTATCTAATAAAATGGACAGAAAGCGTTTATTGTAAAAATAACCTTTATTCCCTAAGCCACGAATAGTGATCGAAGATGCCATGTTTTATGTGCAAAAGTGTCGTGCGACCCAGCATTTTATCTACTAAAGTATCTGAGGAGAGGTCTTCTATGTTTTCTCACCAAGATTTAAACGGTATCTCACGGCTTTTCACATGTGAAGAAACTGTGGCAAGCAACATCCATGATTTCCTGACAGCAGGCTGGATTCAACAAGCACTCTGGAAAATCCAACATATTGTATATAAACCTCATAATACTCATGCGTGCTGAAGTGCGATGTGAGGTAATAATCCGTCTCATTATGCCACAGATAAGAATAATGTCACGGATAAAATTCAATCGAGTTGAATGACACGCTTGTACATCCTATCACAGATCTAGAGTCCAATCCGATCAAAATTTCGAATTTGGAATTTTGAGACCGAGAAATTACTGCTATTTCACTGGTCACAGAGTTAACTGCGCTTGGCAATTTAGTTTCAACTGTAGCATTGTTTGACTTGTTTTAAACGTCTCAGAGAGCAGACATCTCTTAAATGGTATAGATCCATTATAATCCCTATCCACCAAAAAGTAGACAAATAAATTGTGAAAATTATGGAGATATATCACTACTCTACTCTGTGTAACAAAGAAATATTTTAATAAGCTGCTAGAACGTAGAATTGTCGAATAGCGCTTAATTTCTTTGTTTATTTTTCATATCTTTGAGGTATGATATAGAAGTTTTGTGAACTGCTTAGAGTTATCCTATCGGTTTTCTTATATTTGATGCATCTGTTTCGTCGTTTTATGTCTGTTTTTATGAATTTCCCCTCTTCTATTGACACGTTAATTTTCAACGTCAAACCTATTGCTAAGAAGTATTAAAGCTGTTACAGAATCGTCGCTTCTCTTTCAATCAGTCTTGCATTAATATTTGAGAGCATTGAATAAGTTTTAACTGTATATTCGAGAATATTGAAACAGATTACTAAATTTTACGTAGCCGAAGTGAATTTTTCGTGAAAACTAAGTTTAGAAACAGACAGCAACTTTACGATACAAACACAAACTGACTCTAAGCACAGTTTATATTGTCATAAAATAAGTTTGAACCTTGTCATTTTGACGAGTTTTCAAACTTATTTTATGACGTCTACGATTTATTTGTTTCCACCTGATGCCATCTATAGGAAAGTGACAGAAGCAAAGTTGTTAATTTTTTATTGCTGAAATTTTTTAATGTTTTATTGAATATTGTGCGATATAACTCGAGGATAGTTACAGAGCTTTATTTGCAATACCTAATGGAGCGTTTTGAGATCTGAAATTTAATGGCTCCTTACATGTGGAGATGTGCAAATTACCAAATTCTTAGTCGATTTAATGTAAATAAAAACTACATCCTCTTTTTCTTCCAAACAATGCAACTACGAATATTTCAATACAGTTCACTACATACATCGTTGACTGACCTATTGCGACAAGTTTTACAAATGTCTTAACAAATCACCGCATCCTTCACCCATATTCTGACTACCATGCAATCCTTGGTAAATCCTGATTGCTCTATTGCCAAGCTTAAAATATTAATCACCCCTCTATTAGTAAAAAAGACATAGCGCCTCGTTCCCATAGCAATAAAAATCAATTATAACCTCAAGGGATGACAATAGAAAAAAAGGATAAAGATTCATTCACATTCTCCGGGGCATTAAACTAAAAAAAAAATACCAGGCCGACCAATTTCATTCTTCCATGCATTTGCCACCACCAGAAAGGACCAAGTAGAAAGAGCAGATTACTTTTTATCCCATATGAATATTTCATGGATTGTATCGTCAAGTTTAACCATGTGACACTATTTTCGCACTCAATTACTTACATTAGTGTTAACAAACGTTTTAGTGATACAAAATCCGCTCGCACAGATGCACAAATACAAAATGCTAAGTCCTGTAAACGTTTCATGTACGACAGTTCATGTATGAAAAGGGAATATGAAGTATATTGGCAAGATTGTTGTGACCCTTCATCTCTCACCCTTAAGAATGGTCATGAACATATAATACACTTGCCAAGGCATGGATTAGACCAGAATCTTGTTTTTGTTGCCATACCACGAGTATAGTATCCATAGCTTGGTGACAAATATTTAGGGATGAAATAGTTAGATATATGACTTTGGTGTAGTGAAATATCTTAAAGTTAATTTATTCATGATTTTAACTTGAACAGGCACAGTATGTGCTAATGAAAATGTTATAGGAATCAAGTTTTGGGCTTTTAATTGACACGATTAAGGGCCCTTGAAAGTAAAGATAAATTTTTGATAGAATTATGCATAAAGTATGTATAAATGAAATGGAGAAAAATCTAGACTGAATAGGAGGGGTTTAATTGTGCTAAAAAAAGGAGCCTCTTTTAGCCTCTTTTCGCTTATTTTCCTAATGTTTCAGGGACATGAATACCCCATGTCAGAGGTCAGACGTGCTTATCGTATTTGCAAAAGCTCTGGAAACAAGCAAAATCGCTGATAGAGATGCTGGGTTGATTGTTTTTCTATGCAGCTTCCAAGATACTTCCTACATTGAGGGTGCCACGGTTTGGCAAGGTTGTAAAAAAATCAACAAAACTTGGACCATGGGATTCCATAGAAGGCAGCCCGTTGTATCCACATCCACGACCAATCGACTATCCACCATTTTTTTATTGCAAATTCAGCACTTTAGTTCTAATCGATTTACTAGCAAGTTTATGTTCTGTTGACTTTAAAAGACTTGACAAATCCAGGACCCAGTTGCAGTACTTCAGTTGGAACTCCTTCCTTTACAGCGCCCAACCGCTTTTTCAATGTTTGCATCATTTTTCGTGCAGCTCTTCAATATTGATGCGTGGGCACTCCTTGGGTTTCCCTCGTATAATAGATTAAAAGGAATTGGATGCACATGTATACAGTGCTTGGAACAACTTTATCCTTCTTCGTTAAACCCACAGATCATCCACTTGATCACACGACCAGAATCATACCTAATTTGAGCTGTGCCAGTTTTCAGATACGTCCGGCGACTATTGTCACTACGTCATCCACAGTGCTAATAAACTGCTAGTCATATGGCACTGGTACGTGCATCCTGAATAAGCTGTTTATGCAAGGTTACTAATAGATCTGGGCGAAGAATGAAATATTTCTCGACCCATTTTTTACCGACCCCCTTTTATAACGTAGATAAGCTTCCGTTTCTTGAAGTAATCATTCAATATTATTATTACATTAGATATCTGAGTTCTTTGAAATTTTTCAGAGCGCTGAGGGTAGTTATCTACCTGTCAGAATTGAGGGCGTGCCTCGTATCGAGGGTAGGAAATAGTACAATAAGCCTTCAGTAGTCCTAGGAGTCTTCTGCAAGCGAGACCATGGTCATCCGTCCCGGATTGCACCGATAATGGATAGCGTAGCTCTGATACCGTACAACAAAGGATATAAATCCCCTGCAGCTTGATCACTTTAAGGGTGGCTTTTTGCATGCATAACGGCCCATATGCAGTTCATAGTGGTATGATCTTCCTAGCAATAACATACCAGGTCAAAACAAGAATATGAGGTGAAATTTTGTTGGAAATATTCCTTTTATAAAGTCCTCAAGCTGAAATGAATCACAAAAAAATCAAAACCAAAATCTTTGACCAAAAAAAGCAAACATTTCTTGTAAAACATACTGTCAAACTATAACACCGTATATGTAAATAATATATGAAACCACCAATTCAAATGCAACCAAAAATAGAAAAAAATACTGCCTTTGCATCGTCTTTTCAACTTTTTCTTTGTAACAATATTCCATTCTATTCAAAGGGAAAAGCAACCCCAAAGGAAACTGTAGTTGGCCAATAAATTTTACTTACATACAAAGGATAATCCAGATGGAATATATTACTGAGTTAATATATGAAGCGAAATTACATAAGTGAATATATTAGCGTGATCAGGGTGTGGGACGTGACATATTTGATGCAAAGTGTATTACATAAATTTTAGGGTAATAAACTTGCGAATTTTATGCAGATGCATACGAACTATTTAGGATATTTCATATTATAGAACTTAATTTAATTGTTATGACTGTTAACGACTGTTATACTTGACTCTATGTTAGACAATTATCAACATAGAGCCATGTGTGGAGGAAAAGTTAGTAATAAGATAAATTAAGTCGAACGGTTTGCGTAAGAAGGACATTTATGAATGAGCTAAATAGAAGGGCCCTAAACGAATACCAGTTACCTTTTAAAATGTAAATCAAGGATATCAATAGGAACGAAAGGATAGAAATCAAAAATAAAATTGAAATCTACCTGAGCAACTGCACTCAATAAAAAGTATTAAAAATTTATCTACTTAAAATAAAAATTAAATCAATTTCTTCAAAATTACTATTACTCAAAATCTACTATTTTCCATGTTACTTAATTTTATTTCGGATAAACATTTTGATTTTAATTCAAGCCACTTGAATTTGTCCATGTCCACAGTCCTAGAACAGACTTGATCCCACGGTACAAAGTCCTTTTAATAGCAAAATAATACAGCAAAGATACTTTAGTTTACTTTATAAAAGAAATCACAAAGGGGTATTTTCTCCAAAATATTAGAAATAATTCCTGTTTCCTGCTTATTTCTTAGTTAATTGCAAATCTGACTTAATCGAAGGTTATTGCAAGAAATTCAATTTTACGTCAAATTATTTTTTTTTTAGGGTTGGCGGTGAAGGCTTTTCATGTTCTGAGTGTCAGACCCCCGGTGGCAAACAGACTACCGACTAAACACCTCCCCTGTCACACCGAGAAGCCTGGAACTGTTTGTCACATTACTTCGGCCTTGGACTAGGCCTCATTAATCATCGCTTAGCGGCGGCTTCTGGTAAAGGGAAATTCCTGTTTCAGCACGGATGGATGGGAAGAAACTGGATTGCTGTCAAAGAGATCCCGCTTCCATCTACGTGGCCAAGTGCTCCATGATGCCCTTCTTTATAAGGATAACTTTGCATACGTAATGCCAAACGCAGTTCCGATTGTCTTTTGATTGCATAATTTTTCCCGTTACGCTTTCTGGAGAGAGCCCTCTTATTTTCTCCGAGAGGTGCGAACGAAGTCTTGTCCATCTTGCGCACGTAAAGACCATGTGGTAAACGTCATTTGTCATCGCCGGGCAGAACAAGCAAGCTTGGGACGGTGCCTTTCCCATCTTATAAAGGTAAGACTAAAAATATCCGTAACCACTGAGTAGTTGTGTCAGGTTATAGTCAGGCTCAGCATGAATTCTGTAGAACCACGGTTCCAAGTCACTGATAAGCCATGCAGGTCCAATCCGCAGAGCTCATCGCCTCTGTACCTGTGCGAAACACCTTCAGTACGACTCCTTGATAAGAGCGTCAACCCAGACTTCAGAGCCATAGAAGAGCACTGACTACATTGCACTCATAAGTAGTCGTCTCTTACTCTAGGTTGTTCCCCCCGTGTTGGCCATAAGGCGACTGAGCGCTGACACTCCCGCAGCAGCCTTATCCGCTAACGCTCGAACCTGCACGAAGTAGTTTATCTTCGAGTCAATCATGAATCCAAGGTTTTTTATGGATTCCTTTAACTCGATGATTGTTTCTCCGACGAGAGAATAGAATATCTCCGAATATCCGAAAGAGAATAACTCGAGGGATGTGCTTCATGGTCCGTATGACAAACTCGGTCTTTTCAAGCGATTCACAGCCCACAGCCTGTTATCCACTCGCTCACTCGACGCATTATCGCACCCAGTTGATTTGCGCCTGTTCGACAGTACGTCCGGCAACTAGTACTGCCCCATCATTTGCGTAGTCAATCGGAGGTAACTCCTCCGGTAACTATAACCTCAAAAGCAAACCGCACGAAACATTCCATAGGTCCGGGCCAAGAATGGAGCCTTGCAACACCCCTGATGTTACTACCATACTTCACCAACTCCCCGATGTGTCGTAGATAAGCTTCTGGTCTTTGAGATAGTCCGTCAATATCCGCGTCAAATACTTCGGCACCCTGAAATATTCCAGAGCACCAAAAATATCTGCCCATCTAGCAGAATTGAAGGAATTCCCCACGTCAAGTGTTACAAACAATACTATTCGCCTCGAGTGGTGATTGTGGGCTTCTGCCCACCAGACCGCATTCATCAACTTTGTTATTCCATCGATCGATGGTGGATCGGCCAGCCTTGAACGCATACTGCTGAGGGGATAGATCCTCGGATAGCCTCCCCAAGTCTCTCGCTGATGAGCCTCTCGCGCACTTCCCCGGTGGCGTTCAACATACATAAGGGCCGATATGAAGATGGTTGCTCCGGATTCGCGTTCCCCTTGCTGATCAAGAGAAGCCTCGTCTCTTTCCAGCAATGTGGGAACACGCCCTGCTGCAGGCAGCCGTTGAATGTGCTGGGCAACATGTCAGGGAAAAGCTGATGTGTAAGCTGCATCACTTCCACTGGGATATCGTCAGACGATATTTTATATAACTTAGTTTTTTTTTAGTCAGATTTTTAATAACTTCACCACCCCTTCCACCTCGATGGCACTTAAAAGTGGACGTTCTGCTGGACTTTCTCCGTCTGAAACTTTGGGTCGGCCGGGATGCACAGGATGCACAACCTCGAACATTTTATTTGATTCAAGCACATGGGGCCTCCGTGCGGCTCCTAATTTCCGCACAGAAAGCTTGTAACCCAGGGCCTACGGGGCCCTGTTGATGTCCTCAACAAGCTGGGGCCAGATAAATCGACATACGGAGGAGTTTTCTAGCCAACTTGTATGCCAGCATTCGGGAATGCGACTCATCTCAATCACTTGAACGTTGGGCTTCGCGGTGAAATCTGTGACATTTTCTTCGCTTTTCAGCGGTTTCTACTGACCACCACTACACAGAAGACTTATCGTGTTGTGGCCGTCGCCTAGGCATAGAGCAGTTGAAGGCAGACTTAATGAGTCTCACAGTGGAGTTCACTATGCTTTCAGTTGAGACTCCTCTCGTCACAGTCATGGGTCATCGCTCATTAGGTATGATGCAAACGCGTCAACATCCATTTTAGCAATGTTCCAACGTACACTTGTTGGTAGGGTTTCTACGCGTCGAGAAGCGCGAATGCCAATTTCTATATCAATGTACTGGTGATCGCTCGCAGAGTATTCCTCGAGTACCCTTCATTTGTGTATACTAGACACTAAGGACTTCGAAACAAATTTCACGTCCGGAATGGTTCCCAAGCAGCCTCACCATTGAAAGATTTTTATGACCAGTTCCCTCTTAGCCAACATTTCTAGGATTCGCTTTCCTCTTGAGTCTGGATGAGTCATTCCCCATTCTACAGCGTTGGCATTAAAGTCGCTACCCAAAAGGATTCGGCCTCCCGAGCTCGAGACAGCGTCCTCCAGGTCTTCGAGCTTGCTCTGCAGGAGTGAAATTGGCTCAGTCGGCGTGAATTAGACGCTTAAAATGTTATATCCGCACACTCAATCAACACAAAGCCATCATCGCCAGAAAACGTCCGAACTGAGAGTAGAGCGCTATCCCTCGCCCAGATACTTCAAATTATTGGGAATCTAATGCGTAGGAATTAAAGGAATAAGTTCTATTGAAACCCCAGAAGCGATGTACTGAAGATAACGTCAGTAAGATATCTCCTTTTGACTGGAAATACCTAAGAATATAAGCGAGTGGAGCTTCAGAAGGCCCTAAAGAAGGAACTCTTCACATGGCTCAATAAGCATTTTGCAGTAAATTTCAGGATGATGAGTCCCACTGTCTTTTTACTGGTGGTATCAGTAACATTTAACATTCCTTCGAATATCTGAGGGCAACCGAAGCCAAATATTTCTCTGAACGAAGGATTCCGTTTCGTGCTCATGAAATAAGAACTGCAGCTAACCAAAATTGTATTCTAAGATTCCTTATTGTGTTGAAAAATTGAAGATTTTGGTAGTTTGTCAGGTTTAGGCAGGCATTAAGTTGAATTAATTAAAAAAATCCTCCAATGTTTATGCCAGATCTACAATACAATCCTCAGTCTCTTCAGCCAAATTAAAAACAAAGCGGTCAGCTTAATCCTTTCGAGAAAATCCATAGAAAATTTCATCGAAATTCATCAAATCGATTGGTATCATTCTTTTTGCTCTTCTCCTTATAACTTTTTGTATTATTATTAAATTTTAAAAAGATGCAAATTGTCTGATAACTCATTCATATCACATATATTGTTATTGTTATCTTTTTGAAGAAAATCATATACTATCGTCAGTGGAACGATCCATACCAAATGTACTCGCTTACATCTTGCTCAACAGTGAAGGAGAGAAAGAATAAAAACTGAAAGAAGTCATCATAGATAAATCTAAAACAGCACTAGATTCTCGTTGTGTTAACATTGTTTTTAATTGACTCTGTGTGAATAGAACATGTTTACATTATTGTGTTTCAGCTACTCGTTACCGCGAAATTTTAATGAAAAAACATGTACATATGTACAGGATGAATTTCCGCATTGTTTTTTCATGTCGTTTGAATTCCATCATCTGAATTTTGGAAATTCCCGAATAAATGATTCTTTTTTGGGTTCTCGATGAATTCAAACGAAAGAGAGGAAATTTATCCATTTGATGATGATGCTGGCTGATTGTATGGTAGATAATTCGATGTGCAACCATTAGCTTATTCTTTAAGGACGAATCTCAAAAAGTTGATTAATGCCAATGTATTTGACTCAACTGGAAATGTTTGAAATGGTTTTTCGGAACCAGTTGGAGCAACTGCTAGATTACATTCCCAATTACATACTTTTACACGACCCTTCCTCTTGAAAGGATGTTAAATCAGACTCCTGTTTCAATCGTAATAACTCAATATGATAGGTTGGCCTGAAGGATAATAATCATTATAATGAAAGCAAATTCCCCAGAACGGCATTGCATTTTCACCCAGGATTAGTATAAAACCTTAGACACAAATACGGTGGGACTGTACAATGATCTGAATCCTGAATAACGGTATCAGAGTGTATTCGATTCTATTCAGTTGGCACAGACTAAATCAGCATCCTTCCATTCCTAAATCCATAGCTACCAAGTCAATGGTTGTACATGAACGTAGCCAAAACTAAAAGTATCTTTCGTTGTGTACAAGAGCGAAAATACTTTAGCTGCTCGCCAGTCTGTTACGTACGTTTAGAAAGAATAGTCATGTTAGAGGGTTTTGTTACAGGATAATAACTACTGACTATATGACGACTAGAACGACTGACAGTTTGAATTGTAAAAGGGATGAATGATAAAATCCAAACGTTGTACAATTTAGCCCTTGTGGAATATTGGGTTGGTGTAGCAGCCAGAAATTTTGGACTTTTTCTATTTATCCTTGTACACGTTTGGGTTGATGTTGTATGTATATTTATATTTATTGCATGAAATGGATATCTGTGGGATTAAATTCTATCAACTTTGGGGGCTTCCATTCCACTCTTTCCAACGAGAGATATTCATTTTGAGAGGGTGCATATCTCTCACCCTATTTATACAAATTTGTTGAAAAGGATAACTAGCACTTGACTTGTTTCATATGTTGAAAGGTTTCTAAATAAGGTTTCAATGTCTTTCTTTCAATTTCTCGGACGGTTTTTTGGCCTACAAATGATTGGTCTATTTTCGTAAGACTTCTTGATCATTGAGTAAGCAGATATAGAAGATGATATCGAAAGGTCTAGAGTATTTACATTTTTTGTTGTTTACAGGATACAAGCGGGTGGATAGTGCTGAAAAAATTGAAATACATTTCGTTCAAAGGTTACAATCTTCGGTCCGGCTATGTAATTTATGCGAGTAGGTTCGATATTTATGAGTATCAGAGTATTTTGTAAAGAAGGAAAATGTAATTTAAGGTTCGATTGAGTTAAGGAAAAAGCTTTTATGCCAACTTTGAATGATGATTGGATGTTGGTCATTTGAGTTTGTTTCGAATGTTTCAAGGAGTCAAATCAATCGGGACTATCGAAAGTAATCAGATTGTATTATTATTTTGATTGATGAACTTTGAATGTGATTTTTATATTTGCAAGAAGTAGTAGATGATGAAAGTTTTCCTTTTTCAGAGAATGATTCCAAGTTTTTCACGAAGAAGGAACCAAGATAAGAGAAAAAGCAAGAGGAAAATAAATAAAGAATCCTTTAGGAAATGTAGGCTAACGATTCCATGAGCACGTTCATTTGTTATTTATTCTAATTTCTAATGGTATTCACAGCGAAACAGTTTTAATTCAGTTTCAGTTTTCAATCAAAAATTATAATTAAAACAAGAGATTATTTCATTTTTCCGGAAGGTAAAGGTAAAAGTATGGGTCTTGCGACTTGCAAAAAAAAAAAAAAATTTAAAGCAGAAACAAGCTTCAGTGCCGAAACAATTGTAAGATATTTGCCTCTATTTCGCCACAATCATCCATTGTTCTTGCTATAAAGCGTGAAAATTCGTTTGGAAATATCGAAATGTTGGTCCTTGACATTGATCCTTGACACGCAACGATTGGATTTTATTCTTTGAGTAAAGTCAGGAATATCATTGCATTCAGCTTGGATGGCTGGAGTCAAAAGTTCAATGCATACTTAAAGGACAACGAGAAATTAAGTGTCTCTATAAATGCATTCATGATATGCGTTTTATATCCTTGTTCTCTGTTTTTCCAAGCTATGTGAACGAGTCTTTACAAGCCTGAAATTTATTTAAACATTATCTTACAGTTTGCAGTTACAATTTTTTGAATTTTTCACTACATTAGACTGGTAAGCAAATATTAAACCCTTGGTAGCTATTTTTCTTGAATCGTGATAGCCTTTAAAATGATTTTAGGACATTATCGGCTAGGATAACAATTGTTATTTATTTCAATACAAAATCAATAACAAACGTAGTAACTTGATTAAAGGTGATTTGGATGACTTTCCCAGCTTTATCAGTGCGTTTGTAACCTCAGACAAAAACCTCGGATTGTTCTTTCTATCTTACTCTGGTTGGTGATGATCAGATTATTTGCAGAGTTCCGGTAGATTGGTAAGGAGGTTTGAGTTTTTCGGGCTTTTCGAGTTACGTTGAAACTACGGCCACATGATTCCTTGAACTATGACCGATACCTATGCGACCTGTCCAATTTGGTAGGTAGGTAGTACAATACTTGGTGAACAAACGAAAGTCGGCAATATTTGTTTCCTTGACCTCTGTGCGGAAGCAGACCTTTGAATAACTTTGCATTCATATGCACTCCATCATGTATTTGACTGCGCAGAACGATTACCAATCATTGATAATCATATTTGGAGAAGAAGATATTATTGGAAGCAGTATGCCCTGCTATTTTTGTTCCGAAAACTAATAACTAGTTTCAATAAACTATTTATGCTTCTTGCAAAATATTCCTTGAGATATACTCCCAAGTTCTTTCAATTAAATGAAATAACGAAATCCTCTGTGAATGTTTTTCCAGTTAGGGTACGTTGTTTTTTTTCAAGTCATAGGTAAGTTTTTCTTATAATATGCGTTCCTAGCTGATTGTTGCTATAACATGAATTTTAATCTATGTCACTATGAAAATGTATTAAAGCTATTTAGGGTGATTTTAATAGTTTTTAGTCTTGCTACTATAAGCAATCGTTAGTTTATGTCCTTTTGAATTTATTTGCATGAAACATCGAATCAATGTCTTCTTTCTGCTGGGCTATTAATCGAACGCCAGGTTGGTTATCTTTGTAATGCTCTTAGACTTATGTCGAAAATGATGACAATGATTTAACTTGAGCATCTATTTTGTTCCACGATTTCCGTGCGTTTGTCATTCGAGGCAGGAGGAGTTAAGCATTTCAGTGCTAAGGATTTTGGTTATATTTAATTAAAATTGCTGTAATAAAATCGGATTAATTTATTACATATTACAATGTTAATTTTTGACTAACGATAAAAAACAAGACTGAACGCACGAACAACCCTCCCCCACCGGGCGCTTAACGCAGACTGACGCAATCGTCGACATAGCGACGAACCGCGCACTAAAGGTCAAGCGCGCTCGTCGCTATGTCGACGAATCGCAACGAAACGGTTAATGGAAAAACGGACATAAGTGGATAAATTCATTGAAAGCTGCATTTTTTGTGGTTCACGTCGAGACCCAAGTAAACCTCACCCAACACCTACTCTGTCAATCTGAGATCCGAGTCTGGAACCATGTAACATATTGTTTTGCAACTAGGACTCATTTCTCTGCGTCCTCAAAGGTAGTTGCAATCTCATTTTTAACGAAAGGAAAGGTGTCCTGTAAGACAATTTTTAGGCCTTCTTGAGCATAATCTACCACGTCATTCCGTTCCAAGTATTTCTTTAGCTGTATTTTTTCGAGGAAAGGCTCTGGTTTTCTCCCGGAGGGGGGGATATAAAGCGTGAAGACCACCTTTCCTTTATGTCGGACTCACAGAGCTGTTGAAAAGAAAGGGTTATCTTTCATAGAGACTACTTTCCTTCTTTGTTGATTTTTATGCTGGACGCTTTTTTGCTTTCTTTAGCGAGAAGGGTACCGTTAAATACCATATTACCGTTAAATACCATATTACATTGACCGTTAAATATGCATATGCAGTTCCTAAAGAACAGTTTATTTCTGTACTAGCACAAACCATTTGCCGTGTAGCTCCTTACTGAGAGCGGCATCCCATAGTCATGACCCATAGAGTAGAATACAAGCTGAGCTTGGATAAAACTGAATACTTTGAAGCTAGGGTAGTAGTAGTAGTGGTAGTAGTAGTAGTAGTAGTAGTAGTAGTAGTAGCAATAGTAGATGTTGTTATAGTGGTAATAGTAGTAGTAGCTGTAGTCTGATAGTAATAGAACTAGTAGCAGAAGTAGTTATTGTGTGTATATATATTCGTTATATTGCTTGCGTAGAGCTCCATGCGAAAAGTGAATTATACAGATTAATTTTTATTTTCTGCAATATTTCCTTTAAAGCTTCCATCACAGGCTCCATTGTTTTCTGAAGAGTAATCTATTTGGATCAGGATTCTAGTAAAAGGATCATGGTCTTTAAAATTCATGATTATTTCTATCGGAAGATTTTCATTGAATAGAGCATCAAACTCAATTTTAGTATAATGAAAAATATTTTCTTATGTGTTTTTCCTTTCTTTTCTTATGTATTTTTATCGCTCCTTCAACTGGGTTATTGGAAAAATACAACTATTATCATAACATCGTCGCAACCCAAATTATTTCAATATGAGAAGGCAACAAAATGTACGAACAAAAAACAAACAAACAATAATTGTTGTTTTTGGTTATTTGACACAATTGGGGCGCATAGCATGAATTGCTATCAGATTGTCGCATAGTTTATTTCACAATTCACTCAGAATCATTCGAGGACGATATCAGGACATGGTTTCTGTTTATTCATTTAGATACAATTGCTTGTGACTGTTAGATGTAGTAAAATGTTGTTCAATTTTGCGATTGAAGACAAGAAAATTAAAATAATAAAAACAAAAGACTCAACTAGAATAAACAGTAAGGATATTTGGATCCTGACGTATATTATGATTGGTGAGGATATTTGTGCAAGCTATATGGCCTAATGGTTTTTCAGCGTGTCAAGACAAACTGTTATTCCCAAAAACTGTTAAACTGTTAATCCCAAACACAATGAATCCTTGTTGTAATTTGGGCATTCTGTGTGTTCAGCATTAATCGCTTCCAAACCACTTCACAGGGAGGAATCAACCAAGGCACATATTTTTACTGGAATTATATTTCAATTTGATTTGTCCTCTTTATTAATTTTATCCTCGTGGCTCGAAATGATTTCAGTATTCAAAACCTTGTAGGTCCTTTTCTTTGCTTAGCTAAAATGAAGCTTAATGAAATATTCAGCACTGAGTGGAATGGAAGCAAATTTGGGGCGAAGACTGCATATCAGGTTGACTACAATTTGCTATTCCCTGCCCTCGTATATTCTTTCTCTTTCTACTAAAATAGGCTGCAGGATCGTTTACGTGGAGAAGGATAACTGGAACGATTAGTCTGTCTTTAAGTTGAAACTGATTTATTGATGCAGATTATAGTAACAGCTGTAAAAAGGCACAATATCAAGGATTATTCATACCGTACCTACATTCAGCATATCTATAGTAAAAAAATATATTTATTTCAGCTAAACACAATACCGTTTTTTCCATATAATTTCTTTTTGACCCTAAATTGAAAACTCCATTCTGAAATCACCTTTTTATTTTAACCTGCTTGCATATCTCTACAAGAACAACAATAAAATCCACTTTCTTATATGTTTCACTCTAATTTTCCTTGAATGTCCTTCATGCTTGATATTTCCGCATGAAAGCCTTCCGAAAACCTTGAGACTTATCTAACAAACCTTAGGTAAATTTATGAGCGCTTTTAAACATTATATGGGACAATGTTAAGGATAATGAAATGGAGATGGTCGTAATGTGACACCTTGTGTAGACAAGCGGAAAGGTGAAAACGTAAAGACAGACAAGCGTATTTGTGTATGGATAAAAATAATAGGACGGTAAGGACAATTGGTGGGCGGTGGGTTTTGAAGCTTCATACGTGTTCTATTATATAAGTATATATAAAGATGATGCAAGGTCGAGGAGGTGAGAGTGCGCGAGAGTGGTTACACTGGATGATACATAAAGTTCAATTGACTCCGATTAAATGTGCCAGGGACAATTAGCCTGTGAGCACAATGATGAAACGATGAAATGATGAAACAAAATAGGTTTGATGTGATAATCAAAAGGACACTAAATTTTGTGCTGCAATCGAACAAGCAGCGTAAAATTTAAATCTACTTTTCTTTTGGATTTCATTGCGAAAGCTATTAGACTGCTATCCCGCAGGCTTCGTACGATTCCTGGAAAGTTCTGAAATTTGTTTATGTTCCGTGAAAATTAATTGCAAAAAATAATTTATATTTTTATTACGAGGAAAACAATACCAGATTGAATACCACATAAGCTACTCCCAACACTAATTCCATATCATTCTCTTATATTTGTTATTCGTTCAGTAGAACATCCTTAACTAATGGCATCTCATTTACCCTCAAAGCCACAGCCACAATTTATATCTTATTCATGATGTCTTTCGTGCTTATAAAAAGGGACATTTTATTCGTGTGTAGTGAATTAATGATGGCCAAAAAAGTAAGCCGCAAGTTAAAAGAGAAACTTTATACAGCATAAATCCTAGGGAATTTTGCAAAGATCTGAATTTCAAGGATTTTCTTTCTCTTCGGAATCTATGTAGTTAATTACAATAAAAAAGGTCACGCAAAAAGTAATACAATTTGCTTTTTTTCTATAAAACAAATTTGTGGGACATCTATGGAGAAGTTATTTATTTAGATTGGTTTACTTAAAAATGCATTTTGGGTGGATGGAGAGCTGAAATTTTCATGAAACAAAAGGATACATCTTTTAATCGTCTGGATCAAAGTCATCATATTATAATATCATAAGGGAGGTCAATAAATCAGTCGAATGGCATTTGTTTTACGTGAAAAGTATAAATAATTTCATTGTTGAAGGGAAAGAAAGCAAATTGCAATATCTGAAAAAAAAAAATTAAAGAAGAATAATCTTTGAACCATGTTACCATATGTGTAAACTTTGAAAAAAAATCAACACTTTTAATTATAATTTGAGTTTGAATAATTTTTCAATTTTTTTAAGTTAAATTTAAAGTTAGCTCTTCTAAGCAATTCAAAGATTGTATAAGAGGGAGACTGTAAGACCCAGATAAAAAAAATGTGACTGGAAGGATGATTTTTGTCATTATATTAAAGGTCAGCGATGTAGAACGAGCAGCTATGATCCTAAAGAGAAGACAAACCATCTTTGTTGTTACTCTTTTTCTTGGGGCGAAATACTAACGAAATACTCAAGAAATACTTGAGCTCAATATCACACATTACATCATTCAAGTGGTCAAAACTTATAGATTTCAAAACGTTAAAAGATGAATTTTTATCGAACACACAAGACATGTTACTATGCATGCCCTTTTAGACATTTTTAAATGTAATTTCAGGAAGGAAAGTAGGAATTTCGTTACGCTAGAGAAAAAAACAAATTTGTTGTTAAGACATTGCAGACTATAGCTAGAAGCATTGAGGTATACTCCATGGCTAGAACCAATATCTGAAACTATGATCTTTTAAATTTGTTGTACAAATAACGAATGGTATCTGAGTCATTGAAAATCGGTATTCAACAGAATGTTACATTTATGTTGAAAACCTCGACATTTTTTCGTTTTCTGAAGCACAAATGGTTCTAAACTGCGATGAAACTCCAATACCACAAGGTTCTCAAATGTGTCCATTCTCTTTCACCGCATCATCCATATGTAGAGTAGTACTAAGTTCCATTCGTTAAGGGAAGTGAATATATCTCTGATGAAACTTATCATAGATATCTCGGCAATTCTTCCAAGGAGGCCATTATTGTGTCTATCCCAGCTTTTGCATTGGAGTGACATATATCATCATTTTCTCTTAAGAAACGTATGCAATCGGGAGACCGTAACTTACCACTCCTACTCGAATAAAACTGGAAACATTCATGCCTGTAAAAATCTGAGTCGGGTAGAAATCAACTTTGACGTGATTTGGATTGAGCCGCAGTCTCATATCTCTGGCAAATTATGTCGTCATTCTCATTCTCCTGAGGACGCTTAAAATTCGCTGAGTGTGTTTAGTCTCTGCTTGTGATTGACTGTGTTTTTATTACCTTCATTGCTGAAAACACAAAAATTTTTGTGCGCTTTGAAAAGGAACGCGAGGCATTGCAGGTGTATCCAACGATACCACGGAAACAGTTTGCTATACAGATGCATTTTATAACCCTTCTCATATCTGAACCTGTGCAAGAAATCATCTCTACAGGCTGAGGTCGTCTATACAGCCCTCGTAAAATTATCTTAGTGTTACTTGTCTTTTTTGCCAGCAAGTCCATCGCTAAACGCCAGTAATTTGACAGCTCAAATGCCTGGAATGACGCCTAGCCTGATCTGGACTAGGAACGCAGTCTTGTATAACATCTAATTAAACTTTCATACTTAAATTTTCATCGATCTTCTCTCGTATCAAACAGGATGGATTGGTCCTTGAAGTACCTTTTCCGAATCTACATTAGATATTCTGTATTCTGCGGGTTCATTCCTATGATTAACAATAAGACACTCTTTTTTCTCGGAATGCCGGCAGATGGAACTTACTCCTTCAGTATTCGGATCCTTATACGTAATGAGAATGGTTATAAAGAACTATATAAGAACTGATTAGTATGTACATGCAATGCTCAAAGCTCCTCAATGTGCACCTGCATTAGTTTCTTCGTGTATGCTTCCTTGCGACTAGCGTGGGTCCAAATTTCGAAAATGTAGACTTTGAGCTGTAGGGTAATGTTGAGTACATCGTTTCAACCCAATCTTGGGAAACTATCAGATTGATCTCCTATGGGGATCGCTGGCATGGAGGGTATTTCGATTTGACGCCAATGCGTAGTAAATCGATCTCTTCAACTTATGGAAATTGGTCCAAAGATGTACCCAAAAAAAAAAGAAAAACTACGAATCACTCAAGGAAGAATACCACGTCATTGCCAAGGCTCTACAGCGTATCAACCTACAGCCTTCAATCTTCAAAATACTTTGTCTCCTACATTCTTGATCTATTAGTCGGGTCCAGTAATTATGATCCCGTCCAACTTTGCACCTTCTGATAGATTCAGCCGCGTGTTTTCACGGCTTCTATATTGTCAATAGTCCTTCAAAATAAAATCTTTCGTCAAATAGCATTTTTGGTAGGCGATTCGTGTCCTGCAAGTTATATGTGGCAACGTTTCTGCAGCTTTGGTGATTTAGAATGTTTGGACATGGCGAGTGATTCGTACAGTTCATTGTCAAATCTGATTCTCTATCAACTTTCATTTCATAGGGATGTGTTTCGAAAATGCTTGCAGAATTTTCTAGTCTGAACCATGTTTGCCATATGAGAATATGACTTTGAAAAGCTGGAGGGAATATTATATTAAGGAGTCCTTCTTGATTTTCAAAACGAGAAAAAGGACGACGCTTGATGGAATATGACAGCTAACACTGCTAGGTACAGGACCAGGTATTGCTTATATTAGATCTAATGATACACACATGCACAGAAAAACATGGAACATCCTCCCAGTCCAATGTATCACATGTGATTAAGGACGCAATATTTGTACCAACTATACTAAGCTCATGCAACATACAATAGCAAATTTATAGGTGATTTCGCTACTGGAGCATCCATATGTGACGACAAAGTTTGGTTCTGTATCCTTTTGGCTGCAAATAAAGTTTTTCAAACCATGAAAGTGAAAAATTCGGCAGGCTTTCCACCTTAATAACTCTTACATTCTGAGCACTGATTGACAATTGAATAATGAAAACTCTTCCCATACTTCTATCCATATCTTTCCATTTATCAGAAGAGAAGTCAGCTGAGAAATTTTAAGATCGAAGATAATTTCAGGCTACATCAAACTTTCATTCAACCACAACCCCATCGAATTATTTCGCTATCTGTACCAGGATAATACAAATTAGGATGTATCCATTCAAAAAGAAAGCGAAGGTTGCTATCGAACACGCATCCTTTATGACCATCTGGTGTGACCACGAGTCAAAACAATCTACCTCACAGGTATACACTGTACTCACCCCTGACTATGATGAACTCATTCTACCCTAACTTATCATCACCATCATATGGCGTATCCTTGTTAAGTTATATGACTATAAAAATGTGACTCGCCATGCACTCACCGTGCAATATGCGAAAATTTCAACTGCAGGCCTTGGAAAAAAAAGTCATGTGGATGATAGTATCTACCCTTCCTAAATGAAGCGACAAGGAATGTTACCAAGTCAATTTACAACCCTACCTTCACCAAAATCTGCTGGAATCGTTTCGTCGTTGAGTGAAGTGATAGGTGAAACAGACGAATAATACTATGCGCTACTAATGATGAGTCCAGGAAGAGTCAGGATGATCAATCATTCAATGCGTGCACAACCATACGATTGCCTCAGGAAGGTAGTAATGACCGAGTAGGAGTTTTTGCCATCAGTTGTCCTGGCTAGCAGCAGCGAGGGTGTATTAAATGAAAGGTGTGTCATAGTAGACAATATATATCTTGATGGGTAGTTTGGTATTTACGTATTTCACTGTGGAGGGTCATCATCTTTTTATGCTTTTATCGTTTGCGGGTTACTGTAGGGAAATTTTATTGCAAGGAAGAATGCCAATGATGTTCGCGACCACCGTTTTATTAAGTTAAATACGGACACATGCCTAGTGTGATTGTCGGTCCTTGAGAATCGTAGCGATTTTCTATTTTTTTAATGGCTAATTATTTCACACCTTTTGCGGTTCCAACAATTTCATGAGCTTTGAATTCGTTCTCAAACCTCTGAATTGTGAAAATCCGCCATACAATACTCTATTGAATTAATCCAGTGAATGTACATTTGTACAACCTGCCAATAATAACCATCATTGCACGTGTGTTGTGTTTGCATTCAATCCGCCTACGTATGTGAATTTCGAAAAAAGAAAACCTTTGCGATGCATTGTTGTCGTTCAACAAACAGGAAAATTTGCTTGTCATCACCCTCCGCATGAATGCTTTGTTGTCAGGATTTACTCAAGAGTAACTCTCTACTATTGTCCCATATGCATATACATCATTGCATTGACTTTTTGATTTCATAAAAAAAAGGAAAGAAAATATTCTGAACAGAATAGACACCGCTGCTAGACAAGCAAAACACAATCGTTGTCGAGTGTGATGCAAGCCTTACAAATGTCTAAGGACATGTCTAGCTTTTACGCTACAACGATAAGTCTGCTAGGACTTGTATGAAAAAAATTATAGTATGAATAGGGATAGCCGCGACAACATTGCACCAACACAACAGATGTGATCTCCTTTTGTCAGGATTCCGTAACTAAAAGGCACGGCACACGTTTTGAGTCTATTGAATCACCGCGCTACATAAAAAGGTTGCATTGCTCCTTGGACGCCTATTGTCCGAATTCACCAAGTACAACGTAATCACGACCATCAACTTGATCTGAACCGGCCCTATTGGCAGGGTGGGTGGATTTAATACAGATTGTAGGATATAGTAGATTCAAATGGAAGGGGATGCTTTGTTTTGGCCTAACAAGTTTTCCCTTTCATTTCCTCAGATATTTTTCAATTTTCGTGACGCCTTTATTTGTGCTCATTCACTTTGCCCGATGAATAGCGTCGACGGCAGGAGTATAGTTCTCCCAACATATTTGCACAGCACAATGCCAATACCAACCTGGGCCATTTGGGCTCTGTTCAGGATCATACTGCTCTGTTTACTGCACCTACTTAGCAAATAATTGTAACAGGTGGTAGTTGCGCTACGTGCCGTTGATAGTTGATTATTGAGGTTTTGTTTTCGGTTCAATGAATTTAATTTTTTCTCGAGGTTTTACTTCAATTGAAAGTCTATAGGGATTGAGGGGGAGTGGCAACAGATAGGAAATGATTTATTTAGATGATAGCCGAAATGAAAATTCCCATCCGAACAGTTATGTTACTCCTCGCCAAGTATGAATGCAATGAGTGTAGAAGATTTTTATTCAATAAACAAAAAAATCAAACAAACCAAAAGGATATTTACTTTTTCGGTTTTTAGTGTGATTAGATGGACACGTGGCATTCAACTTTATGGTTTCCTGATTGCCTCAAAAGGCAGCATGTCAAGGATAGCATAATGATTTCGCTTGAGTCTTTTTTTGAGGAAAGTTTGCCTTTTTGCAGTTGTATGATTTCCGTAACTGATTAAGATGCTCTAGAAGTACTTTTCCTGGCATCCAATATTTTCTATTTTCATTCGAGAGGATATAAGAGGCAAGGAAGCCTGAAAATATTGGCATGTGCTTTTCCAGGATTGATGAAAATGGAGAGGTATTTGGATTTTTTTTAGTAAATGTTTTCATTTATTTGAAATAGAAATTGTTGATGAGTTGAAAAATTAAATTATTCATTTCAGAAATTGATTAAAGAAATTGCACAAGTTCATCTGGAAGCCATAGATTTTATGTTCTTTTACTTACAAGTCTATACACAGGTTGACTTCAGGCCCTGCTTACCTGAAATAAAGAAAAAAACGTATGAGCAAAAGTTTTCCAATTTAACTTGTGAAGAAAAGGAAGAAAATTATCTTAATAACATCTTAATACATATATATACACACAAATATGTATATATATTTTTTTGTTGGTTGGGAGGTGAAGGCTATTTACGCCCTAGGTGTTGGATTCTCAGTGGCTCACAGCAGCTGAACTATCAACTAAACACCTCCCTTGTCACACCGAGAACCTAGCCTGGAACTGTTTGTCACATTACTTCGGATTAGGCCTCTTAAGTTTCGTCTAGCGGCGCCTTCGGATTAGAGAGACCCCTCCATCAGCAGGGATGGACAGAAAGGAGAGGGATTACTGACAGAGGGCGCCTTCTTCCCTCTGCGCTGACAAGCGATCGTCGATGTCCTTCTTCATAATAACAATCGCCCGAGCGTAGTGCGACACACAGTTCCATTTGTATTTAGACACCAGCATCTTCTCCACCGGGGCATCTGGAGAGATCTCCCCTATTCTTTCCCTGAGATGTAAACGCTGTCTGTTCTTCACCGTTCGCATGTGAAGAAGGTCTGGCAAGCATCATCTGCAATCCCCGGGCAAAACAGGCAGTCAGGAGACTGTGACTTTCCCATTTTGTGCAGTGTTATGTATTTTCAAAAAAATATAAAATATATAATTATAAATGAATAAATAATATGGGGGCAACTGATCGGTCGCACCTGCAGCGAAAGAAAGAAACAAGTTTGAAGAGACAAGGTTATTTGAAAATACAAAGGCCGCATAATGGCGGCCGAAGAAAGTTACTTTAAGCCGACTAGCTCACCGCGTGGGCGTGGGGGTTAGGACATTATTCAAGCCCTGATCCTTCCATGTCACATATACACACACACACATAGGAAAAAGCTTACTCCTTCATTTTAGTTTAAAACTAAATGGAACAATATTAAAATATGTTAATTGAGAATTGTGCACCTGTGAATTGTGCTGCGCTGATTCCGACAACCTGTCAATTGTGTTGCGCTGACTCTGGATACCTATGAATTGTACTGTGCTGATTCTGGATACTGGATTGTGCTGAGCTGATTCTAATCGTGCTTCCTGTAGCAGGAACCTCCACTTCAGCTGGTTTCGGGACTTCAGTTGTTCTGCTGCGCTGCCTCTAATCGTGCTTCCTATAGCACGAATCTGCACCTTAACTGGCTTCCTCGGATCGTGCTTCCTGTAGCACAATCTGCACGGTAACTGGTTTCAGGATTCACCTGTTCTGCAGCGCTTCCTTGGATCTTGCTTCCTTTAGCACCACTCTGTACCTCAGCTGGTTTCACGATTCCCCAATTCCGCTGAACCACCTTGGATCGCGCTCCCTCTATTTTTAGTCCTATTGGTTGATTCTTCAATTGGCCGGTACTTGTAATTAAACTCCGATTTATATTACAATTGTTACTTTATTAATACTTCCTCTATTGATAGTGTGTCCTCTATTGGTAGTATGTCTCTATACTTTACTCGATATTGAATTGATTCTGCTATTCGTTATCTGTCTCGATACTATGGTTGATTCCTGTATTGGTTATTCGTCTCGATACTATAAGTGTCTTCTTCGATACTTCTATTACTTGAATTGGTTCTTTATCTCGATACTTCATTACTTGAATTGGTTATTTATCTTGATACTTTATTACTTGAATTGATACTTGAATTGGTTATCGAATAGGTTATCTGTACCTTACAATTTCTATACTATTTATACTGATACGTACACAACAACCTAGTGAATCAAATCCATAGAAAATTTATGGCAAATTTCTTCCAAGAATTTTTTTTTCCAACTGGGATTTTTTTGAGACTTTTTTTTCTTTGACATTTAATTTTACAGAGACTTTTTTTTTGTTTGCTATCAATATTATTTAACTTAGTACCTACCTTAAACCTTACTATTAATGTTTCTATATTAATTTTATTCTTACTTCTATTTCATCTCGTATTATTTTCTTTTCACTTAAAACACATGGGTACATACAAAAAACTTAAGCAATTATTTATTATTTTATTTATTTATTCATTTATTTATATAAATATATATTTTTTTGTTGGTTGAATGTCGTCTACACCTCGGAATATGTAACAGCAGGTAAGTCTGAAAACTGAGAAAGCTGAGAAGCTGTGTCAGGTAGTAATCTGTGTTGCCACAAATATGTATATACACAGATATAAATATTATATTATATAAATATTATATATAAAAATATACTGCATTTTTCTTGGAGCAGAAAGCAGCGAGAACGAGAGTGGAATTAGTGATATGTTTGCATATTGTTATCGGTTTTTTTGCGAATCGACGTTATTTCTTGTTCATTTGTCTGCTTTTCAAATGTTTCTTTCAGTTGTCATTCACCAGTTTATCACACAACATTTACCCACAGATGCGGTACATACTTCCCATCCATGATCTAATATATTTGATGAAAACATAGGTCAACTACCGCGACTATGACTTAAAAAGAATGACTTGACTTCTACATGACCTAAGTATGACTTATTTGCATCGGGCCATGCTATTTTTGTCAACTTATCAAAGAAATGTCAAAGTACTATTAGCATCAGCTTTTGTCATTTGATTGGAAAGTATAAAATATATTGAAATTCAATTTGGAAGGGTCGAATGACTTTCTAACAAAACAGCATTTGCGGAAAGCATTGATTTAAGTCTTTGATCAAAAGTAAAGCCCCACTGTGTTATCATTTCTGGGAAGAACTTAATCCTGAATGAGAGAAGAAACTTGTCGGTAGTAGTTCGCGCAATTTAAATGTGGTGGTATTGATATCTGTGTTGAAAAACGCCATGAACAGGGGAAAACATTTGAGACTGAGAAGTCCAGGATATAACCAAATGAAGACTCGTGTCACATGTAAGAAGAACTTGCATTCTTATATAATGAACGAAATATTGTGTTATGGTTGTGCACGTCGAAATCGCTAACCGTGCGTTCCGATGAAAAATATTTTGAATACTTTGGAAAAAGAAAAGATTTTATGAATAAAATAAAATCATTTTGTTATTTAAATAAACGTTCTCTCAAAAAATTGAATTATATCAATAAAAATTCTCATTTTATTTTAATACAGGAGCACCGCGGATGACTATGATTAGCATATTGAACAGACTCTGTGACAGTATTTGAATCGCATGAGTAAGACAAATCGTTCACGGTGGCAAAACGCACGAAAAATGACTCAAGGATAACGAGAAATCGTTCGTAACTGATAACGGATGACAATGCCTCAACGAGTGGAAATCATCATGGAATAATCACTGAGAATCATTTTTGCCCAGCTTTTGAGAGGACATATATGCTCTCAGTCTTATCTGCAGGAGATCGGTAAGGTGCGAGCATCAGCATCAGACAATCAGAAGAATTCTGTCTCCAGCTTACGAATGCAACTAGGTGGTAAATATCGTTGACCCACCCTAAGCATTCTCCTTTGAAAGTTAATGCGAAAGGAATTTTAACTGAATGACCTTGACTGCACGATGTCAGAAGTGGGCAAATTCATTTACAGTCATGAAAACATTCAATCAAAAAACAATTACGCGGTTTGATGATTTATGTTTCAAGTACTATTAACGATTTGAACTAATCACTCCGATAATATTAGTAAGTACTCATAGCTACAGCCTATGATTCAAATTCAATATCATCTTATCTAAATTTCATAATCCTTTGATTGGCAATTCATTGAATGAAAATGAACATTTTCTAATTCAGATCTAATTTGTTGCTATCAAAACTATGCCAATATGTTGTTTTGAGTAGTTTGCAGATATTTTGTTACTATCATCCAACACTCCTTCGCAACGCGCTAACCGCAAAATATCGGGAGAAAACAATGGAAGATGTTATAATGAAAATGATAATTTTTCAATACCACAATTGACAATCTATTAATTATTCTATACCGCATTGAAATCTTATTGTCAATAATTTTCAAACTGATCGCAAGCCACAGGATAATTTGAAAAACAATAATAAAGCCAAAAAAAGTTAATCATTGTCTTAAGACTAACGGTTGTAAGTTTCTTTGGCATTGAAGAAAAGACAAAAAATAACAAGAAAAACCAAAGAAAAAAATAGAACGATGAGCGCATTCTCTTCCAATCAATCTAGCGTACAAAAATAGCCTCGAAAGATTGTTTTATCTTTTGATTTTCCAAAGTTTTGTTGCTCTATGTATAGAAATCATTGTATAAGTCCAACTTTGTCATATTATTTTGTCTTTTCCTACCAAGAGTTGTAAATTGTATCTTATCAATAAATCGCGTGTATACGTTCAATGCTTTGATGTCCGCATTATCTTGAGCATTTACGTTTTAAAATCTAAAACATGTCTGAGGGAATGAGAGGCAAAAAAACCAATAGAAAATGAAAAGGTAAAAAATTCCTACAGGAGGAAGGAGTTCGTTATGTTTCCTAAGATACACGACAACTTGGTGTTTAATGATAAGCGTAAAAGTGCTCTTGCACGTCCATCAACTACCGAATGACAAGAAATCGGGTGGGCCCAGCAAAGAGGTGCCAAAAGACAACCTTGTGGCCGTCCTAAGGAGGTGATTTTGAGGAACGCTTACAGGTCAGGTGCATACAAATCGCTTTCCGCTAGTATACGCTAGCTGCCATTATCTTTGTCACGATCTCATCTGAAACATGGTGCCTGAGTCAGGGTCTTATCAAAAAATTTTATATTTACTTTGCACCTCTGCACACCTCTTTTGTTCGCTGTTATCGGGCCTCGATAATTTCAGTTTTATTATTTTTTCTTTTATTTTCGGGTAGCACCCATTATCGTTTATTCGAAATCTATAAATCAGTACGCAACTAAATTGTCATTATAAACCAATCGAAGTTCGATTTATCAGAAATCGGTTGAGCCTGCTTGTTCTCCTTGATACGATCAAATTCAAACAATCTACAAACATTTTGAGAATGATATGTTTCGTTGACAAAACGTACATGGGTCGGAAAATTAACCTGCACTGGGCTTGGCGCGATTGTGAAAAATGAGAGGGAAGCGAGGGTGAAGGTTGGTCCGGATTGATTTACGAATTCAATGTTTTGTACAAACTGAATTTTGACATAGGATTGGCGCAAAAATAAATGAACGTCATTTCTGTACAGAAATCGGCAAAACTGGTTAAATCAAAGTTTGACTCGAGGACAAGTATCAGAAACAAATCAGCTAGTGCAAGCGGTGCGCAAAATTACGCATAGCAGGTTGATAAGCTCCTTGATAAGACCACGGTATTGTCTTTTTGGAATGCAAGATGGAACAAGTTGGCAAGGAGAGAGTCGATTTTAGCCGCGCGATGATTTATAGTAGGGACTTCCTTGTTTCCCATTGGTAATCGCGTTTGAGATGATGATGCATAATTTGCATGGGTTGATAATGTAAGGTAAAAATGGTGGTTAGATGGTGTTCAGGGATGAGTTAGACGTAGATAGTTTACCGAGATGGTCCTAGGAAGCGTAAGATACGCGTGCATTACATGCAAAACATGGACATAAACTCATTATGTTTAAAGTGAATTTCTTCTTCCATTTTGCTTAACCTCATGATCTCAAAGACAGGGTTAATATATTTGTAAGATCAACCCGCGGAGCTGAGCCAGTGTGTTAGCAAGGCTTCAAATTCTTTTAATTTTTGGATACGTTAAGTCTGGCTCAACCACTATATGATTAGCTTATATCAATTGTAAAATTATTCGAAAATTTAATAGAGGACGGGGAAGCATCTAAAGCCAAAACTCTTACAAGGGAAGGAAACTCTTCTCTGTTATAGCGAGATTGTATGGTGAGAGAAAATCTGGTAGCGGCTCTTACGTTCCAATCATTTGAACATTTCTCTATTATCACCTTCCTACATACTTATTTCCTTCTGCAAACCAACAAAAGCCATTAAAATCTATCTTTAAACTTAGCACAGTCCACCTTCAAATAATCCAAACCACTTTCGTTAATCCCTAGACTGTCATTAGAGACTACAGTTTCAATTGTCCGTTTTAAATGGATTCAACTCTACGCAATGGACAAATGCGACAAAGAAACCCAGACGATGTCGAATAGAAAAGCACCTAAGAGTTGAATATGATCCTATATCTATGGTTGGTGGTTTTACCATAGGTACAAGCCGATTCGCCATAAATATTCAATTCGATAAGTGCTTTGTGCCATTTATCAACAATACAACCCACCGCAACTCAACGAAGACAACAAAACGGGTGTGATGGAGCGAAGAGGGTCCTATTTCACGGAGGCCTTGCACATAGATGGCGGATGGTAGAAACCGACTCGTCCAGGCAGAGGGTGGATAGGGAGTCAATGCAGCCATAAAGTGCTATAATTCCATTTTATTGTCGTCTTCGATTGAAATGGTCCATTAAGCATTTACGTTCAAATCCGTCTTCTTGGCTTCTTCTCATCCTGAAACGGTGCATAAAATTATTCCTTATTTTGCAGGGAGTGAAGTCTAGATGGGTTGCAAATATGTTCGCCCTTATAGATTTCGTTGCGTTGTTGTTTTCATTGGAGTGATTGTGTTGAGTTTGAAGGTTAAATACTTGCAAGGACATTTATTTCCAGCATAAGTTGCCATGCAAATAGTATCAATTCAACTCTTTCCTGATAATATTCCCGATGAAATTTCGCATATACGCATATAATAGAAATGACTACGGGAGTCCGTCCAACCCTTAAGAGACTGTCACGCCTCCTAACGTTAAAATATTGATTGTGCCTTAAAGGACTCCTGCTGAGTCAAATCATTCCAGGCGAAAAACATCCAAAGAACTAATTGAATTTATTTTATCGAGCTGGTCCCATTCAAGGATAGAAGTTGATCGCACGAGGCCAAACTAAAAGCTAAAAAGGTCTCCAAGTTCCTATCCATATTTTTCGGTCTTTTACCTTGGACTCTTTTTACCATCTCGGCTGATCCTATCCAAATGGCAAGTCACAAGGAATATACACAAAGTTACATAATGTCATGACATTAATAGTCCCAGGATACAACTATTGCACGCACGGTTTGTTTCTAGTCTCCGGAGTGATATTTAACAGCAGGGTGGCATTGCGTTACAACGCTTTTAACCCTCATCCTGTTTTATGGTTAGGTGACTCTTGTTTCGCTTATGCTACGGGTACGAATGGTGTCATCGTTGTCTCTTGGCCTACTGTTTTCAACTGTTTTTGTCAGCGACATTTACGGCAGTGTATACGAAGACGGTGAGACACTTATTACTATCAACTTGGGATGGAGTAGAGGAGGACACAAAATTGCTACTCGGACGGAATAGTAGGATGAGCTCGAGTGCAAAAAAATGATAATGCGCTACTTTGTTTTTCCCAAAAAGGGATTTTCGTAAAGTCACTGCTTGCTGGTGGTACGAGTATTTCAGTTGAAGGATAACATTTCCCTAAATCATCCGCAAGTGACATGGAAAATGGCAACATCTGTTTTGTAAATGGGTGAAAAACGTTTAATAAATTAAGCAAGCTGGTTTGTTGATTTCACTTGAGAAGATATGAGGGGCATTGAAACCCGGATGAATTGGGAAGGGAATAGAATTAACCACTTTGTTTTCATTCGATCAAGGACACTACGGAATACTTTCAGTTTTTGCTTAGTCTTGGGTTTGTTTAGTCGTCAGTTATTATGAATTGACAAACTTAAACTCAAAAACACAAACGAATGTTCTAAGCAAGGATATAAAGATTGTACTCAGCTTGCATAATCTCAATTACTTTTCAAGTAAATTGATTGAGTTTCTTCCCACTTTGCGTTTTCCAAATAAATTTTGATTTCTTCTTTGTTGAATCCTTGCAAATACATTATGCAATTTTCAGGCAGGGATCTGAAATGTTTGTTAGAATTCCATATTAGCAAATTAATCCTCATTGCAGGCTCCTCATTACATAATAACATTGCATTGCATTGCAATATTATTATTTTTATTTTAACTACTACTATTATTATTGTTAGATGCCTTATTCCCATCCAGGTTGGAGAGCCGAGTTTCAAGTCTGTGGAATCAAATACCCTGACTTTATGGTTGACTCGAAAATGAGCTCCGTTGATCTGGTTCAAGTACAAGCGGATAAGGCTGCTGCGGTAATGTCCACTTTTAGTCGCCATAGGGCCAACGCTGTGGAACCAACCTCGAAGAGAAGACGTCTACTTATGAGTCCGATGGAGCCAGTGCCTTTGCATGGCTTCAAAGTCTGTGCTGACACTCTTAGTAAAGACTCGTACCAAGGTCGTCTCGCTCGGGTACAAAGGGAAGGAGCTCTGCGGACAGCAGCTGGACTTTGGACTTTGCGGACTGCACTGTCTCTGTGCCAGTATCCACAGATGACGCCGCCTAAACCTTATTTGAATGCGAAAGATGGCCTAGGCTCCGGGGTTTCAAATTACGTGCAGTGCAGAGGAAAAGGGATCTTTCTGACGGCAGTTAGTTCCTCTTCTTCGCATCCATCTCTGCTGACAGAGAGACTTCCATAATCTGAATGTGCCGTTGGAAAGACCAAAGAAGTCTAGTGGCAAATTATGTGATAAACAGTTCCAGGCAACGTTCCGATGTGACAGGGGATGTGTTTAGTCAGTAGTCTGGTTGCCACTGAGAATTCGAGACTCAGATCGTAAATAGTATAAAACAAATCATAAGACTCTGGTGATGACCTTGTTCTGAACAAATTTCGTTGATGAAAGAAAAAAAGACAAAAAAAAAAAAATGGGCAATACCCCCACGAATTAAAAACCATGCTTGATCTCAACACTGATGCAGAGAAAGGGAGATAACTTCCACAATAAAATCCATGGTTTTCATCCTTCTCGACCGAATACAGGATCTCCCCAGCCTGTAAATATCATCCAGCAGTAAAAAAGAGGAAAAGCTCATATGAATGCATAAAACAGGTCAAACGTATGTACGCTTGTTGACTTGGGAAGTATTCAAGGTGTAGTTATAGGGTCACGCGTTCTTCAAAGTCCTACACTTAGGGCTGAAATAGACATAAAATCGCGAGAATAACCAAAAATTATAACAACAATAGTATAAATTACTATCATTATTATTTCAGATGCAAAGATCTAAAGTTTTGCGGTCTGGATTTTAAAAGACAGGACGAAACAAGGCAAGTCTCTCACTAAGTAGTGCTGGTTATGAAGGGAGACTGAGTGACACAAAATGTCCTTCACTTTGATTAATGACGCATTCTGTGCAGGGGCGTTAAAAAGAGAAACTACCTCACAGGAGAAGAAAGATCGTGGAATTACGGTAGGACCAACGGGGCTAGGTAGAATTTACTTTTGATCATGGCTGGGTATGGATGAGCCATGGGGTTTCATGGCTTATCCAAACATATTTGACTCTTTCTTGCCGGGTTCAGTTCCTCACCGGGAACGATTAATTTAAATCGCGCCTGCAAAAAACCGAAAAGTCATAATCTCTTGTCTAACAGCTTTTCCTGGGATCGACGTAAGTTCGTGTGACACTTTCTTTTCAACCGGTAAATAGGTAATGCGGATAGGTAACACAATTTGCATCCATATCCAGAGAGTAGACGAGCTATTCGCAAAGCAATAGATGGCTTTTCTCTGAGCAAATTTTGCGAGTTATCTTTAGAGAGATTCTTAACATGCTTTCTCCTGAAGAGCGAAAGAGAATCTGCTTATACAAGCAAGCTGGTGAAGGATGTTGTCACTTAGTAGGAGACACCAAAGATACATAACTAAGTGACTGAAGAAGTGGGAAAGGGAAGCTTGTAGCAGGTGAAACGCATTCTTCATTAGTGACTTGGAGCTATGGTTTGACCAAAAGCATGGCGAAGCTGATTCTAGCCTGACTCAAAATGACTCCACTACTCTAGTAGGCACGAGTATTTTAAGTTTTTGGTCAGAGTCAAGGTCCCATGATTGCTTGCTATACTGAGTCTACAGTTAACGTCTGATTTTGTTTTTCGTCGCATAAGGAAGAACCTCAAGGCATAGTGTTGCTACATACAGCGCTAACGTTCACGGAAATTTCATCGGTATCATTTTTGAACAAAACTGTTCCAGTGATCCCTTTGATTTGACAAAGCATGACTAATAGTAAATATTTGTTGGTTTAGTGGTTTCTGGTCAACGGCGCTTGGATTATTTTAACTTTAAATTTGTCAATTGTGGTTGTTGGCTATGACAGTCAAGGAAAAATGAACTTTATTACTGAAGCTTATTTCGTTTATAAACGTCCCATCGACATCTATATTGCGTGCTTTTTTATCCGACTGCTTTCTGGTTATTTCGTTCATTTGCAAATAATAAACTAACCAAAATAAACTGTCAAAACCACTGTTATTGTGGAAAAAGTGTTACCACCTTAAAGTTCCGTACCTCTAAATGAAACAATGTTGAGAACAAGGCTCTACAGATAGGCGGCACTTGGACTAGTAGACAGATCCGAAGACATGCCACATTTATGGAGTTTATTTTTGTCCTGTGGGTCCTTTTTGTTGGATGAACGAAAAACTCTCTCAGAAAGGTTTGGAAACATATGAGTAACGCAAAACGGATTATTTATACAAAAGATGATATATACAATCTTGCAAATGATGTGTGATCGGTTAAGCTTAAAAAGTAGAAATGATACATCATCCTCTCTCTCGCTAAGAGACCAGGAGGGAAAATCGTATTCTATTGAAGCTAGATTTCAAAACATCCGCACGTTAGGAATTGTCCCATTGTCCACCATTGTTATCGGCATCGACTCCAACAAACCATTGGCAATAAAATCTTTTCCACAATCATTTAATGGGCCCTTATTTTTTTGAAAAGCTTCTATATCTATCTAGTATTATTGTTCAATTTATCGAATAAAAAAGCAGATTTAATCATGTGGAAAATTCAGTTTGCGTTTAGAATCAAATTCGTTTGGTTTTTTTTTCACATTGATTTCAATGAACTAGGTTGGTTGGTTGGCTGGAGCATACGTGGAGACGACATACATTATCATTTTTATACAAGTGTGTACAGATTGGCTGCTCCCATTTTATTAAACAGCAACAAACACCTGACACTGGGAGCGTTTCGAGAAGATTATGTGGCGCATGCATGAAATAAAAATACATTCATATGTTATAGATGCTCCCAGCGTGGGTATTTCCATTGGATAAAATGAAAACAACTTACAGGTAACCATCATAAGAGCAATGAAACTATAGAGCATCATTGTTCCTGTATGGAAATAGACCAGAGAATGCATGGTACTCTCGCTATAATTTTATGATGGAATACACATGAGTAGAAAATTGTACTTTCCAAGTAGAATTTGTATTCAATTTAATTTTGTCCCCTGTGGAGCCACATTCTCTGCCATACACAAATCTCCCTCAACGTTTCGGAATCCTAATTTTATTGTAGAAAAAGACTAATCTTATTAACGCTCGATTCTCGAAAAATGTCAAAACTGGGTGTACATATAACAAAAGTGGTAAGCTCTAACTTAGATGAAATGAATAATTCGTTCAACAATGTGTAACGTCCTTTGAAGCTCATTCGTGTGATACATTTTGCTTAAAAATTTTCCAACATCAGGATGATAGATGAACGGCCACGATAAAAATTGATTTTACAGTTGTTTCACATCAGCCGCGAATTCTTCAGGGAGTTTCCAAATCCCTTGGCCTAACATATGCACGATCCTATTCATCATCCAACAACTTCAACACTCATGGAGAGCAATTATATAGCACGAGAATCCATACAACTACATGTACGTGCAATCGACCCCTGCACCTTCAAAATTTTGGTGCGAAATCCTTCTTATCCTTGTTAACTGTCTTCAATGTTGCCGAGCACACATATTAACTGAGCGTAAGATTCGATTTGAAGGACGAACTTTTTCGCACACGCCTGACACGCGACTTTCTTCCGGTGATAATCGTTTAACCGGTTTTCGTTCGGTGCAAGGCTCAAATTACAGTGGTAAAAGGAGCGTGGACGGCTGTTGAAGGTTGATTGGGATGATGGGAGTGAGTGTATGACAATGGTTAATTCACTTTGGTATTGTAACATGAGTCAAGTGAAACCAACGATAATATCCGGAACGTGAGCCTTTTGTTGACACAAGGACTTATTGAACATAAGACAGGATAAATATTTTCTAATTGATTTCCTCAATGCTATTTAAGGATTGCACGTTAATTCTAATATGGTATCAATTCAAAGCTTTTGTGGTAGTAAAGGTGTAAAGTTGAGAATTTTTTTTTCAACGATTTTTTCTGGAATCTTGACTAAGATTAAAAAAAAAAATTTAGGTTGAACCTTGTTGCTCATAGCGAACATTGTTCTTGTGTCCCTAGCAGCGAAAAATCACTCTCTGGAAAAGTTTAATTTATAAGCAATATCTTTAGCTAACTCGTTGTATTTTTGATATTTTATATTTAAATAGCTGAGGGATAGCTTCAAGCTATAGTTTTATGATCGTATCTTCTGAAACAAATATTAAAAGGACTCAAATAATTTCTGAATATAAGAAAATACTACCGAATATTGGATCTTAAGCTAGGGAAAACAACCAGAATTTTCATTGAAAATCCTGTTTTGTAGACGACATTCATTTATAGTTGCACGGGTTTCTTATCAAACACAACTATCTTTACTTGTGTGAAACTTTAACCCTCAATTAGCTAGTAGTAGTAGTAAGTAGTAAATCAGAGAATAATATACTCATCACGGCGCTTCTATTAAATTTCTTCCCTTTTTTGTAAAACTGCCTTCGTTTTTCTCTTTATTTTTGCTCAAGGTTTGCCCCAATTTTTATAATCTAACCAAATATGGGTTTTTAAAAGCTAACCAAATATCCAAATATCTTTTATGGGATCTACGAAAATCTACGGGTCAGCAGTCGTTGAGAGGCAGTCTCATCCTTCAAAAGTCAAAAGTTCATTCAGTCAAAAAACTCTCATTCAGTTTAACTTTCGTTTTCAACGAATGTTTCGACGGTTCATTACTTTTTCGTTTGCTTTGGGCAAGAGCCCATTTTTTTACTTTCCCATACTTATTTGACTCTACAGAACTGGGTAATGTAGGAAGTCATCGAAGCTCTAACATTATAAGCCAACTTTCAGGAGAATCTGGAAGGTCTTAACACACTTATGTCTACTCAGTTGACGATCTTCACATATTCAATGCCCTAATCTCAATAGCTAACTACGTGGTTTGGTTTTTTTTCTGGTTCGTATTCAGTTAATAATTGTTTTGTCGATTCAGATATGTAGTAATGGATCCATGTTTCATCCGTTGTCAGATTCCTTTTTGCCGTCGCTCATCCCGATTACATTAAATCTTCAGTGTGCTGTCATTTTTGGTCTTATGTGAGCGGAAATTATCCAAAATTCGAAAGCAACTCACGCGAGTTAGATCCTGTCAAACAGCGAGCAAACCTTTTATATTTATAAGGTCAACAGGTCATTCACATAACTTCCCCTTATGATCTTCTAAGACTATTTTTTGGACCTATTTGTAGTATTCTATATATTTTGATCAACAGAAGTGTTTAGCGTCATCAATATACCTATGTTGTTTGGTTTCAGCACACCAGTTAGTAATGAGTTAGTAATTGCCGATCTATCTCAGAATCTCTATGACGTTGTTTACTTGAATCCATTGTTTGACTTGAAAAGTTTTTCCTTGATAAAACAATGTTTTATCATGGAAAACATTGTTTTTGTCATTGTTTTTATAAAACAATGCTTAATAAACCAACAAAATTCTTTTTTGTTCCATTCTATTGAAAAGAAGCAAAAGTTGTTTCACGACAACTTGTAGAAGTTGTTAGCCAACCGTTGAAATGAATTTTGACAAGTCCCTTTTGAAATTTGATACTGACAAGAGATTATATTGATCTGTAGCCGCCGTGGAATAAGACGCGCACAATGCAATAGTTATAACAATAATAATTTATTGCGAAATTAAAAATAACAAAACTTGTGTAAACTTGTGCGTCGCGATCGGTAAGTAAGTGAAAAGCTGATTGAATTTTTACGTCTTCTTGTTGCCAGCTGATTGGTTGCCAGATGTGGATGTCAACTTCCATGAGACGATGTCAGCGCCACTCAATGGGAAACATAGTGCTTATGATCGTCACAGATCTGCTAAAATTCGTGTCATTAAGGTCCCAGAAAATGTTATTTTCTACAATAAAAATCCCAGCTCTGTCGGGGATAACACGATTTTGAGTTTATTTTTTCAATGACTGCTCCAGTCCTTTGAGCAAATTCTTAGAAGCACATAACATTAACCTGGTTCATAACGATATATCTCTTAACAATTTCTTCTGTAATACAAACAATTTTCATTTACCATTAAAAATCAATCTGAATACATTTCCCATCCATTTGCGAAAGAGCATAACCAAAAGGACTTAAGCATAAAAAGACCAAACCATATAATTTTATCCGGAGGACAAAAAGTCCATCAACAACCAACCACCACGTTTTGTTTGTTCTTTGACGGATTGACGACGTTATGCTTTGAAGTGAATGAGTTTATGCATACGCTTGAGGCAATATGGTACATAAGTTGCTATTTTTATAAAGGGTCCTTACAACTAAACGTAACAGAGCGTATTGCATTCAAGTTATATCAGACACACGTACGCTTATTGAAAACAAGTTAAAAGGGTATTGTTACTATTTATCATTGTAATTATAGAGTAGTGGCTACGGCTATGGTGGGAGCAACTAGTTATTTTAGTCTATTGTGGGTGATACGTAAAATAAAATACCCACAAGGACTTCTTGGTGTTTAATTTGCCAGGAACAAGATTAAATTACATGAATATGTTTCTAATATTACATGCTAAGCGATGGGAAAGATAAGGACGACAAAGTAGCGACGCAAGGGAGATTTGTAAATTTGATTTTTAATTACAGTTTTTTGATAGAATTCGATTCGATTAAATATTAATGTAAAGTGTAGTGAAATTTTATTGTGCTCGTCATTTTTTGTTTACATACTACAGAATTGTAATTTTATAAGAACTGAACATGACACGGAAAAATGGTGTTCAATTTCAAAGCTGGATGAAACCGATGACTAAATCTTTAAATTTTGCTTGAGAGACAACTCTTTGTTATGAAGCCCTAGGCAGGGGAAAGTTGACAAGTCTTACGAGACAATGCAAGTTCCATGCAGTTCACCATATTTGTTATTTACTTCCACCTTCTCACGCAGTTAAGGCTCAATGAATCTCAATGAAACTAAAGCATCTGACCTCAACTAAGTTCCTAAGTAATTCAAGGGGTATTTTTTCTCCATTTAAGTTGATGACTTCCTGTATATGATGTCAATACCCGCCCCACATGTCCTTTGCGCAAAATTTTCCACCCAACAAATTGTCATTGGGCCACCCATATCCTTATTGAGTTAGCAGTCGTGGACATCGTTCAATTGACATATAAAAGGGGACTCACAGTAGCAAAATCAAAAAAAAACAAAAAAAACGACGAGACAGAAATGTACGATGTAGTAAATTCAGAGCAGAGTTATCCACTCGATTTTTGCTTCGCATTTCCTTCCATTTTATTTTTCTCTTAGTTGGTCCACACACCTCTAACTTAGTATCCATCAGTGTGTCTTGTATTCTACAGAGATTATTCCCTGTCTTTACTGCTCCAGTTTTCAATTTATCTAATCAAAAATTTTTTCAATTCCGTGATAGATATTAGAGCCCGTTCTCGGTTTTATCGTTCAGGATGTGACCTTTGCTTGCGAAAAATCAGCGAAAACGTTGAATCGCACCGATTTGATTGAAGTGCATGTCAAGTGAAAGCTCTTGGTCTGCACAATATGAAATCAATATTATGTTGCCATTTGAAACGATGATCGCACGACCAGCGGCCGTTGAAGATGACTTCTCTCACAATGATAAATCGTGAATAACTCCAGAGATACTGACGCCACGGAACAACGGATGGGCTCCACATAGTGCCACAATGTTGCAGGATGCAGGTAAGTTGCGAGATGGCCAAAAGAAAATTTTGCAAAATTCTCTCAGAATAAACGTATGTGGTTCATTCAAAAATCAGCTGAGTACCTAGAAGCGCAAATTTCAATAAGAAGTAAATTTGTTTGGATCTTTCCTTCGCTGCTCACCATAAAAGCTCTCACAAAATTTGTATGAAAATCTGAGGATCGTATTAGGCGCCCAGAGGTAAATCCTTCTGGATGTTTTCTTCGCTCCTGACCTAAAGATGGAAAAACCTCCTGATTTCGCACAAAATCAGAAAGCTGCAACGAATACTTCAATGAAAATTTGACGAATCATAAGAAATTTCTATAAGAATCTGACGATCGTACTAGGCGCCCAGAAGTCAATAGCCAGTAAATCTGATTGGATTTTTTTCTCGCGGCTCCAGAATAAATGGCAACCCTAACCAAACTCTGAAAAAGGAAGGAGCTGCAACGAAAATTTCACACGAAAATTCTATGAAAATCTGACGATCGTATTAGGCGCCCAGAAAAGAATAGCCAGTAAATCTGTCGGAAAATTTTTACGCCGCTCGCCAATAGATAACAACCCAAACTGAATCCTTAAAAAAGAAGGAGCTGCAACGAAAATTTCATACGAAATTTCTATGAAAATCTGACGATTGTATTAGGCGCCCAGAAGTCAATAGCTAGTAATTCTGTTTGGATTTCTTTCTCGCGCCTCCAGAATAAATGGCAACCCTAACCGAATCCTGAAAAAGGAAGGAGCTGCAACGAAAACTTCATACGAAATTTCTATGAAAATCTGATGATCGTACTAGGCGCCCAGAATTCAATAGCTGGTAAATCTGTTTGGATTTTGTTCTCGCGGCTCCAGAATAAATGGCAACCCTAACCGAATCCTGAAAAAGGAAGGAGCTGCAACGCAAATTTCATACGAAATTTGTATGAAAATCTGACGATCGCACTAGGCGCCCAGAAGTCAATAGCTAGTAATTCTGTTTGGATTTTTTTCTCACGGCTCCAGAATAAATGGCAACCCTAACCAAATCCTGAAAAAGGAAGGAGCTGCAACGAAAATTTCATACGAACTTTCTATGAAAATCCGACGATCGTACTAGGCGCCCAGAAGTCAATAGCTAGTAAATATGTTTGGATTATTTTCTCGCGGCTACAGAATGAATGGCAACCCTAACCAAATCCTGAAAAAGGAAGGAGCTGCAACGCAAATTTCATACGAAATTTCTATGAAAATCTGACGATCGTACTAGGCGCCCAGAAGTCAATAGCTAGTAATTCTGTTTGGATTTTGTTCTCGCGGCTCCAGATTAAATGGCAACCTTAACTGAATCCTGAATAAGGAAAGAGGTGCAACGAAAATTTCATACGAAATTCCTATGAAAATCTGACGAGCGTACTAGGCGCCCAGAAGTCAATAGCTAGTAATTCTGTTTGGATTTGTTCTCGCAGCTCCAGATTAAATGGCAACCTTAACTGAATCCTGAAAAAGGAAGGAGCTGCAACGCATGTTTCATACGAAATTTCTATGAAAATCTGACGAGCGTACTAGGCGCCCATAAATCAATAGCCTGTAAATCTGTTTGGATTTTTTTCTCGCGGCTCCAGAATAAATGGCAACCCTAACCAAATCCTGAAAAAGGAAGGAGCTGCAACGCAAATTTCATACGAAATTTCTATGAAAATCTGACGATCGTACTAGGCTCCCAGAAGTCAATAGCTAGTAAATCTGTTTGGATTTTTTTCTCGCGGCTCCAGATTAAATGGCAACCTCAACTGAATCCTGCAAAAAGAAGGAGATCCAACGAAAATTTCATACGAAATTTCTATGAAAATCTGACGATCGTACAAGGCGCCCAGAAGTCAATAGCTAGTAATTCTGTTTGGATTTTTTTCTCGCGGCTCTAGAATAAATGGCAACCCTAACCAAATCCTGAAAAAGGAAGGAGCTGCAAAGCAAATTTCATACGAAATTTCTATGAAAATCTGACGATTGTAATAGGCGCCCAGTAGTAAATAGCCCGTAAATCTGTTTGGATTTTGTTCTCGCGGCTCCAGAATACATGGCAACCCTAACCGAATCCTGAAAAAGGAAGGAGCTGCAACGAAAATTTCATACGAAATTTCTATGAAAATCTGACGCTCGTACTAGGCGCCCAGAAGTCAATAGCTAGTAATTCTGTTTGGATTTGTTCTCGCAGCTCCAGATTAAATGGCAACCTTAACTGAATCCTGAAAAAAGAAGGAGCTGCAACGAAAATTTCATACGAATTTTCTATGAAAATCTGACGAGCGTACTAGGCGCCCAGAAGTCAATAGCTAGTAATTCTGTTTGGATTTGTTCTCGCAGCTCCAGATTAAATGGCAACCTTAACTGAATCCTGTAAAAAGAAGGAGCTGATACGAAAATTTCATACGAAATTACTGTGAAAATCTGACGATCGTACTAGGCGCCCAGAAGTAAATAGCTAGTAAATCTGTTTGGATTTTGTTCTCGCGGCTCCAGAATAAATGGCAACCCTAACCGAATCCTGAAAAAGGAAGGAGCTGCAACGAAAATTTCATACGAAATTTCTATGAAAATCTGACGAGCGTACTAGGCGCCCAGAAGTAAATAGCCTGTAAATCTGTTTGGATTTTGTTCTCGCGGCTCCAGAATAAATGGCAACCCTAACCGAATCCTGAAAAAGGAAGGAGCTGCAACGAAAATTTCATACGAAATTTCTATGAAAATCTGACGATCGTACTAGACGCCCAGAAGTCAAAAGCTAGGAATTCTGGTTGGATTTTTCTCTCGCGGCTCCAGAATAAATGGCAACCATAACCAAATCTTGAAAAAGGAAGGAGCTGCAACGCAAATTTCATACGAAATTTCTATGAAAATCTGACGATCGTACTAGGCGCCCAGAAGTCAATAGCTAGTAATTCTGTTTGGATTTTTTTCTCGCGGCTCCAGAATAAATGGCAACCCTAACCAAATCCTGAAAAAGGAAGGAGCTGCAGCGCAAATTTCATACGAAATCTCTATGAAAATCTGACGATCGTACTAGGCGCCCAGAAGTGAATAGCCTGTAAATCTGTTTGGATTTTGTTCTCGCGGCTCCAGAATACATGGCAACCCTAACCAAATCCTGAAAAAGGAAGGAGCTGATACGAAAAATTCATACGAAATCTCTATGAAAATCTGACGATCGTACTAGGAGCCCAGAAGTCAATATCTAGTAAATCTGTTTGGATTTTTTTCTCGCGGCTCCAGAATAAATGGCAACCCTAACCGAATCCTGAAAAAGGAAGGAGCTGCAACGGAAATTTCATACGAAATTTCTATGAAAATCTGACGATCGTACTAGGCGCCCAGAAGTCAATAGCTAGTAAATCTGTTTGGATTTTTTTCTCGCGGCTCCAGAATAAATGGCAACTCTAACCAAATCCTCAAAAAGGAAGGAGCTGCAACGAAAATCTCATACGAAATTGTATGAGAATCTGACGATCGTACTAGGCGCCCAGAAGTCAATTCCTAGTAATTCTGGTTGGATTTTTTTCTCGCGGCTCCAGAATAAATGGCAACCCTAACCGAATCCTGAAAAAGGAAGGAGCTGCAACGAAAATTTCATACGAAATTTCTATGACAATCTGACGATCTTACTAGGCGCCCGTAAGTCAATAGCTAGTAAATCTGTTTGGATTTTTTTCTCGCGGCTCCAGAATAAATGCCAACCCTAACCGAATCCTGAAAAAGGAAGGAGCTGCAACGAAAATTTCATACGAAATTACTATAAAAATCTGTCGAGCGTACTAGGCGCCCAGAAGTGAATAGCCTGTAAAGCTGTTTGGATTTTGTTCTCGCGGCTCCAGAATACATGGCAACCCTAACCAAATCCTGAAAAAGGAAGGAGCTGATACAATAAATTCATACGAAATCTCTATGAAAATCTGACGATCGTACTAGGAGCCCAGAAGTCAATATCTAGTAAATCTGTTTGGATTTTTATCTCGCGGCCACAGAATAAATGCCAACCCTAACCGAATCCTGAAAAAGGAAGGAGCTGCAACGCAAATTCCATACGAAATTACTATGAAAATCTGGCGAGCGTACTAGGTGCCCAGAAGTCAATAGCCTGTAAATCTGTTTGGATTTTGTTCTCGCGGCTCCAGAATACATGGCAACCCTAACGAAATCCTGAAAAAGGAAGGAGCTGCAACGAAAATTTCATACGAAATTTCTATGAAAATCTGACGATCGTACTAGGCGCCCAGAAGTCAATAGCTAGTAAATCTGTTTGGATTTTATTCTCGCGGCTCCAGAATAAATGCCAACCCTAACCGAATCCTGAAAAAGGAAGGAGCTGCAACGAAAATTTCATACGAAATCTCTATGAAAATCTGACGATCGTACTAGGCGCCCAGAAGTCAATTGCTAGTAATTCTGTTTGGATTTTTTTCTCGCGGCTCCAGAATAAATGGCAACCCTAACCAATTTCTGAAAAAGGAAGGAGCTGCAACGAAAATTTCATACGAAATTTCTATGAAAATCTGACGATCGTACTAGACGCCCAGAAGTCAAAAGCTAGTAATTCTCGTTGGATTTTTTTCTCGCGGCTTCAGAATAAATGCCAACCCTAACCAAATCCTGAAAAAGGAAGGAGCTGCAACGCAAATTCCATACGAAATTACTATGAAAATCTGGCGAGCGTACTAGGTGCCCAGAAGTCAATAGCCTGTAAATCTGTTTGGATTTTGTTCTCGCGGCTCCAGAATACATGGCAACCCTAACGAAATCCTGAAAAAGGAAGGAGCTGCAACGAAAATTTCATACGAAATTTCTATGAAAATCTGACGATCGTACTAGGCGCCCAGAAGTCAATAGCTAGTAAATCTGTTTGGATTTTTTTCTCGCGGCTCCAGAATAAATGCCAACCCTAACCAAATCCTGAAAAAGGAAGGAGCTGCAACGAAAAGTTCATACGAAATTGTACGAGAATCTGACGATCATACTAGGCGCCCAGAAGTCAATAGCTAGTAATTCTGGTTGGATTTTTTTCTCGCGGCTCCAGAATAAATGGCAACCCTAACCAAATCCTGAAAAAGGAAGGAGCTGCAGCGTAAATTTCATACGATATTTCTATGAAAATCTGACGATCTTACTAGGCGCCCAGAAGTCAATAGCCAGTAATTCTTTTTGGATTTTGTTCTCGCGGCTCCAGAATGCATGGCAACCCTAACCAAATCCTGAAAAAGGAAGGAGCTGCAACGCAAATTTCATACGAAATCTCTATGAAAATCTGACGATCGTACTAGGCGCCCAGAAGTCAATTGCTAGTAATTCTGCTTGGATTATTTTCTCGCGGCTCCAGAATAAATGGCAACCCTAACCGAATCCTGAAAAAGGAAGGAGCTGCAACGAAAATTTCATACGAAATTTCTATGAAAATCTGACGATCGTACTAGGCGCCCAGAAGTCAATAGCTAGTAAATCTGTTTGGATTTTTTTCCCGCGGCTCCAGAATAAATGGCAACCCTAACCAAATCCTGGAAAAGGAAGGAGCTGCAACGAAAATTTCATACGAAATTTCTATGAAAATCTGACGATCGTACTAGACGCCCAGAAGTCAAAAGCTAGGAATTCTGGTTGGATTTTTTTCTCGCGGCTTCAGAATAAATGGCAACCCTAACCAAATCCTGAAAAAGGAAGGAGCTGCAACGAAAAGTTCATACGAAATTGTATGAGAATCTGACAATCATACTAGGCGCCCAGAAGTCAATTGCTAGTAATTCTGGTTGGATTTTTTTCTCGCGGCTCCAGAATAAATGGCAACCCTAACCAAATCCTGAAAAAGGAAGGAGCTGCAGCGTAAATTTCATACGAAATTTCTATGAAAATCTGACGATCTTACTAGGCGCCCAGAAGTCAATAGCTAGTAAATCTGTTTGGATTTTGTTCTCGCGGCTCCAGAATAAATGGCAACCCTAACCAAATCCTGAAAAAGGAAGGAACTGCAACGAAAATTTCATACGAAATCTCTATGAAAATCTGACGATCGTACTAGGCGCCCAGAAGTCAATTGCTAGTAATTCTGCTTGGATTATTTTCTCGCGACTCCAGAATAAATGGCAACCCTAAACGAATCCTGAAAAAGGAAGGAGCTGCAACGAAAATTTCATACGAAATTTCTATGAAAATCTGACGATCGTACTAGGCGCCCAGAAGTCAATAGCTAGTAAATCTGTTTGGATTTTGTTCTCGCGGCTCCAGAATAAATGGCAACCCTAACCAAATCCTGAAAAAGGAAGGAGCTGCAACGAAAATTCCATACGAAATCTCTATGAAAATCTGACGATCGTACTAGGCGCCCAGAAGTCAATAGCTAGTAATTCTGGTTGGATTTTTTTCTCGCGGCTCCAGAATAAATGGCAACCCTAACCGAATCCTGAAAAAGGAATGAGCTGCAACGAAAATTTCATACGAAATTTCTATGAAAATCCGACGATCGTACTAGGCGCCCAGAAGTCAATTGTTAGTAAATCTGTTTGGATTATTTTCTCGCGGCTCCAGAATAAATGGCAACCCTAACCGAATCCTGAAAAAGGAGGTAGCTGCAAGGAAGATTTCATACGAAATTTCTATGAAAATCTGACGATCGTACTAGGCGCCCAGAAGTCAATAGCTAGTAAATCTGTTTGGATTTTTTTCTCGCGGCTCCAGAATAAAAGGCAACCCTAACCGAATCCTGAAAATAGAAGGAGCTGCAACGCAAATTTCATACGAAATCTCTATGAAAATCTGTCGAGCGTACTAGGCGCCCAGAAGTGAATAGCCTGTAAATCTATTTGGATTTTGTTCTCGCGGCTCCAGAATACATGGAAACCCTAACCAAATCCTGAAAAAGGAAGGAGCTGCAACGAAAATTTCATACGAAATCTCTATGAAAATCTGACGATCGTACTAGGCGCCCAGAAGTCAATAGCTAGTAATTCTGGTTCGATTTTTTTCTCGCGGCTCCAGATTAAATGGCAACCTTAACTGAATCCTGAAAAAGGAAGGAGCTGGAACGAAAATTTCATACGAAATTTCTATGAAAATCTGGCGATCGTACTAGGCGCCCAGAAGTCAATAGCTAGTAATTCTGTTTGGATTTTTTTCTCGCGGCTCCAGAATAAATGGCAACCCTAACCGAATCCTGAAAAAGGAAGGAGCTGCAACGCAAATTTCATACGAAATTTCTATGAAAATCCGACAATCGTACTAGGCGCCCAGAAGTCAATTGCTAGTAATTCTGTTTGGATTTTTTTCTCGCAGCTCCAGAATAAATGGCAATCCTAATCAAATCCTGAAAAAGGAAGGAGCTGCAACGCAAATTTCATACGAAATTTCTATGAAAATCCGACGATTGTAATAGGCGCCCAGAAGTCAACAGCTAGTAATTCTCTTTGGATTTTTTTCTCGCGGCTCCAGAATAAATGGCAACCCTAACCGAATCCTGAAAAAGGAGGTAGCTGCAACGAAAATTTCATACGAAATTTCTATGAAAATCTGACGATCGTACTAGGCGCCCAGAAGTCAATAGCTAGTAAATCTGATTGGATTTTTTTCTCGCGGCTCCAGAATAAATGGCAACCCTAACCGAATCCTGAAAAAGGAAGGAGCTGCAACGCAAATTTCATACGAAATTACTATGAAAATCTGTCGAGCGTACTAGGCGCCCAGAAGTGAATAGCCTGTAAATCTATTTGGATTTTGATCTCGCGGCTCCAGAATACATGGAAACCCTAACCAAATCCTGAAAAAGGAAGGAGCTGCAACGAAAATTTCATACGAAATCTCTATGAAAATCTGACGATCGTACTAGGCGCCCAGAAGTCAATAGCTAGTAATTCTGGTTGGATTTTTTTCTCGCGGCTTCAGATTAAATGGCAACCTTAACTGAATCCTGAAAAAGGAAGGAGCTGGAACGCAAATTTCATACGAAATTTCTATGAAAATCTGACGATCGTACTAGGCGCCCCGAAGTCAAAAGCTAGTAATTCTGTTTGGGTTTTTTTTTTCTCGCGGCTCCAGATTAAATGGCAACCTTAACTGAATCCTGAAAAAGGAAGGAGCTGCAACGAAAATTTCATACGAAATTACTATGAAAACCTGTCGAGCGTACTAGGCGCCCAGAAGTGAATAGCCTGTAAATCTGTGTGGATTTTTTCTCGCGGCTCCAGAATAAATGGCAACCCTAACCGAATCCTGAAAAAGGTAGGAGCTGCAGCGAAAATTTCATACGAAATTACTATGAAAATCTGTCGAGCGTGCTAGGCGCCCAGAAGTGAATAGCCTGTAAATCTGTTTGGATTTTGTTCTCGCGGCTCCAGAATACATGGCAACCCTCACCAAATCCTGAAAAAGGAAGGAGCTGCAACGAGAATTTCATACGAAATCTCTATGAAAATCTGACGATCGTACTAGGCGCCCAGAAGTCAATAGCTAGTAATTCTGTTTGGATTTTTTTCTCGCGGCTTCAGAATAAATGGCAACCCTAACCGAATCCTGAAAAAGGAAGGAGCTGCAACGAAAATTTCATACGAAATTCCCATGAAAATCTGACGATCGTACTAGGCGCCCAGAAGTCAATAGCTAGTAATTCTGTTTGGATTTTGTCCTCGCGGCTCCAGATTAAATGGCAACCTTAACTGAATCCTGAAAAAGGAAGGAGCTGGAACGCAAATTTCATACGAAATTTCTATGAAAATCTGACGATCGTACTAGGCGCCCAGAAGTCAATAGCTAGTAATTCTGTTTGGATTTTGTCCTCGCGGCTCCAGATTAAATGGCAACCCTAACCGAACCCTGAAAAAGGAAGGAGCTGCAACGAAAATTTCATACGAAATCTCTATGAAAATCTGACGATCGTACTAGGCGCCCAGAAGTCAATAGCTAGTAATTCTGGTTGGATTTTTATCTCGCGGCTCCAGAATAAATGCCAACCCTAACCGAATCCTGAAAAAGGAAGGAGCTGCAACGCAAATTTCATACGAAATTACTATGAAAATCTGTCGAGCGTACTAGGCGCCCAGAAATGAATAGCCTGTAAATCTATTTGGATTTTGATCTCGCGGCTCCAGAATACATGGAAACCCTAACCAAATCCTGAAAAAGGAAGGAGCTGCAACGAAAATTTCATACGAACTTTCTATGAAAATCCGACGATCGTACTAGGCGCCCAGAAGTCCATAGCTAGTAATTCTGGTTGGATTTTTTTCTCGCGGCTCCAGATTAAATGGCAACCTTAACTGAATCCTGAAAAAGGAAGGAGCTGGAACGCAAATTTCATACGAAATTTCTATGAAAATCTGACGATCGTACTAGGCGCCCAGAAGTCAAAAGCTAGTAATTCTGTTTGGGTTTTTTTTTTCTCGCGGCTCCAGATTAAATGGCAACCTTAACTGAATCCTGAAAAAGGAAGGAGCTGCAACGAAAATTTCATACGAAATTACTATGAAAATCTGTCGAGCGTACTAGGCGCCCAGAAGTGAATAGCCTGTAAATCTGTGTGGATTTGTTCTCGCGGCTCCAGAGTAAATGGCAACCCTAACCGAATCCTGAAAAAGGTAGGAGCTGCAGCGAAAATTTCATATGAAATCTCTATGAAAATCTGTCGAGCGTACTAGGCGCCCAGAAGTGAATAGCCTGTAAATCTATTTGGATTTTGTTCTCGCGGCTCCAGAAGACATGGAAACCCTAACCAAATCCTGAAAAAGGAAGGAGCTGCAACGAAAATTTCATACGAAATCTCTATGAAAATCTGACGATCGTACTAGGCGCCCAGAAGTCAATAGCTAGTAATTCTGGTTGGATTTTTTTCTCGCGGCTCCAGATTAAATGGCAACCTTAACTGAATCCTGAAAAAGAAAGGAGCTGGAACGAAAATTTCATACGAAATTTCTATGAAAATCTGACGATCGTACTAGGCGCCCAGAAGTCAATTGCTAGTAATTCTGTTTGGATTTTTTTCTCGCGGCTCCAGAATAAATGGAAACCCTAACCGAATCCTGAAAAAGGAAGGAGCTGCAACGCAAATTTCATACGAAATTTCTATGAAAATCCGACAATCGTACTAGGCGCCCAGAAGTCAATTGCTAGTAATTCTGTTTGGATTTTTTTCTCGCAGCTCCAGAATAAATGGCAATCCTAATCAAATCCTGAAAAAGGAAGGAGCTGCAACGCAAATTTCATACGAAATTTCTATGAAAATCCGACGATTGTAATAGGCGCCCAGAAGTCAACAGCTAGTAATTCTCTTTGGATTTTTTTCTCGCGGCTCCAGAATAAATGGCAACCCTAACCGAATCCTGAAAACGGAGGTAGCTGCAACGAAAATTTCATACGAAATTTCTATGAAAATCTGACGATCGTACTAGGCGCCCAGAAGTCAATAGCTAGTAAATCTGATTGGATTTTTTTCTCGCGGCTCCAGAATAAATGGCAACCCTAACCGAATCCTGAAAAAGGAAGGAGCTGCAACGCAAATTTCATACGAAATTACTATGAAAATCTGTCGAGCGTACTAGGCGCCCAGAAGTGAATAGCCTGTAAATCTATTTGGATTTTGATCTCGCGGCTCCAGAATACATGGAAACCCTAACCAAATCCTGAAATAGGAAGGAGCTGCAACGAAAACTTCATACGAAATCTCTATGAAAATCTGACGATCGTACTAGGTGCCCAGAAGTCAATAGCTAGTAATTCTGGTTGGATTTTTTTCTCGCGGCTCCAGATTAAATGGCAAACTTAACTGAATCCTGAAAAAGGAAGGAGCTGCAACGAAAATTTCATACGAAATTACTATGAAAATCTGTCGAGCGTACTAGGCGCCCAGAAGTGAAAAGCCTGTAAATCTGTGTGGATTTTTTCTCGCGGCTCCAGAATAAATGGCAACCCTAACCGAATCCTGAAAAAGGTAGGAGCTGCAGCGAAAATTTCATACGAAATTACTATGAAAATCTGTCGAGCGTGCTAGGCGCCCAGAAGTGAATAGCCTGTAAATCTGTTTGGATTTTGTTCTCGCGGCTCCAGAATACATGGCAACCCTAACCAAATCCTGAAAAAGGAAGGAGCTGCAACGAGAATTTCATACGAAATCTCTATGAAAATCTGACGATCGTACTAGGCGCCCAGAAGTCAATAGCTAGTAATTCTGGTTGGATTTTTTTCTCGCGGCTTCAGAATAAATGGCAACCCTAACCGAATCCTGAAAAAGGAAGGAGCTGCAACGAAAATTTCATACGAAATTCCTATGAAAATCTGACGATCGTACTAGGCGCCCAGAAGTCAATAGCTAGTAATTCTGTTTGGATTTTGTCCTCGCGGCTCCAGATTAAATGGCAACCTTAACTGAATCCTGAAAAAGGAAGGAGCTGGAACGAAAATTTCATACGAAATTTCTATGAAAATCTGACGATCGTACTAGGCGCCCAGAAGTCAATTGCTAGTAATTCTGTTTGGATTTTTTTCTCGCGGCTCCAGAATAAATGGCAACTCTAACCAAATCCTGAAAAAGGAAGGAGCTGCAACGAAAATTTCATACGAAATTTCTATGAAAATCTGACGATCGTACTAGGCGCCCAGAAGTCAAAAGCTAGTAATTCTGTTTGGATTTTTTTCTCGCGGCTCCAGAATAAATGGCAACCCTAACCAAATCCTGAAAAAGGAAGGAGCTGCAGCGCAAATTTCATACGCAATCTCTATGAAAATCTGACGATCGTACTAGGCGCCCAGAAGTCAATAGCTAGTAATTCTGTTTGGATTTTGTTCTCGCGGCTCCAGATTAAATGGCAACCTTAACTGAATCCTGAAAAAGGAAGGAGCTGCAACGAAAATTTCATACGAAATTTCTATGAAAATCTGACGAGCGTACTAGGCGCCCAGAAGTAAATAGCCTGTAAATCTGTTTGGATTTGTTTCTCGTGGCTCCAGAATAAATGGCAACCCTAACCGAATCCTGAAAAAGTAAGGAGCTGCAACGCGAATTTCATACGAAATTTCTATGAAAATCTGACGATCGTACTAGGCGCCCAAGAGTAGATAGCCTGTAAATCTGTTTGGATTTCGTTCTCGCGGCTCCAGAATAAATGGCCACCCTAACCGAATCCTGAAAAAGGAAGGAGCTGCAACGAAAATTTCATACGAAATTTCTATGAAAATCTGACGAACGTACTAGTCGCCCAGAAGTCAATAGCTAGTAATTCTGTTTGGATTTTTTTCTCGCGGCTCCAGAATAAATGGCAACCCTAACCGAATCCTGAAAAAGGAAGGAGCTGCAACGCAAATTTCATACGAATTTTCTATGAAAATCCGACGATTGTAATAGGCGCCCAGAAGTCAATAGCTAGTAATTCTGTTTGGATTTTTTTCTCGCGGCTCCAGAATAAATGGCAACCCTAACCGAATCCTGAAAAAGGAAGGAGCTGCAGCGCAAGTTTCATACGAAATTTCTATGAAAGTCTGACGATCGTACTAGGCGCCCAGAAGTCAATAGCTAGTGATTCTGTTTGGATTTTTTTCTCGCGACTCCAGAATAAATGGCAATCCTAACCGAGTCCTGAAAATGGAAGGAGCTGCAACGCAAATTTCATACGAAATTTCTATGAAAATCTGACGATCGTACTAGGCGCCCAGAAGTCAATAGCTAGTAATTCTGTTTGGATTTTATTCTCGCAGCTCCAGATTACATGGCAACCTTAATCAAATCCTGAAAAAAGATGGAGCTGCTGGGAAAATTTCATACGAAATTACTATGAAAATCTGACGAGCGTACTAGGCGCCCAGAAGTAAATAGCCTGTAAATCTGTTTGGATTTTGTTCTCGCGGCTCCAGAATAAATGGCAACCCTAACCAAATCCGGAAATAGGAGGGAGCTGCAACGCAAATTTCATACGAAATTTCTATGAAAATCTGACGATCGTACTAGGCGCCCAGAAGTCAATAGCTAGTAATTCTGTTTGGATTTTTTTCTCGCGGCTCCAGAATAAATGCCAACCCTAACCAAATCCTGAAAAAGGAGGGAGCTGCAACGCAAATTTCATACGAAATTTCTATGAAAATCTGACGATCGTTCTGGGCGCCCAGAAGACAATAGCTAGTAATTCTGGTTGGATTTTTTTCTCGCGGCTCCAGAATAAATGGCAACCCTAACCGAATCCTGAAAAAGGAAGGAGCTGCAACGCAAGTTTCATACGAAATTTCTATGAAAGTCTGACGATCGTACTAGGCGCCCAGAAGTCAATAGCTAGTAATTCTGTTTGGATTTTTATCTCGCGGCTCCAGAATAAATGGCAAACCTAACCGAATCCTGAAAAAGGAAGGAGCTGCAACGCAAATTTCATACGAAATCTCCATGAAAATCTTTCGAGCGTACTAGGCGCCCAGAAGTGAATAGCCTGTAAATCTATTTGGATTTTGTTCTCGCGGCTCCAGAATACATGGAAACCCTAACCAAATCCTGAAAAAGGAAGGAGCTGCAACGAAAATTTCATACGAAATCTCTATGAAAATCTGACGATCGTACTAGGCGCCCAGAAGTCAATAGCTAGTAATTCTGGTTGGATTTTTTTCTCGCGGCTCCAGATTAAATGGCAACCTTAACTGAATCCTGAAAAAGAAAGGAGCTGGAACGAAAATTTCATACGAAATTTCTATGAAAATCTGACGATCGTACTAGGCGCCCAGAAGTCAATTGCTAGTAATTCTGTTTGGATTTTTTTCTCGCGGCTCCAGAATAAATGGCAACCCTAACCGAATCCTGAAAAAGGAAGGAGCTGCAACGCAAATTTCATACGAAATTTCTATGAAAATCCGACAATCGTACTAGGCGCCCAGAAGTCAATTGCTAGTAATTCTGTTTGGATTTTTTTCTCGCAGCTCCAGAATAAATGGCAATCCTAATCAAATCCTGAAAAAGGAAGGAGCTGCAACGCAAATTTCATACGAAATTTCTATGAAAATCCGACGATTGTAATAGGCGCCCAGAAGTCAACAGCTAGTAATTCTCTTTGGATTTTTTTCTCGCGGCTCCAGAATAAATGGCAACCCTAACCGAATCCTGAAAAAGGAGGTAGCTGCAACGAAAATTTCATACGAAATTTCTATGAAAATCTGACGATCGTACTAGGCGCCCAGAAGTCAATAGCTAGTAAATCTGATTGGATTTTTTTCTCGCGGCTCCAGAATAAATGGCAACCCTAACCGAATCCTGAAAAAGGAAGGAGCTGCAACGCAAATTTCATACGAAATTACTATGATAATCTGTCGAGCGTACTAGGCGCCCAGAAGTGAATAGCCTGTAAATCTATTTGGATTTTGATCTCGCGGCTCCAGAATACATGCAAACCCTAACCAAATCCTGAAAAAGGAAGGAGCTGCAACGAAAACTTCATACGAAATCTGTATGAAAATCTGACGATCGTACTAGGCGCCCAGAAGTCAATAGCTAGTAATTCTGGTTGGATTTTTTTCTCGCGGCTCCAGATTAAATGGCAACCTTAACTGAATCCTGAAAAAGGAAGGAGCTGGAACGCAAATTTCATACGAAATTTCTATGAAAATCTGACGATCGTACTAGGCGCCCAGAAGTCAAAAGCTAGTAATTCTGTTTGGGTTTTTTTTTTCTCGCGGCTCCAGATTAAATGGCAAACTTAACTGAATCCTGAAAAAGGAAGGAGCTGCAACGAAAATTTCATACGAAATTACTATGAAAATCTGTCGAGCGTACTAGGCGCCCAGAAGTGAAAAGCCTGTAAATCTGTGTGGATTTTTTCTCGCGGCTCCAGAATAAATGGCAACCCTAACCGAATCCTGAAAAAGGTAGGAGCTGCAGCGAAAATTTCATACGAAATTACTATGAAAATCTGTCGAGCGTGCTAGGCGCCCAGAAGTGAATAGCCTGTAAATCTGTTTGGATTTTGTTCTCGCGGCTCCAGAATACATGGCAACCCTAACCAAATCCTGAAAAAGGAAGGAGCTGCAACGAGAATTTCATACGAAATCTCTATGAAAATCTGACGATCGTACTAGGCGCCCAGAAGTCAATAGCTAGTAATTCTGGTTGGATTTTTTTCTCGCGGCTTCAGAATAAATGGCAACCCTAACCGAATCCTGAAAAAGGAAGGAGCTGCAACGAAAATTTCATACGAAATTCCTATGAAAATCTGACGATCGTACTAGGCGCCCAGAAGTCAATAGCTAGTAATTCTGTTTGGATTTTGTCCTCGCGGCTCCAGATTAAATGGCAACCTTAACTGAATCCTGAAAAAGGAAGGAGCTGCAACGAAAATTTCATACGAAATTTCTATGAAAATCTGACGATCGTACTAGGCGCCCAGAAGTAAATAGCCTGTATATCTGTTTGGATTTGTTTCTCGTGGCTCCAGAATAAATGGCAACCCTAACCGAATCCTGAAAAAGTAAGGAGCTGCAACGCAAATTTCATACGAAATTTCTATGAAAATCTGACGATCGTACTAGGCGCCCAAGAGTAGATAGCCTGTAAATCTGTTTGGATTTCGTTCTCGCGGCTCCAGAATAAATGGCCACCCTAACCGAATCCTGAAAAAGGAAGGAGCTGCAACGAAAATTTCATACGAAATTTCTATGAAAATCTGACGATCGTACTAGTCGCCCAGAAGTCAATAGCTAGTAATTCTGTTTGGATTTTTTTCTCGCGGCTCCAGAATAAATGGCAACCCTAACCGAATCCTGAAAAAGGAAGGAGCTGCAACGCAAATTTCATACGAATTTTCTATGAAAATCCGACGATTGTAATAGGCGCCCAGAAGTCAATAGCTAGTAATTCTGTTTGGATTTTTTTTTCGCGGCTCCAGAATAAATGGCAACCCTAACCGAATCCTGAAAAAGGAAGGAGCTGCAACGAAAATTTCATACGAAATTTCTATGAAAATCTGACGATCGTACTAGGCGCCCAGAAGTCAATAGCTAGTAATTCTGTTTGGATTTTTTTCTCGCGACTCCAGAATAAATGGCAACCCTAACCGAGTCCTGAAAATGGAAGGAGCTGCAACGCAAATTTCATACGAAATTTCTATGAAAATCTGACGATCGTACTAGGCGCCAAGAAGTCAATAGCTAGTAATTCTGTTTGGATTTTATTCTCGCAGCTCCAGATTACATGGCAACCCTAACCAAATCCGGAAATAGGAGGGAGCTGCAACGCAAATTTCATACGAAATTTCTATGAAAATCTGACGATCGTACTAGGCGCCCAGAAGTCAATAGCTAGTAATTCTGTTTGGATTTTTTTCTCGCGGCTCCAGAATAAATGGCAACCCTAACCAAATTCTGAAAAAGGAAGGAGCTGCAACGCAAATTTCATACGAAATTTATATGAAAATCTGACGATCGTACTAGGCGCCCAGAAGTCAATAGCTAGTAATTCTGTTTGGATTTTTTTCTCGCGGCTCCAGAATAAATGGCAACCCTAACCGAATCCTGAAAAAGGTAGGAGCTGCAGCGAAAATTTCATACGAAATTACTATGAAAATCTGTCGAGCGTGCTAGGCGCCCAGAAGTGAATAGCCTGTAAATCTGTTTGGATTTTGTTCTCGCGGCTCCAGAATACATGGCAACCCTCACCAAATCCTGAAAAAGGAAGGAGCTGCAACGAGAATTTCATACGAAATCTCTATGAAAATCTGACGATCGTACTAGGCGCCCAGAAGTCAATAGCTAGTAATTCTGGTTGGATTTTTTTCTCGCGGCTTCAGAATAAATGGCAACCCTAACCGAATCCTGAAAAAGGAAGGAGCTACAACGAAAATTTCATACGAAATTTCTATGAAAATCTGACGATCGTACTAGGCGCCCAGAAGTCAATAGCTAGTAATTCTGTTTGGATTTTGTCCTCGCGGCTCCAGATTAAATGGCAACCTTAACTGAATCCTGAAAAAGGAAGGAGCTGGAACGAAAATTTCATACGAAATTTCTATGAAAATCTGACGATCGTACTAGGCGCCCAGAAGTCAATAGCTAGTAATTCTGTTTGGATTTTTTTCTCGCGACTCCAGAATAAATGGCAACCCTAACCGAGTCCTGAAAATGGAAGGAGCTGCAACGCAAATTTCATACGAAATTTCTATGAAAATCTGACGATCGTACTAGGCGCCCAGAAGTCAATAGCTAGTAATTCTGTTTGGATTTTATTCTCGCAGCTCCAGATTACATGGCAACCTTAATCAAATCCTGAAAAAAGATGGAGCTGCTGGGAAAATTTCATACGAAATTACTATGAAAATCTGACGAGCGTACTAGGCGCCCAGAAGTAAATAGCCTGTAAATCTGTTTGGATTTTGTTCTCGCGGCTCCAGAATAAATGGCAACCCTAACCAAATCCGGAAATAGGAGGGAGCTGCAACGCAAATTTCATACGAAATTTCTATGAAAATCTGACGATCGTACTAGGCGCCCAGAAGTCAATAGCTAGTAATTCTGTTTGGATTTTTTTCTCGCGGCTCCAGAATAAATGGCAACCCTAACCAAATTCTGAAAAAGGAAGGAGCTGCAACGCAAATTTCATACGAAATTTATATGAAAATCTGACGATCGTACTAGGCGCCCAGAAGTCAATAGCTAGTAATTCTGTTTGGATTTGTTCTCGCGGCTCCAGATAAAATGGCAACCCTAACCGATTCCTGAAAAAGGAAGGAGCTGCAACGCAAATTTCATACGAAATTTCTATGAAAATCTGACGATCGTACTAGGCGCCCAGAAGTCAATAGCTAGTAATTCTGTTTGGATTTTTTTCTCGCGGCTCCAAAATAAATGGCAACCCTAACCAAATCCTGAAAAAGGAGGGAGCTGTAACGCAAATTTCATACGAAATTTCTATGAAAATCTGACGATCGTTCTGGGCGCCCAGAAGACAATAGCTAGTAATTCTGGTTGGATATTGTTCTCGCGGCTCCAGAATAAATGGCAACCCTAACCGAATCCTGAAAAAGGAAGGAGCTGCAACGCAAGTTTCATACGAAATTTCTATGAAAGTCTGACGATCGTACTAGGCGCCCAGAAGTCAATAGCTAGTAATTCTGTTTGGATATTGTTCTCGCGGCTCCAGAATAAATGGCAACCCTAACCGAATCCTGAAAAAGGAAGGAGCTGCACCGCAAGTTTCATACGAAATTTCTATGAAAATCTGACGATCGTACTAGGCGCCCAGAAGTCAATAGCTAGTAATTCTGTTTGGATTTTTTTCTCGCGGCTCCAGAATAAATGGCAACCCTAACCAAATCCGGAAAAAGGAGGGAGATGCAACGCAAATTTCATACGAAATTTCTATGAAAATCTGACGATCGTACTAGGCGCCCAGAAGTCAATAGCTAGTAATTCTGTTTGGATATTGTTCTCGCGGCTCCAGAATAAATGGCGACCCTAACCGAATCCTGAAAAAGGAAGGAGCTGCAACGCAAATTTCATACGAAATCACTATGAAAATCTGACGAGCGTAATCGGCGCCCAGAAGTCAATAGCTAGTAATTCTGTTTGGATTTTTTTCTCGCGGCTCCAGAATATATGGCAACCCTAACCAAATCCTGAAAAAGGAAGGAGCTGCAGCGCAAATTTCATACGAAATTTCTATGAAAATCCGACGATTGTAATAGGCGCCCGGAAGTCAACAGCTAGTAATTCTCTTTGGATTTTGTTCTCGCGGCTCCAGAATATATGGCAACTCTAACCAAATCCTGAAAAAGGAAGGAGCTGCAGCGAAAATTTCATACGAAATTTCTATGAAAATCTGACGATCGTACTAGGCGCCCAGAAGTCAAAAGCTAGTAATTCTGGTTGGATTTTTTTCTCGCGGCTCCAGAATAAATGGCAACCCTAACCAAATCCTGAAAAAGGAAGGAGCTGCAGCGCAAATTTCATACGAAATCTCTATGAAAATCTGACGATCGTACTAGGCGCCCAGAAGTCAATAGCTAGTAATTCTGTTTGGATTTTTTTCTCGCGGCTCCAGAATAAATGGCAACCCTAACCAAATCCTGAAAAAGGAAGGAGCTGCAGCGCAAATTTCATACGAAATTTCTATGAAAATTCGAAGATTGTAATAGGCGCCCAAAAGTCAATAGCTAGTAATTCTGTTTGGATTTTTTTCTCGCGGCTCCAGAATAAATGGCAACCCTAACCAAATTCTGAAAAAGGAAGGAGCTGCAACGCAAATTTCATACGAAATTTATATGAAAATCTGACGATCGTACTAGGCGCCCAGAAGTCAATAGCTAGTAATTCTGTTTGGATTTTTTTCTCGCGGCTCCAGAATAAATGGCAACCCTAACCAAATTCTGAGAAAGGAAGGAGCTGCAACGCAAATTTCATACGAAATCTCTATGAAAATCTGACGATCGTACTAGGCGCCCAGAAGTCAATAGCTAGTAATTCTGTTTGGATATTGTTCTCGCGGCTCCAGAATAAATGGCAACCCTAACCAAATCCTGAAAAAGGAAGGAGCTGCAGCGCAAATTTCATACGAAATTTCTATGAAAATCCGACGATTGTAATAGGCGCCCAGAAGTCAACAGCTAGTAATTCTCTTTGGATTTTGTTCTCGCGGCTCCAGAATAAATGCCAACCCTAACCAAATCCTGAAAAAGGAAGGAGCTGCAACGCAAATTTCATACGAAATTTCTATGAAAATCTGACGATCGTACTAGGCACCCAGAAGTCAATTGCTAGTAATTCTGTTTGGATTTTTTTCTCGCGGCTCCAGAATAAATGGCAACCCTAACCGAATCCTGAAAAAGGAAGGAGCTGCAACGCGAATTTCATACGAAATTTCTATGACAATCTGACGATCGTACTAGGCGCCCAGAAGTCAATAGCTTGTAATTCTGTTTGGATTTTTTTCTCGCGGCTCCAGAATAAATGGGAACCCTAACCAAATCCTGAAAAAGGAAGGAGCTGCAGCGCAAATTTCATACGAAATTTCTATGAAAATCCGACGATTGTAATAGGCGCCCAGAAGTCAACAGCTAGTAATTCTCTTTGGATTTTGTTCTCGCGGCTCCAGAATAAATGGCAACTCTAACCGAATCCTGAAAAAGGAAGGAGCTGCAACGCAAATTTCATAAGAAATTTCTATGAAAATCTGACGATCGTACTAGGCGCCCAGAAGTCAATAGCTAGTAATTCTGTTTGGATTTTTTTCTCGCGGCTCCAGAATAAATGGCAACCCGAACCAAATCCTGAAAAAGGAAGGAGCTGCAGCGCAAATTTCATACGAAATTTCTATGAAAATCCGACGATTGTAATAGGCGCCCAGAAGTCAACAGCTAGTAATTCTCTTTGGATTTTGTTCTCGCGGCTCCAGAATAAATGGCAACCCTAACCGAATCCTGAAAAAGGAAGGAGCTGCAGCGCAAATTTCATACGAAATCTCTATGAAAATCTGACGATCGTACTAGGCGCCAAGAAGTAAATAGCCTGTAAATCTGTTTGAATTTTGTTCTCGTGGCTCCAGAATAAATGGCAACCCTAACCGAATCCTGAAAAAGTAAGGAGCTGCAACGCAAATTTCATACGAAATTTCTATGAAAATCTGACGATCGTACTAGGCGCCCAGAAGTAAATAGCCTGTAAATCTGTTTGGATTTTGTTCTTGCGGGTCCAGGATAAATGGCAACCCTAACTGAATCCTGAAAAATTAAGGAGTTGCAACGCAAATTTCATACGAAATTTCTATGAAAATCCGACGATTGTAATAGGCGCCCAGAAGTCAATAGCTAGTAATTCTCTTTGGATTTTGTTCTCGCGGCTCAAGAATAAATGGCAACCCTAACCGAATCCTGAAAAAGGAAGGAGCTGCAACGAAAATTTCATACGAAATTTCTATGAAAATCTGACGATCGTACTTGGCGCCCAGAAGTCAATAGCTAGTCATTCTGTTTGGATTTTTTTCTCGCGACTCCAGAATAAATGGCAACCCTAACCGAATCCTGAAAATGGAAGGAGCTGAAACGCAAATTTCATACGAAATTTCTATGAAAATCTGACGATCGTACTAGGCGCCCAGAAGTCAATAGCTAGTAATTCTGTTTGGATCTTGTTCTCGCAGCGCCAGATTAAATGACAACCTTAACCAAATCCTGAAAAAAATGGAGCTGCTGCGATATCTTCATACGAAATTACTATGAAAATCTGACGAGCGTACTAGGAGCCCAGAAGTCAATAGCTAGTAATTCTGTTTGGATTTTTTTCTCGCGGCTCCAGAATAAATGGCAACCCTAACCAAATCCTGAAAAATGAAGGAACTGCAACGCAAATTTCCTACGAAATTTCTATGAAAATCTGACGATCGTACTAGGCGCCCAGAAGTCAATAGCTAGTAATTCTGTTTGGATTTGTTCTCGCGGCTCCAGATTAAATGGCAACCCTAAGCGAATCCTGAAAAAGGAAGGAGCTGCAACGCAAATTTCATACGAAATTTCTATGACAATCTGACGAGCGTACTAGGCGCCCAGAAGTCAATAGCTAGTAATTCTGTTTGGTTTTTTCTCGCGGCTCCAGAATAAATGGCAACCCTAACCAAATCCTGAAAAAGGAGGGAGCTGCAACGCAAATTTCATACGAAATTTCTATGAAAATCTGACGATCTTACTAGGCGCCCAGAAGTCAATAGCTAGTAATTCTGTTTGGATATTGTTCTCGCGGCTCCAGATTAAATGGCAACCCTAACCAAATCCGGAAAAAGGAGGGAGCTGCAACGCAAATTTCATACGAAATTTCTATGAAAGTCTGATGAGCGTACTAGGTGCCCAGAAGTCAATAGCTAGTATTTCTGTTTGGATTTTTTTCTCGCGGCTCCAGAATAAATGGCAACCCTAACCGAATCCTGAAAAAGGAAGGAGCTGCAACGCAAATTTCATACGAAATCTCTATGAAAATCTGACGAGCGTACTAGGCGCCCAGAAGTCAATAGCTAGTAATTCTGTTTGGATTTTTTTCTCGCGGCTCCAGAATAAATGGCAACCCTAACCAAATTCTGAGAAAGGAAGGAGCTGCAACGCAAATTTCATACGAAATCTCTATGAAAATCTGACGATCGTACTAGGCGCCCAGAAGTCAATAGCTAGTAATTCTGTTTGGATATTGTTCTCGCGGCTCCAGAATAAATGGCAACCCTAACCAAATCCTGAAAAAGGAAGGAGCTGCAGCGCAAATTTCATACGAAATTTCTATGAAAATCCGACGATTGTAATAGGCGCCCAGAAGTCAACAGCTAGTAATTCTCTTTGGATTTTGTTCTCGCGGCTCCAGAATAAATGGCAACCCTAACCAAATCCTGAAAAAGGAAGGAGCTGCAACGCAAATTTCATACGAAATTTCTATGAAAATCTGACGATCGTACTAGGCACCCAGAAGTCAATTGCTAGTAATTCTGTTTGGATTTTTTTCTCGCGGCTCCAGAATAAATGGCAACCCTAACCGAATCCTGAAAAAGGAAGGAGCTGCAACGCGAATTTCATACGAAATTTCTATGACAATCTGACGATCGTACTAGGCGCCCAGAAGTCAATAGCTTGTAATTCTGTTTGGATTTTTTTCTCGCGGCTCCAGAATAAATGGGAACCCTAACCAAATCCTGAAAAAGGAAGGAGCTGCAGCGCAAATTTCATACGAAATTTCTATGAAAATCCGACGATTGTAATAGGCGCCCAGAAGTCAACAGCTAGTAATTCTCTTTGGATTTTGTTCTCGCGGCTCCAGAATAAATGGCAACTCTAACCGAATCCTGAAAAAGGAAGGAGCTGCAACGCAAATTTCATAAGAAATTTCTATGAAAATCTGACGATCGTACTAGGCGCCCAGAAGTCAATAGCTAGTAATTCTGTTTGGATTTTTTTCTCGCGGCTCCAGAATAAATGGCAACCCGAACCAAATCCTGAAAAAGGAAGGAGCTGCAGCGCAAATTTCATACGAAATTTCTATGAAAATCCGACGATTGTAATAGGCGCCCAGAAGTCAACAGCTAGTAATTCTCTTTGGATTTTGTTCTCGCGGCTCCAGAATAAATGGCAACCCTAACCGAATCCTGAAAAAGGAAGGAGCTGCAGCGCAAATTTCATACGAAATCTCTATGAAAATCTGACGATCGTACTAGGCGCCAAGAAGTAAATAGCCTGTAAATCTGTTTGAATTTTGTTCTCGTGGCTCCAGAATAAATGGCAACCCTAACCGAATCCTGAAAAAGTAAGGAGCTGCAACGCAAATTTCATACGAAATTTCTATGAAAATCTGACGATCGTACTAGGCGCCCAGAAGTAAATAGCCTGTAAATCTGTTTGGATTTTGTTCTTGCGGGTCCAGGATAAATGGCAACCCTAACTGAATCCTGAAAAATTAAGGAGTTGCAACGCAAATTTCATACGAAATTTCTATGAAAATCCGACGATTGTAATAGGCGCCCAGAAGTCAATAGCTAGTAATTCTCTTTGGATTTTGTTCTCGCGGCTCAAGAATAAATGGCAACCCTAACCGAATCCTGAAAAAGGAAGGAGCTGCAACGAAAATTTCATACGAAATTTCTATGAAAATCTGACGATCGTACTTGGCGCCCAGAAGTCAATAGCTAGTAATTCTGTTTGGATTTTTTTCTCGCGACTCCAGAATAAATGGCAACCCTAACCGAATCCTGAAAATGGAAGGAGCTGAAACGCAAATTTCATACGAAATTTCTATGAAAATCTGACGATCGTACTAGGCGCCCAGAAGTCAATAGCTAGTAATTCTGTTTGGATCTTGTTCTCGCAGCGCCAGATTAAATGACAACCTTAACCAAATCCTGAAAAAAATGGAGCTGCTGCGATATCTTCATACGAAATTACTATGAAAATCTGACGAGCGTACTAGGAGCCCAGAAGTCAATAGCTAGTAATTCTGTTTGGATTTTTTTCTCGCGGCTCCAGAATAAATGGCAACCCTAACCAAATCCTGAAAAATGAAGGAACTGCAACGCAAATTTCCTACGAAATTTCTATGAAAATCTGACGATCGTACTAGGCGCCCAGAAGTCAATAGCTAGTAATTCTGTTTGGATTTGTTCTCGCGGCTCCAGATTAAATGGCAACCCTAAGCGAATCCTGAAAAAGGAAGGAGCTGCAACGCAAATTTCATACGAAATTTCTATGACAATCTGACGAGCGTACTAGGCGCCCAGAAGTCAATAGCTAGTAATTCTGTTTGGTTTTTTCTCGCGGCTCCAGAATAAATGGCAACCCTAACCAAATCCTGAAAAATGAAGGAACTGCAACGCAAATTTCCTACGAAATTTCTATGAAAATCTGACGATCGTACTAGGCGCCCAGAAGTCAATAGCTAGTAATTCTGTTTGGATCTTGTTCTCGCAGCGCCAGATTAAATGACAACCTTAACCAAATCCTGAAAAAAATGGAGCTGCTGCGATATCTTCATACGAAATTTCTATGAAAATCTGACGATCTTACTAGGCGCCCAGAAGTCAATAGCTAGTAATTCTGTTTGGATATTGTTCTCGCGGCTCCAGATTAAATGGCAACCCTAACCAAATCCGGAAAAAGGAGGGAGCTGCAACGCAAATTTCATACGAAATTTCTATGAAAGTCTGATGAGCGTACTAGGTGCCCAGAAGTCAATAGCTAGTATTTCTGTTTGGATTTTTTTCTCGCGGCTCCAGAATAAATGGCAACCCTAACCGAATCCTGAAAAAGGAAGGAGCTGCAACGCAAATTTCATACGAAATCTCTATGAAAATCTGACGAGCGTACTAGGCGCCCAGAAGTCAATAGCTAGTGATTCTGTTTGGATTTTGTTCTCGCGGCTCTAGAATAAATGGCAACCCTAACCGAATCCTGAAAAATGAAGGAGCTGCAACGCAAATTTCATACGAAATTTCTATGAAAATCTGACGATCGTACTAGGCGCCCAGAAGTCAATAGCTAGTGATTCTGTTTGGATTTTGTTCTCGCGGCTCTAGAATAAATGGCAACCCTAACCGAATCCTGAAAAAGTAAGGAGCTGCAACGCAAATTTCATACGAAATCTCTATGAAAATCTGACGAGCGTAATAGGCGCCCGGAAGTCAAAAGCTAGTAATTCTGTTTGGATTTTGTTCTCGCGGCTCCAGATTAAATGGCAACCCTAACCAAATCCTGAAAAATGAAGGAGCTGCAACGCAAATTTCATACGAAATTTCTATGAAAATCTGACGATCGTACAAGGCGCCCAGAAGTCAATAGCTAGTAAATCTGTTTGGATTTTTTCTCGTGGCTCCAGAATACATGGCAACCCTAACCGAATCCTGAAAAAGGAGGGAGCTGCAACGCAAATTTCATATGAAATCTCTATGAAAATCTGACGAGCGTAACAGGCACCCAGAAGTCAATAGCTAGTATTTCTGTTTGGATTTTTTTCTCGCGGCTCCAGAATAAATGGCAACCCTAACCGAATCCTGGAAAAGGAAGGAGCTGCAACGCAAATTTCATACGAAACCTCTATGAAAATCTGACGAGCGTAATAGGCGCCCAGAAGTCAATAGCTAGTGATTCTGTTTGGATTTTGTTCTCGCGGCTCTAGAATACATGGCAACCCTAACCGAATCCTGAAAAAGGAAGGAGCTGCAACGCAAATTTCATACGAAATCTCTATGAAAATCTGACGAGCGTACTAGGCGCCCGGAAGTCAATTGCTAGTAATTCTGTTTGGATTTTTTTATCGCGGCTCCAGAATACATGGCAACCCTAACCAAATCCTGCAAAAGGAAGGAGCTGCAACGCAAATTTCATACGAAATCTCTATGAAAATCTGACGATCGTACTAGGCGCCGAGAAGTCAATAGCTAGTAATTCTGTTTGGATTTATTTCTCGCGGCTCCAGAATAAATGGCAACCCTAACCGACTCCTGAAAATGGAAGGAGCTGCAACGAAAATTTCATACGAAATTTCTATGAAAATCTGACGATCGTACTAGGCGCCCAGAAGTCAGTAGCTAGTAATTCTGTTTGGATTTTTTTCTCGCGGCTCCAGAATAAATGGCAACCCCATTTGAATCCTGAAAAATGAAGGAGCTGCAACGTTAATTTCATACGAAATTTCTATGAAAATCTGACGAGCGTACTAGGCGCCCAGAAGTAAATAGCCTGTAAAACTGTTTGGATTTTGTTCTCGCGGCTCCAGAATAAATGACAACCCTAACCGAATCCTGAAAAAGGAAGGAGCTTCAACGCAAATTTCATACGAAATTTCTATGAAAATCTGACGAGCGTACTAGGCGCCCAGAAGTCAATAGCTAGAAAATCTGTATGGATTTTTTTCTCGCGGCTCCAGAATAAATTGCAACCCTAACCGAATCCTGAAAAAGGAAGGAGATCCAACGAAAATTTCATACGAAATTTCTATGAAAATCTGACGAGCGTACTAGGCGCCCAAAAGTAAATAGCCTGTAAATCTGTTTGGATTTTGTTCTCGCGGCTCCAGAATAAATGGCAACCCTAACCGAATCCTGAAAAAGGAAGGAGCTGCAACGCAAACTTCATACGAAATTTCTATGAAAATCTGACGATCGTACTAGGCGCCCAGAAGTCAATAGCTGGTAATTCTGTTTGGATTTTTTTCTTGCGGCTCCAGAATAAATGGCAACCCTAACCAAATCCTGAAAAATGAAGGAGCTGCAACGAAAATTTCATACGAAATTTCTATGAAAATCTGACGAGCGTACTAGGCGCCCAAAAGTAAATAGCCTGTAAATCTGTTTGGATTTTGATCTCGCGGCTCCAGAATAAATGGCAACCCCAACCGAATCCTGAAAAAGGAAGGAGCTGCAACGCAAACTTCATACGAAATTTCTATGAAAATCTGACGATCGTACTAGGCGCCCAGAAGTCAATAGCTGGTAATTCTGTTTGGATTTTTTTCTCGCGACTCCAGAATAAATGGCAACGCTAACCAAATCCTGAAAAAGGAAGGAGCTGCAGCGAAAATTTCATGCGAAATTACTATGAAAATCTGTCGAGCGTACTAGGCGCCCAGAAGTAAATAGCCTGTAAATCTGTTTGGATTTTGTTCTCGCGGCTCCAGAATAAATGGCAACCTTAACTTAATTCTGAAAAAAGAACGAGCTGCAACGCAAATTTCATACGAAATTTCTATGAAAATTTGACGATCGAACTAGGCGCCCAGAAGTAAATAGCCTGTAAATCTGTTTGGATTTTGTTCTCGCGGCTCCAGAATACATGGCAACCCTAACCAAATCCTGAAAAAGGAAGGAGCTGCAACGAAAATTTCATACGAAATCTCTATGAAAATCTGACGATCGTACTAGGCGCCCAGAAGTCAATAGCTAGTAATTCTGTTTGGATTCTTTTCTCGCGGCTCCAGAATAAATGGCAACCCTAACCAAATCCTGAAAAAGGAAGGAGCTGCAGCGAAAATTTCATACGAAATTACTATGAAAATCTGTCGAGCGTCTTAGGCGCCCAGATGTAAATAGCCTGTAAATCTGTTTGGATTTTTTTCTCGCGGCTCCAGAATACATGGCAACCGTAACCAAATCCTGAAAAAGGAAGGAGCTGCAACGAAAATTTCATATGAAATTCCTATGAAAATCTGACGATCGTACTAGGCGCCCAGAAGTCAATAGCTAGTAATTCTGTTTGGATTTTGTTCTCGCGGCTCCAGATTAAATGGCAACCTTAACTGAATCCTGAAAAAGGAAGGAGCTGCAACGAAAATTTCTTACGAAATTTCTATGAAAATCTGACGATCGTACTAGGCGCCCAGAAGTCAATTGCTAGTAATTCTGTTTGGATTTTTTTCTCGCGGCTCCAGAATAAATGGCAACCCTAACCAAATCCTGAAAAAGGAAGGAGCTGCAACGAAAATTTCATACGAAATTTCTATGAAAATCTGACGATCGTACTAGACGCCCAGAAGTCAAAAGCTAGTAATTCTGGTAGGATTTTTTTCTCGCGGCTTCAGAATAAATGGCAACCCTAACCAAATCCTGAAAAAGGAAGGAGCTGCAGCGCAAATTTCATACGAAATTTCTATGAAAATTAGACGATTGTAATAGGCGCCCAGAAGCCAATAGCTAGTAATTCTGTAATGGATTTAGATTCCCAGCCGTCACGGCGACGACTCGGGATGAAAGTCGGCCTCGCACCGACAATTGGACGTGCAGTCCTTGAGACGTGGCAACGAGTCGTACCCCGTGGGTCAACAACTCGGCCACTCGGAAGTTCCCTCGCGTGGTGGCTGCTGGCTAGCTAGCTCAGTGCGGCGAGGATTGCGGACGTGGGTCGGACCCAAGTGAACTTCCGCTCTTGGTTCCATTTGAACCAGCCACCGAAAAGCCCGATTTACTATGCGACGTTTCTAAACAAATTACGTTACTTTACTCTAAATTTTTTTTTTCATCAAGATACAATCAAAGAATCAAACTCCCCGACTAACGCGCATTCGCGAACCGATATACCGCGGTGCCTAAAAACAAACTACTTTAATTTTGCGACCGTAAAACACGCGAACCCGAAAAACCGAACTAGTAGTCCGCGACACGACTACAAATTATTACCGGAACAAAATTACAGCACCGCGGAACCCGAGCGACGAAACACATTGTTGACCCTACATCATCCTGCACTTACCTTCGCGCCATTTCCACCTGAAAGAAAAGGTTGTTGGAAGGAAAGAATGTGGTTTTTCTTTTAGCACTTCATTTTAATTCTGGTTCTTAAAAATTTATGTAAAATTTTAACGCTTTATAGGTCAATTCATACAAGTCAGACAAACGTACCAGAATCGCGCTATATTAAGTCCAATGTTGATTAAATCAAATTAAAAGAAAGCACGATAGTGAAGCAGAAACATCGAAATACTATTATATGTGTACACATACTTGCTTAACCTACTTCAAAAAAATTATTCTTAATCATTCATTGGGTTTATAACAAACTTTTGAATTGCACATTATTCTTACACAAATGAATATTTCTTTTCCACTATCAATATAAGTATTCAAAAATTTTTACAAGTTCTTAAATTGATTCTCATTGATGTGTCGAAATCTCCAATGAGTTCAAATCAAAGAGGAAGCGATCCATTTTAAATTTAAAATATTTTACCATCAAATATATTTTCAACTGCTTAACTCTACTTTTTTTCCTTTTTTTTTTTTTTTTGCAATGATTACTTTCCTTCGTTTTTATTTTTCCTGATTTTACAACACACGTTGCGATCTTTAAGTTGCCATTATCCAATATGTGTTTGATTCCACGCTACACTGAGTGCCGGCACTTCTCCTCGTCTTGCATTATTCCATTTATTTTAATTGGAATACCCTTTCACTTTATCATTAATGTTTTTAATATACATTTTAAGTTATATAAAATCGGCATATAAAAAAAAATTCATTTAGAGTTTGTGTTACCTACAAAAATTATTTTTTTTTCTAAATTTTTCTGAGACTCCTTAGCACTACTACAATGCTCTTATATTGATGTCTTTCTTTTCACAATCTGTTACAACTCCTTAATCCCCCCGCCGAAATGGGATCGGCAATGGATTCTTATGTTTATCGAACAAAGAACCTTTTTCCATAAGTGCTGCGTTTTCACTTTTGTAACATAGCACTTTGTTTATCATTAAAACTTATTGCATCCACATTTACACATGTGAGATGTAATTACGGCGTCAGGCGAAATATACCCGTTAATTTTCCCGGTTCATTATTGAATTTGTATGCAGGCTTCTTTTACTTGTAATAAAAACAATAAAAGTCCGGTGTTGAATGAAATGCAAAACTCAAGGGCAGATATACATAACAATGTGGCTTCACTACGTTATTTCGCGCTCACAACGTTTTGGCGGATTTTCACACAGTTTGTTTTGCTATTGAAATGCCGAGGAACCAGCGGTAAGGGTTTCCTTTCAATTTTCCAATTGAGCAATCACATAGGTTTATATACAAACTAGCAATTGTCAAGCGGTGTGGTTATGCTCACGGGCACACACTGACAACACTTTCGTAAACACTTCCGTCTGGGTTTTCACGTCACACTGTCATCAAACCTCTGGCGATATCCTTGTTTTCGTGGCGTTGATGACAACACAAATATCTATTGCATTCGACACATTCGACACGACACGAGAATTGCGGTTGCATTGCAATCAGAGTTTTAGGTGGTGATGCTGTTGCCGTCTTCGTCTGACGGTTCACGTTCTACTCTCCACCGCGACGAATTCGTATATCCACCGTATATTTTACGACCGACCCATAAATCGATTTGAAACCGCTTTTCTATTTTCCAACAGATAATCGCGCGCGAAAGACACACCAAATTGTCCAGATACGTTCACGTTTGGAAATAAAATTACGTCGAGTGATTTTCCACGAGATCACTTTTCTTTTCCACCCGCGTGTGTCTCTTCTCGCGGTCCTCTCCCAACTCTCCGTTCCGGAAATCAAAAAAACTGTCTTCCGACCTGAAGTGGTCGCCAGGTCGTAGGTCAGCTGACTTTCGACCTGTCCGCTGAACTTTCGCCTGCGGGGAAAAGATGGTGACACCATCTTCAGGTCGGTAGTCACTACAATTCTCTTTGGATTTTTTTCTCGCGGCTCCAGAATAAATGGCAACTCTAACCAAATCCTGAAAAAGGAAGGAGCTGCAACGAAAATTTCATACGAAATTGTATGAGAATCTGACGATCGTACTAGGCGCCCAGAAGTCAATTGCTATAAATTCTGGTTGGATTTTTTTCTCGCGGCTCCTGAATAAATGGCAACCCTAACCGAATCCTGAAAAAGGAAGGAGCTGCAACGAAAATTTCATACGAAATCTCTATGAAAATCTGACGAGCGTACTAGGCGCCCAGAAGTCAATAGCTAGTAATTCGGTTTGGATTTTTTTCTTGCGGCTCCAGAATAAATGCCAACCCTAACCGAATCCTGAAAAAGGAAGGAGCTGCAGCGAAAATTTCATACGAAATTACTTTGAAAATCTGTCGAGCGTACTAGGCGCCCAGAAGTGAATAGCCTGTAAATCTGTTTGGATTTTGTTCTCGCGGCTCCAGAATACATGGCAACCCTAACCAAATCCTGAAAAAGGAAGGAGCTGCAACGAAAATTTCATACGAAATCTCTATGAAAATCTGACGATCGTAATAGGCGCCCTGAAGTCAATAGCTAGTAAATCTGTTTGGACTTTTTTCTCGCGGCTCCAGATTAAATGGCAACCTTAACTGAATCCTGAAAAAGGAAGGAGCTGCAACGAAAATTTCATACGAAATTTCTATGAAAATATGACGATCGTACTAGGCGCCCAGAAGTCAATAGCTAGTAATTCTGTTTGGATTTTGTTCTCGCGGCTCCAGATTAAATTGCAACCTTAACTGAATCCTGAAAAAGGAAGGAGCTGCAACGAAAATTTCATACGAAATTTCTATGAAAATATAACGATCGTACTAGGCGCCCAGAAGTAAATAGCCTGTAAATCAGTTTGGATTTTGTTCTCGTGGCTCCAGAATAAATGGCAAACTTAACAAAATCCTGAAAAAGATGGAGCTGCAGCGCAAATTTCATACGAAATTTCTATGAAAATCTGACGATTGTAATAGGCGCCCAGAAGTCAATAGCTAGTAACTTTGTTTGAATTTTTTTCTCGCGGCTCCAGAATAAATGGCAACCCTAACCAAATCCTGAAAAAGGAAGGAGCTGCAGCGCAAATTTCATACGAAATTTCTATGAAAATCCGACGATTGTAATAGGCGCCCAGAAGTCAATAGCTAGTAACTTTGTTTGAATTTTTTTCTCGCGGCTCCAGAATAAATGGCAACCCTAACCAAATCCTGAAAAAGGAAGGAGCTGCAACGAAAATTTCATACGAAATTGTATGAGAATCTGCCGATCGTACTAGGCGCCCAGAAGTCAATAGCTAGTAATTCTGTTTGGATTTTTTTCTCGCGGCTCCAGAATAAATGGCAAACCTAACCAAATCCTGAAAAAGGAAGGAGCTGAAGCGCAAATTTCCTACGAAATTTTTATGAAAATCTGACGATCTTACTAGGCGCCCAGAAGTCAATAGCTAGTAATTCTGTTTGAATTTTTTACTCGCGGCTCCAGCATAAATGGCAACCCTAACCAAATCCTGAAAAAGGAAGGAGCTGCAACGAAAATTTCATGCGAAATTTCTATGAAAATCTGACGATCTTACTAGGCGCCCAGAAGTCAATTGTTAGTAATTCTGTTTGGATTTTGTTCTCGCGGCTCCAGAATACATGGCAACCCTAAGTGAATCCTGAAAAAGGAAGGAGCTGCAACGAAAATTTCATACGAAATCTCTATGAAAATCTGACGATCGTACTAGGCGCCCAGAAGTCAATTGTTAGTAATTCTGTTTGGATTTTTTTCTCGCGGCTCCAGAATAAATGGCAACCCTAACCAAATCCTGAAAAAGGAAGGAGCTGCAGCGCAAATTTCATACGAAATTTCTATGAAAATCTGACGATCTTACTAGGCGCCCAGAAGTCAATAGCTAGTAATTCTGTTTGGATTTTTTACTCGCGGCTCCAGAATAAATGGCAACCCTAACCAAATCCTGAAAAAGGAAGGAGCAGTAACGAAAATTTCATGCGAAATTTCTATGAAAATCTGAAGATCGTACTAGGCGCCCAGAAGTCAATAGCTAGTAATTCTGTTTGGATTTTTTTCTCGCGGCTCCAGAATAAATGGCAACCTTAACTGAATCCTGAAAAAGGAAGGAGCTGCAACGAAAATTTCATACGAAATTTCTATGAAAATCTGACGATCGTACTCGGCGCCCAGAAGTCAATAGCTAGTAATTCTGTTTGGATTTTTTACTCGCGGCTCCAGAATAAATGGCAACCTTAACTGAATCCTGAAAAAGGAAGGAGCTGCAACGAAAATTTCATACGAAATTTCTATGAAAATCTGACGATCGTACTCGGCGCCCAGAAGTCAATAGCTAGTAATTCTGTTTGGATTTTTTACTCGCGGCTCCAGAATAAATGGCAACCCCAACCAAATCCTGAAAAAGGAAGGAGCTGCAACGAAAATTTCATACGAAATTTCTATGAAAATATGACGATCGTACTAGGCGCCCAGAAGTCAATAGCTAGTAATTCTGTTTGGATTTTGTTCTCGCGGCTCCAGATTAAATTGCAACCTTAACTGAATCCTGAAAAAGGAAGGAGCTGCAACGAAAATTTCGTACGAAATTTCTATGAAAATATAACGATCGTACTAGGCGCCCAGAAGTAAATAGCCTGTAAATCAGTTTGGATTTTGTTCTCGTGGCTCCAGAATAAATGGCAAACTTAACAAAATCCTGAAAAAGATGGAGCTGCAGCGAAAATTTCATACGAAATTACTATGAAAATCTGACGAGCGTACTAGGCGCCCAGAAGTCAATAGCCTGTAAATCTGTTTGGATTTTGTTCTCGCGGCTCCAGAATAAATGGCAACTCTAACCGAATCCTGAAAAAGGAAGGAGCTGCAACGCAAATTTCATACGAAATTTCTATGAAAATCTGACGATCGTACTAGGCGCCAGAAGTCAATAGCTAGTAATTCTGTTTGGATTTTTTTCTCGCGGCTCCAGATTAAATGGCAACCTTAACTGAATCCTGAAAAAGGAAGGAGCTGCAACGAAAATTTCGTACGAAATTTCTATGAAAATATAACGATCGTACTAGGCGCCCAGAAGTAAATAGCCTGTAAATCTGTTTGGATTTTGTTCTCGCGGCTCCAGAATAAATGGCAACCCTAACCAAATCCTGAAAAAGGAAGGAGCTGCAACGCAAATTTCATACGAAATCTCTATGAAAATCTGACGATCGTACTAGGCGCCCAGAAGTCAATAGCTAGTAATTCTGGTTGGATTTTGTTCTCGTGGCTCCAGAATAAATGGCAACCTTAACTGAATCCTGAAAAAGGAAGGAGCTGCAACGAAAATTTCATACGAAATTTCTATGAAAATCCGACAATCGTACTAGGCGCCTAGAAGTCAATAGCTAGTAATTCTGTTTGGATTTTTTTCTCGCGGCTCCAGAATAAATGGCAACCCTAACCAAATCCTGAAAAAGGAAGGAGCTGCAACGAAAATTTCATACGAAATTTCTATGAAAATCTGACGATCGTACTAGGCGCCCAGAAGTCAATAGCTAGTAATTCTGGTTGGATTTTGTTCTCGCGGCTCCAGATTAAATGGCAACCTTAACTGAATCCTGAAAAAGGAAGGAGCTGCAACGAAAATTTCATACGAAATTTCTATGAAAATATAACGATCGTACTAGGCGCCCAGAAGTAAAAAGCCTGTAAATCTGTTTGGATTTTGTTCTCGTGGCTCCAGAATAAATGGCAACCTTAACAAAATCCTGAAAAAAGATGGAGCTGCAGCGAAAATTTCATACGAAATTACTATGAAAATCTGACGAGTGTACTAGGCGCCCAAAAGTAAATAGCCTGTAAATCTGTTTGGATTTCTTTCTCGCGGCTCCAGAATAAATGGCAACTCTAACTCAATAAGCAAGGAGCTGCAACGAAAATTTCATACGAAATTTCTATGAAAATCTGAAGATCGTAGTAGGCGCCCAGAAGTCAATAGCTAGAAAATCTGTTTGGATTTTTTCACGCGGCTCCTGATTAAATGGCAACCTTAACTGAATTCTGAAAAAGGAAGGAGCTGCAACAAAAATTTCATACGAAATTTCTATGAAAATTTGACGATCGTACTAGGTGCCCTGATGTAAATAGCCTGTAAATCTGTTTGGATTTTGTTCTCGTGGCTCCAGAATAAATGGCAACCCTAACCGAATCCTGAAAAAGGAAGGAGCAGTAACGAAAATTTCATACGAAATCTCTATGAAAATCTGACGATCGTACTAGGCGCCAGAAGGCAATAGCTAGTAATTCTGTTTGGATTTTTTTCTCGTGGCTCCAGAATAAATGGCAACCCTAACCAAATCCTGAAAAAGGAAGGAGCTGCAACGTAAACTTCATACGAAATCTCTATGAAAATCTGACGAGCGTAATAGGCGCCCAGAAGTCAATAGCTAGTAATTCTGTTTGGATATTGTTCTCGCGGCTCCAGAATAAATGGCAACCCTAACCGAATCCTGAAAAAGGAAGGAGCTGCAACGCAAACTTCATACGAAATCTCTATGAAAATCTGACGATCGTACTAGGCGCCCAGAAGGCAATAGCTAGTAATTCTGTTTGGATTTTTTTCTCGTGGCTCCAGAATAAATGGCAACTCTAACCGAATCCTGAAAAAGGAAGGAGCTGCAACGCAAATTTCATACGAAATTTCTATGAAAATCTGACGATCGTACTAGGCGCCAGAAGTCAATAGCTAGTAATTCTGTTTGGATTTTGTTCTCGCGGCTCCAGATTAAATGGCAACCTTAACTGAATCCTGAAAAAGGAAGGAGCTGCAACGAAAATTTCGTACGAAATTTCTATGAAAATATAACGATCGTACTAGGCGCCCAGAAGTAAATAGCCTGTAAATCTGTTTGGATTTTGTTCTCGCGGCTCCAGATTAAATGGCAACCCTAACCAAATCCTGAAAAAGGAAGGAGCTGCAACGAAAATTTCATACGAAATTTCTATGAAAATCTGACGATCGTACTAGGCGCCCAGAAGTCAATAGCTAGTAATTCTGGTTGGATTTTTTTCTCGCGGCTCCAGAATAAATGGCAACCTTAACTGAATCCTGAAAAAGGAAGGAGCTGCAACGAAAATTTCATACGAAATTTCTATGAAAATCCGACAATCGTACTAGGCGCCTAGAAGTCAATAGCTAGTAATTCTGTTTGGATTTTTTTCTCGCGGCTCCAGAATAAATGGCAACCCTAACCAAATCCTGAAAAAGGAAGGAGCTGCAACGAAAATTTCATACGAAATTTCTATGAAAATCTGACGATCGTACTAGGCGCCCAGAAGTCAATAGCTAGTAATTCTGGTTGGATTTTGTTCTCGCGGCTCCAGATTAAATGGCAACCTTAACTGAATCCTGAAAAAGGAAGGAGCTGCAACGAAAATTTCATACGAAATTTCTATGAAAATATAACGATCGTACTAGGCGCCCAGAAGTAAAAAGCCTGTAAATCTGTTTGGATTTTGTTCTCGTGGCTCCAGAATAAATGGCAACCTTAACAAAATCCTGAAAAAAGATGGAGCTGCAGCGAAAATTTCATACGAAATTACTATGAAAATCTGACGAGCGTACTAGGCGCCCAAAAGTAAATAGCCTGTAAATCTGTTTGGATTTCTTTCTCGCGGCTCCAGAATTAATGGCAACTCTAACTCAATAAGCAAGGAGCTGCAACGAAAATTTCATACGAAATTTCTATGAAAATCTGAAGATCGTAGTAGGCGCCCAGAAGTAAATAGCTAGAAAATCTGTTTGGATTTTTTCACGCGGCTCCTGATTAAATGGCAACCTTAACTGAATTCTGAAAAAGGAAGGAGCTGCAACAAAAATTTCATACGAAATTTCTATGAAAATTTGACGATCGTACTAGGTGCCCTGATGTAAATAGCCTGTAAATCTGTTTGGATTTTGTTCTCGCGGCTCCAGAATAAATGGCAACCCTAACCGAATCCTGAAAAAGGAAGGAGCAGTAACGAAAATTTCATACGAAATCTCTATGAAAATCTGACGATCGTACTAGGCGCTAGAAGGCAATAGCTAGTAATTCTGTTTGGATTTTTTTCTCGTGGCTCCAGAATAAATGGCAACCCTAACCAAATCCTGAAAAAGGAAGGAGCTGCAACGCAAACTTCATACGAAATCTCTATGAAAATCTGACGAGCGTAATAGGCGCCCAGAAGTCAATAGCTAGTAATTCTGTTTGGATATTGTTCTCGCGGCTCCAGAATAAATGGCAACCCTAACCGAATCCTGAAAAAGGAAGGAGCTGCAACGCAAATTTCATACGAAATCTCTATGAAAATCTGACGAGCGTAATAGGCGCCCAGAAGTCAATAGCTAGTAATTCTGTTTGGATTTTTTTCTCGCGGCTCCAGAATAAATGGCAACCCTAACCAAATCCTGAAAAAGGAAGGAGCTGCAACGCAAATTTCATACGAAATTTCTATGAAAATCTGACGAGCGTACTAGGCGCCCAGAAGTCAATAGCTAGTAATTCTGTTTGGATTTTTTTCTCGCGGCTCCAGAATAAATGGCAACCCTAACCAAATCCTGAAAAAGGAAGGAGCTGCAACGCAAACTTCATACGAAATCTCTATGAAAATCTGACGAGCGTAATAAGCGCCCAGAAGTCAATAGCTAGTAATTCTGTTTGGATATTGTTCTCGCGGCTCCAGAATAAATGGCAACCCTAACCGAATCCTGAAAAAGGAAGGAGCTGCAACGCAAACTTCATACGAAATCTCTATGAAAATCTGACGAGCGTAATAGGCGCCCAGAAGTCAATAGCTAGTAATTCTGTTTGGATTTTTTTCTCGCGGCTCCAGAATAAATGGCAACCCTAACCAAATCCTGAAAAAGGAAGGAGCTGCAACGCAAATTTCATACGAAATTTCTATGAAAATCTGACGAGCGTACTAGGCGCCCAGAAGTAAATAGCCTGTAAAACTGTTTGGATTTTTTTCTCGCGGCTCCAGAATAAATGACAACCCTAACCGAATCCTGAAAAAGGAAGGAGCTGCAACGCAAATTTCATACGAGATTTCTATGAAAATCTGACGAGCGTACTAGGCGCCCAGAAGTCAATAGCCTGTAAATCTGTTTGGATTTTGTTCTCGCGGCTCCTGATTAAATGGCAACCTTAACTGTCTTCTGAAAATAGAACGAGCTGCAACGAAAATTTCATACGAAATTTCTATGAAAATCCGACGATCGTACTAGGTGCCCAGATGTAAATAGCCTGTAAATCTGTTTGGATTTTGTTCTCGCGGCTCCAGAATACATGGCAACCCTAACCGAATCCTGAAAAAGGAAGGAGCTGCAACAAAAATTTCATACGAAATTTCTATGAAAATCTGACGATCGTAATAGGCGCCCAGAATTCAATAGCTAGTAATTCTGTTTGGATTTTGTTCTCGTGGCTCCAGAATAAATGGCAACTCTAACCAAATCCGGAAAAAGGAGGGAGCTGCAACGCAAATTTCATACGAAATTTCTATGAAAATCTGACGATCGTACTAGGCGCCCAGAAGTCAATAGCTAGTAATTCTGTTTGGATATTGTTCTCGCGGCTCCAGAATAAATGGCAACCCTAACCGAATCCTGAAAAAGGAAGGAGCTGCAACGCAAACTTCATACGAAATCTCTATGAAAATCTGACGAGCGTACTAGGCGCCCAGAAGTCAATAGCTAGTAAATCTGTTTGGATTTTTTTCTCGCGGCTCCAGAATAAATGGCAACCCTAACCAAATCCTGAAAAAGGAAGGAGCTGCAACGCAAATTTCATACGAAATTTCTATGAAAATCTGACGAGCGTACTAGGCGCCCAGAAGTAAATAGCCTGTAAATCTGTTTGGATTTTGTTCTCGCGGCTCCAGAATAAATTGCAACCCTAACCGAATCCTGAAAAAGGAAGGAGCTGCAACGAAAACTTCATACGAAATTTTTATGAAAATCTGACGATCGTACTAGGCGCCCAGAAGTCAATAGCTAGTAATTCTGTTTGGATTTTTTTCTCGCGGCTCCAGAATAAATGGCAACCCTAACCGAATCCTGAAAACTGAAGGAGCTGCAACGCAAATTTCATACGAAATTTCTATGAAAATCTGACGATCGTACTAGGCGCCCAGAAGTCAATAGTCTGTAAATCTGTTTTGATTTTGTTCTCGCGGCTCCAGAATAAATGGCAACCCTAACCAAATCCTGAAAAAGGAAGGAGCTGCAACGCAAATTTCATACGAAATTTCTATGAAAATCTGACGATCGTACTAGGCGCCCAGAAGTCAATTGCTAGTGATTCTGTTTGGATTTTTTTCTCGCGGCTCCAGAATAATTGGCAACCCTAACCAAATCCTGAAAAAGGAAGGAGCTGCAACGAAAATTTCATACGAAATTTCTATGAAAATCTGACGAGCGTACTAGGCGCCCAGAAGTAAATAGCCTGTAAATCTGTTTGGATTTTTTTCTCGCGGCTCCAGAATAAATGGGAACCCTAACCAAATCCGGAAAAAGGAGGGAGCTGCAACGCAAATTTCATACGAAATTTCTATGAAAATCTGACGATCGTACTAGGCGCCCAGAAGTCAATAGCTAGTAATTCTGTTTGGATTTGTTCTCGCGGCTCCAGATTAAATGGCAACCCTAACCGAATCCTGAAAATGGAAGGAGCTGCAACGCAAATTTCATACGAAATTTCTATGAAAATCTGACGATCGTACTAGGCGCCCAGAAGTCAATAGCTAGTAATTCTGTTTGGATTTTTTTCTCGCGGCTCCAGAATAAATGGCAACCCTAACCAAATCCGGAAAAAGGAGGGAGCTGCAACGCAAATTTCATACGAAATTTCTATGAAAATCTGACGATCGTACTAGGCGCCCAGAAGTCAATAGCTAGTAATTCTGTTTGGATATTGTTCTCGCGGCTCCAGAATAAATGGCAACCCTAATCGAATCCTGAAAAAGGAAGGAGCTGCAACGCAAATTTCATACGAAATCTCTATGAAAATCTGACGAGCGTAATAGGCGCCCAGAAGTCAATAGCTAGTAATTCTGTTTGGATTTTTTACTCGCGGCTCCAGAATAAATGGCAACCCTAACCAAATCCTGAAAAAGGAAGGAGCTGCAACGCAAATTTCATACGAAATTTCTATGAAAATCTGACGATCGTACTAGGCGCCCAGAAGTCAATAGCTAGTAATTCTGTTTGGATTTTGTTCTCGCGGCTCCAGATTAAATGGCAACCCTAACCGAATCCTGAAAAAGGAAGGAGCTGCAACGAAAATTTCACACGAAATTTCTATGAAAATCCGACAATCGTACTAGGCGCCTAGAAGTCAATAGCTAGTAAATCTGTTTGGATTTTGTTCTCGTGGCTCCAGAATAAATGGCAACCCTAACCAAATCCTAAAAAAGGAAGGAGCTGCAACGCAAATTTCATACGAAATTTTTATGAAAATCTGACGATCGTACTAGGCGCCCAGAAGTCAATAGCTAGTAATTCTGTTTGGATTTTGTTCTCGTGGCTCCAGAATAAATGGCAACCCTAACCAAATCCTGAAAAAGGAAGGAGCTGCAACGAAAATTTCATACGAAATTTCTATGAAAATCTGACGAGCTTACTAGGCGCCCAGAAGTAAATAGCCATTAAATTTGTTTGGATTTTGTTCTCGCGGCTCCAGAATAAATGGCAACGCTAACCGAATCCTGAAAAAGGAAGGAGCTGCAACGCAAATTTCATACGAAAAGTTTATGAAAATCTGACGATCGTACTAGGCGCCCAGAAGTCAATAGCTAGTAATTCTGTTTGGATTTTGTTCTCGTGGCTCCAGAATAAATGGCAACCCTAACCAAATCCTGAAAAAGGAAGGAGCTGCAACGAAAATTTCATACGAAATTTCTATGAAAATCTGACGAGCTTACTAGGCGCCCAGAAGTAAATAGCCTGTAAATCTGTTTGGATTTTGTTCTCGCGGCTCCAGAATAACTGGCAACCCTAACCGAATCCTGAAAAAGGAAGGAGCTGCAACGAAAATTTCACACGAAATTTCTATGAAAATCCGACAATCGTACTAGGCGCCTAGAAGTCAATAGCTAGTAAATCTGTTTGGATTTTGTTCTCGTGGCTCCAGAATAAATGGCAACCCTAACCAAATCCTAAAAACCAAAAAAGGAAGGAGCTGCAACGAAAATTTCATACGAAATTTCTATGAAAATCTGAGGAGCGTACTAGGCGCCCAGAAGTCAATAGCTAGTAAATCTGTTTGGATTTTGTTCTCGCGGCTCCAGAATAAATGGCAACCCTAACCAAATCCTGAAAAAGGAAGGAACTGCAACGAAAATTCCATACGAAATCTCTATGAAAATCTGACGATCGTACTAGGCGCCCAGAAGTCAATTGCTAGTAATTCTGCTTGGATTATTTTCTCGCGACTCCAGAATAAATGGCAACCCTAAACGAATCCTGAAAAAGGAAGGAGCTGCAACGAAAATTTCATACGAAATTTCTATGAAAATCTGACGAGCGTACTAGGCGCCCAGAAGTAAATAGCCTGTAAATCTGTTTGGATTTTGTTCTCGCGGCTCCAGAATAAATGGCAACCTTAACCGAATCCTGAAAAAGGAAGGAGCTGCAACGCAAATTTCATACGAAATTTCTATGAAAATCTGACGAGCGTACTAGGCGCCCAGAAGTCAATAGCTAGTAAATCTGTTTGGATTTTGTTCTCGCGGCTCCAGATTATATGGCAACCTTAACTGAATCCTGAAAAAAGAAGGAAATCCTACGAAAATTTCATACGAAATTTCTATGAAAATCTGACGATCGTACTAGGCGCCCAGAAGTCAATAGCTAGTAATTCTGTTTGGATATTGTTCTCGCGGCTCCAGAATAAATGGCAACCCTAATCGAATCCTGAAAAAGGAAGGAGCTGCAACGCAAATTTCATACGAAATCTCTATGAAAATCTGACGAGCGTACTAGGCGCCCAGAAGTCAATAGCTAGTAAATCTGTTTGGATTTTGTTCTCGCGGCTCCAGATTATATGGCAACCTTAACTGAATCCTGAAAAAAGAAGGAAATGCTACGAAAATTTCATACGAAATTTCTATGAAAATCTGACGATCGTACTAGGCGCCCAGAAGTCAATAGCTAGTAATTCTGTTTGGATTTTGTTCTCGCGGCTCCAGATTAAATGGCAACCTTAACTGAATCCTGTAAAAGGAAGGAGCTGCAACAAAAATTTCATACGAAATTACTATGAAAATCTGACGAGCGTACTAGGCGCCCAGGAGTAAATTACCTGTAAATTTGTTAGGATTTTGCTCTCGCGGCTCCAGAATAAATGGCAACCCTAACCGAATCCTGAATAAGGAAGGAACTGCAACGAAAATTTCATACGAAATTTCTATGAAAATCTGACGAGCGTACTAGGCGCCCAGAAATCAATAGCCTGTAAATCTGTTTGGATTTTGTTCTCGCGGCTCCAGAAAAAATGGCAACCCTAACCGAATCCTGAAAAAAGAAGGAGCTGCAACGCAAATTTCATACGAAATCTCTATGACAATCTGACGAGCGTAATAGGCGCCCAGAAGTCAATAGCTAGTAATTCTGTTTGGATTTTTTTCTCGCTGCTCCAGAATAAATGGCAACCCTAACCAAATCCTGAAAAAGGAAGGAGCTGCAACGCAAATTTCATACGAAATTTCTATGAAAATCTGACGAGCGTACTAGGCGCCCAGAAGTAAATAGCCTGTAAAACTGTTTGGATTTTGTTCTCGCGGCTCCAGAATAAATGACAACCCTAACCGAATCCTGAAAAAGGAAGGAGCTGCAACGAAAATTTCATACGAAATTTCTATGAAAATCTGACGAGCGTACTAGGCGCCCAGAAGTAAATAGCCTGTAAATCTGTTTGGATTTTGTTCTCGCGGCTCCAGAATGAATGGCAACCCTAACCGAATCCTGAAAAAGGAAGGAGCTGCAACGAAAATTTCATACGAAATTTTTATGAAAATCTGACGATCGTGCTAGGTGCCCAGAAGTCAATAGCTAGTAATTCTGTTTGGATTTTTTTCTTGCGGCTCCAGAATAAATGGCAACCCTAACCAAATCCTGAAAAAGGAAGGAGCTGCAACGAAAATTTCATACGAAATTTCTATGAAAATCTGACGAGCGTTATAGGCGCCCAGAAGTAAATAGTCTGTAAATCTGTTTGGATTTTGTTCTCGCGGCTCCAGATTAAATGGCAACCCTAACCGAATCCTGAAAAAGGAAGGAGCTGCAACGCAAATTTCATACGAAATTTCTATGAAAATCTGACGATCGTACTAGGCGCCCAGAAGTCAATAGCCTGTAAATCTGTTTGGATTTTTTTCTCGCGGCTCCAGAATAAATGGCAACCCTAACCAAATCCTGAAAAAGGAAGGAGCTGCAACGAAAATTTCATACGAAATTTCTATGAAAATCTGACGAGCGTACTAGGCGCCCAGAAGTAAATAGTCTGTAAATCTGTTTGGATTTTGTTCTCGCGGCTCCAGAATAAATGGCAACCCTAACCGAATCCTGAAAAAGGAAGGAGCTGCAACGCAAATTTCATACGAAATTTCTATGAAAATCTGACGATCGTATTAGGCGCCCAGAAGTCAATAGCCTGTAAATCTGTTTGGATTTTTTTCTCGCGGCTCCAGAATAAATGGCAACCCTAACCAAATCCTGAAAAAGGAAGGAGCTGCAACGAAAATTTCATACGAAATTTCTATGAAAATCTGACGATCGTACCAGGCGCCCAGAAGTCAATAGCTAGTAATTCTGGTTGGATTTTTTTCTCGCGGCTCCAGATTAAATGGCAACCTTAACTGAATCCTGAAAAAAGAAGGAGCTGCAACGCAAACATCATACGAAATTTCTAAGAAAATCTGACGCTCGTACTGGGCGCCAAGAAGTCAATAGCTAGTAATTCTGTTTGGATTTTGTTCCCGCGGCTCCAGAATAAATGGCAACCCTAACCAAATCCTGAAAAAGGAAGGAGCTGCAACGCAAATTTCATACGAAATTTCTATGAAAATCTGACGATCGTACTAGGCGCCCAGAAGTGAATAGCTAGTAATTCTGTTTGAATTTTGTTCTCGCGGCTCCAGATTAAATGGCAACCTGAACTGAATCCTGAAAAAAGAAGGAGATCCTACGAAAATTTCATACGAAATTTCTATGAAAATCTGACGAGCGTACTAGGCGCCCAGAAGTCAATAGCCTGTAAATCTGTTTGGATTTTGTTCTCGCGGCTCCAGATTAAATGGCAACCCTAACCGAATCCTGAAAAAGGAAGGAGCTGCAACGAAAATTTCATACGAAATTTCTATGAAAATCTGACGCTCGTACTGGGCGCCCAGAAGTCAATAGCTAGTACTTCTGTTTGGAATTTGTTCTCGCGGCTCCAGATTAAATGGCAACCTTAACTGAATCCTGAAAAAAGAAGGAGCTGCAACGAAAATTGCATACGAAATTTCTATGAAAATCTGACGAGCGTACTAGGCGCCCAGAAGTATATAGCTAGTAATTCTGTTTGGATTTTTTTCTCGCGGCTCCAGATTAAATGGCAACCCTAACCAAATCCTGAAAAAGGAAGGAGCTGCAAAGCAAATTTCATACGAAATTTCTATGAAAATCTGACGATCGTACTAGGCGCCCAGAACTCAATAACAAGTAAATCTGTTTGGATTTTGTTCTTGCGGCTCCAGAATAAATGGCAACCCTATCCGAATCCTGAAAAAGGAAGGAGCTGCAACGAAAATTTCATACGAAATTTCTATGAAAATCTGACGATCGTACTAGGCGCCCAGAAGTCAATAGCTAGCAATTCTGTTTGGATTTTTTTCTCGCGGCTCCAGAATAAATGGCAACCCTAACCGAATCCTGAAAAAGGAAGGAGCTGCAACGCAAGTTTCATACGAAATTTCTATGAAAATCTGACGATCGTACTAGGCGCCCAGAAGTCAATAGCTAGTAATTCTGTTTGGATTTTTTTCTCGCGGCTCCAGATTAAATGGCAACCCTAACCAAATCCTGAAAAAGGAAGGAGCTGCAAAGCAAATTTCATACGAAATTTCTATGAAAATCTGACGATCGTACTAGGCGCCCAGAAGTCAATAGCTAGTAAATCTGTTTGGATTTTGTTCTCGCGGCTCCAGATTAAATGGCTAACTTAACCGAATCCTGCAAAAGGAAGGAGCTGCAAGGAAAATTTCATACGAAATTTCTATGAAAACTTGACGATCGTACTAGGCGCCCAGAAGTAAATAGCCTGTAAATCTGTTTGGATTTCTTTCTCGCGGCTCCAGAATAAATGGCAACCCTAACCGAATCCTGAAAAAGGAAAGAGCTACAACGAAAATTTCATACGAAATTTCTATGACAATCTGACGATCGTGCTAGGCGCCCAATAGTAAATAGTCTGTAAATCTGTTTGGATTTTGTTCTCGCGGCTACAGAATAAATGGCAACTCTAACTGAATCCTCAAAAAGGAAGGAGCTTCAACGCGAATTTCATACGAAATTTCTATGAAAATCTGACGAGCGTACTAGGCGGCCAGAAGTCAATAGCTAGTAATTCTGTTTCGACTTTGTTCTCGCGGCTCCAGATTAAATTTCAACCTTAACTGAATCCTGAATAAGAAAGGAGCTGATACGAAAATTTCATACGAAATTTCTATGAAAATCTGACGAGCGTACTAGGCGCCCAGAATTCAATAGCCTGTAAATCTGTTTCGATTTTGTTCTCGCGGCTCCAGAATAAATGGCAACTCTAACCGAATCCTGAAAAAGGAAGGAGCTGCAACGAAAATTTCATACGAAATTTCTATGAAAATCTGACGATCGTACTAGGCGCCCAGAAGTAAATAGCCTGTAAATCTGTTTTGATTTTGTTCTCGCGGCTTCAGAATAAATGGCAACCCTATCCAAATCCTGAAAAAGGAAGGAGCTGCAACGCAAAATTCATACGAAATTTCTATTAAAATCTGACGATCGTACTAGGCGCCCAATAGTAAATAGCCTGTAAATCTGTTTGGATTTTGTTTTCGCGGCTACAGAATAAATGGCAACTCTAACTGAATCCTGAATAAGAAAGGAGCTGCAACGCAAATTTCATAAGAAATTGCTATGAAAATCTGACGATCGTACTAGGCGCCCAATACTAAATAGCCTGTAAATCTGTTTGGATTTTGTTCTCGCGGCTACAGAATAAATGGCAACTCTAACTGAATCCTGAAAAAGGAACGAGCTGCAACGCAAATTTCATACGAAATTTCTATGAAAATCTGACGATCGTACTAGGCGCCCAGAAGTAAAAAGCCTGTAAATCTGTTTGGATTTGTTCTCGCGGCTCCAGAATACATGGCAAGCCTAACCGAATCCTGAAAAAGGAAGGAGCTACAACGAAAATTTCATACGAAATCTCTATGAAAATCTGACGATCGAATTAGGCGCCCAGAAGTAAATAGCTAGTAATTCTGTTTGGATTTTGTTCTCGCGACTCCAGAATAGATGGCAACCCCAACTGAATCCTGCAAATGGAAGGAGTTGCAACGAAAATTTCATACGAAATTACTATGAAAATCTGACAATCGTACTATGCGCTCAGAAGTCAGCAGCCTGTAAATCTGTTTGGATTTTGTTCTCGCGGCTCCAGAATAAATGGCTACCCTAACCAAATCCTGAAAAAGGAAGGAGCTGCAACGCAAATTTCATACGAAATTTCTATGAAAATCTGACGATCGTACTAGGCGCCCAGAAGTCAATAGCTAGTAATTCTGGTTGGATTTTGTTCTCGCGGCTCCAGAATAAATGGCAACCCTAACCAAATGCTGAAAAAGGAAGGAGCTGCAACGAAAATTTCATACGAAATTTCTATGAAAATCTGACGAGCGTGCTAGGCGCCCAGAAGTAAATAGCCTGTAGATCTGTTTGGATTTTGTTCTCGCGGCTCCAGAAAACATGGCAACCCTAACAGAATATTGAAAAAGGAAGGAGCTGCAACGCAAATTTCATACGAAATTTCTATGAAAATCTGACGAGCGTGCTAGGCGCCCAGAAGTAAATAGCCTGTAAATCTGTTTGGATTTTGTTCTCGCGGCTCCAGAAAACATGGCAACCCCAACTGAATCTTGAAAACGGAAGGAGCTGCAACGCAAATTTCATACGAAATTTCTATTAAAATCTGACGAGCGTGCTAGGCGCCCAGAAGTAAATAGCCTGTAAATCTGTTTGGATTTTGTTCTCGCGGCTCCAGAAAACATGGCAACCCAAACTGAATCTTGAAAAAAGAAGGAGCTGCAACGAAAATTTCATACGAAATTTCTATGAAAATCTGACTTGCGAGCTAGGCGCCCAGAAGTAAATAGCCTGTAAATCTGTTTGGATTTTTTTCTCGCGGCTCCAGAAAACATGGCAACCCCAACTGAATCTTGAAAAAGGAAGGAGCTGCAACGCAAATTTCATACGAAATTTCTATGAAAATCTGACGAGCGTGCTAGGCGCCCAGAAGTAAATAGCCTGTAAATCTGTCTGGATTTTGTTCTCGCGGCTCCAGAAAACATGGCAACCCCAACTGAATCTTGAAAAAGGAAGGAGCTGCAACGCAAATTTCATACGAAATTTCTATGAAAATCTGACGATCGTACTAGGCGCCCAGAAGTCAATAGCTAGTAATTCTGTTTAGATTTTGTTCTCGCGGCTCCAGATTAAATGGCAACCCTAACCGAATCCTGAAAAAGGATACATGGCAACCCTACCTGAATCCTGAAAAAGGAACCAGCTGGAACTTAAATTTCATACGAAATTTTTATGAAAATCTGACGATCGTACTAGGCGCCAAGAACTCAATAGCCAGTAAAGCTGTTTGGATTTTGTTCTCGTGGCTACAGATTAAATGGCAACCTTAACTGAATCCTGAAAAAAGAAGGAGATCAAAGGAAAATTTCATACGAAATTTCTATGAAATTCTGACGAGCGTACTAGGGGCCCAGAAGTCAAACGCTAGTAATTCTATTTGTATTTTTTTCTCGTGGCTCCAAATTAAATGGCAACCCTAACCGAATCCTGAAAAAGGAAGGAGCTGCAACGCAAATTTCATACGAAATTTCTATGAAATTCTGACGATCGTACTAGGCGCCCAGAACTCAATAGCCAGTAAATCTGTCTCGATGTTTTCTTCATTGCTCACCAATAGTTGGGTACACGTCTTGATTTCGCACATAACCAGGAAGGTGCAATGAAAATTTAATACGAAAGTTGTATGAAAATCCGTCGATTGTATTAGGCGCCAAAAAGTCAAGATCAAGTTAATCTGTGTGGATATTTTCTTGTTTGCTCACTAGTAGATGGTTACGCTTCCTGATTTCGCACGAAATTAGGAAACTGCAAATAACATTTCGTACGAAATTTGTATGAAATTCTGACGATCGTACTGGCCGCCCAGAAGTCGATAGCAAGTAAATCTGTCTGTATGTTTTCTTTGCTGCTCACCAGAAGATGGCAACACCACCTGATGTTGCACAACATCATAGAGTATGGAAACCGCACTGGGCGCCTAGAAATGTCCAAGAAAATTTTTTGCGAAATTCTATTAGAAACAACCGTAATGGGTTAATCTTGCTTAAAAAATTAACCAAAATCTTGAATCGCTCCCACTTGGCTGCAACGCATATCAAATGGAACGTCTTGGCCTGTATAAGACGACATTGATATTTTTCTGCCTCTTGAGATGCAGTTTGGGACACCAGCGGCCATAGAAGGTAACTTCTTGCAAAGTGGTAAATTGTAACTCTTAAGAAGGCTTAGGGGCATGTACGTGACCAACTTTCTAATTTAATTGCTCCTTTTCAGGCTGTTTAGTCTCAATATATAAGTCGACACTGATGCGTCTAACGACTAGTAAATTCTTGAATAATTTTAGGGGGTGTTACCTAAATATCGAGATCTAACTTAAACTCCATTTAAATTGAAGACTTTCTCTATATGGTGTCAACACCCGCCCTAAATGTGCTTCTTGCCAAATATTCCACCCAACAAATTGTCATTGGGCCACCCATATCCTTTTTGAGTTAGCAGTCGTGGACATTGCTCGGTTCACATATAAAACGGAATTCAGAAGCACAAAAGAAAAAGACCATGTCAGAGCAGAGACGGAAATGGTGGGAACTGGAAACTTTATCGGAAACTACAATGTTGAACGTTAAAGAAATAAATACAAACTCGAACATGGAGTTCACAAACACCACGTGAAAATCGATGCATCGTTACAACGTTGATTTCATTTATCTTATCATGTTCATGCATATCCTTGTGGACTTGCAACTAACTTCGCCTGCTGCTTGTTACCTTACATGAGCTCCTGCTTTGTCAGCACATGCTACGAATTTTTCTCAAACTTTTGTATGATGTAGTCAACTCAAAGCTTCTTTTGTTTTCCGCTCGATTTTCGCTTTTCATTTCTTTGGATTTTATTTTTCTCTTACTTGGTCCTCACATCTCTACCTTAGTATCCATCTATGTGTCTTGTATTCTAGAGAATTTTTTTATGCTTTCTGCTCTGGTTTTCAATTTATCTATACACATATTTTTTTCGATCCACCAACCATTCCCTAGATTTTGATGCCTTTGGTGATTTCTTCTTCAGGATAGACATTAGTATCCTTTCATTCTTCGTTCATGGAAAATTGACTTGTACAACTTGAAACGACAGAAGCATTGTTCTGTGCATGTGTTATTTTTTTGTTGTTTTTGGTTTCCAACTTGTACTCCACGTACTGTTCGTACAACTTGTGATGCTGTTGGGACTATCATTCGCAACGAAAAGCCCTACAAACAGGACACGTTCTTTTGTTACACCCAAACAATAAGTGATCGATTCCTTTGAAGTTGTTCAGCGTTCATCATTCTGCACTAGCTGCTTCTTTTTTGTGTTGAGTTTGTGAGTGTTTGCTGTTCGATTAAAGGCGAAGGATGAAGGACATATATATTTTAAGGCGAATGGATTGACTTTTGAAAAAAATACTTGGATCGGCTTTTTCAAGCTGTATGAGGAGTGGTCTACAAATGAGTTAAGCATTGAAGCAAATGTAAAGTCAAAGTAGCAAAGTTAGTTTTTGACACCTTGCTCCTATCCTTTGTGCTCTACAGGTGCATAAAATTGTCATTTTCAAAATATTCCAGGAGGTAAAGAATACGTTTATAGTCTACGGTAAAAGGCTTTCGTCGATGCAGACTCCTTGCTGGGACATAGTCGTTTTGATCGACTAAAAGGCTTCAGTTTTTCGACGTTCTTATCCACAGTTTTTGTTGAAAAGCAGAATAAACCTTTTTCTATACTTTTCATTATAAATTTGATTGTAATTTAGAATTTTATGAAGACTTGATTTTATTCAGGAAACGCCTATCCATGTTTGCTCATGCGAAAAATTTGCTCTACCTTTTAAGAGTGCAAGTTAACTATGAACTGTATCAAAAGTTGGTGATGTATTTCGAAGCTTTTAAATCCCTTAAAAAAACATACGCAATACTATTTAAAGCAAGACACACATGATTACCATCAACACATACACCCATTCCATACATGTTTCATTTTGAATTGTTGTTTACAGATTCCTGAATTTTATCGATAAACCATTCAAACCACCATACGTCTGTCTACATTCACGAGCCATGCATCCATGTTGTTCGTCCTTTTATAGCCTATAAAAGTTAAAAGCTTCACGGAAAAAAGGCTGGCACTCGCTGTCGGCGTCTCTTTGCCATCGGCTTCCAACCAAAGTATAATACCTACAAATCGAACTTCTGCTGGTAAATCCCCATCTCTTCCTCGCTTTCATCCCCTTGCAATTTTCCATACCCAATTGTATGTGTAGATTATATGAACATATAACGTGCACTTTACGTTGGGGATGCAGAAGAAAAGACTGATAAACATTCAAACATGGACACATACGAGTTACGAGTTGAAGGTAGGAGATTTTTACATTGACAAGGATCTGTGAATCTATCTCGCCTCCCATTTTGGATAAAGCATTTTGTTTCGATGAGAATTCAATGAGTTAGGGCTGGGGAGTGGATTGGGTGATGCAAAAAAATGATGGCTGCCGTGAAGATTTCGGCGAAATGGGGTGCACAGGGTAATAAAAGATGACAAAATAACGACTTTGTAAGTTACTTTTGGTACCAAGATGACTAACTCGTGTCTGATGAATTGTGAATTGTGCACCGACGTGGATTCGGGAGTAACACAAGAGGAAAAGAAAGAATTTGTTCCCAATAAAGGAAGTACGCCCTCTCGTTTATCCAACATTATTACGTTTTCATCTTCAAATTTACTTTTTCTAATATTTTTTTTCGAAAGCAGAAGTAGACAACGGGAAAGGAAGCTAAACAAAAATAAGCAGACATATCTTTCTTACAAAAATTCATTGAAAGGCACGGAGGTTCGTTTTCTGAATATTGATAAGAATGTCCTTTTGCAACTTGAAAGTTTATTTTTCTCCAGTGCCATAACAACTACCTTCAAAAGAACGCCTCCTAGTGATCTTGGATAATGTTCAATGGTCCAGAAAACTATGATCCCACTAGAGTATCTTGCTTAGCATCACATTACGAATTAAAATTGACGTTACTACTTGGCATGGATGTTTCGTAGCACGACACTGCCAGGTTGATCTTTGTGTCCAAATCGCTCAAATTTGATCACCAAACCCTCACCGCTCCGGTAAAACATTGAGGAATCTCGAACGACGTCAAAGTATCCCCGAATCTTGCTAAGATATCCGTCGGAACAGAACAGCAATTGAAATGAGGATCAAGAAGCGGTTCTGAGGGAGAAGTCAATATTTGTATTCAATGTGAAGCCTGTAGACAAACGACAAACGAAAAACGCTTTTAGGTATAAAGAAAGCCACACAATATGTACCAGCAGATGCACATGTGGAATTTCGACACTATACGAACAGCCAGCAGGGACTGAAACGACAGGAACCATAAACTTAGAACAACCCTTAGGACCTGTTTTTGCACAGTCCTACTCTAAGTAACGAAAATCGTCAGGGAGAATTTCCAGGAAAGAAGTTAAATCTCTGCTGACCGCTATCAGGCAGAGCACCTAGTCAAAAAATAAATAAAATAATCGTGTAAAGAGTCAAAAATATATGCGACGCGTAGAAAGACATGAATGAGGCTTGTAATGGACTCTTCTTGCTGGAGAAGCTTCTACACTATATTAGAAATTAGAGACCAAGCTTTCTGAAGACAAGGTAGGGGAATAGTAGCTAAGAGTTCGATAGAAATGGACAGATAATATTAAGACTAATGATAGCATATTTCGTGGTAGGTTGCTTAGTAATCAAGGCGGTCGGGAGAAGCGAACAGACAACGAATCTCAATGGGCGTGGTCCTATAGAAAAATGAATGCTTCAACGAAACGCGACAAAACAGCTGCTGAACGGCTCCGAGCTTCAACTGTGCAAATCTACAAGTTTCATGAAGATGTTAAAACAAAAGGTAAAACAGGATGTAGTCCATGCAATGTGGAAGATAAAAGGATATCTAGGTGTAGACCTCATAAAAATACTTTCTTGTTGTTTCAACAAATGGCAGAATAAATGCAGATGTGTTTGAAGAAATATGGGGAGCTGGCATGCTGAACGTCACCCAAACTACGATCGAAACCACGCTGCTATCTGGTGCTAGAAAATTTTGAATAAAGGACCAAGCAAATATTCGGCAACACATTAAAAAAAGTCTTCGGCGAGAAGGGAACTATAGCTTCGCTCGAGTCTCAAATAACTTTCCGTGCTTCTTCCTTTAACTGAGTTACAGATTTTATTGAGCCAGAGCAGACGTCAAAAGATATTATCCTGGCTTCAGCTTTTAGTTCACAAGAATAAAGACAAGAAGAAGACTTGGACAATGCATGACTATGGTCCAACATTACTTACAGACTTCCCGAAATCCCTTCAGCAATGGCGAAATAAGAACGGGATGGACAAAATACAACCGAGAAAATTTCCTATCCGCTGCTTTAAAAGGCTTGGTTACCACTATATGGCACAATATTGCAAACGCCTTTATACGAGTACGTACTTCCTCTATAATGAATCACATACAACGGGACACTATTAATAGAATGTAAGGAAGAAGGAAACGGTATCCACTGCAACGATCTTGATATAAGATTGCAATGCAGCATGGAACCCTGACATACCTAATACCTGTACTTGTGTTCGATTTGGGTCCAGAACAGGCTAATTTCTGACAATCAGGACTCAAGGTTTTGACGAACAGAATAAATCTCGTTTCTGATAATTCTCAGTTTTTTCACAAACATGCGAACTTAATCTTCTTCAAAACAAAGTGATATAGTTGCCAAAGAAGAATTTAAGAACAATACGAAATTCTAAAAATTCACCAAAGGAAACCATAGCAATTGAACGAACGTATAATGAATTGAGCACTTCACCAAGGCCAATAAACTAAAGTTCCATGTCTTACATGCCTACTCTTCTTGCTTTAACTGATAAGACAAAGGTAGATAACTAGTAATACTGGAACAACACAGAGAACTTTCGATAAATCTATGCAAAACAGAGAGAACGAACTGAAACTGGGAGTCATGAATCGGAAATTTATGAAAATTGCTTTTTAATATACGTCAAAATGGTTTACATTGAGTCACCGAAAAAAACTATCAATACAGAATCAATCATAGACCAACCTCTGCAATAAAGAATAGAGTCGCTGGGAAAAAAGTTCAAGGATAAGTTGGTTTTTTCCTGGTGTCAAGATTCTAAAGCCCATCTTGAGCCTTGGGCTGAAAAGTTGTGTCAGGAGTTTGGTCGATTCATTGATTGTTTCCTCGAATTTCAAAATATAAGAAGTTTTGCACTATCATCGTCTTGAAGGGCTTTCTCTTTTCAGTCCCTCCCTTAAATCCATTTTTGTTTGTCCTTTGGTACCTATAAGTTGTCTAAGTGCTATACGTGGCCAAGATTTCAAGAGATTCTGTAGCTTGCTTTGACATTTTATGCTCGTCTAACATTTAATGCCCTTCTTTGCTGCATCTGCCTCGTCATTGGTCTTAACCTCATTTTCATCTTATGGCTCTATGCATCCATTTCATCCTTATTTTTCTGGATTTTGATTCAAGGATACACACATTGCCCCCATAGTAAAACAAAGGCCAGTCAATACCTGAAGATTCGAGGTATTGACTCCTGTGTGTAAGAGTATTGGATATGTTGTTATATACAGATATATGTGGTGTATGCAGATATTAAGTTTAAAAGGAGTAAAAATGAAAGTCTTCATACGCGAGCTGGATTTGATATTTGATCTTGATAGTTTTGCAACCGTCAAATATGTGTAAAGGTATACAAAGTTGTCTGTATTATCATACTAGGGTCCACTTGCTGGAAAATAGCACAGGCCAGAATCGGCCCTTAGCTCCCCATGTGTAGTACTATTTTTTACAGATGGTCCATCCTGTCGTCCTACACAAGCCTAGGAGTTCCCCCAGTTCTGTGGTCGCCAAGGGTTCCAATTCTGTTACGCCAGTACACCTCAGCCAAGTAAGGCATTAAGTTGTCTGTATGTTTTAGCTATTTTGTTACCGTACCCCGATCCTCTTTGGGACCCCTTGATGTCTTCCTGTGAGCATCTGCTTTTAATGCACAAAAAATAAAACAATTCACGACTCCGACTGCTTCTGTGCATACCCATCAACTATTTTGGGCTCTTAAAGGATTTCAAGATTGCGATTGATTAGCGTCAAAAGGAATTGATTCTATTTTGTTGCATAAGAACCATTTAAACAACTACAAACATAATCAAAGCTTATAAAGGACGAAAATAGGAAATGAAAGTACGAAACGAAAGTAGGAAGATATTCCTCTGGGTAATGGTAACTAATTTCAGCCAATTCTCACGAATTTAATGAGTGCACTAAAGTTGACATCAATACTGGCTTCCGGAACCGTTTTGGGACGTGTAAACACCAGGTAATGGATCATGGTTTGCAGCTAAGTGGTGAAAACTCGAAGGATGCCTTGCAACACATGGCTGATAATAATGCTAGCGTAGAGCTTTGTGTCCTAATCGGATATTCTGCAACCACATATTATGAGTGTTACAAAGATGTAAGAGAAACGATGCTAGCTCTGTCCTAGCTGCATCTAAATTCTTGGAAGAATTGAACTGTATACTGGTGCAAAAGGAAGGGTTTGTCGGGATAGTTAATAAGTTGAGCTGAGCTGCGCTAAAACGAAATAAGCATAGCTTAAACGGTAGGCCTATTTTCTTAAGTAAAGAATTCCGAAGTTGAACTGTTCGATAGTGGAGTCCTCCCTAAGTGTTTGGTCGTTGCGTGTTAAACTTGAGCATGTGTCGTATTTAGATACAGCGTGGGACATGTAGACACTGTATTTTTTATTCAATAGCAATTGCATTTTCGCGTATGTGGTGGCGGAAAGTGGGGGATGAGGGTTAACGCTAGGAAAAGCGAGCTGATTGTGTTCATGGACCCACATCAAAAATATGGACGTCGAACAAAGAACATCTGTGATACCAGAGTAAAATTGAACGGGCAGGTGGTGCACTGCTCCAAACAAACGAAGTATCTGAGGGTGATTTTCGATACAAAAAACACGTTCAGTGCTCACTTAGATTCTGGTTGGAAGAAAGCCATTTATGCATACCATCTTCTTATGCCTCTTTTCAGGAAGCAGTCAACGACCAGCAAGCGGGTCAAGATTATTGCTTACAAAGCTCTAATCAGGCCCGTACTCCTGTACGCAGTGCTGATATGGCAGGCAGCACCAAAATGCAAATGGGGCAGGATAGGATTATTGGAACGTAAAATCCTTCGGGCTTGCACTGGAGTGTTCAAAAGGGAGGACGGACGGTCCTACCCCAACCGATATCTACACCGGGAGGCAGATGTGGAGCCGATTCACCACTACGCCAACGCTACGTTGGCCGAACGAGCTGCAAAGCGTATGGCGGAGCACGAGACCGCCACTATTAGTAACGCGGCAGATAGTCGAGCGATGGAGGTAGCCAACGGATAGATTAAGAAATTAATTTTAATAATAGTTATAAGTAAAATATTGTATTAAAAATTTAACAAAAAAAAATTAAAACAAAAATTTTATTAATAATTATTGTATATAAATTAAGATTTAAATTAAATAAATATAAAACGACCAAAAACAACAGAGGTCACATTTAGGGTGTAAATGTTAGTAATAATAATTTTCTTTTTTGATATATCAGTAATAAATTTTGATATCAAACAAATGTTAGTATAGAGTTCTGGGCACAGCCATTAGGCAAAGCCCGTAGGCTAAGTATTAGGTTAAGAAAATATTGTAAATAATGATTGTATATAGTATGAAAAAATCACCCAATAAATAAATTCTAAATTCTAAATTCGTATGTGGTGGAAACCGTCAAAAATGTTTTCCCCTTTTAAATATTTCTGCATAATTGCACAGAGCACGATAACATAAAAATTCTAAAAGCATCTAAAAGAAAGATTTAGATATAAAATCTAAAAGTTGTATTTATGGTCTTGAATCTCAGGAGCTCAACAGTTTTCTTCGAAGATATCTCAACGCACGTACTCAGAACATTCTCACGAATGATTTTAGGTTTCAGAAATTCAAAATTCAAGAAAATTACGGGACTTACTCCTATCATATGCACCGAAACAATGTTAAGCTATCGAATAGTACTATCGAGCCGAATTGGTAATGTTCGCTGATAAATTTTATCACACGACACAAATAATACGTACAGGGGCTAGAATTAACACGGAATATGTGTGTGTGTGATAATGTTTGCTTTGGAAATCTATTAAAACTATTTTCCAAACATACTTTTACTTTTCTTCCTTTACTTATCAGTACATGTACAGTTTGAACTTACGTATTTTGTTCTTTTGCACCTTGTAACGTGTTGTTATCACCGGAGATCTTGTATCCATATCTACTTGACTTGTATGAACGGACCGTGTAACAGATTTTTAATGGGTTCGCTGATAATCGTATTTCTTTTTTCTATTCTTTCCTTCCACCTATTTTGTCGCGAGTGTTATCGACTTATCACTATCGATAATGTACGCTAATCGTCAAGTATCGCGAAAAGAAATCAGATCTTGGGGAATTCCATTTATGCCAAGTCTACAATATTGTCACTTGTTTTTTAGCTGGATTGATTTGGTTTTGGGCAGATTAGAATTTTGTACATGATTTTATTACTTTTTTTTTTTGAACTTGGAAAAATCTTGAGTTATTTTTTCTTGATTATTTGAATACATTGAGCAGCGATAAATTGAGAAATTTTTAGAAGGTAATAGAAGAACACCATAACAGAAAAGAAATTTAATTTTTTCAAATTTCTTATTCCAAAAAAAGCCTGCAAAAACACATTTCGCTTCAAGTTGTTGTTTATATTTTGTCTTCCAGAGAAACTTGAATAACTCGTTTCCTTTCAATTCGTTGCCATTTTATTGCAATGCAAACATCGCGGTATATAGGATTGAACACTCAAACTCTCTTCAATGCCAAACTAACAAATTCAGTGGAAAACTATTGGGTGATTGCATTGAAAGTGTCGGTTAAGGGATGACTCATCTGTATACCTCTTTATTCTAGAACGTCAGGTAATTTTCCCGGAATGCGTATACCTACCTGAAAAGGGATCTTGGCGGCCATATAAGGTCGAGTGTGATTTAAATATATTAAGTCTTTTGGAAAATATTGAAGTGTAAAGATGGTCAGTGAAACTGTCAAAGTAAGATGTGCATTCTGCTACAAGATCAAATTACGGAAAAATGCAGTAACGGCGGCCCGCAGGACATGTGACGCATTTGGAGACTATATTGCGTCAGAACGTACAGCTCAAAGATGGTTTGCTCGATTCGGCACCGGGAATGACAGCATTGAAGACGACTATCATCCTGAAGCGATGTTTTGGCTAAATGGCACACGGAGCTTCTTGCCGACATAGAGGAGAATCCCCGCCAAACTTGGCATGAATTAAGCGTAAAGTTTGACATAGACAAAAGCACCATTAGTCGCCATTTTCGACGTCTGGGAATGAAACGACGGCTTGATCAGTGGGTTCCACTTCAACTTACCGACAATAACAAAAGGCAGCGTATAGGGATCTGTAGTTCGCTGTTGTTTTGCAACGAATGGGAGGCGTTTTTGAATACAGTGATTACGTGCGATGAAAAATGGATTATGTATGACAATAGCAGACGCACGTATCAGTGTTTATCGCCAGATGACCCTACTGGAACTATCCCTAGCCTTCGTAGGGAACCCTAGAAGACCTTGTTGTGTGTATGGTGGCATAACACAGGCATCGTCTGTAATCAAGCGTTGGAAAGCTTGATTACAGACGATGGCCAAAGCATTACAGTTGAAGTGTACAGTCAGCAATTAAGAGAAGTCCATCAGGAATTGCGACATGCGCATGCAGCGGTCGTGAATAGGAGGGAAGTCTTGTTCCTCTTGGATAACGCACAACCACATATAGCGGCATTCACCAGTGATACATAAAGGAAATCAGCTGGGAAACTTTACCATATTCTCTCGACATTTCATAATTAGATTTTCACCTTTTCCGGGCGATTTATATCTTCATGCGAGGACGACAATTCACCAACCGGGAGGACTTAGAAATAGCATTACTAAATTTCTTCGATGGGCGAGACAAGGACTTTTATCAAACATTATCATCACGTTGGTAACGAGTCATAGATGCCAATGGTAACTATGTTCAAGATTAAATATGTTACATTTTATTAGAAAAATTCACCTATTTTAGTATGTCCAAAACCGACAATTTCAATGCATCCACCAAATATAATTACATACATGTTACGTTTAAACCACGTTGTATACCATTGAGTAATCAAATCCCTTTTTAATGTCTAATTTATTGTTGTGTCAACGTTTTTGGCAGAACGAAAAGGCTGCAAAATCATTTTTGCATCCAAGACCCATTTACCTTACAACCTTGTTGGATGAATCAAAAATTCTGTTTAGAGTTCCTAAGCCACGGGGCAAAACCTCGTGCAGACTCACTCTGAGTTGAACAAAAGTGAGTCAATATTTCAACAAACCAATATGTGACTTATGAATGAGGCGATTACCTTCCAGCGCTGCCTCAGCGTTTCCAAGACTTAATATTTGCTTTCAATCGAGTCAGTTCTTATTTGGAAACTGGTTGTTCAGGAGCATGTTTGATCCGTGAACTTCAACTTTTTGATGGCCCGCTAGACTGCCAAGTGTCCACGGTGACTATGTCAACATTCGAGCCTTCTGCAGCTTGTTTTACTTGCTCTATATAAAACTCTATGGAGTTTCATTTATTAGTGCAAAATTTTTTGTTAAAATATTGATCTCATGAAGCAAATGTCTTATGGGTAAAGAATTATCCCCAAGCTCTCCAATTATTTTACCACCAATCTTATAGAGTCCATATATGGACTCATTTATTAATATCATATCGCCGAATGTCCATATCTATTTACTAGCCTTTAAAGAAATATCGCTGAGATTGTGCAGTACCAGTTTACGTTGGGATTCCTTAAACTTCTTTTACTGGAAGATGTGCAATGTAGCTATTCCATGATGCTGTTAAGGACATCGTCAACCACATGCACCTCTGCCACCACATAACGCACAAAAATGGCCTCAAATAACAATCTGATTCATCCGAAGATGGGAGCTTATCAGTTACACGGTGAATCCCGAATATACTCCCTGGGTTAAGGCTCACCAAATGAGTCGCAATTATGCACCATTCGATGGTATTCCAGAAAACTCGACCGCTATACTTAAAACTAAGAATTGGTATTAGTATTTTTAACCAAGCTAGGGACGCCAGCATCACCAATGCCCGTCGTGTTCACTGGAATCGTATCAAAAACCCAACAAAAGGGAGAATTTTTTCATTCAACCAGTTCTTCCCACCCTGCGGGTGACAGTGGAGTCAGGATGATGATGACTATTTACGCCCTGAGTGGCAGGCATCTAGTGATCAATCCTGTGAATAGCCAATAAAACACCTCCCTTGTCAAGTGAACAGAGAATCTAGCCTGGACAGGGCCATTGGCTTAGGTTCTATTTCCAAGGTTATTATATTAGCCTTATTTTTTTGACATTCAATTTTTGTATGTCAAAAAAAAATTTTGAATTTGCATTGACATTCAAAATTTACATTCAAAAAATGTTCACTGTTTTGAAATTATTGAATTGACAAATTAAATTATTAATTATTAGAATTGACAAATTGACATTTTTTGAATTGACATTCAAAAAATGTCCACTGTTTTGAAATTATTGAACCTTTGCGTAATTGTTTTACAAGAAATCAGTGTTTTTGTCTTGGCTAAACTCTCTGTTTGCAAGGGATGCTGAACTGAGTCCTACCTTTTCCCCCTTGTTCTGCTGCCAATGTACCCTTGCAGCTGGCAAAAAAAGTTCTTAAAATATTCAAAACACATTTTGAAGTTAAAGCTTTAGACATGCATAAAATTTACATAGCTGCTATACAAATGATGCACGTTTCAAAAGAACAAATCTGGAAAACATCCATTTCAGCCGATACGAAGTTCAGCTCAAAACTTTAGTTATACATACAAGTAAGTGATTTTAGATTCATTGTAGAGCGAATCGTATGTTAAAAACAACTTCCAAACACTGATGACAATCAGGGCTTAGTTAATTAACGTCTGACAGTGGTGCACATGTGAGAAATTAGAAAAATCGTTTTGAAAAATCTTCTGTAATTTTCCGCACCAATATTTACTAAGTAAATACGCTGTTAGTATAAAGTTAACTCAATTTTCAACGTTTTTTTTCCTAGGGTTGAAACATCCTCTTCTTCCTGATGCCCCTTTTCTAACCGTCTTTTTTCTGTGGGTTTTGTGGGTGATTCGTTGCACGTCTCTGGATTTTGTATGTACGTCAGGGCCCGGTGGTCAATTGGGATTCCTTCGAAGTCCAGAATTTTTTGAAGCATGTGGTGGCTTCCATTAAATACGAAAGTTGACAGGCTAGAAAGTAGTTGTCATTGCGATCGCCATATCTGCAATATTGTTGCCAGATAATTGTTACTTTGAACTAAGCAACCAAATCGTACTGTTGAATCTTCCGATGTCAGTTTGCGGTATTCATTTTACAATTCATTTTGGGACGGAATTTTGACAGAAGTATTAAGTTTTGGGACGCATTAGACGTTACAGCTGATTTATGTTTAAAGATTGATGGGCAGAGAGCTACGTGGTCTCAAATACTGGCATCAGACCTCGATGCAATGTCGACACTGACAATCATCAGTGGTCAAAAAAGCATGTTTATAATTGATCGAAATGGCTGCGTTTTTGTTTACCATTGAGTCTGGCTTATTTTGTGAAGCTTTTTCTTGGCATCGGGAGGGAAATTTTCATAAATTTTCCCGTTAGATCAGCAGTTCTCTTGCCATTTGCCACTGGAACTTCATTCTTCATTAACAGGACATAAGTCCTTGTATTCTGGGCCGAATTAAAGAAAATTAGTGTTTTCTTGCGAGTTTCGTTTGGCGTACATGTTTCCGATGCAAGTTACCTAATGAAACTTTATCATATTTTTTTGGACAAAATATTCCCACAAGGATTTCAACACAAGCTCAACGCATCACGAAAACGACTTGTCTCCAAAGTATGAGCACCGACTCTTGGACATGAATTCCTCAGAAACAATCTCAGAATGTGTTCTTGGCTTCAAATGGGTCAAGTCCTCGAGACATACCAGCACAACGTAAAGCGAAAATGATTTATCTCCAAAGTATGGGCACCGACTTGTGGACATGACTTTATGAGAAACGACCGCAGGATGCATTCATTTTGAAGACAAGTCCTCTTTCACATGACTATGTATTTTTTCACCCTAGGTATTACAAGCTTCGATCTTCAAAAGAGATTCTCATAGGTTACACATACTTCGAGTGCAACTGAAATTTGCTAAATAATAAAGGATATTCTATATTCTAAAGGATGTAAATAATAAAGGATATAAAGGATATATAAATAAAAGATAAGTTTTTATAGATTCACTCAACAGAATGTTATCTTTGGCAAACTTACTAGTAAACTCTATTTATTTTTTCATTTTCAGTAAGAAGGCTCATTAAGTTTATAAAGGGGGCTTAAGTAAGTTGACTACTTCCTTCTTGTGACTAGATGTCAACTTCGACAGCAGCGTGCAAATACAGATTTTAAAGTCATAAGTGCACACCAGCAAAGTCTAGTTATACAAGCAACTGTCATTGAACAGACACAAGTGTGAATGTGTGATATAGTCGAGTACAGCTACGATTGTGTTTTATTGAGTTGTTAGTTCTAAACTTATCGTTACACAAAGGATTTTTTTCGAGTTCTGCTGAAGGTATTGATATCAATTTAACACCACGCATTTTTGAGACTTTTACTAGTACCCTTATTAACGAAAATTATAATGAAATTGATTTAATGAACGGAAACCAAAGCGAGAAATCACATTCAAATTTTTGGTGGATATGTTTTTAAAAAAATAAAATCAAATCTTCAGCATCCTTACATCTTAATTTCAAGTGTAAAACTCAATTCCAAACGAAATGCCTGTTAATTCGTTACACGTGCAGCGTCTCTATGAGACAATGCAAAGCCACAACCGTCACACCCCTACGTGAAAATCTCCAAGCATAACAGATTAATATTAAATAAATTTCAAATAATCAAAAATAAACCTAATTAGCTGATTTCAAGAGCACATTACCAAACATCCCCAAGGACCAAAGGACCTGCACTCCACACAGCTTGCACACTCCACATTCGCTCGAGCCCACGTACATAGTTTTGAATTGGTCTGAATAAGGCATTTCCCTAAAATTTATTTGTAGACAAACATTCTTTCCAAATTTAATTGGCCGCCTGCAGAGAGATCCGTACACTCAGACCGCCAGGACCGCCACACAAACGGAATGCAGGTCCTCGAAAAAAAATGTATCGTGCAAACAAGGATGATATTCACATCCATGCACCCCACCGTTGCCGTTCCTCGGCACGCAAAACGAATTCCCCGCTGCGAGTTAAGAGCTCGCCACATGCCCGAGAGCCCTAATATGTCCATATATCCTTGAAATATTTCCTTTTCATTGCGAACAAAATTTAGGGTGAAAGATATCCCAAGACTTTCCGGTATCATATCAAGTCTGTTTATATTCTGGCAAAAATATCTAATTTTATTTTACAGCGATATCTTCAGTATAAAATGTTTAATCATCTTCACATCGTTACCCGAAAGCCTAACAAACGCTTTCACTTACCCTTGTTGAAGGGAAAGGAAAAGTGAAGACTGTTATCCGTAGCGTTTTTAGCAGAAGAACATTTCGAAGGACTCAAATACACGTTTATTAACCATCACCTCCCTCTTTGATTCTCTAAATTTGTGGATTTTATGTGGGTTGATTTTCAGCACACAAAAATTCAAATATTTACCAAACGAATTGATTCTGTTTGTCTTTTTATAAAAATTGTTATGGGTAAATGTTTGCTGAGCTCTCGGCTTGTTTGTTTCCTTCGCAATTTAATATGTACAAAGACTCGGATATGTATGTGTGTATGTATGCATGCATGTATTCTTTTGGAACTAGTAACCCGTTCGGTTAAGAAAGTTGAAGAGCTTCGGGTAATTTTGCACTGACTACTTCCAATGTTAAGGTGGTTTTTAAAGGGGGTTTCGAGTCTTTTTGCTGTGAAATAGACTCATATGTTATTGATTATATTCATACAGTAGGTCTACAATAATTAAAATAATGTGCGAAATCTTATTATAGGTCCGACTTAGATTTGAAGACGTCATTTAACTCAAAGTTAATTGTTGTAAATTGTTTCGTTACCTCTCTCGAGGCCCATATGGTCCCATCTTTAGTGTTCCATCAGTGGAAGTACGAGTGGGCAATTTCTCTTGTTTCAACCAAGATATCAATCCAAAAATACCTTTCTCTTCATTTAATGCATCGTATTTTAATGGCCTAAAATTGTTGAATATGTTTAAACTGACTATGATTGCAGAGCAGGATGTCTCATTGTAGCTGCAGTTACAGAGGCTGCGCCTGTCATCTAACTGACAGGGACATGCCGACGGTCATACGTACAAGAGACGCTGAATATCAGGAATGCTCTTGATTTCGCTCGATATACATATAGATATTCGATAAAGTGGTTTATCTAGCGAATATCTATATAATATATATAGATACTCGCTAGATATCTACACGACATGAAAAACTCATTTCTACCCCCTAAATATCTGATGAGTATACCTCGTAATATCCTGAAGGACTACATTCAGATCTACGACACAAAGCTAGGTCAACATAATGTCAAGTTACGTCATGTATAGCTCAGTGATCTCCATTCATGTTTTAGACTTTCTGAGCGTCAACTACGACGGACCGTTGACATTCAAACTGTCAAACGTAAGCGTCGTAACTGATCGGCAATGAAGATTACTTTCGATCACTCGGTGCTGGAGGCACAGCCTATCAAGCGCAATTAATGATAAATGCTCGAGTATGACGAGAAAGGAGCTGAATTACTAGTTATCGGTTTAATCTAACGCTTTAGAAATCTTAAATGGACATCTTGACAAAGAAAAGAATCCCTAGAGGAGGACCGGTTAGTGTTGGAGGATATATTCGTAGAATCCAAACTATCAGTTAAATATATGTACCTGAAACTATCGTTGGCGATAAAAAAAGAAAATTCGAAACATTCTTGAGGCAATGAGCTAAAAAGATGGTTGTTTAACGATCTGAGCCCATTGTTCAGTCAAAACGATGACGAGTCAAAATCCTGCCTGAACCAGGTACTGCGTGGGAAGTATTGTTTTCAGAGTAGCATGAAATCGGTGAATCGCACTATGGAGGTTACATATTGATATGTATATATACATGCATTGGAGAGAAGACTGCCTGTCATATTTTCTTTTCATGAAGAAGATGGGACAGACTGCTACTATTATTACTACTCCTATTAATACTAGTATTACTTATACTGTTACTAATACCTCTACTGTAACTACTACTCCCACTACTACTAATTCTACTACTACTACTTCTACTACTACTACTTCTACTACTACTACTACTGCCACGACTTCCGCTACTACTTCTACTTTTTTAATGGTTTAAAAATTCAGTAATTGGACATTGGTCCCCTTTAAAATTATTTGTAGCTTTTACCTGCAATGAAATTTATCAGCTAGTCATAGATAACGAGATAACTAATAACAATGTTACCTTAAAATTTTTTATCTTTACTTTTTTCTATTTGCAATACTGACTTTCAGTGTTCAGATACTTTTTATGGTATTTACTTTCTTACCAACTGGTCGGCAAACCAGAAAAACATTTCGATTACTTAATGGCTCAATTGATAAATAATATCCATGCAATCAGAAAATTTATAATGTCGGCACTTTACACTTGGGTTCTCTGGTTATACAATGCAGGGATTAAAATCATAAATGTTTTCTATTTAAGAAACAGCGAAATCCTTAACAACAATTGAATGTTTTCAGAATGCAGATTTGAAAATTCAACCTATAATTAGACGACCTAGGAAACAAAAGAAAGGATCTAGAGAATGTTTGTATGATTACGTGTAAGTGTAAAATAATCTGGTCGGTGTGGTAACTAGAGAACTTATCGGTGCATCAAGTCCTGGGGTCTAGCAGGAATGATAAAGGATGTGAGGATCAATGATCGTTGGAATTGTCATGCTTGTACCAGATTGCTCAAGGAACTCAACTTAGGTAGATTACATAATGAAAGAACCAAAAGTTTGAGTGAACAGGAAATAACATAGGTGATTTAATTTGGAAATGGACTTTAAACAGTTCGAAGCATCTTAAACCCTATCTTTTCTCAACTATGAACCCAAACAAACCTTTGACCTTACATGTCTTGCACACGTGCTAAGAAGCAACGTTGACAATTTCACTGGATGAAGTCATCTCAGTTTAAATCAGCAAAACCTCAACCATACGTCAACAATTTGTCCTGAAGATCCTTTCAAAAGTAACTTACATGCAAAAATTATACGCAACGAAGATGATGATATTGTGGCTTTAGTAAAATCATCCACACTTAGTTTCTAGCTCTTTCAATTTCAATTTGGTCCCTTACGTAAACTGGCCCCTGCTAAGAAAATGACATCTGACGCCACTGGCTAATTGTTTCAACATTTATGTCAACGGAGCAACACTTGTTTGAGGTTATATATATCTTCTTTCATCGGACGTATAATTCAGCTGGTTTGCAGGAAAGCTCGTGAACTTTTATGGTGGAAATGCTGTAACTGATAAATCTTGTAAAGAATAGAGAATGGTAAATTCAATTTTGAAGACGAGTTTATCTCTAGGCAACAGTAAAAAAATGCGAAAATAAAAGATTGAAGGCATTACTCGATTAAGATCAAACTCCAACGCAGAAAGGGCGTGCAGGAAAAGTAGTCACTGATGGCTTTCGCTGAACTGACAATGCATTTTCACCATAGAAGCAATAAATTTAATTGATTTCTACCCCCAAACGCTGTCACAGACCAATTTTGGTATATTAGAAATTGAAATTCAATTGTAAATGTTACCGGTGGAATTTGAATGCGAGACGTGCTGCAGAGAAGGTGCAGGTTCTATCCTTGCTTTTGTATCAGACAGCCAGTAAGAATGAGATGAAAGTTGATTCTTCAAATGGAGAACGAGCTGGAGAAATATTGATTGATACATTTAAATGGTCATGCTGCAATTAATTGTGGTCGAATTAGCTGGTTGAATGTCATTACAAAATAAATATCAAAATTTGTTCGCGCCAAAACTAGTCTTTGATAAAAGTTCAAGCTTTCGTTAGGGCAAACAATCTGGCAACCCGCCATTGTTTGCACTCGCCCCTAAGATTCATACGTACCACTTTTCACACCTTGCTACTATTCTAATATTTATTTCTATTTTTAGCGCAGATTTGCGTCTGAAATTACTTAACTACTGTAACGAATCGGATACTCTCTTATCGCGAAATCTACTACGGCTATAACTCACAGCTAAAAGATACTTCGACCGATTTATCTCCATACGGTTCAAATACATTGCGCATTTGATAACGAATCGATCACAGATTCTATTCCTTTTTTCTTCGTTGGCTTTTCATCTTTTTTTTTCATTCAATACTATCAAATACCTTCATGGTCACGAATAGTCAATATATTTATTTTCCGTCACTGAAAATATGATGGAAATGATTTTAGTGGAAAACGCTTGATATGAAGTCCAAGCTTGCCACGGTCATCCAAAAAAAAATTTATCGCATCTAAAGATTGCAGCCATTAATGCCAAGTCGGTAAGTCAAAAAGCAGTTAAAGATTATGTTGTCATTGCTACCGATCGGCACACGATCAAAAATAAAAAAATTAATAAAATAAAAATAAGAATGTAAAAAGGAAAATCTATTTTACTTTTGTCAATAGTCTTTCAATTCGAGTTTGAGCTACTTTTTTCACTTAGCAAGCATTCAGCTCATAGTAACATAATGATGGGTCATAAAGTGATCATTCTGCATTTTGATATGATTGAGAGGATCGGGGTAGCCTAGAGTATTCCAAATACCAGAATTCGCCTATTGAAGTGAAAATCTTTTGAGATTATCTGGTATTTGTTGTTTCAATGGACGTTTCAGATAAAGACTTTTATCAATGAAATTCTGGCCAATATTGAATGAATTGTGTTAAATTGTGAGTAGTGCGTCTCAGAAGATAACATTTGAAGGACACTGAATGTTAATGGAGCGTATCACGTTAAAACGTGTGGACGGAATAGAAAATAGTTCAAAACACACTTTATTGGATGTCGATAGTAAGAAACATTTATTTTATTTATTTTTTTTTTTGTATATTTTTACAAGCATGAACACTTAGCATAGATAAAGCCTTTTATTTTGAAAATGACCGTATTTATTGACACATGTTTGAGACCGCAAGATTAGAAGCATACCCCAGTTAAACAATCTTAATCATTTTAAAGGGACGGAGGGGGTCGCTACTACGGGCTACACTGACTATCCTGTCTACAAAGGAGCTATTCTGTGGAAGAATACCACTCAGCTTTAATCAGATTTAAACAAAGAGGAGAACGAAGACACGTCTTAAAGATCAACTAAGGGAAGCGGCAATTGTTAAACGGAAAAGCACAAAAGAATTTCGGTCGAATGTAAAGGAGCACACAAACAGAAAACCATGTCCTTTCCAGAGAGAATGCAACAGTGATCAAATACACACGAAAACTAGACGTGGCCGGAAGCATAGAGACTTACAAATCTTCAAGGGACTCTTTGCTAAATAAAGATCAAGGCAAAGGTTTTTGTTTCTTTAGGTTTATTGGGAAACATCTGTCATGTGATTCAAAACAATTGGCAAACGACAACGACACCAACATTTTTACAACCTTTATCCCACCAGTTTCTTAAAACTCAACGAACGAAGTGACCCCAGACACTTCCCAAGACACTCAAAGCCGGTTTTGAATCAACGACACCAACGAGCATGAAAAGGACGATACGCAATGGCTATGCTCAATCGAGTACATAGGGAGGAAGCTAGCAAATAGCACGCGAAATTCGAAATTGTATAAAATACAAATTAAAAGTGGAATTTGAGGGAAACTGCTCTGCATATTATTTTCTTTTGTTTTCACTGGAGGATGCTGTCAAAATTAAACCACACAGCTTGACCCACCGGATATAAAGGACAATATTATTACGGCATGCGGTATGATAATACGACTTAGATATATCCAAAAAAAATATCACCGAATCATCGATTCTGGCACATTTCATGCATAATCGTTTGTAAAGATATTAAAAGATATTATTATTTCTTTTAAAATGTTTAGAGTGGTTTCCGTCATTGTTTCATCACCTTTTCCACAAGGACTTAGGCTCACGGACGACAATCATTTTAGCAATGCTCCATCCAACCTTTGATTGAAAGTCGTCAAACACAACGCTTGCTAATATCGAGTACATTGTTCTGGTAATCACTCGCTCACTTGTCCTCAGGTATACTCCATGTGTTAATCATAGGCACTAAGGACTCCTAAGCAAACGTCACGTCCTGGATAGTTCCCAAGCAGCCTCTCCGGCAACAGGTTGGTGTGTTACCAACAACTTTCGAGACAAAAACTTCCATTCTAGCTACCATTCACTTCCAGGGCTCCTTTTCTTCTGGAATCTGGATGAAGTAATCTCCGTTCAATCGCCATGAAATTGAAGTCACCGCCAACAAAAACACTGTGCTTTCGCGCTTGAGACAGATTCCTCCAGTTAATCGAGTTAATTAACCTGAGATAGACACTGACAAATGTCATATCTGCACACCTGCTCAGCACAAAGCTATCCCCATTGAAGCAGTTCTGAACTGGGAGCAGAAGGCTATCCCGCATCCAGATGGCAGCGGTGTCACATTGGACAAAGTAGCACCCAGTTTCCTCCCTGTTTTGATGTTGTTCAGATATCAACGGTAGGTTGGCTTCTTTCTCTTTGGCAACGTGGTCTAACAAGTTCTTTGAAGTTGCGCTAGGATGTAGTTTGGAGGACTTGAAACATAATTTTGCTTTGCTTTTGCTAAGTGCTCTTGGAACTCTTGATACCTGCTTCCTGCAATCTGAGCCATGTCTCACGGCTCCAACCCCTTTGCAAGCACAATATTTAGCTTGGTTTATTTTTACACTCTCTTGCCTTATGCCACACTTGCAGCACATGTTGCTTTGATGTGGGCATTTGCAGCTCAGAGAAATTTCCCCGAAGTTAAGGCATTAATTGTTAAAAGATAAGATATGAGACCGCTCTTGGGCGAATTCTGAATACTTCCCAGCCGTTCCTTGGTCGGTTTGTTCCTTGGTCAGAAATTGTGGTGCGTCAATCTCTGGGATACCTGCTATTGCATCCTTTTGCCCCATAGGATTGGTAAGCGTGTGCCGTAAGAATAGCGTATTACCTATACCTAACTAAAATACCTTCTAGTTCCAAATGAATCCAGGATGGTTTCTGAGGTTGAAGGAAGAGGTGTTCATTGTGCAGTGAAGAAGCATTGTGCGTCTGGAAGCTCCATTCTCAGGGTGTTGACTGTCTTCGAATCCCTGACTAGAAAAATATGTAGAGTTGATTCAACTGGAAGCAGCAGAAGTAGTTACTAGTAGCTACGGTTGCTGCGAGTCTTGTTGTTTTTGTAGAAGTAATATATTAGCTGACGTTCAAAAATCAGTCTGGAAGAAGCTGCTTCAACTAGAGGCCATGGAAAATCTGTCAAATAACAAATTACCCCAGAATGTTTTGTTTTTGATGTTTTGGGCAAGGCTTAAGCGCAAGAATTTGATTATGTACCATTGCAGTTCATAGTTCAATTTAAACGGGTCGTTTCATTTTCTCTAACTTTGAAAATTTTCACGGCTTTTAACGGGTAATATTTACTTAGTCGTCAAATATAAAATTGAATAAACCCAACAAAAGAAAATACTTAAAATCAGGTTTTCTGGTGGGAAACACGTTTGACCTATCCAACTTTGCATATTTTTAGAATCAACGCTTTCACTCGTTCCTATGCAGGGGCCGTCTCTCAGTAACTTCTGCGATAATAAAATCGTGTGAACAATTTTTATATCCTCAAAAAACCTCCAAAAATTCCCCACTGCAAATTTTGTGTATCATCATTCTTCTCTCCAAAAAAAAGGACTCTGTACCAACTTATCATTCCGAATATTCATTTGTCATTTAAATCCCCAAAGGATTTCAGAAGCCATAAGACCACTTCCCTGCCGTTCCTTATTTGTTTTTGGAAAAATGTCACATTCCACATACGAAGTTGGTTTGTTGTTTGCTTCATGGCATGGATTGAGTACATCTGCAGAAATGTTTATTAAATTAGCAGCACGTGCTTATATCTGCTGGATGATGGTAAAACCTTCGAAGCAACTTTCATATTTTCATTTCTCAGTTGATTTTAGCTGTGTGGATGTTGGCAAGATAATATCAAATAATCAATTTCAATACATGACGAGTGTCCGGTTGAAAGACTGAAAAGTGCTAAAGAGTAAGTCCTGGATTTCAAAGTCGTGTGTGATACCGTCAAGGGAGTAACAGTCACGTGCAATCTGTACGAGTGGATGCAACCCGTGCACTTTCTAGGGTTTCAAATTGGTCTTAAAGGCGGATTACAGCAATGATGAGAATCAAATAAGACATGAAGATCTGGATCTTTTTCAAGATTTACACGAAAATCCTTTGTTGGATTTCTTCATCGACTTGTTTGTTTTGAACACAGAAGACAGTAGGAAAGAGAGTTAAGTAGAGGAAGAATTTTGTCTCATTTGTATAAGCATAACGTTTTTGCGACAAGTTTACTGAATTTCCAATCTGTCGGAAGTTCTGCATAATCGTTTTGGATCTCTTTCTTTCTCTGGAAATATTGATGAAACCTATGAACATAACATAATGAACTACGTTCATATGAATATAAGGTACGATACAATATTTTGTTATGCATCACTTTGTCATATTATGTCCTTCCTATGCCCCGTACACGTGAAATTATTCGGCGACAAGCGAAAGAACCCTCACCAAATATAATTGATGCACTCCAATCAAGACTCTACTGATACTATGAACATATTCATTGCTGATGGTGTTATTAAGTCATTACCAAACAGGATATTCATGCTGTTTCATTTTAATACACACATATGGCATTCGTTGATGATCGAAATTGTCGTGGCTGATCTGACAATATGATATAGATGTCCTTTTTGATAGCATTCGAGTTCACATTTAAAATATTTACGAAGAAATACCATTTCACTGGTCGTTTTGACATGCATTAACCATCAACGGATATTATGCCATTAGAATTCCGCTGACATGTCTGTATTGGTCTGATGTTTTCCTCCGCCACCTTTACCATCGCTAACAGAAAGAGTTTGTTATTCCGGTCTCTGTATCGTATCGTATCTAGTCCTTTAGAGTTAGATGCTTTGGTGGTGCGGCTATGTCTTTTGTGAAAAGGCTTGAGTCCAATCCTATTGCCGCCATTATTCGAAGTGACTGTCTACATATACACCACGATATCGTTCGATGAGGCTTTCTCTCTAGGTGGTAATATTATGCAATTTGTTAATGGGCTCACCTTATGAATAAATTATGCACTTGTGTGTTTGCATGCATTTCTAGTAAATTATATGTTTTTTACTCTTGACTTCTCAACTCATTGCACGAGCGTAATCATTTACAAATGTGCGGCATGTGTACATAAAAAATAGACACGAGGTGTGTCATTGATTAACAATCATGTATTGAATTGATGTATAGCAAAAGGACACGAAATAATAGTAGTCTACTTCGTAGAATTTTTCTTATAGTTTAATTTCATTGGGCCTGCAATTTTCTGACTTTGTTGTTGTATTTTTTTTTGTTTTTTTTTCTCAGGTTATTTTTTATTTGGATCACATGTGTTGCGTTGTACAATTTCGTCGTTTATGGACTAACATTCTGACAATTTTAATTTTGGTACCTTCGAATAGAAACATACTATGCTTGATTTAGGGATCCCAGCAAAACTAGTTCGTCTGACAGGAATGATTTTATCGACTAACAAACAGCTGACAGTTGACAGAACACAGTTATGACCAAGCAATAGCTGACTGATGCGTTTGACAGAAAGATAAGCCATAGAATGGTGATGAGCTAACCTCACTGTTATTCAACCTAGTTCAAGGATTTGTGATAGGAAAACTACTCATTGAAAAAATAAGGTGCGCCACTCTATGAATCAAACCAAATAGTAGTCGCTAGCAGATGATATTAACATTCAACGAAGCTTGGACCGAGAAAAAAAGTAAACGGCACTTTAAATTAATGCAGTCAAAATAAAGTGTAAAGATCAAAATTTGAAGATTGCGTGATTCGAACTTAAAAACACTAGAATATAGCAATAAACGGTCGAAGAGTAGAAAACGCCAACGATTTCAGTGATATTAGGTAAAATATAAACATAAGACTCGTGCAAACGTTAATGAATCAACTGAAGTAAATGAGAGAATACAGCGGGCATATTAACCTTTCTTCTCTTATTACTACTACTACTACTACTACTACTACTACTACTACTACTACTACTACTACTACTACTAATACTACTACTACTTCACGTTTTGCACTCCATGGTTTTATTTTATTTTATTGATTTTGTATATTCACAAAATTCTTTTGGCTTTTTGGTTGGGATGCAATCAGTGATCGCAAAATTTGGATCCTTTCGTATATGTCGGACTTCTGCCAAATTGATCATTATATTTTGAGTTTTTACGTGAGAAACGTATGGCTGAGTCGTACCCATTATGAGCCAGGACAAAAAAAGTATCATCTGTACCACAGCAAGTTTCATTGCCACCTCTTCACATTAATCTTAGCGTTATTAAGAACATTGTTAAAGGACCAGAAATTGTTAATTGTGAAGGATCAGATTTTCAGTGCTTAATCAAATTGCTTCCAAAACTATCATACGCAAAAATCAATCAACGAATATTTTTCGGACCTGAAAATTTGTCCGATAGGCGAAAACTATTTGCTGATGCAATTTTTACCTATATGTTGAACACATGATGAAGCAGCAGCATGCAAATCATTCCATAATATTGTTCACAGCTTTTTCGACAATCAGAAATCAGCGGATTATAAGAAAATAATAGAGAATTATTCAGAAAATTTTCAAAAAATTTGAGCTCGAATATATCTCATGCTACATTTTCAGTAATCAAAACTACAAAACTCTACTCAAGTGAGAAGCAAGGAGAATGACTTAAAATTTGTAACAAAAAAGGGCATACTAAGGTTTTTGGACAAAGGCATTCTGTATTTGCTTCCAAATATTTTATCCATTCTCAGATATTTCTCCTTGAGCCATGAAGTCCTTTTGAATGAGTTTTGGACCATTCATGGAGGAATAACATGACTAGGCCGTCCAAGTTTGTATTGAGATTCCCTTGCCGTCGTCAAAAAAGTACGTAGAGAGAACTGTTAAGAACTTGGGCCTAGTGTACAACTTTGTGGAACTCTAACTTATCGGATCTGTTTCACTCAATTTGTGTTCGACTCGAGGTCCGTTTTTGATGGTGAAGCTTAACCGGCTTTTGTGGAGCTTTTTAAAAAGGCTTTTGGCTATTTTCCTAATAAAAAGGAGTTAACAAAATAAGCATAGATAAAGACAAACCCATGGGTGAGAACGCAAGATCAAGGTTTTTATAGCCTCCATATAATGAATTCGTTGAGGCTTTCGCGGCCAGTTGATGGCCGGTAAAGGCCGTCGTCATTTGCCTCAATAAATGAATTTCATGAAATTGTGGTTTTTCAGCAGATTGGCTCTGCGCGAATCCTCAAGTTTGTTTCAAGCACTTATATCAGCATTTCAGTGTAGTAACCGGAAGAAGAAACTGCAGGTTTGTTAAGGGCCATTTTTAAGTAGGAATTCTGGGTTCCTTGAAACTTTGCATTAGGGTATTTAGCACATTTGTTCAATGTGGGTTTTCCGTCAATTATTATTAGTAGGATACTCATTTTAAGGATGAACATTTTTTTTGCGAAGATACACGGCTGACTAACGACTGCGTAACGTATTGAAAGACAGAACGGACTTGTTTGCTTAGTACTTTAATATGATTTTTAAAAGGTAAGTTTTCGATCAAGTTTTAGACCTGAATAAGTCAAAGCTTCGGAGAACGGAACCATTTAGCTTATGAAGCTTATGGGTATGTTAGGTAGTAGTAGTAAAGTAAAGAATATCTCCATTGTTTTCTTAACGTTTATTTTAATTTTTCCACCTATAAAAGTGCTGGTAGATTCAACTCAGCATTTCCTCAAAGTTGGAGAGAATCAAGTTTATGTTATTGCCAGAAATTTAGAAGCAAGTGCCTTCCACAAATACTGCTAATTGGCAATTTTGGTTTGTGCGTCAATCGGACTTGTACATATTGAAAAGTATGGGGCTTACGCATGAACCCTGTGGAACATCAGCAGCAGCAGTTTTCGTACTGGATGTTAGCCATCTTACTTGAATCTGGTATAATAAATCTCTCAGGTAAGATAAAATCAGTTTGTGCAAGTGTAGTGCGGTCCTTAACTTTTTAAGCTTATAGAGTAGGCCATCATGCCAAGTAGTATCAAAGGTTTTTTTCATTATTAATCGTCAACAGGTCCCGCGACTGCTTTGTGTTTAAATAAATGAATGATTAGATGTTTTTTCCGAATGATCCTCTAAATGTTGTACAATTTGCCCTTTGCTGGTTAATCTATTTGTGTTTTGTGTCAACAGTAGTTCAGAGGTGATTATAATTATCAAAAAGACATGATTTGATTTGTTGATTCGTTGATTGTCATTGCTCTGGGTAGCCTCGGAAATGTGATTTTTTTACGTAAATTGAGCGTAGCTTTAAGAGGAAGCATTATTGCAATTAGAATGCTTTTCAATTCAATGAAGACTGTTCAATGAAAGAACGGAGAGACTTATCGTCTACCTATAGAAGTTTCTTTATTTTCTTACCTTCTGGAGTGTTTGCTCAGGAGTCCCGATGGAAAGGCTTAATGCTGCCTGCCACGAAGAAGCGCGGTTCCCGTATGTGAAGATGTCATTCAATTGGATAGAACTATTCGATGGTGGTATACAGATTTGAGAGAACAGATCGACCCAATTGGAAACGTACTGTGGATATCCTTAACAATTGTGTGGATAGCTAAAGACTGCGGGGGGAATGTCGTGCGGACTTCACGATAAGTGCCTTAGCCTTGACAAGGATTGCATTTTTTTTCGTTTAAATATATTTTATTTTTGTAATATATTCTTCTTTTAACTCAATTTTCTCCACCCAATATTTTCCATCTTTTGTACCTTCTCTGAAAAATAAATTTCTTAAAAACCTCTTTTCAAAGTCAACATGTATGAAGCTGCTTCTTCGAGGAGAAAGTCATTAATTTTAAAAATACTGGCAGGATTCCAGCGAAGCGCATTGTTTGATAAATAAAAATGTGGTTCTGAATATGGTCCATGTAGCTAGCTTTGAAAAAAAAACTACACGTAGGGAAAGCAGGCAAAAGAGAAGTTTAAAACGATTTCTCTCGGTATTTGTTTAACTTATATTTTAGTTTGCCTGTAAAAATTCTAATAATAATGCTCAAAGGCGAATTATTTCCTAACATAGCATATAAAACAGGGGAAAATGAATAGACCAATATCCTGACCCACTGACGCATATCAAAGACGGATGAAAATTACCATTATCTGAGAAAAAATCAGCCTCAGTAAATGAACAAGACAAAATACGCAATGCATAACATACATGGATTTACTAGCAGATAACGTTTACTGAGTATTATCTTTGGATTTCTTAAGTTTTTTTTTATTCGTCTTCTGTCTAATGTACACTTTAACATTAGACTTTAGATTGCGGAAAGTTCAATGATGCTATAAATGCATGATTTATTGCCACTGATAACCTCTAACGACATGTTTTGAAATTACCCAAGAAATATGAGATGCATGCAAATTAATAAATAAATAATATTTAGACGTTACAGTTACAGTTACTCACAAGATACTTACAGATAAATATAAATAATAAGAATTTGTTAAATGTACACTACAAGATCCTTTGAATTTTTTAACGCATTGTAATTTTCGGAAACTTCAAATTTGGCGCAATATATCAAATCAGTTTATATTTCAACTGTCTTCGTATTTTCTCAATGCAGTCACTCCCTAAATATTCTTAGTGTATTCCAAATCATTCCATACATTTTTTTCATATTATATACATTTAAACCCTCCATGAATTATGACTACTTCACCCAGGAAAAAAGGGTTGAAAATGAACTTCCATTCCGAAGCACGGTCGGAATATCAAATAAATTATAGCACATTCAACACACTTCACAACTGCTACTAACACAAAGGCAGTGGTTCCTTTGTTTCATTCATCCTGTTCGACAATTAGTATAGCGTAAATTCAATTCGAACTACACTCATACATATAACCAAGAGAGTATGCAAAATTTTCCAACTTTCTTGTTTTTGTTTTCCTTTTTTTTGTGGTTGCTTTTCTTTCTCTTTTGCCTGTGTTTTGTTTGCAAGCAAATTTTATTATATCCTTTCTGGTATTGTTTTGGTATTATTGGGTCGAATGCAAACAGCGCGATTGTGTCTTTTAGGTATAGGGATAAAGGCACGTTCTTTTCTTATTCACACTACAAATATAGCAGCGACAATAAAATGGAGAGAAATGAAGAAAAGCTTTTTCCATAAATTATAGAGAAGAGAAAGTTGTGTATGCCAAGGTGATAAATGGACGCGAAATATAATTTAGTTAATAAATCATCGCTGAAATTTATTTTAGGTTTGCTAGGGGTTTACTTTGCTTAATGTTTATGTTCGCTTCATTTTTCGCGACGCCATATTGGATGTATGACTATTTATTTTCAAATGAACTGAAGCAACCATATTTCTAACGTATTTTAAAGTAATTTCCTTGAAATTTGTGAACACAAAAAATGTGAAAAATGAGAAAGAGAAAAATGTGAAAAAGAACGAAAAGATGTTTATAAAAAACATCGGTGTACAGGTATGTTTTCCAACAAAATTTCACTAATCTTAAAGGAAACAATATGACGTAAAGTAAAGTCTTACTTAAGGAAATGATTTCTTTAACACATTTCTTCTGAAACTCAATTCAAAACTTAGATACCAGAACTAGAAACAATATGACGCTTATGCCTTAGTAACAATTTCATTCAGTTACTTTCTCCTATTACTACTTCTACTACTACTACTACTACTACTACTACTACTACTACTACTACTACCACTACTTTTCTACTAAGAAGATTACTACCTCACGTTAGACCCACGATCACTCTTGCATCAACGTAAAACTGTACGTCGATAGTTGTTAAAAGTGCGCATGGAACGTGGCTTGCAAGGATCTTTCCATGCATTGAATATACTCTTCGAAATAAGCATGCAATCAAGACGAACTACATCTTAAACAAAAAAATATAAGTAAATTCCAAAAAAGGATAAACCCATGTTTCAAAAACAAGGACCAGGTTCTCTTTTTTTTTTTGGCTGAAGTTACACCTAATAGTCCTTATTGCATTTTGAACTATTTTAGAAAGTACAATGGCTAGAAATAGAAAAACGAATATTTTTGAAATCCTTCCTCCATTTTTTAAATAGACTTTTGATATCTGGAATTTATGGACCAATAGTCCAAATAGACCAATTTTGGCCGCTACTCCTCGTTTACATTTTAGCTCCTTATTAGCAAGGTAGTCATCACTTTCCTACCTATATAACAAATCAATTACAAAATGGCTCGGGAATGGGAACGGCTCGGGAAGGATCAAGTCGTGATTTGGGCAGTCGCGCCTCTGATGATGGTCAGAAAAATCCAAAAAATGCGACCCAACAATTAAAATAGATACTTAATCGCTTAGAGTTCAGGTGGGGTCTAACTAAGAGACATATAGTTAAAAAAACTGGCGCTAGATATGTCTTTTAAGAATCTCTCTCTTTGGGGATTAAGAACTGCATTTGAACGTAGAGGTAGCAAATTCAAATACTGGCTAGAGGTGGACTGAAATATACAGTCCTCATCATTAAAAGACAACCTCTGATTGGTAGTGAGTTGCAAAATTAGGGCAATCAAGTAAATCAAGTCATCGAAAAAGGTTCACCGTGACATTATACCAATTTCTTATTTCGAGGTGCGAACTGTGCAACTCGCCTTTAGAACCTATTTGATACGTAAATAGAAAATTTAAATATTAGAGAATAAATTTTCAAAACAATTTAATGGATTTATGGACCCATCTGTGTGTCGGAGAAGAGTTGAGTGCGGTTCAGCACTCAAGGAACCCAGCAGTTCGACACGATATGTTTCTTGCGTGGTTGCACTGGACGTCAGAAATTCGTGGAAGTGTGCCAGATTAGGAGATACTCTGGAAGCGTTTCATGGATCGCTTTCAGATACCCGAATATCTATTTTCAAGTCTGACGGACTGTCTGAAGGACCACAGCTTTCTCTTTGACACGAAAGAGATAGTAGTTTCATCAGGCGTAGCTCCAAGGTATCTCCTCAGCAAAATGCTGTGAAAAATCTCCACAAGGATTGGCTGTTGGATGTGTCACTAATACGATGAGTGAGAGACTGGTAGGAGTAGAAAAACATTGAAAAAACTTGCTAAAGTAGACCCTATCGGGATTGGCGAAGAAGTTATACTAAAAATAGAGATAAACCCTATTGGGATTAAGGAAGAAACCAGCGATGAAACACCTATATGTATTGAAAGACTTTGAGATAAGACAAATATATGACTTCTAAAGAGCACCTTGCATTTTTATCCTGTTCCAAATGGGGTATCCATTATTGTCCATGACTCACGCGTTTAACCTTGCGTTAGAAGAGAACCAAGAAGAGGATCCCCAGAGTAAGAATAATCCGAGTCGGGGACGCATTAGTAGAGTCGAAACTAACAGTCAAGTATCTGGGCTTGCTGATAGACTCTAAACTGAGTTTCTCGGAGCAAATTAAGGCAACGACAAACAAGGCCGCAGCAGAGGTCTCGGCAATTAGTCGACTAATGGCCAATCATGGGGGACCAAGCCTAACAAAAAGGCATCTGCTAATGAGTGTAGTGCAATCTACGCTTCTTTATGGAGCAGAGATATGGGGTGAAGCTCTCAACAAGGAACTGCACCAAAAACGGCTGGCACAGGTGCAGAGACGAGGAGCACTGCGGATTGCATCAGCATACCGTACAGTCTCTGAGTCAGCGGTGTTGGTAATTGGAGGGGTGATACCCATCGCTCTCCTTGCTACTGAGCGCAATAGAGTCTACCTCCGAAGGCACGAGGGTAATAAAGAAAAACTTGCTCGCGATGATAGACGATGCACTCTCGACGAATGGCAACAATCATGGGAACGTGAGCTAAAAGGAAGATGGACCGCTCGGCTCATCAAACACTTGAGATCGTGGCTCAGTCGAACGCATGGTGAGACTGATTTCTACCTGACCCAGCTACTGAGTGGACACGGTTGTTTTCAGTCTTACCTGCACAAGATAGGTAAGTCACGGTCTCCAGATTGCATATTCTGTATTGGTGTGAAGGATGACGCCTGTCATACTTTCTATTCATGCAGAAGATGGGACAAAGAGCGCGGTGCGCTTACCGGAAAACTGGGAGAGCTCCACCCAGATAGCCTAGTCGAAGAGATGCTGAAATCATTTGACAAATGGAATCACGTGGCACATTACGCTCGGATAATCTTAATAACGAAAAAAGGCATAGTAGATCGGCTGGAGGCGTCGAGGGTGGAGAGTTTCCTTCTCTAGCAATCCTCCTCCTCTTTTCCATCCAACTGTAGAAGGAATCCTTTTACCCCGAAGGCGCCAAAAGGCGTAAAATTGGGAGGCCTAGCCCGAAGTAATGTGTCAAACGGTTCCAGGCTAGGCTCTCCGGTTGACAGGGGAGGTGTTTAGTCGGTAGTCCCGTAGGTCGACTGGGAGTCCGACACTCAGGGCGTAAATAGCCTTCCACTCCCTACCCAAAAAAAAATTGTCCATGTTAGAAAACGCAGAAGCACAGAAGCAAAACCAGAAGAGATGATGGAAGGAATACTCAACCATTGACAAATATTCTTCAATGGACTTGAATGTTTTTGGCCTTACCTGCACAAGATTGATAGGTCATGGTCCCTCAAGTATGTGTTATGACTAGATAGTCAAACGACGCCTTCCATATATTTTCTTTCTGCAAACAATGGAATTACTACAGCGCTTATTTCGTTAGAAATAGAGAAATAGAGAATTCTTCTCGAAAACCACAATGGAAAGATGCTTAGCGCTATTGACCAAGAAATTACATGGCAGGTTATGCTGGGGCCGGTTGAGTAGTTAAGAAAGATATACTAGAGCAACAAATAGATTTCTTTTGAAGCACTATCTTCTCTCCCACTTTTCCTGCTAGAGACAGGACTTCGTCAGACTCATTTCTTTAACTTTCAAGCCGTTACTTCACTACCATGGTGAAGTTCTTCCTCAGAACTATTTTGAATCTCGTGGTTTACCTTAGCCCGATAAACTCTACGCCTGCACTTCACTGTCCTTGTGAACTTCTTCTCGTGGTAATTTGTGAGCTTGAGAAAACGTGAGAAGTCATTCAGAAATCTTGAGAACAGAGGAAACTTTTACGCAGTTCAATCTCTACGCCTCGGCTGATAGACACTGCAACTTCAGCTGTATAAAGAAGGATGGCTCATTGTCCTGTTAATAAAAAACTTTCACTGTAGTTTATCCAGCCGTTTTTCTAGAATATACTTACGTATTCTTTGAATGTTATCCTCTTCCTATCAGTCCCTATCTGTTCTAAAACTGCGACGATAACAACCCACCCAGCATCCCACTCCCTTTCCAAAAAAGAGTGATGAGTTCCCTGTCCCAGTTAAATGCTTAATAGTCTTGGGAAGAAACGAAGAAAATCCAAGAAAAATGATGAATCCATGTTACACCGACTGTTACCAATCGGACCGAAAAAAGTGGCTAGTAATTGTCAAGATTGGGCCAAAAAATGTCTGCTCGTCCTTTGTTTAGCGTATTGGTTATCGTTCTCACCAACCAACAGCCAGGGAGCTATATCATCCCCAATTTATTTTTAGGTATTTGTTGGTTCCTGATCACTGTTAAATCAACCGAATGCCTACATTTCTCTCTGGTTTGTCAAATATTTTAACGTTATCCTCAATTGGATGAGCTGATGGATAGGCTTTGCAAAGTTTATCTTCCCTGAAAGGTCTGCTCAAGTTCAATTTGTCAACGCAGCGTGTTTGACAACATGGAGGATAACATTCATCCAGAGTATCTTCTTATCAATACATGCATATTTTGTCGACATTTTTTTGAGCAAAGATCTCGATTCACCGCTGAAACTAGTGGTGAAAAATAAAATGAATCGTCCAATGAATCAATGAATCTTCCAGGAATGATAATCAATTTGTTCGATTTTTCTCCATCCGTTAACAGGAATGCAAAGAATCCGCTCCTTTTTTTGGATTTTTAGTTATGTTACAAACACCAAATTACTACAATTCAGGATGAATTATGTTAATACCAATAGCGGTATGGGAACATTCTTGTATTCAAAAAATTTCACATCGACTTTTGTAAACTTAAGGATTTACTAACATCATATTTTTTGAATTTGTGAGTTTTTTTATTGCTAGAAATTGGTCGATATGGTAAAAACATAAACTAGCAATGCAATAATATTGAAAGCATTTAGAATAACTTGAATAGTCAATTTGATGCAATAAGACATTGGTCATAAGTTTAAGACAACAACATAAAGACAATATTAGTCTACAAAGTTGTGATCGACATCTGAATAAGAATTCCACTCTGATAAAAAGGACTAAAAATCTTAGAAGAAGAGCAAATTTTATATTTATAGAAAAATGCCCAAAACATTCTTTCATAAGGATTATATTATAGACCAACCATTCGTTTAAATCTAAAATATAGTTCTCAAGGACCCTGTCAATTAACTAAAGTACCGAAGGCCTTAAAATATAAAAATCAGGAAATATCCTTTAACAACTGTTCATTGAGAAAAAGTTCAAATTGCCTGATCCGTCTAGATGTTCCTTAAATTATCCTTATTATAAGCACAGCAAACATAACGATTCCTTAAGATTTCCACTTACCTTCTAGACCCTTATTCCTGGCAATTAATGCCAACAGCATATCCGGATCAGGATGATTGTCCGTACCAACTTCACTAGACGATGATGTTGGTTGATGCTGTTGATTTGATTGTAGTTGTAAATTAACAGGAGAAACTTGAGGATGTAGAACCGAATGCGGATGTTGATGGTGTTGATGATGATGACTTTGTGGGGGTGGTGGTTGATGTAGACTAGGCTGTTGATGGAGATGGCCATTGTGGCTATCCAACGCCGAAATACTGTTTGTAATCAAAGATGACGGGATTTGATGTTGATGTGATGGAGGTGGTGCAGGTTGTAAGGATTGCATCATTGATGTTGCTAACGGCATATGAGCAATAGACATTCCTCCTGGTGCACCACCAACAACACCACCGCCACCATATACCATAGCACTTGCATTGCCGGCGGATGTAACACACACAGACATTTGAATTGTTTCGTTGGCGATGAACGAGGGCCACCGACCCGAAATTATAGAGTTTTCCTTGACTCCTTACAACTTATTGCAATGGCTCACTTAACTTGTTGATGAGAATATTACTTATTCACATTGCCACATCATTTTATACTTGATTCGTATTAACGTTGCACTCGTTTTTGGGACTTTTTCTTCCGAACTTAAATTGAATTTCCCCTGTTAAAAATTCACCAATTAATTATGCAAGCAATCAATTGATTTATTCATTATTTTATAAATTAAACTTCTTTTGAATGATTCGCTCAACTAAAAATCAACTAAAACTTTTTAAAAACAAACAGTACGTACACTCTTCGCGCGAAAACACCGAAACTAGGCAACAAATCATGAAGAAGCTCAAAGTATTCTTATCATTATCGCGGCATTTTGCTGAGATACCATTCAATGACGCAGTATTGGGTATTGAAAGCCAATACACCATAAAGCTTATGGGGTTATAGTAGTCATAAGTTGACACGCAGCAGTACTGTGCTGATAGTACAAATACTCTCTAATTTACACCGCACTCAACTGAGGGAGAAAGACATTTCTTGGAATTCACACACGCTTTCTTCTTTACACGATCAAAATCAAAAAACGTATCAGATTAAAATAAAAATACAAAAACAACTTAAGTTCATTTTAAATGTGCATTAGAGGTGATTTCAGTATAAATTGTTTGTTTAATATCAAGTGGTAAAGTAGAACCTGTCCTTAATCGACTTGAGGTTTGTTTACTCCATTCGGTTTTTCCAGGCTGTTTCAAAACTTAATTTTTTATGGAATGGATTGTCAATGGGCGAGAAAGTTTGCATAGAATGAATTCCTGAAGTAATTATATTTCAGGAAAAAAATCAAAGACTTTTCCAATAGCATGTTTCCGACGACCATTTTTGAATTACAATATTAGACATCTGCTGTCATCAATCGTACTTCGCAATTTGATTCAAAGTAGTTTCATGTTAGGACAACGCTTGGAAATTATTGATTTATTTTTCAAGAGTCAAGTAAAGAATTTTCTTTCTGTCAAGAACATTACCATTTTACTCTTGTTCTCGCAATTGATATCATTCACAATGGTATTATAGCCCACAAGAATGACTTGGTACTGCCCACTGTAAAGAAATTATAACAACCATTACAAACCATAAAAAAACAATTGCATCTATTCTGCGTTGGATAAAGTTAACGAAAATTCACATGAATGGATCTTGGCGTGTAAGAACATCTGCAATACATTTCCGAGCAATATTATTTTATTGAAGTGCTTGGAGCTATGATCAACAGATCAACAGATCAACGTCTATTGCAAGATGACATAAGTGGTACTTATGTGTATCTGGCCACACTGTTTTCAGAGAGTTGTCACAGAACTGACAAAATTCTGTTAGAATCGGAAATAGTCATTTGCTTTGAGTGTATAAAACTTATTTTCTTTCACACTGAATATGTCAAATTACCTTTAAACAAACGAGGATTTGGAGGCATCAGGGAAATCAAGAAAAAAGTGGCACTACATGATATCCTTTGTTGCAAGAAACTTTCGGGAATTACTTACTTACTAATGGGAAAAACGTGCACTAGCAAAATTTTAATGTGGTTATTTGGATATATAAGATTAAAAAATGCTCCACCGAGCGGAAACTAATTGAAGATGCAACACTAGAGACATTATTCAGCAATATATAGCAAAAATAACTTACATTATCATTGAACGTGGCGCCTGAAATCGAAATACGCCATTCAGTGCGATTGAGTGCCACTTCTATAACTTCAAAATGTCCAAAAAAGGACTTTCTCCAGAGAAAAAGTTCGTTACAAAAACTAACTTTGTTACTGGTGATGAAAACGGATGCATTAGATTTTAAGACGAGTTTCATAAATCATAAGTGAGGGCGGGCAACCAGCGAATTCAACGGTGATGGGAAATATCCATGGTTACAAGCTAATGCTCCTCATTTGGTGGACACAGAAATGGGTAATCCATTATGAGCTGCTAAGACCAGGGCCAAAAATGAGATCTTTACAGACAAAAAATTCATTTAAAATGCTCCAAATATGCAATCATACAGGTAGCAATTTTGAATAAAAATTCTAAATTGAATACAAAACCTAACAAAACTAGAATGGTGTTCTACTTCAACTCATATGAAAAAGATGAAAATTAAATGAACTAAATTGAAATTCCTCATTACTTTTTCAATTATTTAATTTTTATTATTTATTTACTTTGGTTTTTGTTTCTTTTTTAATTAAATTTTCTGCAAAGTGGCACAGGTGTATCAATGATTATCATTATAGATAATCTATTGGATCATAATTTTAATAAAGCGCATCCGTTGCATTCTAACCAATAGTCCTAAGGCATATAAAGTACTTATTTTTTAGTCCGCTTACTACAAATTCTTCTTCTTAGCAAACTTTTCATTTCACATATTAGAACATCTTCACACTTTTTTATCCTCTTTCTGAATTAATTATTGGAAAAAGATAATAAACGCAGATTATCTATTCATTTCAGTATGTTTATACAAATAGTAAAGTGAAGCTCTTTCAGTATGGACTGCACATGTCAACGCTTACAAGTCAAGTAGGTGAAAAGCGGCAGTTTATTATCGCCTTAGCCTTTGCTATAAGACGATGAGAAGTGATAAGAAGGTCTAAATAGTGAATAAGAATGACAGTTGAATGATCTATTGACAAGGAAGTGGACTTATGAGAGTATTACATAAATGGATAATCCATCGATTAAATTATTATTTTCAGAATTCTACATTCCGATAGTATGTGAAGACTATATTTAGTCTCTAGGCGACAAGGAGAGACAATCGAAAAGGACACGTAGAGGTGGAAAAATATAGGATGCATTCTAACTTTAAATGATTGTTGGAAGATGAAAATGATCTCACAACCTGAACTCTATACGTACAATCAATATCAAAAGTTGAATATCTGAAACTATTCACAATCTCAGGACGATATTATTTTAAGTAATTTGGAAATCAATTTAACGATACGAATAAAGCCAATCCATTTCAGATTTTCACCATATTTAGTTAAAAAATGTGGACTGCCTTTGTGTTCTCTATTGAAAAGTAATTCTAACCGCAGGAAAAATTTAAAGAATATGATCAATTTCAAAACAACACCCAAAAACAAGCAGAAATGGACGAATGAGTTAGTCAAAACAATTGTGCCGCTTTTATTTCTACTTCCATAACCTTCAATAAAACGGCGACAAAACCACCCCTCATCAAATGCTCCTACCACCAATTTCGAGATGAACCCAGAAGAAACTGACCCTTAACCAAGACGAACGATCCTTATTATTTTCGGGAAGTCCTAAATAAGGACGAGCCTTTAAGAATGGTTAAACAACAATAAATGAAACGACATCGAATTTTTAATAGCCTATTGATTCTAAATGGATATCAAAGTTATTTGAACAAGAAATGAAATACGGTAGGAAATAAGACTGTTGACACAAATTAATCCTTGAGGCCGTTGGAAATTTTGCAGTCAGACCTATTACTGCAGATTTTTGTCTAAGTTTGCATCTCAAGGAGCTTTCAAAAAATATTTTCCCTTACCCAAGAAATAGGTTCCGTCCGAAGAAACGTACCCAACACTACATATAAAAAAAGATTGCCGCCTCCACTCCTGAGGTGGATGTACCTTGGTTCTTTTGAAATACAACAATTTTCTACTTTGAAAAAGAAAACGCAAAGAGACACACACGCGGAAATCATAGAGCGTTGCTCCAAGTACACCAAAACTATCTAGAAGACACTCACAGAGTTTTGAAGAAACTAACAATCATTTTGAAAATCAATGCTCTAAACCAAGTAAATATGATACGTACATGTAATATTATCAGGTGGTCTTGCACAAACTGATATGAGTTGTAGTGTTGGGAACGTTTCTTCGGACCGAACCTATTTCTTGGGTAAAGGAAAATATTTTTTGGGAGCTATCAACCCGCCTCAACCCTTCGAACTACAACATGTATAAGAACAGCTTCAAACTGGAAGACTAGGTCGCATCACCCGAAAACTGGGTGGAGGAATGCTCTAATTCAGACTGTCTCGCCATTGAAGAAAAAGAAGGTTTACTGGAATGCTTAAAGAAAAAGAAAGTTGACTGGAATGATAAGAAGGTTGACTGGTAGGATAGATGGAACAGACATTTGTGCAGGGAAATATGTACCATTACCTTATTAACACACCAAAACTAGAGCATTCAGAAGATATATATGGCCTCTTCAGGAGTTGTATTCAACATGGGAAAAAGTGGAGCGCCACCAAACAACCTTTAAAAGAAGGCACTTCGAAAAAAATCCTAAAGCACACGACGTTAAACTCCTTTACTTTTGAGTCTAACTGAGTAGCGTCTGAAAGCCTAACCTTACTTATCCTCAAAAATGTATGAGACAAGTCGCAAACCTAACATTACCTAACCTCAAAAATGCACGAGACAAGTGACAAACACAAAAAGAAGACAACTGCTTCCTTATCAGTACAGTACAAAAACAGCTCAGCATTACGTGTCTTGCTTCTTTTTTAGTCAAACTCTAATTCATCTTACAGACCATTCTTTGCATATCACGCTAGTAGTGAGAGATGATTCTTCATTTTCTTAAGGTAAGGCTTGGCTTAGCCTCCAGGGTAGCCTCTGCTCCAACTGGATTCCCGACTCTTTGATCATGGCCAAGTTCTTCAGTGGCTTTCCTGCGCACCAGATCAGAAAACCCGGAAACTTTAGAGCATCATGGAATTCTTTTCATTTGATAGCAAGTCCCATATGGAATAATTAACTTATGATTCAATTATGAATGATTTACTTCATCAACCAACAAGACGAGAGCACCAGGGCATTCAAAAACATTACCGTCAAACAAAAATGAGATGATTTTATGAAGAAAAAACATCGTTACTCATTATGAAACTGTGTTTCAGGCCACCGATACTCATCAGTAATTGAGCCACAATTATAATCCGAAGAACCTTCCTCTTAAAAAAAGTCCTCTCTCAAAGCGCCGTGGTAATTTTTCTCTACATATTCATTGGCATTTCAACGTCTACTTATGCTTATTTCCACACTTGCTTCTACCAGAGTTATTCAATGATTGTTGAGCATGTTCCTGTAAAACCTAGAGCTAGATGCATTCAAAATAATCTTGCTACAGAGACTGTAGGAAGATTATATGGGATACACAAAAAGCCAAACATAAGCATTCAACCCACATCCTGTATAGCACTAGTGACTCCTATTTTCGTGACGCATTCCTATTTGATTGGATTTCTATAAACGTAGATCCATAGTTTTTGCCCGCTTTTAAGGTTCAAGATGGGTTCTGATGAAGCTCCAAAATTGAGCTCTCTCTTTGTCAGACAATTCTTATTGAGGAATAAAAATAAACCCTAGAAAAATCAGACCCTAGAAGGCTCCTTCTATTTCTTTAATTCTTTGATTTCTTTTTTAAAATTTTTTCATTCATTATCGTCGTCAATGCATGCATTCTATATAAAATAGTAACGAAATAATAAGTGATTCAAACTGTTTAATTGAAAGTAGAAAGTTTGCATCAAAGGCAAGCATGAAGGAAGAAATAATTCTGCACAGAGAACCATGCGAGCTATAGCGATGATAGAAAATTCTAATATATGCTACGTGACCCAAAAGATTATTAGGAGTGATATTTATTTACTTTTTCTCACATTATTAACAAATAATATTGAAGAAACCTTCATAAAATGGAGAAAATAATTATACCAAACTGAAGGAAGTATGTGTAGATGAAATATTCTTGATTTGAAAACACTTGTCCTCCCAGAGAGTTGGTTCTTGCTTCCATGATAGACTTGCTAAACTCAAAGTTAATAATGTTAATATCTCTTAGAACGCGGTAAGTAAGGCATGCAGCGACTGAAATTGTGAAATCTACCCTTATTCGAAGGCAAAATGCAAAGTGCTTTACGGGCTGATGAGATCAGGAGCGAAAGAACTAGTCAGGATGCAGACCTTTGACCTTTATCCTAGGTCTTAAAGACCTTTAGTAATCCGTCAAAACTCTATCAAGTAATTCGCAAACGGTCCCAATGTTACTTCAGTCGCTAACTTCAGTTACTTCAGCCTAAATGCCTGACAATAAAATACAGCGGCTGTAAGGAGAAGGCTATTATCAACCTGAATTTCGGACATCCAATGGAATCATTAGGCTAATACCTTCTCTGACATATCGAGAACTTAACTTGGAATTGTTTCCCTCATTAATTCGATCATGGACGTTTGGGTTAGACAGATCACTGTTTCAGCGGGGAAGTTTGGAAAGGATCGAAATTACTGGATGAGTCATCTTCGTTCTCTATCAAGTGATCCTTTCAAGAATATAACCTGATTTAGACAAAAACTATCCAAATACAATGTTACACAGAGTTCTATATCAGTTCTATTATCCCCTAATCCGTTTCTGCTATATAAATAATGACTGACCCTTCTTTCACATGATTTGAAGTTGTGATAAGTGTCACCTTCAATTCCCGTGCAAAACAGACAGAAAACCGTGATATTCCGATTTTGTGCACGCAAGACTGAAAATACCCGTGCCAGCTCAGATGCTACATTAGGTCTCTGTTGCGTGATTTCGGTTGAGCCAGCCCCAAGTCATTGATTAGGTGAGCACACCCCCTGTTTCCTGGGTCTACCACTAAATAAGAATTTAACTCCAATAACAAGATGTTATCAACAATAAAATAATAATATTAATAATGATAATAATAAACTGAGATAATAATAATAATACAAACAATAAATAAAATAATAAAGAATACAAATAATAATAAAAGAATCTATAAAATAATGATAAAATAATTTAATAGCAATAGTTGTAATATTAAATAAAATAATAGAAAAACAATTAAAATAATACTAATAGATGGCGCCACAGCCAGTTGGAACCGAGCAAAAATGTGTAACTCCGAGGTTCAAGCGCAAAGGACACAAAGAAGTTTGGCCAATAATAAGCTCAAACTGAATGATTAACCTGAAGCAACATTTAAGAATTTAGTACGTTAAAGTTCTGAAATTATTATCCTCAAATGAGGATGTCGCGAAGAGAAGTGCTCTTACCAAAATATCATTCAAATCTTTTTGTTACTTTGAATTTAGGAGCATGAAGAATTAAGAACTAGCGTTTATTGTTATTTCGTTCTTGTTTATGATGGATTGAAGTATACAGGTTTAATGTACATGACTATTGAAACTGTTGTGATTAATTATTTTCCATCCATCAACCTCAAATTTTAGAACTGTCAAAACTTAGTAATGAGGAGAAACTTGAAAGAGTGAAAGAGTAAAAGAGAAAGAAAGCAATGTGTTTGTAGAAAGGTAGAAATTGGCGTTCGAATTGTAAAAAAAAGTATCTGTGAAAATCCGCCTAAATCAAGAAAGATATTGCAACTGCAAGAAAGGTTACGCCGTTCCCGAATTGTCGAGAACAGGCTATTCGCTTTTGATTATCCAAAACTGTGAAATAAAGGACGTCTGCAAAATACAAAACTGACTTATTTGATAAACTATTTGGCATCAAAGAAAAAACAGGTTATGGGCCCAGTTCATGCTCAAAAGTCAGACACTCCAAATTATCAAAATAAAAGTCAAGTCAGTCTGGAAAATTGTCATTGTCAAGTCGCAGTGAGCAGCCCACGTAAAAACCAAAGTCAGAGCAGTCACAGTGAGCAGAACCAGACTAGTCAAGTCGCAGTAAGTGCCAGCAAAGTCGTTCAGCCAGTTCAGCCGTGTGTCCAGCCAAGTGGTCGTCATTGGAGTACCAAGTTGTGAGCAGTATCAACATAACCTCGAAACGTCAAAGCGCAAGTAAAATTGGGTCAATGAAGATAAACTGCGACAAACAAACAGACATTGTAAAATCTTGCGAAAACAATTTTTTAAAGTAACTTTTTGAGGTTAGGTTGTCAAAATTTTGATTTGATTTGAAATGGAGTCATCAACAAAGTCGAATATTGAGATGTTGTCAGAAGATCAAGACGGTGAAGTAGATTTCAAAGCTTGGCAATTTAAAATTGATTTAACATTAAAATCAAAGAAAATCTATGAGTATGTAATTGGCGCGAAACCAAAACCTGCGGGTAAAAATGATGAAAAGGATGTAATTGAATGGGTTGAAAAAGATATTGAGGCACAAACCGTCATTGGCATAAATGTTAGTAAAGCTATTTCGAAAAAGATTTTGAGTTGTACGACGGCACTTGAAATGTATGAAAAATTGCAAAACTTGTATGGTAAAGACCCAGACTAGAAAGAAGTTGGACAGGAAGTCAAGAACAGGAATCTTCGTTGGATATGATCTACAATCCTCAAGTTATCGAGTCTACATACCTGGAGAAAGAGAAGTCATCTGTTCGGACAATGTCACCTTCAGCGAAGGGGGATATCAGTCAGTAGGAAAGCCAGTGAAGTCAGCAAATACCCAATCGTCAGAGACAGATCAAAACAGTGGACAAGTGAATGAAGAAGTGAATGAAGAGACGGATGAAACTGGAACGACACAAGAACCAGCCGAAACGAACTTCGAAGGTGAGATAACTGAAGACGAAGATGAAGGAACACCAAGGCAGGAAGATGAGAATGCACAAGACCAAAGAAGAGAAGGACTGCGAGATCGTAGTAAAATATTGAAGCCAGGAAGCCTGAAGGATTTCGTTCTCGATTTCTACAACAGAAACGCCAATGTGGCCATGATAGGGGAAGTAGAAGATATACCTGTGTCTGAAGCCCTGAAGGATGAAGGATGGAAGCGTGCAATGCAGGAAGAGTTTGATTCACTGATGCAAATGAAAACGTGGAGACTTGTAAAATGCCCTGAAGGCGTCAAACCGTTGACTTGTAGATGGGTATTACGTGAAAATGCCGATGGAAGATTGAAAGCACGTCTGGTAGCAAGAAGATTTGAACAGGAAGAAGGAATCAACTACAGTGAAACATTCAGTCCAGTAGCTCGTCATGCCTCAATTCGTTTGATGCTAAGTCATGCAGCCACCGAGAAGATGATGCTCGTAGCTTTTGATGTCAACACAGCCTTCTTGCATGGGAAGCTGGAGGAGGTAATCTATATGCGACAACCGGAAGGGTTTGATGATGGCACCAACCATGTCTGCGAACTTGAGAAAAGTCTCTATGGACTGAAGCAAGCACCAAGAAATTGGCACGACACAGTTTCAACATTTTTTGAGAAGTAAGTTGGACTTGTAAGCAGTGATGACGATCCTTGTCTATTCTACAACAGAGTCAAGTCGATTATGATGACCTTATTCGTGGATGACGGACTCATTGCAGGTCGTGATGAAGCTGAAATCTATCGGATGTTGGACATCATAAACAAGAAGTTCGAAATCACTTTCAACAAGAAGGCTCAAGAAAAGTTTGCATATCTCGGAATGGAAATTCAAGTTGGAAAAGAAGGTATCTTTGTCGGCCAAGCAAATTTCACAAACAAGATCATCAAACGGTTCAAGTCAGACAGTTGCGACCCCAGCCCCACTCCCATGGAGAAAGGAATGATGACAGACGAAGGAGACAAACAGAATGATCAACCTATATCACCAACCATCCCGTACAGAGAAGCAATTGGAAGTCTGCTCTACTTTGCCACCATCTCTCGACCTGATATCTGCTTCGCTGTGAACTACCTGAGTCGCTTCAATGGAAAGACAAAGATGAGTAACTGTAAAATGGTGAAGAGAATTTTTCAGTACCTGAAAGGAACACCAAACCTTGGCATCTCCTTTGATGGAGGAGATGAACTTGTCTCTTACTCAGACTCTGATCACAACGGAGATCCTGAGACGAAACACTCAACCACCGGAGTACTTGTCATGAGAGGAGGACCAATAGTTTGGTACACACAAAAAAAAACGACTAATGGCAACGTCTAGAGCTGAAGCAGAGTATCGCGCTGCAGTTGCAGCGATTGATGAAGTCTGCTGGGTCAAGAGAATTGGACTCGAATTGGAAATTCTGAAGAAAGACGAACCAGTAAAACTTCTGATCGACAATCAGGCAGCAATCCAGATGAAGTTGAATGCACATGGAGGTAAAACTACGAAAGGAAAGAAACATATAGAAATTCCGAGTAGGTTCATACAAGAACATGTCAACAAAACGGTTGCACTTGAACACGTTGAAAGTGCCAACCTGCTTGCCGATATGTTCACAAAACCATTGCCAAGAAAACTGTTTGAAAGTCAGCGTTGTAAAATAATTAAGGAGGAGTGTTGTGATTAATTATTTTCCATCCATCAACCTCAAATTTTAGAACTGTCAAAACTTAGTAATGAGGAGAAACTTGAAACAGTGAAAGAGAAAAAGAGAAAGAAAGCAATAGGTTTGCAGAAAGGTAGAAATTGGCGTTCGAATTGTAAAAGAAAGTGTCTGTGAAAATCCGCCAAAATCAAGAAAGATATTGCAACTACAAGAAAGGTTACGCCGTTCCCGAATTGTCGAGAACAGGCTATTCGCTTTTAATTATCCAAAACTGTGAAATAAAGGACGTCTGCAAAATACAAAACTGACTTATTTGATAAACTATTTGGCATCAAAGAAAAAACACAAACAATATTCAAACATAAGGATGAAATTGGAGTGTAAAAAATCCAATAAACTAATAGTTTATGATCAATCCATCAAAAATGAAGTTAAGAGAATGGGAAACACGAAGAAATTTAAGGAAAAATAAATGAAATAATAAAGGAAAGATAACTTATATTCGTACAAATTTTGAATATCTCAAAAAATTGACTCTCAAATTTAAAAATGAATTGAAAGTATCGATAGGAGCTAATGCACAAATGTCAATATTGCGCACCTAAAGCTAATTTAATCGGGATATTATTTAATAGGGATAAAATCTTTGATGACTATCCTTCAACGAAGACAGGACCTATTCTGAACCTTTTGAATGACTTTTCAATAATCCTACAAACTACATTAATTCTGTGCCAGCCAAAAGACTTTCCCTTAGTACGCACAATACGCTAAGTTTTCACGAAGTCCTAATTGTGAAAAAAATTATCCTTACACCAAGCGACAATCAACATCATCAACAGCCGCCGCAATTTAATAATTGAGTCATCTATAAAAAGTAACTTGCCGAAAAAAGTACACTTCTAAGGATATCCAAATTACATTCATTCAACGGCTAATAAAGGTCAACTTAAAAACCAACTTAATTGTCGACTAAAAGTCCAGACCTCTCACTCAAGTCATATCGTAAAGTCTAACGACACTCGGGCCACACATAAAATTTACAATTTTCACCCATAACTTTTCATTCAAAAGAAGTTTTCCACACTTTTGGATTACCGCGTAGTGGTCCTATTGCTCTTCACGCCTTAAATATCCCTTAATCCTCAAGTTTCCTTTCGTGTTGGCTCGTCCTTCAGCTTTAAATGTTCCCGGCTATATACATTTTAAGCAGTTATACACATAAACACTTCAGCACTCACTAACACTAATCACTCCGTTATAATCAATCGTGCAAGGAGTATCTTGTAGGCGCGAAATTTGAATTATCACCTCTAGTTTGAAGGACGCGTGAGCTTCAACTGTGTACATATGTCATTCCTCAAGTGTGAGCTTTTATATTTCAGTTCAGTACGAATCATCTACAGACTGTCTGGGATTACGAATACGGTCAACGACTAACATACCACACAGGCGATTGAAAATTTCCTCTATCTACTCTCGATTCGCACGGAATATCCTTATCGACTGGTTTTCTTTCCCGTTTGACGTCGAACATTCGAATCGAGAGATCGAGTTTTTGTATTACAACCGAAACGAATTTTCTATTCCTCGGAACTTTCCTATTATCTATCCTCTCCATTTGGAACGTACCTACTACCGTCAGTTCGGTACGAATCTATCTATACCCGCTGCACGATTTTCCCAACTTTTCCCCATAAGTTAACTTTGTTGGTTTTTTGTTTTTTTGCTATTTGCTCGGTACACACATCAACGACGTGAACAGCAGGACCACGGCAAATATAACAAATAACTATCTATTTTTTCTGTTTATCGCAGACTCTCGCCTTTTTTACTCGGATAAAATGGTATTTACTGGTGATGTGAAAATCGTGGAAAATCATACAAGCGAACACATACCCGGTCATACCAGTGAATATTTCAATATTTCTACGAATAACATATAATCGACAATATGGTGAAGACAAAAACAAATAAAAAGAAAAAGGAAAGCCCAAGAAAATCCAGGAAAAAGCTAGTTGACACGATGAAAAAGGGAAAACCGAAAAGCATACAATAAAGCTGATGTCGAAAATATTGTTGTTATATGCCGGGGCACAAAAGCTTTGACATTACAGGATCGAAAAACGAAAATTTCAGAAGATTTCAACGGCTCAAATTGCAAGTAGGAGAACAAATAAATTTCCTTGAAAAATTATCAAGATGAAAAACAACAAAAATCGCAAAATAATGGAAATTCTTTAAATTTATTTCCGGATTCTTATCAGCCCAAATTTTCGAATATTCTTTTCTTTCTTGTTTCATTTGTGTTTCTCATACATTTCCTACCATACGGAAAATTTTGCGCATGTGCCTTACCATTTTGTATAGAATGTCACATGCGAATTTTCCGTTTTTTTCTGTAACTCACGTCCATTGTCGTTTCCTTCTCTCGCTATCGGCCGGTCTGATGGTTACTTGCTTTCCTTTTCCGAGGATTGAGGTGAATTTCATACTTTCTCATACTCAACTATCCACTCGATGTTATTTTCTCCTCATGAGGTTTTCTATAAAATGGATGACAAAAGGTCCCGCCCGGGGTTGCTATGGTATGGAATTTATTTTTTCCCTCGCAATATTGACGCCCACCTTTGCCCCTTACACGGGTAAAATTGCAATGCGATTGCGTTGTGTGGGCATAGTAAGGAATTTACTTGAATTTTTGCCTTGAGTTGCACACACATTAGTGGAGATCAAGCTTCTGTGTGAGCATGTGTTGGTTGAATTCTCCAAAATATAGAGTACATAGTGGAGGGTGGTATTTATATACAAAGTCACACCCATCCTGGACAATATAAAAACTACACGTAATATGCATAGCGGGTGACATGTGTTTGTAGGAATGCGTATATAGACGGTATATGATGAAAAATTGACTTGCATGAAGGCTAGTTGTGTATCCGGGGTATAGTGCAGTAAATGGCACTAGGGGTTGCCTAATGGCATGCCATCTACCCTTAACCGTTTGTCGTACTGCCAAATATGATAGTAATGTAGAGTTGCACTATGGTATGTATTTTTTTTAGTTATTTCGTTTTATATTCTTTCTTCATTTTGTTGAACTAGTCCTGTAAAATGTTTTGTTCAGTTTGTTGGCATCGTAAGGAGTGAGCATGTAGTGTTGCCAGCTGTTGATTCTTTCTTAATGGCGAATTTGAATGGTATATGGGAGAATAACTTAAAATAGCTACATGTCTGGATATAACTCGTAGATTTCAGAATGATTGAAAGCTTTTGGCGTTCTTCTCGGCCACAACATAAACTTGTATGAGTCAAGGACCTCCTGAAATGGATGCTAAATTGAAAACTCTCTTAAATCTTAGATTGAAGTAATTAAACTTTGAAAACCCCAAAATTTGCCTTGTGCCCTTGCGCGTTGAATTTTCATACAGAAAACCCAGAAGCTTATGTGTTTTCCTTATCTTCACTCCCTTATCAGGTTCCGCTGAAAATAGATTATGCGTGTCTTGTTACCCATTTAGATCCCTTGCTTATAAGTTTCTGCAGCCCCATCGCTTCGTTGAACAAAACGTAAACTCGTAAAAGTTTAAATAATCCTAAATAAACTAGTCTTCCGCGCTTTGGTATAAAAAGGCATATAAAGAATTTACTAGTTTCCCGCAAAGAATGTGTTAAGTTCAAGTCATAATTTTCTCTAAAATTGCGTCTTTGGTGTCACCGAAACACGTGACAACTCTCAACTCTCTTTGTTTCTAGTACGGTATGAGCAGTCTTGGGCCTCCTTTGGCACGCACTTGACTTGACAGGGTTATCGTAGAGGATCTTAAAAATATGTGAGCCTGACACTCTAAGGATTCAGCAAGATTTAGTTTTTTGAAAAGCCATGGCTCAATATGTTGTTTTTAATTGGTCAATGTTCTTCGCCGTGGTTATCTCGCTGAGTTACCCATGTGCCATTCAATCGAAACCCTAGCCTTATTGATTGAGTTTTTTCATTACGATGAGGACCAACAATATGCTCAGGCAGTGCTGACACAGAAAAAAGCTATACTGGAGCGGCGGGGATGGCAAGATCTTTTTTCTAGCACTTCCCTCTTCTCCTTTTCTTCCCGCTGGAGAAGAGATTCCCATAAACTGAAGGCACCTTTATGCGTCGAAATACGCGGCCTACCCCGAAGAATTTTGCAAAATGTTTCCAGGCTAGGTTGTCAGGTTGACAAGAAGTGTGTTTAGAGGGTAGTCTAGAAGCATTTCGCGTCTGGGAGCCCCACAGTCAGGGCATAAGCAGCCTTCATCTTCCTATCACAAAAACAAAGATGAAATTTGGAAAAAAATTTCAGAGAAGAGGTGATCGATTTTTACATGGTCATCACGTTATTTATCAAGCAAGGAATCCTTAACAAAAATGTTTTACAAAATGTCTCATTTTGTGGTGAATTTGGCTCTAAACACGGCTAGGAAGTAGTATAATTTCTTTCAATAAAGCTAGGGTTTCGAATAGAGAGAATGGGACTGGCTCTTCAGAAAAACCACGGCAATAAGTGTTGACCAAGGAAACAAGTGTTGACAAATTCGAAAAACCATATTGAAAAATGGCTTTTCAATCAAATCAATCAAATCAAAATTTTGATCAAATAATCAAATTTTATCTGAACTGATACTACCTAAAGTGAACCTAGCACACATCCTTCATTTTCTCGAGGCTTTTTAGCTCGTTTTAAATGGTAAGAAACACTATACGTCTTTTATATCTTTTATCTATATATTCTTTTTAATAAATAAAAGTGCAACGAGGCAACTTTACGTGGACAGTTTAAATTATATATTGAGTGTAGAGAAGTGTAGAGTATAGGAAAACACGGCTTGGTTCAGAAAAGTATGCATTAGAAGGATACCATTTTCAATGCCCATGGGTTCGTTCATGTCTGGTTCATAGTTAATTTTTTTTTTTTTTGAGCAGATGTCCATATAAAGAAGGCTACCTCAGAGTTGATTCCGTTTTCTTACGGATTATAACTCTATTTGTTGCCATTTTTCTATAAACCCCGAGTTCCCAGACAATCAACCCAAAAAGCTCTCATAGCAAGTCAGATGAAATCCCTTGTCATAACTGGGGACGTGTAGGTAGAAAGCTGCAACTGCATACAAATGTCAAATTCAATCACATTTTCACTGTCAGCAAAATCAGATGATTCAACTTAATTGAACGGAAATAGTAGAGTATGTTCAACCTCAAATGGCACTCAAATAAAATTCATAACGGAGATCACTCCATCTTTTTTTGGGACGAAACCATCTACAAAGAAAAGGTAAGATTCTTCCTTTGAATTTCAACCTCTGACATTTCTGGATGAAGTTTTTTTATGTTTACCAATCGCTTATTCCCGTCCATATTTTTTGAGAAAAGCGTCAATAATTTTTTGTCACTTTTTGGCGCTTAAATGATTGTTGACAGCCCCAGGATAACAAACGGACCAAGATGCAGGCGATTTAGATACTAATTAGATACTAATCTAAGAAGAGATAAGGTTGCCGCATCGCTCATTTCAACCTAAGAAATGACTCCATATACTTCAGCATTCACGGGAACAATGAGGTCAAATCGTAGTAGTACCAGCACCCCTAAAACCTACAAGCTTTCAATTCATTTTTGATTTGTGAAATTGTTCCTTTACTGAGAATGGTCTTTGCCTGGTATTGTAAGAAATATTAACCATGCTACGGTAGTGGACGCAAGAATATAAAACACCTTAGATAAAACGAGATAAATTATGTTTGGCGAGCTAGCAAAAATTGGACTACGGGTGAGGTCTGAATACAGTTTTTAAGCATGGCTTAGTGACAGATGACAGAATTTTTGTCTTAAAAACTTCACGATCAACTTCAAAGCGTACATCTATATTCATAAGGTATAAAGACCTTATGGTTTAGATAGATGAAGATTATCTATCAAACATAAGGGATATGTTCATAGGACAATACTCACAATTAGTCCTAGAGATTATGACACAGTCTAAATGACAAGCGCACAGATCGTTCTGGAAAGAAATGGGGGAAGAAAATATTAGAGGAAGCACAGTGGATGTGAGAACTATTTATCATTCCCAGGACGACACGGTAGCATTTATTACATCAACATCCACAACAATAAGCCAATTTATTTTGCAAATCAAAATTTTTTTAATAAATTATTATTTTTATTTAAATTATTTTCTTTTATTCTTGCCACTCTTTCCCTCCACAACTAAAAGTAAAAGTAAAAAAGGAATTTGAACTGAAGTTAATCCATACCAAAAAAAGTCCAAAAAATTTGTCAAAACTCAGTGATAACTCGAGAAAATTAAACTCTAACTTATTTTGAACTCAGAGTTGGAGTTTTTTTATTTTTATTTCGCCTAATAACCAATTTCAAGAGATTCCATGCATGCCAAAGAAAATCGCGACTAAGAATTTTAACTTTTAACCTCAAACCTCCTTAAAAATCTGGCAACACTCTTACCACGTGGCTCCAACTATTCAACACAAATACATAATTCACATGTTTATAGCATCGAAGTACTTGTCCTTCAAACATTCACTATCCTTTTGCATTTAAAGAGAATATGAAATGATAACACTATAAAATAAGGAAAAGAAACCTCTTTGCTGTTTCCCCATTCGAAGATGAGCTTGATATACTAGAAGGGTGCATAGAAGTAGTTTTACAATGGTGGTTACTGTTGATAACGTTCAGGGAGGATTGAACTGAAGACATTTACATTCTCCTACTTCCTATTTACATGCCGCTATAAAGAAATAGTTCTATACACTTATGGTATATATCTGCACACATGTAGTCTTCGTATGATTCCTTATTTCACTTGTCATACATCTGATGGGTTCCTATTTATGAATAAAGATGACTCTTAGATATTGGTCGTAGATACGAGTATATGCACACTTCAAAAATAAAATTACTGAATAATGCAAGCCCAAATGATCCTGAAATTGATTGTGGCATCGAATTTAAGGGTCATAGGAAGTTCGCACAGTAAAAGGGTTTAACCTATTTACGAATGAAAATGGTTTTGAGATAAATGTTATAATTTTGTATGGAAATGGGGTTTGAGGCAAAATGGCTAAAAAAGATATTTAATTTAATAAAAGCGGTGAAAACTGAAATTTTTAAACCAGTTTTTTGTTTAGCTAGGAGCATTATTTCGTTACCAAGCATGAGTTGACGTCCTTTGTTAGCAAAATTTGCGCTTCTCGCGCTAGCTGCTAGCGTGCAAAATGATTTGATTTTCGTACCTACTAAAATCTTCTAGGGTGTCAAATCGTTCCTATTGAAGTACCGAAACAGGATGTAATAAGTGTACATGAAATATCTTTCTTTATTTTCTTGACTTTCGTTCTTTCTAACAGTAACAGTGGTTAGAGCTATATTTAAAACTAATGAGTCCTTACAATTATTTTGCTTTTTGTTTATCCCCCACAGTGAGGACGGCATTCAATTTTTGCGTCATCATTTCAACACCTTTCATATCACTTGTAACGCCATTTGGAATTTTCGTGCAGTGCTCTCTCAGCAGAATATCAGCCTGAGTTGATATTTCGTCCCACGCAAATTCAACATCCTTTGGCTTTGGATCCATTCCACCAATCGCAAACCTTAAGAAAGTCTGTCCTCTATGTGCAGCTTGGATAATGTAAATCTTCTTTCGATCCATTAATCGATCCAGTAAGGATTTCGTTAAATGATTGTCACCTCTTAGGCGGAAGCAAACCAAACCAACACTTCGTTTTGCGGTCAACTCAAATCGATTATCATTTAACACATACTTCTCAAACTGCTCACTAAGAGCAAAACTATTACGTACAAACTCTCTCAATCCTTCAGCTCCATACGTTCTAAGAACAATCCAAACCTTCAACGCCCGAAATCTACGTCCCAATGGTATCTGCCAATGCCGATAGTCTGGCGCTTTTGGATTTTGTCCTGCGTACTGATGTTTCAAATAGATTCGATCCACCGTGAAACTATCGACAACCTGTTCCGAATTTTTAAACCACATTGCAGTGCAGTCGAAATTAACTCTCATCGATTTGTGCAGGTTAAAGTTCAACGAGTCAGCATACTCCATGCCATTTAATAAATCCTTGCATTCCGGCAAGCAGAAGGCCGCACCAGCATACGCCGCATCAGCGTGCAACCAGACATTGTATTTTTGACAAACAGGACCAAGAGTGCTCAGATCGTCATAAGCACATGTACCGGTAGAACCGGATGTAGCTATACATATGACAGGAATTTTTCCATCCCTAAGGTCGTCTTCGATGGCTTGCTGCAGGCAGTCACCATTCAAGACAAAATCATTGCCTGTTTGTATCAACTTGATTGGAACGGCGGCGAGGAGGCCAGCTTTTTCGACACAGCTATTGCTTTGATCGCTGGAGTAGGCAACAAGCTTTCCTCGAATCTCACCCTCCGACATTTCCGGATGGAGTCCTTTATATTTTCGAACGACTTGTTCCCGAGCTGAAAGTAAGGCGACAAGAATTGCTTCGCTAGCTGATCCTTGAATAATTCCACCTCCAGGACCTTCAGACGAATTGAGAAATTGACTGGGAAGGTTAAGAAATTTGCCAAGCCAATCCATCACAATCACTTCGAGTTCGGTGCATGCCGGACTGGTTATCTGAAATATAAATAAAATAAATTATTTTGAATTCTATTTTTCATACCTTCAAAATTGTTTAAATAAAATTGATTTATTGAGAATAAATGAAATAAATAAATACTTTAGGAAAAATGAAAATTTTATTTACTATTTTTACTAAATCCTCCCCTCTCCAAATCATTTCAAAGATCAAATGATCACGGTCAGAAACTGATTTGAGAAAATGATAGAAACGAAAAATGAGCCAGAGGAACTTCCTTTATTTTTAGTACAAATATTTTACGATGAGGGAATCAATTACAAATACCATAACTAAGGTATAACGTTTCATTTTTTTGCAGCATAAACGCTAATTTAGGAATTTTCTTCTAAATGCTCGTTGATTTTTAGGAAAGAAAGCATGTAAGTTCTATTAGTTCATGATCAGCTCGTTCTGAAGGTGGCTGAAGGAAGCTGAAGGATGCAAGTTGAAGGATGCAAGTTGAAATGCATCCTCACTTAAAAACCAGCAAGCCCCAACGGCCGACTCGAGAATGAACAGCAGATCACAGGAAGAAACCGAAAAGCGTCAATATACAAAGCGGTTGGGCGATGTTAAAAAATAGGAGCCAAGTGTAGAGAATCCTTGATCATTGATTTATTTTTTTAATTACATTGTTTTGTTTACGTATATCCTTTCAAAAATATATTGACGATCTTGTTAAATACTAGGACGAGTTCGGAAAACTATTCGAACATTTTTTAAGTTCAGCTCTTGCTTTAGTAAAATTTCGCGGGGTCTAGTCACTTTGACGAGTGTCCTTGCGACTAAACATGGGACCCTTAAGAATTTGTATTGCTTTTTTTTCAAAATTACCCTGCACGAAATCAAAGGTCCTTGTACATTTAAAACTGATCCGTAGGTTGATTGATGAAAGCAAGACTGGCTGTAGCAAAACCTCGTTGAGAAATTCAGCAGGTATCCAGAGGGCTTAATCGTCGTTTGAGGTTATAAGCTCGCCCTGTGGAAGCTCGGATCCTAACCGAAGTCCTGCGTGCTTATGTCGGAAAAAATTGACGAGGTCATTAAGGTACTTTTCTCTGTCATCCTATATGTTCCTGTTGTGTGCCCACTTTCCAGTTCCATAGAGCTGAACAGGACGATATAGGTGTTAAATATGAAATGTATAAAGGCGAGGCGACATCCAAGTGGAATTTTATCAACATGGTAGACCAACTTTGGCCTGACATGTACATCAGCATATTCAAGTCCTGCATTTAGGAACGTGTGTTTCAAAAATCATAAAAAGACGAGGCTTGTGCGAACAGAACGGGCATACGAAGCAACCATTCACACCTTTCGGCACCAAATATGCTTAATGCCGCTGAGAAAGTGCTCGAAAAGGTTCATCAGAGACAGACCTGCGGATGCCATCTGAACCACGGGCGTTTTATCTTCTCAGCAGTACGGTTTCAAAGCTGCATGATCCATGATCGATTCAACGAGAGAAGTGGTGAGCGCATTTCAATGGAAAGAAGTACACAAAACCGCAGGAGATGAAAACTACAGCTGATAACATTTGATGTAAAGAATGTGTTCAATTTTGCTAGGTGGGCAGATATTTCTGGAATATTTCGCTGCTGTGGAATATTTCAGGGTGCCGGGTTAACTGATCCGGATATTGAGGGGCTAACACAAAGACCGCAAGCTTGTCTATGACACATAGGGGTTCGGCGAAAAATATATGTTGTTTCAGGGGAAATGAAAGGTTTCAGTCTTGGCGCGGGCCTATGCAATGTCTCATATGACGATCTTTTTATCGAATCGAAATAATAACTAACGACTATCAAATCCAGGTGATCAACACCATACATTCGTTTGATGATAAGCTCGACGATGGGCTTCTTTAAACAGTGGTGGCTCCCAGTCATATCATGGCCTACCCTGGGGAACCAACTCGCGGTTATCTATTATCATTAGCAGTCTTTTATTATAGGAAGGACTGAGCAACTTTTTTTTCAGCACAGGAAAAACGAAAATTCGTTTTTATTCTCAGCTCTCCTATGCTTTCCTTAGTTTTTTGAACGATTTCTGCAAAAACTATCCCCGAATCCAGCTATCCAAATACCATGACAGATCAAGATCTCCGATAATACAAAATATAGCTTAAGATTAGCATGTAAAATTAATGTTTGGCCGCTCTGAAACACTGAGTAATCTAGAATTCGAACAAGGACTTTGAGGACAACATAGATGGAAATTTCAGCGCAAGTTAACAAGATGTGTATGAACATGATCGTTTATTGAAAGTGTGATTCCTTAAGTTCCTACAGGCTTCATATTTTTTTAATCATACCAGCGCCCTTTATTTTATAATCTTCTTAAGGATTTTCCAGAATAACTGAAATACTTGGTGGTAAACGTAAAAACAAGTCATTACTAAAAATGTGTCATTAATTTTGACTTGATTGACTATAGTAGGTCTGTAAAGCCACAGTGCATCGTCTCCTATCCTCCTACCTCCGTAACCAATTCTGTCTGGACGTCTAGTTCCCATCGAGTAGCAGGGTCATCTTTAGTCAGCTTCCAGTGAATTCCACGATTTCCGTACTAAACCTTTTCCTTGTGCACTGTCTAGAACGTTTTGAACTTAACCAGAAATGAGAATAATCCTGTCTTCCACATCTTGGGATCGTAAACATAAAGCTTGAACGACTAATTAGACTTTGGGCCTAAGGATTTGTTGGCTGCAACGATCCTAACTTCTGAATTTGCTAATCATTTCATCAGCTGTTCCATAATCCTTCCTCTCTACTCTACAGTATCCAGCTGACTAGATTTAATATGGATCCAAATATATTAATAAATTCATTTTTTTCGTATCATCAATTTGGGATGATCCTAGCATGATTGTTTTTTATGGGCTCTTATAAGACTTCACTATGCTATCATTTCATGTGGTTGGTAGTTGCGGTCCCAGCTTTAAGACCAAATTCGGTCAGCGACCAAGAAAAAACTTCATGCAAAAGAGTTCAAAAAAGGGTATCAAATATGGAGAACTGAATCGATATAAGAATAATAACTGTAGTCAGTCAATTGCAAACGGATCCGTATGCAGCCTTGTAAACTGCAGTTAGCGTCTATTATATCAACGCCAATCTTATAAAATTGAAGGTTAAACATTTTTTTTGGCTATAATGCAGTCTTACTGCACAGTACAAACTAACATTGTTTTCATTAAATGTAAATTGTTTGCACCGCAGCGTAATTGACAAATTAATTACAATTATTTTACATAAATCCTAATAGATGACGCATTTTCAAAACCAGAAACTCCAAAACCCCATCTTAATTGACTACACCTACAAAAAAAATCACGTGATTGCGTACATCTTTATGTTCTTCATTAAGAGACACAAAACAACATTAATAAATAATTAGAAAAAACTTTCCAGCAACCAGTTTTTAATTTTTAACAATATTAACATGTCCATGACCAACTGACTGTTTATCTGTTTTGTTTTTCTATCCAAAAGAATGAATTGACTACTTTTCCTATCATTTTCACCTGTTTTTTGTTTAATTTCTTCTCATGCTATGTACGTTGGTCCAAGTCCGGTTCATTTTATGAGGTTTTTTGCTTCTGCACAGCATCACTGACGGTCTCAGTCGTATTCGTCAAGAAATGAGTTTACGTTAAGAAAACAATAGACAGTTAGATACAGAGGAAAACTCGTTCATCAATATCTCACCTTAAAAGATTGCATATGGGAAGATTGTAGGGTGTGTTGTTCAGTTTAAGATATCGAAACAAAAAAACAGTTATGATATCGCGAAATGATAGATTGGAAATTGATTCCTTCAGTAAATTCGTTTGAGACCATTTCTAAGCTCAAAATCTGGAGTTAACTACGCTGAACAAATGTTAACTACCCTGTTTCGTTAAATTCTTCTTTGCAATTCAACATAAGACACTGTTCGAAAACCAGGCCTTCAAATTTATCTCAACGTTTGGCACAACTAAAGCATTCACTGAAAACGCTCAATTATCTGCTAGTTGAAATATATTTTTTTGCATCCTTTTTTGGTGAATATTTCTTACATTATTATCACCTCCTATTTATGACGAATTCAATTAAATGTGATAACAATGTGTTGTTGTCCTAATTTTCACAGAAATACATAAATATACAATACTCTTAGATAGCTTAATACTCATGGCCAAACCTTTGAATGTTGTAAAAGGAGCACAAAGAATGTCCTTTTTATCTAAAAGGTAATCAGTTTTTTAAGTGAATTCGTTTGTGAATGCTTCCGTAGCTTAAGCTGCTACTGCTGAGACTGAAACGTTTCGAATGCGTCCATGTAAGTCAGTTGCCCTCTGGAATCGGTTTGAGACATGCCCCACTCAACGGCTCTGGCGTTGAAGTCTCTTGCTACGAGTACTTTGCCGTCTGTGTTCAGAACAGCATCCTCTAGCGCGTCCAGTTTTTTTTTAAAAAGATGGCATTGACTCATTCGGCGTCAGGTATACGCTGAAAATCGTTACACCCGAGCACCGAATCCACACGAAACCGTCTCCACGGCCGTGACCTTGGATCTGGAGTCGCATGCTGCCACGAACCCAAACGGCAGCAGTATGGGAGTCATCGGAGAACCAGACTGGTGAGGCCTTATTTCGATGTTGTTCGCTCAGCAGCAGCAGATCAGCTCCCTTTTCTCTGGCGAACTGCTCTAACAAATATTGTGCATTGATGCTACGGTGCAAGTTAATTTGAAGGGCCCTGATCATCACCTTAGAGCTGCTTTTACTTTTGCTAGTGCCTCTCCAAAGATTGGGCACGCGCCTGTTCCTACAACGTGAAGGTGCTCTGTCGGTTGAGAGTTAAGATGATTACATAGCAAACAGCGCGGAGTCTCAACGCACTCTTTTTTCTTATGCCCAGGCGCTCTACACTTAAAGCAAAGCATACTACGGTCAGGGCCCTTGCAGTTCGAAGTGGTGTGCCCGTATCCAAGGCACCTGTAGCATCGTACTAGGATGGCGCGGCGGCAAATTCTGCACACAACCCAACCGATTTTTATTTTTCCTTTGGCCAGGAGTTGTGTAGCATCTTTCTTCGTTACTTCGAGTATGGCCAGCCTTTGCCCTCGGCGATTCTCTGGAGAAAGCTTTACTTTTAATACAGTTATTCCAGGGAACTCTTTTTGAATGGCTTCTTCGACCTCAGTCGAATCGGCGATGCAGTCCAGGTCCCTTACTTCCAATGAAGCTCTTGGCTCCAAAGTAGAGACGGTGGTTTTTGCCCCAAGGACGTCCTTTATTTTGTCGCGGAATATCGATTTATCGGAGGAGTCCGCTCCAAACTCGACGAGTAGCCCTCCGGACCTCGTCGATCGTAGAGTTTTAATAATCGTCCCTGTTTCCTCCGGCTTAACGTTCTTGCGGATATCGCGAAGAACGTCAGAATAGCTCCTTCAGTCGGTGGGCTTCACAAGAATGGCGTCCCCGAGGACTCTTCGCTTTTTTCTTCCTGGTTTGTCCATGGTCTTTGTCGTTTTTTGAACAGGCACTGTTTTTTGGCTAAGCCTATGTTCGCGTTTTGCAAATTTTTTTGCCGCCTTAGTTAACACGAGTCGGAAGGCGTCTTTTCTTTGTGGCGTTTCTTTTTCTGGCTCAACTTTCTCTTTACGCCTTTTCTCCTGTTCGCTCTCGAGAGGGCTAGCAGCAGTCCTCTTGATACTGGGAAGGAAAGGTTGGGTGACTTTAACGTGCACCGTTTGATCTGGATGTTCTTCTTCCAACTTTTTCCAACGTCTCCTGTAGTGGCAAACTCGATCCAAGAGGTCTTCGAGCTCAAACACTCCATTTTTTACATCTTGACCTTGACATCTTGATTATTGTATTTTGGTTTATGCACGCTCCTTGCATACGTTTGAGGATCGCATAACATTTTTTTAGTCAACCGTTCTTCCTTGGAACGGTTCTCCGCGATAACCTCTTTAACAATCAGATCTTTTTCGCCGACTTTCTCCTCCGGGGGCTTACGTTCTATGGTCTGCGTTCCTCCTACTGAGGTCGATTCAGCAGTAGCAACCTTAAGAGTGAGGTGGTCGTAAACCTCCGGAGCCGCATTTACTACCGGCCCATCACTGCTCCTTCCGCTTGGGGTTGAATGAGACCGTGGTGGTGAACGCAAGGTTTTTCCACTACGGGAAAACACGCCAAGATAATCGTTATGGTTGTCAGAATTATGTTCATCGGCTCGTTTGTTCGTCTCATCTGCGTTATTTTGTTTATTGTTGTTGTTGTTGTATAACAAAAGTTATAACGGGCATATTGAATTTTCAAATAGTACTCCAGAATACCTCTGAGCAACATGTACCAGATTCGAGTCCTGCTGGTGACACTGACATATAAATTGGTTTTTTTCTGGCGTCGAAGCGACAGCCCACTCAGCAGCAATAGGTATTTTCGGGGTAATTTTTAAGGTCAAGCGTGGTTCTGACCATATCACCATTTCCGGTACCTTTGGTATTTAAATGAGGTGGCTTTAACCTGCCTCAATTTCAGTTGTGAACTATTTTGCCCCAAGTTCTAGGCATTCTGTCCCGAGTATATTCTTATGTTGTGCCATAAGGATATAGAACTTTTCGTGCAAAACCGAGATTTGCCTTAAATGCAGATGCGAAGAAGCAATTATTTACCGTTCTTCTGGAATTTATGCAATTGTAGAGTGTCTATCTTAGAATGGTAATGACACCTATTGTATTATTCCAATAAATCAGACATGCTGGTTAGATCCACATACCATTCTGGTTGATGACATACTCATGAGTTACTGGATAAAATAGAGATTATTGGTTGTAAGACGGGTTTGAATTGTCCATTGATATTTTCCAGTCGGTTTTTCTTGATGATAATATTTCAGGATATCGAGATTCTGAAAATACTTGTTTTTAAATCTTCAAATGTCCTGAGAAATAAGGTATTTCTCATTGGGTCTACATTTCGAGCATGGGATATTCATCAATAGATAATGAAAATCAGTTACTTACGCAATTATATTCTGACATGCTGACAAACTGGTATGACCTTATCAGTATTTGGAAGCAACTACAGAAATGATTAAATCTGAAGTTCTTTCTAAATAATTTGTGTGCCAGTTTTTCTTGATATTCCCTTAAGAATATTTTGTGTTGGCTTATAAGATATTGTCCAAAGATGCTTTACTATTACTTAAGATATTACTTAACCAACGTCCTTTACACTAAACTGCGGGTATATGTACACTATACTGCGACAGGATCCTTCACATGTGAAGCTTAAGATAGGCCGGAGTTCGAAGGAGGAAGTGAGTTTCATCTGAGGTTTCTTATTTTTTAGTGGGTTTTCGCAGAAAACAGAAAAAGTATTCATTTGCTTGAGTTCTTACAAGTCCAAATTCAAGTCGTAGAAAGTAGAAAGCCCAAATTCCTTTTGCATAGAAACCATTTTGTGGCATCGTTTCTGGAACATGTCAAGGCAAGACCCCTTGACAATATTACCAGACCTAAAGAACTCACCGATTTTACTGAATCGTTGTAAGTGTTAAGCCTTTATTGGGTCTCAAAGTTCTACACTACTATAGAACCCCTTACTCGTCAAATAATTTATACATATTTTGGTACCCTACTCCGTGCAACGAAGCTCCTCGAATGTTCGCGTGGAGTGACCAAATTACAATGCAAAAAAGAAGAACGTGATTGTTTTTATTTATCCACGGCGGATCAAATTTTGGATCTCTATTTTTCTGAAATCTTGATTTGGAATATTTTTCAAGTGGTATCTCCACATTTAAACAGCGTTTGATGTTTTAATGAAACTGGTAATTTAATGCTGACCACCTAAAAATCCTTGAACTAATGTCGCTGTTGATATTTGAGTTGTTCTTATCAATGATTTTATTTTATTTTGTAAGTTATACAATATAATTATATATTTCGCATAGTTATAATTATTTGTTATAATTTAACTCTTAAAATTCAACGCTATAGCCAAGAATCAGTTCCCTGATTAATGCACCCAAAAATAATGAAACAAAAAAATGGCAGTTTTAAGTTTTCGACAATGGATAATCAAATAAAAACAGTGGTATAAGAAATAGGACAAAAACTATGAAAATAGAATTACAGATAAATTTCCTTCGAGATTATCAACAACATTTTGATCTTTTTCTTCTCTTTTACCAACATTAAACACTTTATGCAACAACTTAATATACTGTAAAGGATTTTTTTTCGCATGCGACTGCTATAGACAGATAAAAACGAAACTAGCTTCAACCTGATACGGAATATTCTATTCAAAACAACAATTATTGTTCTAAATCGAAGAAATGAAAGTTTTAAGTGGAAATATTGCCACTGCCACACAATGCTAACAATTTTTCAACTTTAATTCAAGGACACGTGCGAAGACATAACACAATTTCACCACATCTACAATCTTGAGAAACGCAAATGGTTGGTGATAAAATTTAGTCTACACATAAATTAAGTTTTGAATGTTGTCATATCCTTATTCTAAGTTATTGTTGTACGTTGCCATCTTATATGAGTCATTTTATAACCCTAATAAATGAATTCAATGCTAACTTGTTCTTTTAGTCAAGCTGAAGATCTGGTTTTCCAAATTTGATCATGAAATCCAAAGATATTAAATGACTTGAAAACATTCTAAGGTGAAAGTACCGATAGGATTTCTACATGTGAAAAGTCACGTAGTTCAAAATTAGTTCAATTTTATGAAAAACATTTATAATTGCCTAGCACATACCCTAATGATTTTTTTTTTTAGTAATTTGACCCCTGTGTATTTCGAACGCACTTCCTTTCAATGTCCAATAGCATCACATTAATACTCAACGTTCTGAGAAGGCAGTTTCCAGACTCATGAAATAAATATTTGAACCAGTTTGTTTTGAATTTTATGAAGAATTCAATCCAGTTTTATCACAAAAGTGTCGCAACTCAAAGAAAAGACTTTATTAAGTTTCGCCACATGGAGTCTTCAATTCAGCTCGATTGCTCTTTAAGCACGGCCGAGGACAGCTCAAGGGCGCTTCTGAGAAAAAGGCACCTCCTTTCGTTGCATAAGAACTGAGTAAGCTGAAGAAGAACTGGATAAGCACTGACTCAATGATAATGACAATGAGGAAAACTACCCAATGTTATCCAGGTAACAGCGAAAATATCTATACGCAAAATAAGGAACCACGTCAGAGAGTAATCAGGACCTTCATGCTTTAGATTGAACCAAAATTCCATTCAAAAAATGAGATGTAGAACGTATTTGCACTTCATTCCGATTATGTATTGCAATGCTATAGAGTTAGGGCCCATCTTCTCAAATAAGAGCCTCGTGCTCCAGCTCCCCTCTACTTTGGTATATTTTCCTACACTCGACAGGGACAAAGCTCCTTGCCTTCGCCCATGCGTCAACAATAACTCCCCTGCTAAGAGCGTCAACATGAACTTTCGGGGTCGTGCAAATCACTCATTAAAATACCGCACCACCCACAGCATTAGCCCCTAGAAGTGTGATGTCGGTATTTTAGCGTTTGCCATTGGACTACTGAGTGCTGAAACCTCCTCTGCCACCCTCATCCTCACACTGAAGAAGTTCGTCTTTTGGGTCACTCATCATAACAACGTATTTGATCAATTGTTTCGATTTAACGTCACTTTTCCGATGATGGCAGCCAGAACTCCGCAATTCGGCTCATATTCAGAGTGACGACCTAACTCTTCCCCAACGCCATATCATAGGAACAGCGTAGCACTTGCACTCTTGGAAGACTTCTCTTAGACAAAGATAGAAAAAAGTCAAACAGATTGACATCTGTATTGCAATTTTACGCAAATCCTTTGAGAGAGGGGTTCTTGTTTTACGTTTTACGATCCAAATAAAATTACACATATTTCGAATGGATACCGTTGGATCAGAAGTTGTTTCCAAGAATAAGCTTTGATTGTAGCTTCGCTGTATCGAAATTACGATTCGTCACCCACGAGTTTCCACGAAGCTGTATTATTTACATGTAGTAACTCTTTCTTGACAGCATATCTGGCACCAAAGTCAACCAAATGTGACTCGACTGGTAGGTACCGTCCCAGAAGCGCGTCATACGAGGCACTTATTATTATAATACAGAAAGGACAATGAATTCCACCCTTGGTTTGTTTGACAGATTATTTCCGTGGAGTAGCAAGAGCGTATTTTTATTCCAGGTCATATGAACCCTCATCCAACAATGAAAGCGAACTTATGATCAAATCTAAATCACCATGCATTTGCTAGTTTTACTGTCTTGGTCCTTCGGTGGACAGTAGACGAGTCTATAGAATGGATTTCATATGGAAAGTGGTACCATGATCCAGATTGACAGATTTTTTCTGTGATTACAGAGAATGTCATCTTGAAGCGATGCAAGATTCCCCAAGTAGAAGTCTAAACATTGATTGAATGATTAAGAAATTTTCTTGAACCAAAAGCCTAACTCACAGGACTCATATCTCATGTCGACTGCACCAACTTCAACTGCCACTTCAGCTCATGCGAATAATTGACTAACTTCTAAAGGGCTGACTTTTTCCGATCAAAAGCACAGCGAACTATCAGCACACTAGCCATTTGAAGTAGTCTTACCTCAAAAAATACTTTATGCGGCAGTGCCTTCTTTTGTTATGCAAAACAATGAACCTCAAGGCGAAATTGTTAGGGTATCAAGTATAAGTTACTGCAAGAATTCAATGTCAATCTAGCTTAATGGTACTGTCCAAACATTAGAGAGGTCATACCCATATTTTTCGGTTCCTGCAAACCAATTTGATGACTACCACGACAAAATTCGAGAGAATCGTAGAAGAGCCGAGATAGATAGAGATAGTAGATAGTCCACGAGCTACACTAAGTCAACGCCACTTGAGCATGGGTTAGTAACTCGAGTCACGTGTCTTAATTATAGATACCTAGCAGACATTAGGATATCCTCACACAAGTAGTCTTCTGGAAGGCAACTGATCTCAATCATTGAGAGAAACTTATGAAACAAGAAAGACTGAAGGCTGGCATTATTGGCTCATTGTTTTTCATAGACTGTCATTTTGCTTCAGGGTATAGAAAGAAAGGAAAAGGAAAGGATTTGAGAAAAAAGAAAAAAATTGGAGGTGAATACCGTAAAAAATTTTTTATATCGAACTAAGACCTTCAATGGTGGAAACGACGTTACAGATGAAGTACTGTTGAGTAAAAATAATTCAACTAATTTGCGTGATTATATTGATGAATGCACACTTAAAATTAGAGTCAAAGTAACTTGCTCGCGACTAACAAAAACGTAGCAGATCCTGTAGACCCTATATCCATGTCCTGTTTATGTTAAGAGACCAAACGTTTTTCAATGATAAATGAGAAGCGAAATAGTTTTGGACGAACAAATCTATCCTTGGCCATGAGACATATAGGGTTCATGAAGATTGTAAGATCACTGTATGACGTTGTTGAAAGAGGGGTAGCTTTGGCAGTAACCTCTGTTCACAAGAAGAAACTATCTCCAGTCACGCTGTATGGAGACTGTATTGTTTGATCACTGTTGGACGCAGATGAAAGAGCGGTAGCTTTGAAAGCAACCCATACTCTTTCCGCTTCCTACGGCTGAAAATGGGACTCCTCTTACCGAAGATACCAACCGGCGAAAAAATCGAGGCCTAGCCCCATGTCATCAGACAACCAGTTCCTGATTATGTTCTCAGGGTTACAACGCAGGTATTTGGGGGGAAATCAGGTAGCCTTCTGCAGCTGATATACCCTAACATGGATTGTAAATAGCCGCCATCCCCGAGTTTAAAAGCTTACATATATGTACATATATTTAGATCATACAGTTTAAAATAAATCAAAGTTAAAGGAGTTGGCAACTATTGACTACTCTGAACCAGGCATATTTCTTGAAAATAAAGAAATTGCTATACTTACGAGATTGACAGGAAACGTTGGAAATCACTTCTAAAGCATATTGAAGTCTAAGCATTGTATTTATTGGGTTGCATACCAACCCTCCCTTTGCCTAAACACTGAACGCCGTCAGGCATGATACTGTCAAAAAGTAGTGCCAACAGCTCGTCGATTCAGTACGAGGCAGATTAAGCTAAGGAGGGCCAATCGCCTGTGTTCACTCCTGGAGGAAAGACTCTTAGGTCAGTTTAACTTGTATTGTTGTCATTATTGAGGTGCCCTTGGTTTGGAGTAACCTGTTCTGGTTATTCTTTTTGTATGTAGATTCATCTAGGATTCGTCAGCCAATTCTATAAAATGAAGGTTGGTTCCCTATCTGTGGTCAAGAGATAGAATTGATCAGAATGAATCTTGTCGTGGAGCACTGAAGAATTGGGGGAAATTATGCTGATACATTTCATTAACTAGCTAAGGTCGCAGAATATATCGAAAACATTATTCACATCAAGGAACGTTCTGGATTGATTAACGTCTTACCAACGGCTTAGAAATGAAACGTTCACAGATAATAACGTCCACAAATGTACCCTAGAATTAACTTGAAGAATCCTCCATGAATCTACATACAAGTAAAACTACCAGAGCAGGATACACCAAAGGAGGAACATTTCAATGAGAGCAACGATACAAGCTTGGAAATTCGAACTGCAGGTGGTGCAAGCTTGCAATAGCAACAGTTTACGTGAGAGCAACTTTCGATTCATGCAACATTAACTAAACATCTCACAAAGGTGTACTAAAATATAATAATGCGGAGATAAGATTTTCATTCAGTATTAACAATTTCTAAACAAAATAAAAATTTAATAGTAAAAGTAGTGTAACATAGACTGGCTAGACTTCCAGCTAGAAAGAAAACTAGAATATCCTAGAATAGAAATAGAAACTAGAATATCCAGCGGTTTTTTGTTCAAAAGAGAATACATTGTACCTTATTACACGCCTTACACCAAAAGATCGTCTTCAATTTCATCATTACAAGATGAGTAGATGCTGATTACTCGGCAGAACTTGGTAAATTTATTTGAATATTTCGTAGAAGAATCCTTCACAATTTCAAAACTAGCTGATGTCTTGCTCTTTATTTGTTAAACGATTTTAAGCCAAAGTTGTTTTGTTAACAATCGACAAATCGCGAATTGAACATCGAAATGAACTAAAGTATTTTTCAAACAAAGAAAAATTCTAGCAACTTTTGCGCCACCCTGTAATGATCCTATGATACAAATAAAAATCAAATCATAACAGAGGCTTTGTTGATTAAAAAGACTTTCATTGATCGTCGAACTCAATAACAAAAATAATAAAATCCGCATAGTTATGTTGATGAGAAAAACAAAAACATTATTCGGACGTAAAAAATGGCATCTGCATATTTTACATATCGAGCTTTTTATACACCTAGTATATTTGTTAAAGACAAAAACGTTAAATTTTTATTGTTCTTGGAATCGGATGTTGTCTACGTAAGCTCACGAACGCAGTAGTCAACATTCGTTCAAAGCGCGAACACTGTTTTTTTCTCGCATTGAAAATGTAGACTTTCATACGGAAAAAGTTGTATTTGCAGGATGTCTTAGTTCATTATTTCATCCTCATGAAAAGTGCTGCGGCAACTTATCATATAATGCACGATGTTTACGGTGATCAGTCTTCATCTGACACGACTTGCAGAAAGGGCTTTTGTCGTATTAAAAATGGTTATATTGACGTTACTGATAAAGATCGTGAAGGGGCACTGCAAAACTTTGAAGATTCACAACTGCAGGAATTATTGGATGTTCATTTAAGTCGAAGCCTAGAAGAATTGTCACAGGAGTTAAATGTTGACAGATCTACTGTCGATAAGCCCTTACACGCCATGACAATAATCCAAAAAGCTGGGACTTGGGTGCCGCATCAACTGAGAGAGAAGGACATCGAACGGCGTTTAGTGAAGTGCGAGATGCTTCTTCAACAACAAAAAAGAAAGGTTTTCAAGCATCGAATTGTGACAGGGGATGAGAAATACTTGTACTGCGACAACCCTAAGCGACCAAACATTGGGTAATGCCAGGTAAACCAGGTCCATCGACGCCAAAACGGAATATTCACGCTTCCAAGGTCATGTTGTGCATCTGGTGGGACCACAGCGGTGTCATTTATTACAAACTTCTGAAACAATCGCTAGGGGATGTGAACCGAAGGCAACTCATCCACCTAAATCGAGCTCTGAGGGAAAAACGGCCAGAATGGAATAAGAGACATGACAAGCTGATTTTACTGCACGACAATGCAACCCCACACGTAGCCAAGCCGGTCGAAAAATATTTGGAAGGTGAGAATTGAGAAATCTCCTTCAGATTTCCATTTGTTCCGCTTCATGCAATCGGCCCACACTGGATAACGATTTACTCCTTATGAAGGCATCAAAAAATGGCTCGATGACTGGATTGAATAGACGGGTGGGGATTTCTCCGGCCGTGGAATCCATCTACGACCAGAAACATGGGAGAAGGTCTCATAGCTTCAAATGGGGCATACTTTGAACAACGTGACTGTATTCTTTAATGTTGAAATAAACTAAAAACAGTGTCGAAAAAACGTCGGAAACTTCTTCCCATACCCAATAAAATTGACCAATGCCGATGATTTTTTTCCAATGTAAGAGCATATAGTACAAAAAACTTCTAAGCAAATAAAAATTCAAAATAAATTGCATAAATTGAGAACGTTCCATGCTTAACAATAGAGAGCATTCAAAAGCAATTTGCATTTCTTATGTGTATAAATATTCTTAATCTTCATTTTTTGTCAACTCAATCAGAACACACAAAAAATCCACCTCATATCCGTGCCATGTTTATCGTTACCACTTTAACCGCAATGACCTGCAACTATGCGTGATAATATCTTTGTCTTCGGCAGCAGAACAAAACCACAACAAAAATGTAGGGAAAACATTTTAATTATAATATATGCCAGCGAAACGACTCATCATTTTAAGCAATTTGCTGGCCACAAATGTGTAATTAGACCTTCATTTACAAGTTGCTTAAATCACGACATAGGTCAAAAATTCGAGAGAAATTTTCCTGCATTAACACCCAATTCACTTAACACTCATTTAATTATTTAGGCAAATTAGAACTCATTTGACTCACCCAACTGAATCCAATAACAGCAAATCCTGCCGACATCATTTCACCAACAATCGAAGGATATGATGTGGCAGTGGGATAGTAGGCATGAAAATTAGGTGATTGCCAATGCGTTAGACCAGGAATTATTGATCGTTTGATGTCCTCCATGATGGTCTTCCAATCTTCAGGCTTCTCGGGAATTTCATTTGGCAAGAGGTCACTGAGATAGCCAGGTGACACAGATGGTATGACATCTCTGCAAAATAATTAGATACCAATAATGTTCAGTTGGTAACGTGAGTTGGAGAAATTATTATCTAAACAACCAAAACAAAAACACTCACAAATCTCTAATGTTTTCCAAATAGTCAGCAACAAAATCAACGGCTGCTTTGCCAAATTCGCGAAACTGGTCAGCATCCATGGCTTGAACGATTTTCTTTCTGTCGAAAATTGAATAATTTTATTCTAATTTGCTCAAACTCTGTCCGAGTTGCACAAATTATCACCACAACACACAGTAAAGCAAAAACTGAATCGATGGTTAGGTGCGTTTTATTTTCAGACAAATGCTATCGTAATCGCTTTCACTATCAACCGAAATACTCTGAGTTTGCTTTCCTCAGCTCAAACCACTTGAACTCTGCAAAGCTGAACGCCGAAGAAACAACACTGAAGACTATCGCAAACAATGGTGAATTGGAGTTTTCATTCACCTTTTCTACCTTGTGACCGTCCACGGTACTAATTACTATTCGTATATGAATAAATTTTTGTAATGTGTACTACCTAAGTTACTATCTGAAAGTCAACTGACCAACATCGTGTCCCGTCGCAATGTCTTAAATAGTTTAATCTCCTGGTCATCTTCTATTGTATGAACATAAATGAATCGACACAATCTACTAAAGGTTGAACATATATCCAAAGCCCGTTAGATATAAAAAAAACGTTGATTTGTACGTACGTACGTACATAAGTATCTCCGATATAAGCAAAAATTTGCACTTGAATTCAGATACTGTGTAAACTTATTGTAGAAGAATCTTTTCCATTGCATCTCGTTCTTGTGTTTTCACATAGTCACAGTCTGCATTGCTTTAGGCTGATAAACGGCTAAGAATGAAAATGGAAGATTTGCAAATATGCTGATTTGATTGAGGTTTTGCTGTTAAGTTTAGTGATAAAAAGAAAAGCGAGAAACGCTTTTGCGAAAATATCATGGGTAAACTAATGTGAACACGCGAATCTAAATGTTATAATGTGTTCTTCGGCTAGTGAACGTTTGTTTTAGCATTTCAAAATTTTTGGAGCTTCACTGCACCAACAGAGAAAGGAGCATTTTTAATAGTGGCGAAACCTCATAAGGTTGCATTTGAAAAGTGTTTCCTTGGCCATAATTCAGCGTTCGTTAAACATGAAACGAAGAATTGCCTTCGTTAACCACCAGTTACTAAATGGTTATATATTTTTCGTGGAGGAATGTTTTTGGTTCCAACTAACAACCTTCAGCTTTTATAAGCGCGCTGAATTCGCCTCCCCGTTAAAATTTGTCTATTTTCAACATCATAACTTTAAGTGACTGCACATATCTTATTAATGATCAACTATAAGAAGTTAATGCAGGATGCACAAAACACTTTGTTATTGCTATGGTATATATTACCAGGAAATGAAAGAATGCATTCGAGGACATTGCTCATGCATAAGATTAGAGCGGAATTGCAACAACGAAGCAACCAAGCAAAGAATCGTTTCAAATATTCAAGAATAAGGATGAGATTCGTCACAATATATATTTTCATTTGTTGCCGTGTCAAATTTTACTCGAGAATAAAATGGTTCCACTAAGTCGCATTTACTCTTAAAAAAGGCTTATTTTAATTTGATTTTTTGTTTTCTTTTTTAATCTAAAATCAACATAGCCGTTTTCCAAAAAAAAAATTTCTAATTGTTGATTCCAGTGTTTACAATCACCTTGGGAAAAATTTTTAAAAAAAAACCCCCCATGAGCTTCTATTCAGTTTAAATTTCATTAGAAATGTTGCCGGGCCGACTTGGCATTTTTCTTCAGTGTAGCAATCGAAATACAAGAAAAGATAAAACCGCAGAAGAAGGGGCCATATTAGTTCCGAAACAGCTGGCTGTTCTAAAATAAAATTCAATCTGAAAGTGCAAACTCATAAGATTTTTTTTCTATTTATCACTTATGTTTTCACTAATGTCCCTCCCAGATTTTCTATAATCGCTGGTCCCCTTGCTATCTCCTGCAATAAGTTTACTTCGTAGTATTAACCGATCCACTGTTCCAACGAATACGTACCAGTGCCGATTGGCTGACTGATCAACTTACTAACCGCTAATTACATTACTTTCAATTTCAAATTATGATCACTTTCAATTTTCTATCGCTTTCAACTACCTTTGTCTTTCGCTTCAACTGAAAATCACTTCCATTGATCTCTGCTCCGCCTCCTACCCCCGCCTTATATGTTGAGAACATTCTTAAGCATTCTCTCGGACTCGTCCATGTAATTCAGAATGAATAAATGATAAGGTCAGTACTCTCAGTGACATATAAAAACTACAAATGTGTATAAGTGGACAAATTAAGGAAGTACCAGAGGATTCTAATGACCTGTAGCAATGTTAGGCAAGACTGCTTACCTCTATTGATTCTTATTCAATGAGACGAAATAGTACCGAAAGAATTTTGACTTTTATAATGAGTACATGGCTATTTATTTGGCCCCTGCAGTGGCTCACAACAGTTTTCAGGTAGGTCACAACAAACTCTAGTCAACAGATTCATTACTAAGTGTACATCCCCATTCCTTTCTTTAAAAATGTTATACTTTTAAAACTAAACGTTATTAAAGTTAACATATAAAAAACCAATGCCGACTCAATGGGAAAATTCGAACCAATCGGAAAACCTGGTGTTTTTTTGATATCTTTAGTTTTCTAGTTAAATATCGTCACACACAAAATGAAATTACCAAGATGTCTCGTCATTCCCCCATCAAACGACTCGTTTGAGTCGTTAAGGATGAGAATCCTCGGAAGATCCTTAGAGTGTTTGTACATGCAATCTAATTATGTTCATTCATTCATTTTTTCGAGTGCATTCCATATAAAAAAACCAGAATAAAAAACTAAGAACTTCACCATGATCCACCCATGATCCTATGGGTATATATTCGTTATTTTCTATAACTCAAAGTATTAATGAAAAAACTCCTATAAAACAAACTCCGTAAGAAAAAGCGTCCCAAAATTTTTAGCGTATTTATTCAGGGTGATCTTTAAATGAGGGGATTTTTGAGAATACCTCTTCAAAACGAGCTTTATGTTTTCTCTGGTTTTTCTCAGAGTTTCTTAGAGTATTTATTCAAGGAGTTCTTTAAATCAGTCGAAATCAGGGAATTTTTGAGAGTAGCCCTGAGGGAATACCAGCTACATAATAATTGATGTATATACAATAACCCTCCGATAACCCTCTCAAAATATTTAGGGTTTTTATTCATGGTATTCTCTAACTCATCGTAATTTTGAGAAAATTCCAGAAGGATATTTTTTAAGACCATCACCTATGATTTCACATTCTAATAACTCCAACTGCCAACCTTGCAGTAAGTATGGACTCTTTGCGATATACTCTTTATCCGCATGCGTCGTCCATATTAAACTATAGAAAATGTCTCCTTCACATTCTCCTTAACACATATTGAATCGTCTCCTTTAATGGCTCTCACAATATTCTACTCAGTTTTTATGAAAGATGAAAACACACTGGTTGGAATTTGATAGAATTTCTCATCTAAATTATTTCCTAAATCAATCTGTTCCATTTATTGGGAGTACAAATTAATTCGGTCCGTTTTTTTGTGGTCAAAAATGCATTTAATGCAAAATAAAAAGAATTAAAAGATTAATCAAAGTATCGTCCATCGCTAGTTACTACTTTTTCCCACCTCTCAGGCAATTTTTGAATTCCCTCTCGAAAAAATGTCTCGTCTTTTGAGGTGATACAAGTAAGAAGCCAATTTTCGATTTCTGCGAAAGAAGTAAATCGATGACCTGACAAATCGTGCTGCATCAGTCGGAACAACCAGTAATCAGAAGTAGCAATGTATTCCGGCCGTTTTTCTAGTAATGCACGGCTCAAACGCATCAATTGCAGCCTATACCGATCGCCCGTTATGCTCTCGCCAGGTTGTAGCAGCTCATAGTACACAACACCCTTTTGGTCCCACCAGATACACAACAAGACCTTCGAACCATGAATATTCGGCTTTGATGTTGATGTTGAGGTCGATGGCATTTCGTCCCCAGTAATAATTCGATGTAAAAAACCTTTTCTTTGTTGCCTTTGAATCAGCTGCTCGCAAGTGAAAAGTCGCCTTTCAATATCTCTCAGTTTCAGTTCATAAGGAACCCAATTGCCTTCCAATTGCCTTCCAATGGATTTGAACCGTACAGAAACTGCTTGTTGTGTCACTTCTAAAGATTCTGCAAGCTCCTCTTGCGTTTGACTCGGATCTTCATCGAGCAACGCCTCCAACTGTTTGTCTTCGAATTTTTTTGGTTGTCCAGAGCGAGGCTTGTCTTCAACGCTGAAATATCCATTATTGAAACGTCGAAAGTATTCCCTACATGATTTAACAGTTGGAGCATTGTCACCATAAACTTCCACAAGCATTCGATGCGCTTCAGCTGCACTTTTCTTCCAATTAAAACAGAAAACTAAAACCTCCCGCAAATGCTGCTTAGTTAACACAAAATTGCTCATAATTAACACAGTGAAAAACAAGGTTTTTTTTAAAAAACTCGAAGCAATATGAACTGAATATTATTGACAGATGTCTAACCTTTTTAAAACTATCGACATCAGCTGTTACTATTCAATATTCATAACAGCCAGAGCCATCTTTTGAAAACGGACCGAACTAATTTGTACTCCCAATAGTTAACAGCATTTAGTTAATTTAGTTTAACAGCAAAAAATGTCATTAAAAGCTTTTCTCAGCATCTATTTATCTATAGAAAGCGTCTCTAATTAAATCAGAAGTAAAATCGCTGAAATTAATTTTTTTAAATTTCTTACAAAAACCAAGGCAAGGGGTTAATCTTGCCTTTGAAACTGCATGAAAGTATTGAAGTCCTGCAATTTCGTTGAACGAGATATCAAATAAAGCTCCTGTACCAAGGCATTTATTGCAATTATGATGAGACCAACGTTACGCCCCCGAATGGTTAAGTACGTCGCGTACTCACCCTCTGTGTGACATATGTCTGTTTTGAGTCCTAAAAGTGACGGTGATATTTGAATTTGTGCTTTTCGGCTTAATTATCAATGCCAATAGCGATTCTGATCAGATCACTTCTTCGTATACCTATTATCTTGAAATGAGGCGGCTTTTAGCTATCCTTAAGATCGTAGTTCTGTAGCCAGCTGTCTTCATGACCTTCCAACTTCTTTGATAGGTCAGGAACAAGATTAGAAGTAGCATTTCTACAGTAAACCTTAAAATTCCTTCAAAATACAAAGTCCACACTAACGAGTCTGCAGCCTATGATATAATAAATGTAGCGATATTTCAGCCTTCAAATAACACGATACGAAGATTGACAGCGACTCCAACATAAAATGGCTATGTTCAATCTGTCAAAAACATCTTCTTGTATTTACAAAGGAAGGTGGAAAGAGCTCAAGCTGGTTTCGAACACGCGTCTGGCTATTCTCGTCTGGCTATAAATTCAAACAGAGAGCAACAATCATAACACGTAAAAGTAGTCAGACGACATCACCTAGCTGGTAGTGCCAATCGATGCGTCCCAGCCTGTGAATTGGCACCTGACGAGAAGCGGCAGGGACGCGTGTTCGAAACCAGCTTGAGCTCTTTCCACCGTTCTTTGTAAATATTAAATTCACTTTCGATGTATTTGACAAATTTGATCAGAACTTCCGCACCCCTGAGTCTTCGCTGAGTTAGCTTGCAATGGTATAAATCACTTATAAGTTCTAAGTGAAAATGGATCAATTGATCTACCAAAAAACTTCGATGTCTTGTACTTTTCTCTTGTACGACTTCTTGTACTTTTAGCCGCCATTCGATACGCGTCGGTAGTTTTGCTGACTTTAATAAATATTTTTGATTGTTGTTTTGGTGTACTGGTGAAGCAACCCGAATTAATCCCAATATAAAACCTGTGCAAACGCAATTTGGTGTGGAATTGCTGAAAAAAATTGCAATCTGCAATCTTATTAGAGATCTAATCAATGCTGCACAGTCACAATCTAATGAAGAATTTTCGCAAGAAAATGTTCCTAATTCCCAGACCCTCCCTGTTCTCTTCCAGAAAAAACTTTTCAACCCTCCAAATTTTTCTTGATTTTCAGCTCTTCCGTTTTTCTTAATCTTTCATAATCTATGAAATGTATCGCATTTATAATTATGTAGTTGAACATCATGGAACCTGAGCAAGATTACAAGGAATGTATCTTCAACAATCTTCAATAAAACTTGATGTGGGAGCTCATCTCCCACATCAAGTGGGATCATTCAACAATCCTCATTACCTGATCATTCATTTCAACCTCTACAAAGCTACACAATCACAACTGTCAAAAGAAATTTTTTCCGATTTTTCGCCCTTGAAAATATACGAGATTAGCCTTACCTTCAAAACTGCATCAAAATGTCATTCTCATTCGATTTCGTTGAAACAGAAGCCAAAATATAGCTTCTTATCTGCGTAAAATATTAATTCTAATTGCATATTGCAAAATATCAGACTATATGAGGGCTAAAGACATCAATAGCAGTCATCCTTCTACAACCACACCTTAACCGAGAGCAATCAAGATTTTTGAACTTATCCTGGAACCAAATAATCTAATTGCAACTCTGGAATGCCTTAAAAATTAGAAAGAAGAGGTGAAACCACCATAAGAATTATTTTCAATTTTCTTCTATAAAACAACAAGGGTATGACTTGCCTTCGATATTACACCGATAACTCAAACTCCTCTCAAGCCAGATGTCAAAATAAAGCTCCTATGCTGCGCAATCGACCGCGATCATAATTTCTGATTTTATCACTAGCTGAGGGTGGTGAACAGGACTAGAAGCGGCGTTTTTACGGCTAAACATAGCCAACTATGTACTTATGTGAGTAACATTGCAAAAACTAACGAAATATGGTTTCCGAAGTTTTCCAGCATTTAATTTCCCAATTCATTATCAACCTAACCTTAGTTCGTAATGTGGTCAGGAGACCGTATCATTTGAAGCAAGGAGAGAACATTCGTTAGAGAACAAAGGTGCTTACGGCTCAGCCATGAAGCCGGACCATATGTGATCCTATTGGTTCATCAATTGTCGGGCTTATTCTCCTGGGGTTATTGCCAAAAAACTTTGGTTCATGGTCGAAAAAACTGCCATCTCTGCCAGCTCATCTCCCACATCAAGTGGGATCATTCAACAATCCTCATTACCTGATCATTCATTTCAACCTCTACAAAGCTACACAATCACAACTGTCAAAAGAAATTTTTTCCGATTTTTCGCCCTTGAAAATATACGAGATTAGCCTTACCTTCAAAACTGCATCAAAATGTCATTCTCATTCGATTTCGTTGAAACAGAAGCCAAAATATAGCTTCTTATCTGTGTAAAATATTAATTCTAATTGCATGTTGCAAAATATCAGACTATATGAGGGCTAAAGACACCAATACAAGTCATCCTTCTACAACCACACCTTAGCCGACAACAATTAAGATTTTTGAACTTATCCTGGAACCAAATAATCTAATTGCAACTCTGGAATGTCTTAAAGAAGAGGTGAAACCACCATAAGAAATTTTTCCAATTTTCTTCTACAAAACAACAAGGGTATGACTTGCCTTCGATATTACGCCGATAACTCAAACTCCTCTCAAGCCAGATGTCAAAATAAAGCTCTTATGCTGCGCAATCGACCGCGATCATAATTTCTGATTTTATCACTAGCTGAGGGTGGCGAACAGGACTAGAAGCGACGTTTTTACGGTTAAAAATAGCCAACTATGTACTTATGTGACCAACACTGCAAAAACTAACGAAATATGGTTTCCGAGGCTTTCCAGCATTTAATTTCCCAATTCATCATCGAATTCATCATCACCCCTGACCTTAGTTCCTAATGCGGTCAGGAGACCGTATCATTTGAAGCAAGGAGAGAACATTCGTTAGAGAACAAAGGTGCTTACGGCTCAGCCATGAAGCCAGACCATATGTGACCCTATTGAAAATATCAATTGTCGGGCTTATTCTCCTGGGATTATTGTCAAAAAACTCTTTGGTTCATGTTCAAAAAAACTGCCATTCATTAACTCTCATTACTAACTTTAGTTCGCACTCAGCACCAGTCATTCAAAGTAAATGCCTTGACTTTGGTTCAAACCTAATTCTAACGAATGTCTCTAATGACATTTCGGCGATAGTAGTCGCAAAGTCAATGCTGACATCATTATTATCTATATTGAAATCTTTCAGTGTTGTTCATTTCAGAGCTATGCCAGTAACAGGAAATACACCTCCGAAGCAGCTCATTCAGCTAGAGGAAAAGATTGAAGATAGTTGACCGGTTAGCAGGACTGTAAGCCAGATGGAAATGACTTTTTCACAATAATTTTTCTCGAAAATGTCGACAATGAGTGGACTTATGTTATGGACGTATATTTCAAAACACGAAAACCCTGGACCCAATTCATAGATGAAAGATATTCTGAATAAAGTTTTTTTACCCGATGCAATTCCATATATAGTGAATATTCTGTCAGCCATTACAGCAAATGAGCACCGTTCAATCATGCCTTTGATTACTTTTGACCACTTTGACACTTCCTCAAATCTCAGGCATGATTTAATGTTAGCGTTCAACTAGCTTGCTTAGACATTGTTCTGATACGAACACGAACGCATTGCTTCATTGCTGAAAACCTACAGAATAGATGTTGTTTTTGTGGCTTTTTTTCGAAATTTTGGCACTTTACTTTACTTTTTGGCACTTTCCAAAAAATGTTATACCAACTTCATCTCAGATACAGACGTTTCACTCAATTCTCTCTACTGCGTACAACGACAGCAAGAGTGCGGTTTGCGTTACTTTGATCTTAGCACAATCGTTAAACGTGATACTAACCAAAACTTCTCGCAGATCGTAATATCGTGTAAAATAAATGGAATAATGCTCTTTTTAGTCGTTTTTTTTCCGGAAATATGGAAGACGTGATTCAAAGAATGCAGTCCTCAAGTGGATGTTGAATGAGGCAAGTGGCTGTGCACGCAACCTCAGTTCTCATTGGAATATGGTAAGTTAGAAAAGAATTCACGTGCAACTCACCGGATTATTGACAACAAATATTCCCACACTATATAAATATTAATCAAAGGATCAACTATATTCACACGTTCTACATCAATTTAACAATTTTGCATTGTGCATCTGTTAATAATACTGAACAAAAGTATATGTCTTTCAAGGATTTTATTCCGATTAGCGAACGCTCAACGCGATGAATAAAAAGTATGCACTTGACAACTAAGCTCGTGTTTCATATGTAATAAATAATTAAAGAAATCAACGTACCAACTTATGCTTTTCAGTACTAAAATCAGTTTAAAAATCATTAAAAATCTGACGCAAAACAAAAAGATATCAAAATGTTTTTCCCCGACTCAAGAATGATCTAACAAGGAATGTTATTATTTAGCACCATCCAGAAAGAATTTTTGCAGACATTCATCTCAACACTTCTTGTTATGTGTTATAGTCTACGTTTGAAACAACGTAGTCACATAAGTTAGATAAATGTATCTTCCTGCTGAATGATGGGTGAATCCTCTGTTTATTGCGTAATTAGATGGAACTATCGTATATAAGTTGAACATAAAGAAAAATATAAATGAAATCGCTATTCTTACCTACAACCTATGTGAGGTTTAAGGTGGTCGATAGTAGGTACAGGTGCGGTTCAAGTCCGGTTTAGCAGTGCAGACGTTTCATACCTTAGGAACTGAAAGGTGAGAATCGTGGATAGATTGATTAAGTCCGCAGAATATTTGTAGTTCGAATTGATTTGAATAAGATATTCATGAGTTTATTACAGGTTGTTCGTATAAAATTTGAATCTATTCGATCAGTCACGAACTGATTAGCAGCTTGAATTTTTTCTACTCAGGTGATCCGTAGGGAGAAAACCTGACGCATGCGAGTATTTCCCATGCAGAGTATGTGCGGAAATAATGTTGACGTTCGAGAATGAATGGGAAAATAATGATAACATCACAAGCCATGGAGATTCCTATTACGTTGTTAAAACCTGATAAGTTTTAATGGGCCCATTTTGGAATTAATTCTAAAGCCCTTTTATTTATGTTCATATAAAGCGTGTCAAAAATAATCCACAGGATGCCACAAGAATTTTTATTTCAAACTTCCAGAATGCACAATTTTATTCAAACAAGACTGGCAAAACAGAGAAGGTGAATTCAATATTTCAACCTGATTCTATTGTGAGAGGAGGTCAAATCGGTCACAACAAACTCCCTGTTAAAGCACTTTCATCGTATTCCTTCCAGTGTATCATGGACAAACAAAGTTAAAGACGAAGCGCACGATTCCAAGGATCAAATACACTGCTTAGGTAAACACGTTGTTTTTTTCGCTGGAATAGTTTCGTTTTTTCAACTTTTTTCAGTATTTGTATTTGACCATTTGTGTATTAATTCACTCAATTATAGGCTTGTTTATTAATCTAATCACTTGCAACCTTATTTATGAGCTTTTTGGCCTTTGTATAGTTTCATGATTCCTACCCAAGAGTTGCTTGGTCGTCGTCTTTCTAAGTTTTGGTCAGAGGCTCGAATTATCCTGCAGTAATCCCTGTTATTCAAACCCGATCCCATCTGCTGAATTTTACACATTAAATTTTTTATTTTACTGCTAAGTTTTTATTCTAAGGATCACTACAATCGGGTCAATCTTTCCTGTGATTTGACCAACCGCCCCAGCTTTTTCTAGTTCGACTGCTCGAACCTTTTCCCTTTCAACCGTGTCCATGATCGGTGATCTGTGCTCCGTGTTCCGAATCCGTTCCTTGTCCAGGATCCTATTAGTTCTCTCCTATAAAGTGTGCTTTAAATTGCCTGGCCATCGTCCTCCTTTAGCTGAGAAAAATTGTGCGATTAGAAGGATAATCTTGCAATCCTGAATTGATGCCCGAAAGGATGTTTCAAGAATGCTTATTGCCAATACTTTACATTGAAGCTTCGGGCAATCTGTAGGTAGTCGTAGAAAAGAACTCCGGCTTCGGCACCCTCAAACTTTTTACAGGCGAATTTTACTGTATGAATTGAAATCCTTCACTCTCTATCACATTCACCTGCTCAGAACAGTTTTCAGTTTTTTTTTGCATCCTGGGGCTGTTTTCTCTGTGGATTTGAAAATCAAGGTAATCAATATAAGGATATTTTGTCATACGCTTCGCTAGTTTAGTAATGACGCTATTGAATGACAAAAGGTTCAGAAATACCTTAATCATAGCTGTAGCGTTATACATGAAGAAAATTTCATTCTTCAGGTCAATTATTAGTTACATATAGACTTATAGACCTGAACTTCGTTTTTTGATTAATTCAATAGCTATTTTTATAGCAGGATCGTATTGTCGTTGCTATGCCAAAGTAACCTGATTCCAAATCTTCTTTTTGACAAAACAACGATCAAACATTGTGAGCCATTAAAAATTCGTATTTTTATATTGGTAGCTGAGATTATAATCAAATATCCCTAAAAGGCCTTCTCTTATCATTCTACTATAAGATTTATATATATTATTGGGTCTATAACTTAATTCGTGCGGTTTTTTTCGAAACTTGAACGTTTATTTAAGAAAAACATGTACAATAGTGTTATTCAAAGTATTGCCCATCTGAAGCTATGACCTTTTCCCATCTTTCTGGCAATTTGTGGATCCCATCCCAAAAGAACTGCGCCGGCTTGGCAGCCAAGAATGAATCAAGCCAATTTTTGATATCCTGCTCTGATGTGAACCGTATTCCAGTGAGGGCGTTCTGCATCGATCGGAACAAATGCTAGGCAGAAGGGGCAAGGTCTAGGCTACAAGGTGGGTGGGGTAAAACTTCCCATCCACTGTTTTCCAAATAGTTCTTAACCGGAAAAGCAATGTGGGGCCGAGCGTTGTCATGATGGAAAATTATTGCCTCGTGTCTGGTCGCATATTCCGGGCATTTTTCGGCTACTGCTCTCTTCAAACGGATTAATTGCGTTCGGTAGCGTGCTCCATTGATGGTTTCACCCAGTTTTAGCAGCTCATAATATAGCACACCCTTCTGATCCCATAAAATACAGAGCATTACCTTCGCGCCATGGATATTCGGCTTTGCTGTTGATTTGGCTGGTTGGCCGGATTTCACATATGATTTTTTGCGCTTGGGGTTGTCGTAATGGATCCACTTTTCATCACTAGTAACTATCCGATGCAAAAATGACTTCCTTTTGTGGCATTCCAGCAGCATTTCGGACATGCAAAATCGCCTTTCGACGTCTCTCGGCTTGAGTTTATGTGGAACCCAATTGCATATATTCAGCTGCTTTTAAACGTTTTGAAATGGCTGCTAGAGTGACACACAAAGATTCTGCGAGCTCTTCTTCTGTTTGGCAACAATCTTCATCGAGTAATGCTTCCGGTTCTTCATCTTCAAACTTTTTTGGCTGCCCAGGACATTCATTGTCTTCATAGCTAAAATCATTACTTTTACATCGTGGAAACCACTTTTGGCAGGTTCGCTCTGCTAGAACATGTTCACCATAAACTTCCACCAAAATACGATGACTTTCAGCAGCACCTTCTTCATATTAAAGTAATTGAGAAAATTCCCCGCAAAAACACTTTTTCAGGAATAAAGTTCGATATATTTGAGTGAAAAAAAAATTATTGTTGTTAACGCTTCAAATGAATGACATACACTGAAAAGACGTTCCATGACAGTAGCTTTCCAACGCAGGTTCGGAATATTGGAAGATGAAATATTATACAAGTTACGCCATCTCTTAGCAAACCTCACGAATTAAGTTATAGACCCAATAATATGAAGGTTTTCTTTCATTTAAATTATAAAATATTTTAAATTAGATAAACAAATCAAAATCAGGGTTTAAATTTAGCGAAGCTCATTTCTTATCTTCATAGTCCTTATTTTATTTCACATTCAATTTCATAGTTCGATTCCTTATCCACATAATCCCTCATGCCAGACGGACCTGTGATACCAAAATTTTATCCTCCTTATATATTTTTATCAGGTCCATTTTTTTGCTGTTGACATCGGAAGCCGTTAGGTGTACGCCTGTGGTAGACCTTGCTTGGTGCGTGTTTCTCCGACAGTTTTTAGATTTGCTGGTACATTTTTTAATTTTTCACTTATGTACTCTTCTGTGAAGAATACATTCATCCGATGGTTGGTATTGCTATAGTCAGGGAGCAAATTTTTCTCGAAGAAACTGTTCCTTTATGAAATTTCAATCCCAAGCCAGTGAAACCGAGGAAATCGTCATATTCCATTGTTGTCATATACCACCTTGATCGAAAAGTTGCCGGAAACACCACCGTGTGACACTCTCAGTTACCCGATTTGAGTTCTCTTTTTTAGATTACCACAGCTGTCATCGATTCTCTATGAAATTTTCAGCTTGATAGCTTGACATTTGTGAAAGTGATGCCGTATTGAATACATCTGCGGTTGTGCGGTTTTCGACTTTGTGCAATTTTAAAAATTGAATTGAATTTGCAACAACGAGTTTGTATTTTGTATTTTGCGTTAAAACAGTTTCAAAGTGCAACGACATTGCAAATCTTAAACAAAGTGTTCTGGCAACAAAATTCTAAAGAAAAAAGTCGATTATCATTGGTACAAATCTTTTAGAAGCGGGAGTGAGTCCGTGAACGATGTTAAACGCAATGGCAGGCCATTGAAATCAAAAACCGAATAAAATATCAACAAAATCAAAAAATGTATGACCGTAGACGCAATTTGACCATTAGAGAGGAATTAGACATTGCCTTTGGATCTGTTCAAGGCATTTTGTTTGATAATTTTTTCCTCACACGTGTCGCTGCAAAACTGATATCGAAAAACCTGAATTACATACAAAAACTGGACCACGTTGACACCGCAAAAAACATGATTTCCAAAGTTGAATCCCACCCAATGTTCATAAAACGGATCATTACTGAAGATCAGCCCTAGACTTATGAGTATGACACGCAAGCCAAACATCAAGTGAGTGAATGGCGTGTAACGAATGAGGCACGACCGAAAAAACCACGTCGTTTTCAGTCAAAAAGGAAGGCGATGCTCACAGTTTTCATGGTTTACAAGGGTGTGGAGTATCATGAATTCCTTTCACAAGGCCAGACCGTCAATAAGGAGTATTATTTGAGCATTCCAAGTTTATGCTCCGTATAACTTTTTCGCTGAATACATGCTTATACATCCGAGCCGGTCAAAATGACAATTCAGGCCCTGTGCTGTCAGAGTGATACCTGTGTGCAAATAGTTCTGCACTAATAACGTAAGCATCCCCGCATCTTGGCAAAAAAAAAAACAGGACAAAATCATTATCGGTTGCTTAAAGCATTAGGAAGCGAAACTCCAGATGAAATGGTGCAAAGTAAAGGAAACTAAGGTCTAATGAGTCTAAATGAAAAACAATCACACATTTGTAAACCTAGCATGTAAACCTAGCAGAAGACCGCATGGATAAACTTAAAAATGACGTCAGATATTCCAAATGGGATTAGCTTAAATTTTACGCAACTTGGAGAAAGTCCAAGAATAATGGCGAGTATTGAAAGCATCCGTTTTGAGTTTTGGCCTACGGTAGTCAAGGTGATTGCCGATGCAAGCATATCGCGACAGTATCATGGATCCGGTGAGATTTATGAAACACGTGTTTATCATCAAGTAAAGTATGTCAACCTGGTTTTAGGGAATCCTGCGGATTAAAAGAAGTCTGAGATAAAGGCCGATGCAAATTATTGTGGAAGACAACGTTTCAGCGGTGTAGACTTGGTCCTTCGTCCTGAAGTCGAGGCAGATGAAGAAGTAATTGACGCTATCCATGAGCAGAACTGCAAGGAGTAGCAAAAACCCTTTACGAGTTGAACTCTAGAGGTATCCATTGAACTAGTTCGAATTTCGAAGAAACGTGGGCTTTGAACGTAGTATGAAGTGAGAGTTCTGTCGATGTCTGTTTTCTGTGTTGTTCTGTTCTTCGGGCTGTGATTCAAGAAGTCCCAACTAAAATCCTTTCAAACAAAGTATAAAGGAACTGTTTGTGTGACCACATGAACGAACACACAATGCAGAAATACTTTAAAATCAAATAATGAAGGATGCATCCAGATAGGAAGGCTGCTGAAGTTACAGCCAAAAGAAAACAAGTGAAATGCAGTTATGTTAATTTTTCGCTTATTTTTAATTTTCTTCTTGAACAAATATGATAACTTGCTCATATTTACACTAGAAATCAATCGATTCGGCATAGTCTTGAAAAGGCGTGTAGCAAACCTAAGGATTTCCGTAATTCCATATAAAGAAAAGACACTATACAGAATAATAAAGAAGAAGGGTGGTAACTCAATCTTCTTGCGTCTCCTCTTGGTGAATTATGTTAAATTAGAAAGAAGTTCTTCGGTCTCCTTTTTCTTCAAACTCATCTCACTTCTCTCCAAATACAACTAAATAATTTGGAGCGTTGATTCAAGATGAGCTCAGATACTTTTATCTCGAGGTCTAGATGTCTAGTCATTGATCATTCTTTTAAATATTGTAAACCGAGCACTCCGTGTTTTCCATTTGCTTACAGTACTAACTCAAAACTCTTGAATGTTTAGAACAAATAAGGCATTGTAAAGAATATACTTTAAGAGGAAATCCAACTAGTACTTGATTGTATTTTGCCTGTTGTTATTTTCAGACAGTCATCATTAATGATAATATTTAGAAATTCATGAATAAAGGACACAAACTGTCAATAAGTAAAGGAACTTGTCAACGCATGGTCAAGGATAATTGGGAAAAATTAATTTAATAAGTAGGAAATCCAAATTGTTAACAAAGATATATAATATTTGAAAATTGAATGAGAAGCAGTACAAAACCTTAAACTTGGGAAGGTTGGAATAGCCAAGCTAGGTTTTCCTAACTTTAAAATACGGTCGCACAGACGTTTCTTATTTTCGGTACGGTTCGTTGTTGTTTGCGGCAACAGAAAGACAGTGAATACGGATTTCATGGCTTTGTTTGGCCTAAGCATCTATAGCACATTGACAAAGTCATAATTTCAAATGTTATCTTTTCTCAATTTCTTTCAAGGCATAAACTAAAGATTCCATTCAAAGCTGCTGTGGCTTTTCTGTCGTAAAAACTGTTTATCTAAGAACTATGCTTTAATTATGTATCCAATGATAGTACGTAGGAGCTAATGATACGTCTATAGAAATTAACAGGAACTAGTAGAGAGCAATCGGGTAAAATAATCTTTTACGCCCATCGAAGACTGATTCAATTATTGAAAGTGCTGAAAGTACCACCAACAAGTCGAGCTTGTGGAGCTGGTCAACCTAATTAAAAATAATTAAAAATAATTGACCGTAATTTTGAAAACACATTTAATTCTATACTCAACACACTCTTTTTTTTTTGTTTTGTATCTGAAGACTAAAGACATATTTTACCATATTACCTTTTTTCTTCAATTGTCTTCCACCTAGCACGTTCCTCATTTGTACTATCGTACCCTTTTGCCATTTAACTGTATCGTAGTCAATCTTTGTATCTCTATCTTATCTTCAAATGATGTATTGGCCATCAAGTGGCATGGTCGTGAACAACCCAGAAAATCAACAATATCAATAATGGTAGCATTAAACATTAATTGATGCTTGCAATATTCGTATGTTAAGACTTCTTGAAACAAGATGTTTGTGAAATGTTCCTCAACTTCCGCTTGACTGAATATGAAATGTATGATAACACTAACGAAAATGAATAAAAAAAAAATATTTCTTTGATGAATAGAAGATCTTTTGAAATGATTTGGGAAAGGTCGTTATGATTTTTATCGGTTAGATTCAGTCATATCAAGTTTGCAGTTGAAATTTGTACGTTGGTAGAATAGGGCAGGATGACTATCGTCGGGAGTACATACATTGACAGTAACATTATTGAAACATATGTCTTAGCTGCAAGTGTGAGAAATTGTTGTTTCCTCCCACATGAACCACAATTCCTTTTTTTCATACGCAGAATAGATCCCAAACGCAAATCCTTGAGGGATCTTCTTTGGATTGACCGCAAGCTTGAGGTTCATATTAGAACCAAATGCATTTGGAGTTTCTCATGACACTGTTCTGCAACCAGTAATTTGTAAAGTTTAAAAAAATTCACATTTGAAGATACAATACAAACAACTATCCTGCTGGTCCTTTGTATTTACCCATGAATTACAAATCTTAATTTACCAATTCTAAAGTTAGTCCAACTCTAATTAAGAGAAGTTGCTAAACTCGTAAGCAAACATAAATTATCGCTGCATCCTAGATAGTAAACCATTAAAAAAAACCTAATGCACTTAGTGCAACAACTGTACAAAATTATACCATCCGATATATGTTCATGCAAGTGTAAAAACAAAACAAACAATCGCGTAAAACTATCATCAAAAAAAAGTGTTGAAAGTGGATGAGAGATAAAAACCGCCAACAACCAACCTTACTAACCTTTTTTTTTACGAAAGAACATCCCCATAATACTCTCTTGAAACCTTCTCACTTTATAATATCCTTTACCGCTGTACAAACATTTTCACTATTTTCAATTTAGGAAATTGCTATTGGACTTGCAAATATGCACGTCTTAGGTCATAACTAACCACCATCATTTTCTTTGGTCTTCTTGTGTGAATGTGGACATTGCTGCCAGATAGTGTTGAAAGATTACAAGAAATATGAAGTAGCAAAGAACTAAAACTGAAAGTAAATGGAAAATTGTTTCAGGATGGAGTAGAGAGACTCTTAAAATTCACAAAGCAGAAATTTTTTAGCGTAGTCTAAGATGCAGAAACCTAAAAATAAAATGGACTGAAGTAGCAAAAGCATGGAAAATATTTTCGGGAATTTAAAACTATAATTTGAAGGAATTCAACAGATTAAGGGAAGAATAAGTCTTCGCTTTGTCTCGAATGATAAAATATAAATGCTTTCCATATGTCAAAATACACATACTTTAGAAGTCAATGTTTTTTTGATTATTGCGAAAAGAAATTGTAAATAGATTCTCCTTCCTTTGTAATTCCAAGTTCATACTATCTCTTTAGCAACATAGGAACAATTGAGCTACAAACTTTAATCCAGCTAGAAAAGTCACGAACGTATTCTCCAATTTGGAGTGACGCCATCATATCCATTTCGTATCCATATCATTCTGACTCTATCCATTCACACTATAATAAATAAAAATAAAAGAAAATACCCGAAAAATACTAAACCATATCCTTGTACGTCTATAAAATGCATGCACGTATTTATCTATACTCAACCAAGTGAATATCCTCTACATTTACGCTCTAAAATAACTTTCCTGGCACTAGCATTTTCAATTATGTCAATGCACATTTATTCATCCAGGACATCCAAACGTCAATGGTACCCACAACGTCTTCCAACGAAATGAAAGTTCTTAAATAAATCATAAAAATTTTGCATCTTGCACGTCCTTATATGTTAGTGCAAGTAAGGTGAAAACTGTTTATCCTGCAATTGCAAACGGTAGAGAAGAAGTCGGACAGGACAAATGCAGCAAAACACGAAACACATGACGCTTTTGCTCCTTTAAATTTATTTCTTCTTTTTACTGTAGTTTTATTTCAAAGCACAAGAAATATGAAGATAAGAGAACGGATATATGGTTCACACTGAACAGACATGCATAATTTCATTAAAAGAAAGTTATTTTTCATTATTTAAAAAATAATAACACCAGGAAATAGAATTATCCTGAAAGAAGGACTCAGAAAATTTCCATAATATTGTTCCTATGTATATATTTCTTTCTTGTGGCTTAAGATTAAAGAAAACAATAAACGATGTATGAAATGAAAACGTTTAGAATTGATTTCTGTCCAAATGAGACTCAGCCATACGATTCCTTTGAAAAAAGCCAAATTTAAACGTTCAACAATGTCTGATTCCCTAAAGCCATGGTTTATGCTCAACTCCATTTACCGCCCTTGGAAATCTTAACTATCATGTTTCTATGCGGACAGGTCCCTAACCATTTCAAAGCATAACAGTAATTCGCCACGAGGCATCCTGCAACCTGTATTTCAGATAATACTTATATCGTAGGTTTAAGGAGTCTGAGTCCAGCGTGAGCCGACTTCCAATTTATCTTCCTTCATCCCTGAAACTATTTATAAAGCATCCCATCAATAATACCGGTACTTTCTATTGTAAGTAAAGTGTTCTTTCGCGGCAAGAAGATCAAGACCATCTTCACCCTGAATGTAAGGCTCCAACACAAGAGCCTTCATCTCGTAAAAGAATTTGTCGTGCGTCCCACCAATAATTTTGGGCCTTTCTTGTAATAAGAATAATTTTTTGGCAGTAAGAAGGAAAAGGATATTCAAACCGCAAGTGTAAGACTCCTAAAAAATAGCCTGGAGCCGTTCAACACATTACTTCAGCCTAGGCCACGTGTTTTTAAGCTTACAGACATCTTCAGACGATGGAATCCCTTCTATAGCGCGAAAAAAGGAAAGAGGCGCTAGAATAGATTTCTGTCTGCGGATACCACGCGGTTCCACACGCATAGGTTTGAGTTGTTTGCATGTAGGATGTAAGCCCATGACAGGTTCCTGTCATCATCTAGAAGAGCTGTAAGCGCACGACTCAGCATAGACAGAGGATACAAAGGCAGACCTATAGCTATAATGTCTGATAGCCAAGCAGCACTAAAAGCACTAGAATCCCCGGTGATTACATCGAGAATGGTTCTAGATTGTTGCAATGCACTTAACAAATTGAGTGCGGACAATAGAGTTACCCTATACTGGGTGCCAGGGCACGCAGGTATCGAGGGTAATGAGCAAGCGGACCAACTGGCGAGAAAAGGAGCATCGACAGCATTCATTGGCCCTGAACCCTTTAGCGCAATTGAAATGAATCTCATTCACAGGGCCCTAAAGGAAAATGAGGAAAGAGAATGCAATAGGCTCTGGAATGGACTTCCAGGGCTTCGAATGTCGAAGCTGTTCCTCGACGTTTATGACGAGAAAAAGTTTCGAGCGTGCATCGAAATGAATAAAAGAAAGCTAAGGGTCCTGACTGGGATGTTCACGAGGCACTGCACACTCGGAGGGCATCTCAAAAAGATGGGCTTGACAGCGAACGATGAGTGCAGATTTTGTGATCTTGCGGAGGAGACACCGGTGCATCTGCTGGCACACTGCGACGGGCTGTCCCGCAGGAGAAGAGACAGTCTGGGAAGTTGCTTCCTTGTCGAGGAGGATTTGGGACGCCTGAGGCCGAAGCAAATCATTGACTTTTTGAGGAAGATCGATCTGCTTGAGGCGCTCTAGGCGCACCGGAAGCGGGGGCACAATAAACCTGTAAGGGTTGACGTGCACTATCCCCGACAGTAATCAATCAATCAATCATCTAGAAGAGAGAGAGAGGACGAAACTTAGCTGAAACATGGTTGTAGTGGGTTTTTGACAGTGAAAATTAGAACAAAAGCTTGTCCTAGATGTGTGTTGTAGGAACCATTTCAACAAGCTACGACTTGGGGACGTGTTACATACTGTCAAATATTTCGTAGGAAGGGACCATTCATTGACTCTGAATTTGACCCCGATTTCCAGACTACCGACTTTCAATGATGAAGTCAATAAAGGAGACTTTTTAATGCGAATTTAATGAGCTCATAGTTTAAACACGTTAATGCCTATGTTTTGTGAGTAAGCCCTACCAGGTTTATGTGTCCTTCTACATTCAAGTCAACATATATTTACTTTGCTGAAAAAGTCAACCAGCCAATTGAATTTGCTGCAAACAAGAAAAGTCCTCAAAAGATATTTTTTGGCGAAATTATCTGAATATTTTGCTGCGTGAATTGCTTTCTTCACAAGGAACTCCCTACAGATTGTTGTAAAGTACAACTGGACGGCCAAAATTTAAGCACGCTGCCTTCACACTATACGCCATTGATTTCCATTGTTCCTTTAATAACTTCAACATTTTTTTCGAATCACATTTCAAATTCGTACTTGAACTTCTTTATTTTCCTTTTTTCAACAATGCCACATCAGTACAGGAAACAAAAGAAACAAAACAATAAAATTTAATATTTCATACTGAGAAAACAATTATGAAACCTTAGTCAGATTGTTCCATTTGATTCTTCGGCCATTATTTATTTCATCCCCCACTAGAGCATCATCCCTGACTATCCTTCACAATTATTTCGTCAACACAATCACTCGCATTTGTTGTTCTTTCATTTTGTTCCACGTATCTCGCCATTCGACCATCGAAAGATAAATCCTCTAGCAAAAATCACCGTCCTTCCCTAAACGACCATACAATCTGGTTAGCCCCCAACACCGGCAAACAATTTTCAACACGCCATAACAACGTCCTTCCTGCGAATAGTCTCTGTTTCGTTCGACTTAACGTCGCTTCGAAACATTTCTACTTAATTCGTAAATAATTAATCAGGAGTGCGGGAGGAGTTTTCCGTTTATCTGATTAGAAGAGATTTAACGTACTTGAGATACGTTTGGATTTTTCCTTCTTTCATTTACTTGTGCCAAACTGATGGATTTTTCTTCAGGGTCTATCGATAAAATAGACAAGGATACAATGGTGAATCTGACTGGTATTTGATTATTCGAAACAGTCGCAATAGCGACCACCGAAAAAGAGAAATGGCACTAAAGTTTCCGAATGATTTGTTCCAGGAGAGAACTGATTGAGTCAGAATCCTAGACTTCAAATGCCATAGATTCACTAGCATTCTATCAACCCTTCGAGCAAATACAAATTTCATCACCCCGTACCTAATCAGGAAGAAAGGAGCAGCCATGTCAAAAGGGAAATTAGATCGTGTGAAACTTGTTACCTCATCAAATTTTATGAGATTAAGGCAGGAGGCCATGTAAAGTTAAGCGGTGTCAAAGTCGCTCAACCAGCACCCTCACGTTCTTTTTCAACCCACATCCACTACTACCACTCGCATTCACGTAGCCTGTTAAGCTTTCTAGCGCCACAATTAGTTTGAGGAGCACTTTTGCCCCTGACTCAACTCAAGCCAACAAGTCAACTCAATGGAGCTATTGACGGAATAATTTAAGCCTCGGATACCATTACGTTTCGTCCTAGCTCCGCTCCAACATTCGCTTAGGCTCAGCTCAGTTTACTGCACTTCTTTATTCTTTAGTCTGGAAAATATTGTTTTATGTGGAAAATTATGAATTGTTATGAGTCCACTTATTTTACCTCAGATGGGAAAAGTTACTTGGCAGGATTTAATGAGATGGAAGTGGAAGTTGAAGAAGAAGGTTTCGAGGATAATGTGTAGCTGTGTTGGAAGTATGTAGCAGGTGTTTGAAGTGAAGGTTAATGCACTTAAAGATCTTACGATTCAGTGGTAGTTGCTTTGAATGGAGGATAATGACATTGCGATTGAGATGTTAATCATCCTGAGTAGAAGGCTTTGATTTAACTGGAATCTTGTTTTAAATAGAGCTATAAAGGAGCAGTGGCGTGAATACATTGTTACGAAGAATGTGTATTGGATTTTGCTATTGTGTGACTTTTTTTACCTGGTTTCAAGACTTTTGACCGAATACGATGGTCACCGTGAAGACCATATTAAGCAACTTTCACAACGTCTAACAACTAATAGAAGTGTGTTCTTCAGTGGATAACTCCTGAAACTATCAACGCATCACGAATACTTCTCATTCTCATAACGAATACTATGCTTTCGGTCAAACTCTGTCTTAATGCAAGGATTGGATCATACCTTGCATACCTATCACATGAATGTATCAAGAGCGACCGGAAATTGAACAGGTGATGTCAGTATGTTGTATAACATTGGGTGCTAGGTCATGTAGGGCTATCCGAAGTTTCGCCCTTGTTGAATGGAATGTTGAATCGAAAAGGAAAACAATAAGAATAGCAACCAACCAATAGTTAATCTATCTGGACATAAAAACTCACTAAGCTGGCTCTAGTCCCTCTGATTTTAATTATTCTCCTGGTACATTTGATGTTCAAAACACATCCAGTCCAGCAATATTGACAAATATCCTTTGACTTCTTGAGCCAAAGCACCGCGTTCCCGATTAGTTGCTTGCACTGGTCCGGGAATATCTCAAGGATTGATGGTCATTGTATGTCACCAAGAGAAAGAGATTTGAAACATCTACGAAGAACAGTGGTCAATCTTAGATCTAACTTCGCCAAGGTCATGTAAACTGACGACATAACTTCGATAATCACCGCCGAACCTGTTGTCTATGCTGACCAGTCAGGACATAACAAACACATGAGGACGGCTATACAAGACAAAACCGAGCATGACACCCAAATGACAACTAAAAACACAGAGGTCGTAATGTTTCTATCAAATAAGGCTCCATTAAAATCTGGACCTGCAAATGGATTAAAATTACTGTGAGAGAGGGAGTGTCTGATCCATGCATCTTACGGAAAACACTTCGATAAGGAATACGATAAATTCAAACAAATAGTCCCGTTAGTGAACCGATTAGCTCAAGCAAGATATGACAAAAATTTCTGACTTCACTTTCTTTGAAGATGCAATGCTTCGAATAGCAAAGAATATTTCATTCCTCTGCTGGCTCTTGACCAGGTCGGCAAAGAAAAGTTGATTAACCCAATAGTCAGATCCTTGCCAAAATAATGAGAAAGTGGCTATCAAGTTGAACCATAGCTGATTACGGTCAATTTTCATTCACAAAGGCTTTTCTGGTGAGTTAAAAAAATTTGTTTCGATGTAAGGTGAGGCTAACCCTAAATTGTTTGTGGAAGGAAGTCTTCAAAGAAAGGATGTATGTCAAACACAGGTTTGCTTCGTTGAAAAGTGTTTTCATAGAAATGAAAAGCGTTTTGTCGATTTGATGTGGAAAGCGTTGCCTGGACGCAGGTAGATTGACTTAGTGTGAAATGAGAAAGAGAAAACTCTATCCCGAAATGCACGTCTGGTCCTAGGAATCGCTCGAGACCTAATTGAGCTTCTTGGGGAGTTTTGATGACTCTCATACATGCAGGATACAATACTGCGTGACGGCGATGCGTGAACGCGATGCGATTCTCGCACGTCGCGGCGTAACGCATTCAATTTACAATGCACGCGATGCTAGGAAGAACAATGCTCATATGACAAATGTCAAATTGGTGACGTTTTGAATGCACTTTGATTAAAATTATTTTTGATTTTTCAAAAGTTTTGAATTAGGAATTTCCCTTCGTTTGGCAATTAATAGCCTCAACAAGGATGCACGAAATTTTCATTCATAATTCATTCAGAATAACCCTAGTACCAAAAATGTAATAAAGTCGTTTGAATTTCAAATTTCATTTAAGTGGCATAGAGCATCTGACAAACGTCAACGCACCTCGTTGCGAGGAATTTTCGTTTTTCCGAATATTTCCCGCCTCGCATCGATGCATTGCAATCATTGTACGATGTCGTATACAAATGCATGTTACGAAAACTGCTTGACATTTGCTACGAGATTCTCGTCGCGCTCTCGCATCGCCGTCTCGCAGTATTTGTTTCGGCCTTGCTGGCTAGTCCAAATATACCTGAAACGCATTAGGCATTTTTATACGCGAAAAGGACAGGATGATCTACTAATTGTAGAAAATGGTTTTTGGAAAGGAACTGTTTAATGGTCTATGGTACACGAATTATCTATCGGTGAAGAAATGTTGAATACCTTCTGGAGTTGGCGATAAACTGGTTCTCGGCATTTTCTGTCATATTACTTTGCACCAACTAGTCAAACGATCTTGGAAGGTATTCCGAATCCTGACGAAATGTGGTTTGATACTGTAGGATACATTTCAATACTGTGCACTAGTTTTCGTAATAATGGCATTAAAGGGCTCTAGATCTCTTTTTCTCTCTCTCTCTTTAGCTGAAATTGGAACCTGCCTTATTGAACTAGTTATCCTGAAAATAAATTGAAAGTAGTGGCACTTACTACACTACTAATGACTAGGTAATTATCAGTGCCGAACAATTGAGGTTTGATCTTGGAATATTAGTGACCTATTGATTTGTAGTCTTGAATTGGAGCACCTCTTCTGCGAAAATGGAGAGCTCCGCCCGGATCCTGTGGTCGGAGAAATGCTTAGAACATTTGACATATGTAATCACTTGGTACAATATGCTCAAGCAGTCCTGATACTTAAGAAACGCATGCTGGAGTGTCGGGAGGCATCGTGATGCAGGAATGCTATTTCTAGCACTTAAGTCCCCTTCCTGCCTTCCCACTGAAGAAGGAATCCTGGTCATCTGAATACGTTAGAACATGAGTCCTTGCCCGTAGTAATGTGTCAATCGATTCCAGACTAGGTTCTCAGGTTTAAAGGGGACGTGTTTAGTAGGGACTTCAGGAGGATTGCTTGTCTGGGAATCCCGCAATCAAACTAAAAACTAATTTAATTTAATTAAATTTTTTTTTTATTTGAAAATACTTTGATGGAGGCAAAAATTACGTGCCTCCGGGAAGTGACGTATAAATTGGTTGTATTTACTTTATACGGACTTCTGAGAAAAACACCCTATTCAGCGGTATGAGCCAAAGGTTTAGGGAGGCCAATGACAGCTTATACCTTCCCATGGTAAGTAACCGGTGCTTACTGAAACGTGATGGTAGTGGTTTCAAGGTCTAGAATGTACCTTTAAATATGAATCTACTGTTTAAGGATATAAGTTGAGATTTTTAGCGCCGATTTGAAGTTGGTTGACACACAAAACCAAATCGGAATGTGGAGAGCGATGAGTTAAGCGGAAAAATGCGCTGATCCTTAAGACTTAAAATTGTATTGCTTTTGTTGGAGTAGAAAATTCGTCACACCCCTGATATGAGCTAAGATTATATTACACCGAACTCTTCAATTCCTTACACTGACAAAACCCAATACCCTCGACCGTTTCAAACATTCTTAAACTATAATTATATTTTCTAGATTTATATTAATGATGCTCAAAAGTCCTTTCAATTTGCTTAAGCCATTATAAGGTATATGCTATTCTCCGCCTACTCGTCTTCAGTCGTTTTTTCATCAAACCTTTAAATTTCCATCATGGCAAATACATTCAAAATCCTATAGCCATATTTTCATAGGAATGAAGCGTGGATGCATGTCTCCATGATTTTTCATCCCCCCTATCCATCGTTACACAACTACGACAGCGATTAATATTTCCAAGAAAACGACTGACTGACTTACTACCTGACTTAATATCCCATCAATATCTGTACTCGTGAAGTGGTGAGGGGATTGATAAAGGACGTTTGGTTTTGCTTTGCTTTACGTTGCTTGATGTTACTTTGCAACAGCTTTTACGTCTACTTCGAAACATCCGTAATGGCAGCAGCAGCCACCGAACGACATTTTGGTTCAATCATAATTCATCCTCTCACTCTCTATCTTTTTTGACAACCAAGCGTACAATACCATCCATAGCACACAGCGAGTGGAAAGTCCTTTTGTATCAGCCATACATAAAATGTAAATCCATCAAAGGAACGTTGTCATAGCAACTTAAAGCCGACTAAAGTCGTTGGTTTTCGGAATAATGAATCTACAAAGAGTGGCTAGAAATGATGAGCTACGTAGGACGCTATGACTACCGCTGCCAACTTTTAGCAGGAAAGATGAATACTATGATTGTGTATAAGTATATCGTAATAATATACTCGCATGTTGAGAATACCGAAACGAACGATTAATACGAAAGAATAAAAACTGACAAGAATATCCTTGTATGGATTTTTATAGTTCCTCACATATGGGGGATGCATGACCGTTGGTAGTTTGGCATCGATGGTATGTCTGGAAAAGATTTTGTCCAAGGAAAAACGTCAACTTTTAACGCTATGATTAAAAGTTAATGATGATGACGTAAAAAATAGAAAACCAAAGAAAATTTACAGACCAAAACCTTTCGAAAACCGGATGACTTACAGGACTAACATTTTGTCTCGTCTTAATGCTTGCTTTCAAATTGACATTTTCCAATATACTTTTCCTCGTCCCGTACGTTCAACCACATAAATAACATGAAAGAAGATAGCGATTTTACAGGGATTATAGGAAAGTGAGAATGATTTGTCCACAATTTCAATGCGTGTGAAAATAGAGACTTCTAAGCTGGCTCTTAAATTGGTTGAATGATTGAGGCAGGATAGAGCAGCAAACACCACCGCAAAGAGATGCATGGGAGATGAAGACAATAGCTGTGCTTTTCTGGTAGTTCTCAAGAGTTGTGAGGTAGACTTTGTTTATGTTCTAGGGTACCTATGATATGGCAAAAGAAAAAACAAACCATGGCGAAGATAGTGTTTTCTGATCAGTTTAAATCAAAGGATTCATTTCAAAATTAGTGCTATCAATTCCAACCCCTCTTTCTTCCCAGCTTTTTATGCTCTTCGAACGATGCAAACTTGTCCTCGCTAAAGTCCGTCTGCTTCCTTAAGTTAAATCATTCATTGAGAGAGTGTCTCAAAAAAAGATCGTGGTTCTACAGTAAAAAATTTGAGCATCCTTTTTTGGTTCAAAGAGAGTGTAAAAAACTTCATACCCTACTTTCACCAGGATTTAAATTTAAGTTTTTTTGTGGGAATATTGAAGTCATAATTCAAATGATTCGACTCAATGACCTCTGTTTATAACATCTCATCCCAGTTCTGTGTAAAAGCAATTTCACTCCTCACTGGTAAATTTTAAGATTCCTTATTGCATACTCTGTGTCTCTGGAAGAGCTCTACGATAACTGGGAATTTGAATATTTGAAAAATGTGTCTTGCTTTGAAGGTACTGTGAATCGTTCTCGGTCATCAAACTACGTATGCCAAATACCTTTGTTTTCTTTGGCACTGTAGTAATCCCGAGAGAATTGGTAGCCAAGAACGCTTACATATCAAACAAAAAAATTAAATACAATAAAACAAAGTGCCCGAAATAACGGTACTACCTCCATAAATGTCATCCTTGGGCTCGTTAAAAATTCAAACAGCGCATACATGTTAGACCAGATATCAAAGTTGATCAACACTATATAAGATCTTCAGAAAGAGATCTTTTTGTCAAACAGTAAAGATCCTAATTACTAAAATATGAAAAAATAAATTCTAGAAGCCACTTGAAGACTTGATTCACTTTATGCGCCTGGGACTACATTTTCTCCATTTCTATCTGGATTGTTCCTTGGATATGTCGAAATTATAGGTGAAGAGTAGAGAAAAGCCATTACGGAGACGTTCTTTCAAACCAATTTAAAAACTAACTTTGAACTGTGAACGACTTCACACGTAATCTTTAATGCATTACATATTTCAATGGACACAAAGAATCTCAGAGAGTAGAAAACCTGACGTGAAACAGCAATACGGAGTTCAGTTTGGGTCTCAGCGTATCAAAACAGTTTTCAAAAAAATGGAAGGAAATGTAGATTTTTCATGCCGTTTTCAATAAATTATTTGGAGCGGATATACAACTAGCTGCGCGCAAACTGTTCAATCTATTAATTGTTTGCAAAACGCTCTCCTCCAAGTGCCCTCTTCAGAGGACCAGACATATGGAAACCTCATGGAGAAGGGTGGGGACTGTAGGGACTGTTTTCTGCTGATCAGGAAGAATAGAAGTAGATAGAATAGAAGACAGTGTTCACGATCGTGAATATAATCTATCAGCAAAACTCCTTGAAAGTCCCGAAAACACATTGACAAAACCCTCCCGGCTCATTAGTGTGGCCTTTTTTCTCCACTTAATTCTAGTCCTTTTCGATTCAGGAGTTTAGTGATGAATCCACGTTTTGTCACGCATCACAATCCCTTGCAAGAAAGCCTGCCTGATGATTTTGAGAACGAGTAATTTTGCAGCTGAGCGACTCAAATATTACATACGCCTTTCTTTAAATTCGGAAAACCAAGCTTTCATTCGTAGCCATAAAAGTGCATTCTCCGCAAACTGTGTACGCAATCGATCGTGAATTTCAGCTAGCCTCACGCTATCCTTCGTTACTACAACAAGTTATAATGTTACATGGCGCAACCGAAAGATGAACTTCCCTTTCGCTCATTTTGAGAACAACTAAATAAAAACGGTCAAGCCCTGGGTTTGGCCTCAAGTCATCTAGAGGGGATCCCTACAATACTTTTCGACGCTTCGCCTACCTCTACCTCGCCTTTTAAACGTTCAGAAACAAAAGGATCTTTTACATTTGAATTCCTCTCGTATATTAACTTAAAAACTCAAGACCATTTAGATGATGAAGATGTGATTTTTCACAAAAATCTTTGATGCGCAAAAGTGTGCACTCATACATCTCAGCCTCAACATTATGTGAATGTCAAATTTGACATGGAATTATTATTACTGAAGCCTCTCAGGTAAAATTAACTCTTACGGCTGAACATTGTTAAGCCCAATGAAGCCCCCAACGAAAGTAATGCTAACGAGGTGCTTTCATGATCTATGGGTAAATATTAATGAAAAAATCTTACAGAGTACCGTTTTGGAAAAACTAGTCTGGGCAGAGCTAGAAGGAAAATGTATGAAAATGAACATTGTGAGACCCATTAAGCAAACAAAGTAATGCTGTCAAGATCCAGTCTTGATCTACCGGGTAACATAAACATAAAAATCATCAGAATACCGTTATGGAAAAATTAGTCTTGGTGGGGATACAAAGAAAATGTAGCAAACTGATATGAATTAACAACAAGTTTTAAAATTTTATGTCAATGCAAACATTCCACGCCCCAATAAAATGTGAAAGCTTAACTATTCAGCTAGATTCCTCAAAAGCGTTATTACAATAAATTCAAATTAATCTTAACTAATAAAAGTCAATAAAAACTACAGCAGGACATCAGGACTACAGCAGGAGACTCTGGAAAAAGTTGGAAGAAGAACATCCAGATCAAACGGTGCACGTTAAAGTCACCCAACCTTTCCTTCCCAGTATCAAGAGGACTGCTGCTAGCCCTCTTGAGAGCGAACAGGAGAAAAGGCGTAAAGAGAACGTTGAACCAGAAACAGAAACGCCACAAAGAAAAGACGCTTTCCAACTTGTGATATCTAAGGCGGCGAAAAAATCTGCAAAACGCGAACATAGGCTTAGCCAAAAACAATGCCTGTTCAAACAACGACAAAGACCGTGGATAAACCAGCAAGAAAAAAGCGAAGAGCCCTCGGGGACGCCATTCTTGTGAAGCCCACCGACGGAAGGAGCTATTCCGACGTTCTACGCGATATCCGCAAGAACGTCAAGCCTGAGGAAACAGGGACGATTATTAAAACTCTACGATCGACGAGGTCCGGAGGGCTACTCGTCGAGTTTGGAGCGGACTCCTCCGATAAATCGATATTCCGCGACAAAATAAAGGACGTCCTTGGGGCAAAAGCCACCGTCTCTACTTTGGAGCCAAGAGCTTCATTGGAAGTAAGGGACCTGGACTGCATCGCCGATCCGGCTGAGGTCGAAGAAGCCATTCAAAAAGAGTTCCCTGGAATAACTGTATTAAAAGTAAAGCTTTCTCCAGAGAATCGCCGAGGGCAAAGGCTGGCCATACTCGAAGTAACGAAGAAAGATGCTACACAACTCCTGGCCAAAGGAAAAATAAAAATCGGCTGGGTGGTGTGCAGAATTCGCCGCCGCGCCATCCCAGTACGATGCTACAGGTGCCTTGGATACGGGCACACCACTTCGAACTGCAAGGGCGCTGACCGTAGTATGCTTTGCTTTAAGTGTAGAGCGCCTGGGCATAAGAAAAAAGAGCGCGTTGAGACTCCGCGCTGTGTGCCATGTAATCATCTTAACTCTCAACCGACAGAGCACCTTCACGTTGTAGGAACAGGCGCGTGCCCAATCTTTGGAGAGGCACTAGCAAAAGTAATAGCAGCTCTAAGGTGATGATCAGGACCCTTCAAATTAACTTGCACCGTAGCGTCAATGCACAAGATTTGTTAGAGCAGTTCGCCAGAGAAAAGGGAGCTGATTTGCTGCTGCTGAGCGAACAACATCGAAATAAGGCCTCACCAGCCTGGTTCTCCGATGACTCTCATACTGCTGCCGTTTGGGTTCGTGGCAGCATGCGACTCCAGATCCAAGGTCACGGCCGTGGAAACGGTTTCGTGTGGATTCGGTGCTCGGGTATAACGATTTTCAGCGTATACCTGACGCCGAATGAGTCAATGCCATCTTTTCAAAATAGACTGGACGCGCTAGAGGATGCTGTTCTGAACACAGATGGCAAAGTACTCGTAGCAGGAGACTTCAACGCCAGAGCCGTTGAGTGGGGCATGTCTCAAACCGATTCCAGAGGACAACGCATTCTGGACATGTCGGCGAGGACTGGGTTGGTGGTTTTAAATACCAGTAATGTACCGACCTTCCGGCGCTGGGGCTGCGAAGGAACAATCCCAGATGTGACATTCGCCTCGGAGTCCCTCGCTTCGACGACGTTGAACTGGAGAGTACTCGAGGATTACTCAGCGAGTGACCACCAACACATCGCGTTTGAGATCGGCGATACCACTCCTCGCTCGTCTCAACGATCTTTCACTCCCGGGTGGAATATCGGAAAAATGGACGTGGAGACTTTCGCCAATGTGATTCTAAAAGGCGGAACGACATCGGGATGCCCTTCGGGGAACGGAAGGGCTGGAGTCGAGGGAATGGCGAAGTCAACGATGAACCTTATCACTTCTGCCTGTAGCTCATCTATGCCTCGACGGAGGCCTCGACACGACAGGCCTGCTGTACATTGGTGGTCAAAAGATATCGCAGACAAACGAGGCGAGTGTCACAGACTTCGACGTGCAGCTCAGCGGTCGAGAAACGTAGAGGAAGCATCCGATAGGACAGCAGCATACAGATCAGCAAGGAAAGAACTCCGAAGACTCATCAACGAGAGCAAGGCACGCTGCTGGCGAGAACTTGTGGACGATGTGAGCAGGGATCCATGGGGGCTCGGCTACAAGTTAGTGTGGCGCAAGCTCGGTACCTCACGGAAGCCGTATTTACTTCAAGCAGATAAGATGGACGGCATAGTGCAGGCGCTTTTTCCAACTCACCCTGTCCGTGTTGATGCTGCCCACGAGGTCGACTCAGGCGAATGTCCATTGTTCACTAAAAATGAGCTGGGGGAAGCGGTGCTTTCTATGAAAGCTCGAAAGGCACCAGGACCAGATGGCATTCCATCCGAGGTGCTACAAATGGTCTTCCACGTTTGTCCTGACTTGCTGCTCAATGTGTTCAACGCTTGCCTGAGAGAAGGTGTGTTCCCATCTCGCTGGAAGGTGGCGAGGCTCACATTGATCAGCAAGGGAAAAGGGGACCCCGGGCTGCCATCTACATACCGGCCGCTTTGTATGCTGGACACAGCCGGGAAAGTGTTCGAAAAGCTCATCAAAAGAAGACTCACAGACGCAATTCGTGCTGCAGGGGACCTATCTCCTCGGCAGTATGGCTTTAGAGCAGGGCGATCTACTTCCGATGCCATCATGGAAGTGGTGAATGCAGTCCGTCGAGCCGAAGCGCACAAAAGTGAAAAACGAGTTGTCTTGCTAGTGACGCTTGACGTCAGAAATGCCTTCAACTCCGCCAGATGGTCGGATATTCTTGGCACATTGGAAAATTTTTTCCGATTGCCAGGGTATCTGATGCGGATTTTGAGGGATTATTTAAAGGACCGCAAACTGCTCTATGACACACAAGATGGGCGACGCAGTATGGAGATAACGTCTGGTGTAGCGCAAGGCTCCATACTGGGACCAGACTTGTGGAACGCCACATATGACGGACTATTGAGGCTTGAGCTGCCAGATGAGTCGCGCTTAGTCGGCTATGCAGATGATATAGCAGCACTGGTCGCCGGACGTACAGTCGAACATGCGCAGCGCAGACTGGGAGTGCTAATGCGTCAAGTGAGGGAATGGATGACCACCCGTGGGTTCAGTTTGGCACTTGAGAAAACCGAGGTGGTCATTCTCACGAAGAAAAGAATTCCCACTGTAATTCCTTTGCAGATCGGAGATGCGACTGTTGAGTCTAAAGTCGCAATAAAATATTTGGGACTATTGATCGATTCCAAAATGAGCTTTTCGGAACAGATCAGGGCAACGGCGAAAAAGGCCGCGATGGGCGTCTCAGCTTTGAGTCGACTAATGTGCAACATCGGTGGGCCCACACCGAGCAAACGCCGACTTCTCATGAGTGCTGTACAGTCAGTGCTACTGTACGGCTCTGAGGTTTGGGCCGGAGCTCTCAGTAAGGAGCTGTACCGAAAGCGCTTGGCCCAGGTACAGAGACGAGGAGCTTTGCGGGTTGCGTCTGCATACCGTACTGTCTCTGAGTCGGCGATGTTGGTGATCGCAGGAGTGATACCCATCGCCCTCCTTGCTAGAGAACGACGGAGAATTTATGACCGTAAAGTGGAGGGCTCAAGATATGCTGTCAACCGAGAAGAGAGGCAGCGCACAATACTCGAGTGGCAACAGTCATGGGAAGGCGACTCTAATGGCCGCTGGACTGCCCGCCTTATAGGGGACGTGGGATCGTGGCTAAATCGAAGGCACGGTGAGACTGATTATTACCTTACCCAGCTTCTTAGCGGGCATGGGTATTTTCAGTCTTACTTGCAAAGATTGGTAAATCACGGTCCCCAGACTGCATTTTCTGCACAGGGGAAAGGGATGACGCATGTCACACCTTCTTCAACTGTAGAAGGTGGAACAGGATGCGGCAGGACTTGTGGGAGGTGATGGGAGAGCTTTCTCCAGACAATCTGGTCGGAGAAATGCTGAAAAGTTTCGACAAATGGACCTGCGTGGCACATTACTCTCGGGCAATACTTATTGCCAAAAAATATACGATAGATAACCTTGGGCGCGGGGTCTAGGGAGGTCTCCTTTCCAGCAGTCCTCCTCCATCCTGCCCCCTCCCGCTGGAGGGAGATTTCTCTAGACTGACGGCGCCCTAGCGCGAAGTAAAAAAGAGGCCTAGCCCGAAGTAATGTGTCAAACGGTTCCAGGCTAGGATCTCTTGACAGGGGGGGTGTTTAGTGGGTAGTCTGGTAGCATGCGCTGCTAGGAGTCCCACACTCCGGGCGTAAATTGCCTTCACCCCCCAACCCAAAAAAAAAAAAAAAAAACAGCTGGACATTTGAGGCAGCCCTGTTCTCAGTTGTTTAGAAACCCAACAAATCAAAACACTTAACATTTTTTCATGGCATTTCATTAACACAAACAAATTATAGAATCTGACTTTTGAAGATTTGCTGTGTTCTATGCACATTATCAATCTTTTATTAATAAACTTTATGAAGCACTTCAATTGGTTATAAACTTTATGAAGTACTATGTACAAGCTAGTCTTTAGGAACTTTTTGAGAATACTCGTATGCACTGCATATTTTATGGTCCTGAACTTCACAAATCGATAAAGACTTAGAGTTTCATTATTGTTTAAATAAAATCAAAAGTTTAGTGCGAACAGTAGCTTTTCAAGTCTAGTTACTGCAGCACCTAAAAGAGGATGGGACGGTCCTATTTTGATTAATAAGTAAACTTTTCGTTTCCCATGAAAAATATCGAAAAAATTTCATAAATATCCATCTCAAACAATTGAAAGGCGATGTCCCAGATTCAACAGAAATTTTTACTTATTTGTTTCATGTTTTTGCATTTTGTTCTACAAGCTCTGCTGCTTCTCTCGCCTGCGCACTGTCTTCTAGGGAAAAAAAAGAAGATATCTGCACATATGTTAACAGTTTTCAATTCATCGTTTCTGGAAGCTTTTTTCAGATCGAATTAAAGTTTTAGTCAAAAGAAAAATGTTTTTCTTCTGACTTTAGCCACAGAAAAGCCCCATATGATTGTTTTATGACTTATAATATGAATTATCGGAAATAATTGAAGATTTAAACAATTTATGATTGTTTATCGGACAAAAATTCACGTCGGATTGATAAAATTTCAAAACATTTTAATAAAATCCATCAGTTTTGTTTTTACATTCAATCGAGAATATTTCCTCGGCTACAATTAAGAGTTACGTCCAGTGAAACCCTTAAAAATAAAGCTAATATTTAATAAAAATCTTGCAAACAAAAGTCAAGTTTTCTGAATATAAAACCTAGAAATGGATACGAATGAATTCCGGGAATTCGGCAAAGCGGCCGTAGATTTCATTGCAGATTATTTGGAAAATGTTCGTGATTTGTAAGTTTTCCTAGAGTTTTTTTGCGAACCTTATACATGTTTATAATATTTGGAGTAAGTGCAAAGTGATTAAGACATGATCATGCTGGGTGGACGGAAAAAAGGACGAATCTTTTTGAAAACTACCAGAAATATCCAAGCCATTGAATCGCTACTTTTTAATTGTCAAAGCTCCATGTTAGGCACTCGGTTGACGTCCAAGCCCGCAGAGTTAGCCTGATTTGACACAAAAATAATAATCAAAACACTGAATAAATCAATAATGTATCCATTTTAATTGTTTCAACTTCTTGCCACATCTCGGCGGGATTACCCTGTTCCCTGGAAAAACGTCTGATCTGTCATTTAATCATTGAGCCAGTTTTTAATGGGCCCATTTTTGCGAAAAGCTATTCCCGTCATTTAGTCGGGTAACAAGCAAATAAGATGGTTATTCGTTAGATCTAGATCTGGAGAGCAACGGAGGTTCAAGGATCTCTTATATTGAATTGAAAAAATTTGGAGCATACATTTTTAACTTCTGTGTAACTTGGGCTTAGCGTTTCCGTGAAAATCAATTATGTGACCTTCTTTGATTCTTAATAGCAGGATAGCTTCATTCACTCGATCAAATTGGACTATGTAGATCTCTTTGTTGACCATGGCAGTCTTTTTGAACGTTTTTCAATGGTGTTTCAATTTCTCCCTAGTCCCAGTAAACGTCTTACTTGAATGAAGTAGCAGTCGTCTCCTAAGGCAACCCACTTCTCGTGCCACTTACTCTTCTTTTGCTTAATAATGGCATCTCCTTAATTGACCTTAAAGGTGACATCTTCTAGTATCACACACTCCTCTTTTGCTTAATGTTCACGTATAGACACCATTTCTTATCATCCGCAGGATGATTTGGTACAAAAAATAATGCTTGTGTTCAAGTGAGACTTGGTGACGGGCAGGATGTTGTCAAATAATTTGAAGACAATTTTTTTTGTTTTCATGAAACTTATAAAACATCCAAGCCCTCAACTATTCGCTCAAGAAAAACAGCTCATTAGTTCGACCAATTCACACGTTGTTTCGTGATGGTCTTCTTTCAAAAATGCCTTCAGAAGCTCCTTGTCAAATTATGTTGATCTTCATCTTCAAGGCATCGAGGTCAGAATCAAAATTTTTGAAATTTCACAAATTATTTTCGCATGGTCAACACACATCTACGATCGGCCTTAGATCTTGATGAAAAGCGGAGTAAAGAAGGAAGCGGAAGTCCTGATTCGCCACTGGATATTCCACATTCAAATCTGAAAAACTCATAGAACTTAAATACTCAAAATATGACTACCAACGTTTAGAAGCAGAAATCGAGATTTCAAATACTTTCAAAAAGCTTGCCAAGAAGCAAAAATATCGTTAAATGATCTCTCATCTCTGATCTCTTCTAATCTGACCTTCAAAGCATCAGTCCAGCACGCAACACCACACATAAATATCAGACATATTCGTTCAGGATATTCATGCTGGACTATGATGGAATTCCCACATTGCACAATTGTCGCACTCGATTTAAATTATTCTCACCACCAACTGTGCGAAATTCGTCAATGGTCCATCTATGGTTCTGATCTCCGATTTTCCATATAAACTGACACATGTCACTATAACGGTAATTTTAATCAACGTCACTTCAAGTCCACAGATATCAATTAAGATCTCGACACATGCTTTAGCAGCTTGAGACCTGACGTCCTTACTGATAAGTTCTGTCCATTCGGTTTTGAATAAAGTTCAATTTGGAATCGTCAGCAACAAGAATTCGAGCTCCCCGTCCTTCAACTCTCAATTTTTTTACGATAAATTTTCCATTGATTAACCTTTTGCAGAATCTTTTCTGGTCATTTATAATTTTATCACTTAAATGTGATTTTCTTGGCCTTACTAAAAGTAAGGTAGTAGGTAAGTAAGGTAGTAGGTAAGTAAGGTAGGTAGGCATCTCCTCCCCATCGACGGTTTCTTTTGTGATCCTTTGAAGTTGTCTTGCCAACCTTCTTTCTATGGTCTAAAAATTCTGAAGAATGACTGGAATATATTCTTCAGACAGGGACCTGAACTAGGTCCTTGCTAAGTGATTCGATTTGTTCACACTGATGGCAGGTATGACGGTGCTACGGGCCGTATGATCCAATATTTAATGGCCTTATTAAAAGTTCCCATTTACTGGCTGACATTAACAACGTTACTTATTCTCCTGTGCAGCTCCTGGATTTTTCCTCGAAATATTTTTTAAAGCCATGGCCAATACTTGACGTAGGGATTTAGTTAGAATTTAATGTTTCTTTTAAAACGATTTAAAACGATAAAGTGTGTACCATAAAAGCTCACACCTCCTTGTATAGAATGATTTTGGCACATCATGCCAGAGGAAACCTACTTTGACGGAATATATTCAACATAACTTGAGTTAAAGGCTTACCTACCAACAACTGTGGTCGATTCCCTCAGCTGAAGTCAATATGCTACTTAAAAATTTGATTAAGTACTCATAACCTCCTTTTCGTCTACCCTATATTATAAGATATAAGTATATAGGGTATAAGTATATAGGTATAAGTATATAGGTGTACATAATATATATAAGATACTCATTAAAACATATACTAGGAACGTCTTGCCATCGGTCTCACCCGGATACCTGAGTGAACTTTTACCCGAAACAATGCCAAATGATCCTGAAAATTGGAGAACAATCATGGAAGATATCAAACGTCATATTATTCCAGGATTAACACATTGGCAATCACCAAACTTTCATGCATACTTCCCAACGGAAACATCATATCCTTCAATTGTTGGTGAAATGATGGCAGCCGGATTTGGTGTACTAGGTTTTACTTGGGTAAGTTTATATGTAAATAAAAGTGAAAACTTTACTAGTACAGACCTTACGCATCGTCCCTCAATGTAGAACTGTCCATTATTAGCTTGATGATAAATTTGGATCCGTAATCAATTTTATAAACACGCCTTCACAAATGATGTTCTCAACAATGGATACCTTTTATTTTAAACTAATTTGCAGCTAAAAAAATAAATCCCTGCAAAAGTTAGAATGCAGAACATAAATATGCTTCCCGATACCGATGGATGGCTGAGACGCATTTTATTTTGGAAGGAACGAACCCATTGTCGTTGACGCAGCAGGAAACATGGCGTCTTATGTGGTCCTATCGATTTTCACGTTCAGTTTTATAGATGGAATATCCATAGACTTTTTCGCAAGCATCCAAATATATGCTGAACTCCTTCGAAAACACAGTTCTAAGCAAATTATTAGATCAAAACTAAATTGATACGAATGCACAATCTCCAAAATGATAAAACTGCAGAATCTTTACTGGAATGGTCACTTGTACTGCATATACGACGGTAGGATATCAACAATTTAACAGGTAGACAAAAGGACAAAAATGGAAATTCGCACCGGTTCTTTTATCCAAAACACTTCGATATTACTACAATTCCAAAAAAGGAGGACGCGATCAAAAGACAGCGATAGTTGAAGGCGAGGCATCTTCAATCTCAAGGCATGAGATGTACTGTAAAGCCTTGACAACAACGAAGATATCCAAAAAAATATTAGAACTATGAAAGTCTATTCTCTCTAACTCTATGATACCATATCTATCAACTTATTTATTTAGACCGTTATAAAAATATTTTGTCATTCCATTTTCGAGAGCAATCACTGCCTTGGAACTCAAAGTCTGCTTTAAAAAAGGTGTTTCGGAATCATGCAAGCACTTTAAAAACATCCAACAAGCAAAGGATCGGTTTCAAGGTCGCGGTTTCATGCATAGAAACACAGCTGTAATCAATTATCACCACATTTACTTCCTCTTAGTATTTCGCAAAATTTATGGTAATCTAGTGCAGGACTACATTAAATTGATTCAGATCGCTTTGTAGTTATTTTGAAAGGATTCCCTCTGCATGTAAGGGAACAATGATCATACATATTTCCAGCCAAAGGAACACCTTGAGTTTCTTTGGGGAGATTATGTCATTTTTGTACCACTGCAAGTCCATGTTTTCAACGAAGAGCCAAAAATTGGTTATAGAACTAAACTCGCTGTTTCCTCTTGCTCACGATGAGAATACATATACAAACAACCTTTGACATTCAAAACGCATCATCTACGATATTCAATGTTGTTAAAAAAGACACTCGAGACATTTGGACAAGCTTCTTCTTCTTCAAACGGACATCTTTAAAAATTTCAAATTTTTTGACGGTTTCAGCTAAAATCATCTACAATGACCATACCGTCCTAGGATCATCTTAACTATGCTTCTCTTTTGAAATAAGTTGAGGAAGTATTTCGTACTTGTTTGAGAACTCCATGTTTCTCACTTTTTTTTTCAGATTGAGTTTTTCTTCACCTTAAAAAAAGTGACCTCTTCCCAAACTCCCTTGTTGCCTTTAATTGGTTCCAATAGGTTAAATAACGAAAATTTCTAAACTTTAGAGACGTCCATCAGTGAAAATCTCTGGAATTTTTTTTGGAATTCGTAGAATTTAAATATTATCCTAACACATTTGTTACTGCCTTTTTAATTTATTACTAATCCTTTTATTTACAGCTAACCAGTCCGGTATGTACTGAACTCGAAGTGATAGTTATGGATTGGCTTGGAAAATTTTTGAATCTACCAAAACAATTTCTTGCCTCTAGCCAAAGTTCTGGTGGTGGAATTATTCAAGGATCAGCTAGTGAAGCAGTTCTTGTTGCTCTCTTATCAGCTAGAGAACAAGTTGTAAGAAAATACAAGGATCAACATCCGGAAATTTCAGAGAGTGACATTCGTGGTAAGCTTGTGGCCTATTCCAGTGACCAGAGCAATAGCTGTGTTGAAAGAGCCGGAATAATTGCTACTGTTCCAATCAGGTTGATCCCAGCCGATGAAGAGTTGTCATTGGATGGCAAATGCTTAGAAAATGCAATCACCGATGACATAAACCATGGAAAAATTCCTGTCATTTGTATAGCCACAACAGGATCCACAGCAACGTGTGCCTACGATAATATAAAAACTATTGGAGAAGTTTGTAAGAAATATAACATTTGGTTGCATGTTGATGCTGCCTATGCAGCCGTCGGATACTGTTTGCCAGAGTACAGGCATCTACTCGAAGGATTAGAGTTGGCGGATTCCTTGAATTTTAATTTGAACAAATCCATCCGAGTAAATTTTGATTGCACAGCGATGTGGCTTAAAAATTCGGAAGTTGTCGTAGATAGTCTAATGGTTGACCGGATTTATCTCAAGCACAAGTATCAAGGACAAAATCCAAAAGCACCGGACTATCGTAATTGGCAAATTCCACTAGGACGACGTTTTCGTGCACTCAAAGTATGGATGGTTATGAAATCATATGGTGCAGAAGGAATTCGACAGCATGTTCGCAATAGCTTTGATCTCACGGATCGTTTCGAAAAATATGTCTTGGGTGACTGTCGATTTGAAACATTTGCCAAGAGGACTCTAGGCTTAGTTTGCTTCCGCCTGAAAGGTGAAAATAGACTAACACAAAATTTACTAACACTTGTCACCGAACGCAAAAAGATATACATCATACATGCTGAGCACAAGGGACTAATTTTCTTGCGATTTGCAGTGTGTGGTTTCGATCCTAAGTCAAGTGATATCGATTTTGCGTGGAAAGAGATTGCATCTCAAGCTGACATAGTTCTAAACAATAAATTCCGCCAAAGAAATACAGAATAAAATTCGTAAATACACAAGAGAAAATAAATTGGGATAGTTTTTTATTTTCTTTTATTTCTCCCTCCGACAGGACACGTAAAAATTTGATTCTGCAAATATTCATTTTAGGAGAAATCCTTATTTTCCAACGATAATATTTCAGCAGTTTGACATGTTTTTACTGTTCATTTGTTCCCTCATATGATTGAGAAAAATAGGATACTGAAGGTGGAGGACAGGAAACCTTACCGCAATCCAGCACATTGTAGCTCTTTCCTAGTTGCGCAGACCAATCTTCTGTCCTCTAATAACTCCACCATGCCTCACATGGCTCACGGAAACTTTTTCTGTTTACTCTCTTAGAAAAGGGAGAAACAGAGAGTAAGTGCTACGAAAATATTCATTTTAAATTGGTTTTAGAAGCAAGTGAAATAGGCCAGGTGATAGCAGATAACAAAGGAAAGTCGTTTTTCAAAAATTAAAACTAATAAATAGTAGGCGCCGTTTCTGACCCATACTGGTGGGTGAAACACTATACTGGTATTTTAAAGGATGCTACTTGTAGGATACTTATTAGGAGTGAAAGTGGTATTACGATTCTTTATGACCGGCGAAACTCTGACTCAGTTTGATCTCCCAGGGAGGTACATAATGTTCTAGGTTTGATTTTAGATAGCTATTGCAGGCATATAACGAACGATAGCATTGGACATACTATCAAGCTTAGATCATCGTTTGATATTTCAATCTGAATACGATGATCGACGTATTATCATATAAATCCTTATTATTGAGCTGCCTTCCTCGTCGGTTTTTGTGTTATTTACGTCATTTCTTGACATAGCCAAGAGGTTTTCTTCTTTCGACAGAAACTTAAGGTCTAACACTGAATTGAGAATTGCCTTCCGATATATGCAAAACAAATGGGTGCTCACCTGATCCAGTTGCTATCGGGTAACATCTCCAGTTTACATATCTGACCATCCTTACTGACTTGATCTGACTTCATCCTTACAGTTTTTAAAAGTCAAATTGAAAGTCGAACGGTATGAATTCGGATGTCACCAAAAGATAATTTTAATACTTTCAGAGACAGCTTTTCACTATTTTCTGACCTTTTAATAGTCGGGGCATCGTGTAGTATTTTAATAGTCGACAGCATCCGGACTATAATGTCCAACATTTGATCGATTTTATAGAAGTGGCTCTAACACACCTCTCTTCTCGATCTCTGTGGTGAAAACTTGCGGCACAACGACAAAATTTTATGCATATACACACCACAATGTACCTCATTTGGAAGAAAATGAGATGTCCTCTCATTGAAATAACGAGGATCTGTTATCTTTTGTCATGTTCTGGTTGTGTGCGAAGGAGCCAAAGTTCATGCAAAGCAACACAGCACCTTTTTTTCTGTAATTTATCTATCTGCATTTATCTTATTTGGTGTTTTTATCTATATATATCTTATTTGGTGTTTTGATCAATATATACTGTTAAAATAAATATTCCTCGCAAATATGGTATCGAAATTCAACAATTCATTTAGGGGCTTCTCAATTTTCTTGTGACCTACTCAGTTTAGAATCATTTAGCGATGTTTCTGCTCTGTTTGTAAATTGATTTTTAACCCCTTATACAGAGAGAATTCTTTCCAAAACTGGCATGCACCCCCATCATTCAGTACAGCACCAATTTTCTTTTTTAACTCACTATTCACATTTTAGTCACATTTTTATCATTACGCTGAAATATTGTCTTTGATAATTTTCGACTCTTTTGCGATACTCACTGTACCACACAAATCTGTCCCAAAAATTTCCATTCCAGCTTTCTAAGGCAGCTTTCAAAAACAATCTTTTTCGCACATGTGGAAAACAATCACGAACTTTTCCATACGTGTACAATAAATTGGATATAAAATAAGCTTTACTCTAGAAAATTAAGCTATCCCGGGTAAATTCGGTGAATTTTATCTTGACTTCAAACCAACACACATCTAAGCTTTTCATCAAAATTTTCATAACGACTGGAAAAGCTCAGTTTGGTTTATTTTCCCCCCAAGTCATGTACATATCCCGCGAAAATTATTTAGTGTGCATAGAAATATTTTCTGAAGTTCAGTGAGTTAATTTTAAAAATTGACAAACCCGGGGAAAAATTATGTTGAAATTTTTTTTCGAAAATTCCAAATCAATTGCCAAGTCCTGGTACGTTTTCTTATGAAACTTATCGATAATTTTGCATTGGCATACAAAAATTTATTCCACAGGACATCGACACGTACGTTATGTTCATTGCAGCGTAACTTTTCGGTGGATGGAAAGAATGAAGTATCAACCCAAGCAACCCTTAACTCGAATCCACCGACAAACCAAGTAATAATCGTTGGTGCTGGATTGTCAGGACTGTCGGCAGCGGATCATCTTATTCGAAATGGAATAAGAGACGTCCTGATACTGGAAGCTGCCGAACGCTATGGCGGTCGCATCCACACAATAAAGTTTGGAGATGCAATTTGTGAGCTTGGTGCGAAATGGATAAATGCTAAAGATACTCCGCATAGTATGTTTCGGTTGGCAAAACAAGGAGGATTGATAGAGCGGAACTCGTTTGAAAGTAATCTAGAAAACTTCTTCATTATCAACAACGAAGCACTCGATGATGAGCTTGTCCATCTAGCCAGTATTATGTTTAACGATATTATTAAAAGCACCCAAAAATATATGCTGAACGATGTCCCTCCTGATCAAAGGACAGCAGATATGTATATCAAAGCTAAAATGAACAAAATCCTCGCAAGAATGTCTAAAGCCGATGCACGTGTGACGAAAAGCATTTTTCAAGTTTTACTCAGAAATTTGAATTGTCAACTAGGAAGTGATTTAGGATATGTCCACGTAAAACATCTAGCAAACATCGCAACACATTTAGACAATCCGATTTTCATTCCATCAGGACTAGATCAAATTTTCAAGCAACTTGTTCAAAATATTCCCATTGACCGTCTCATGCTGAGCAAACCAGTTAAAAAAATACGCTGGACAAACTTTGATTCAAATGAGGGTCCTCACGTTATTTGTATGGATGGATCAAAATATTATGCAAACCATATTATATCCACGATCCCTCTAGGTGCCCTGAATGCCTTCTCGAATTTCCTATTTAACCCAAATTTACCGACAAGTAAAATAGAAGCAATGAAAAAATTAGGTAGAGGTTCACCAGCAAAAATATATCTCCACTACGATGAACCGGTGAATACGTGGTTTATTGGGAGTATAATGCTAGATTCTACACAACTTGACTTTCCAAGTCACGAGAATTGGACAAATGGTATAAGTGAAATTACCACGTCTTCAGGTAGCCGCAAGGTAATTGAAATAATGGTAGGTGGAGTTCACAGCGAAATTGTTGAACGGTTACCAGAAGATATTTTGGATCGCGAAGTAACATTTGCATTGAGAAAAATCATGAAAAACAATAAAATACAACATCCGAAAGAAAACGCAAGATCCTTGTGGTCCACGGATGCGAAGACTCTCGGTGGATTGCCATTCATATCCCGTGAAAGTACTGAGAGTAGTATTGCCGACTTAGCCACACCTTTAGGCTTGAAAGATGGTTCTACTAAGCCAACACTACTTTTTGCTGGGGATGCGACAAGTTTTGATGGATTTGGTACCATGGAAGCGGCTAGACAAAGTGGAATAAGAGAAGCCAAACGAATATTAGGAGTGACATAAGAGATTTGGAAAAACATCATTTGACTCGGAAAAAGAAACTTTTATCCTAAGGTCTACTAGTGTCAAAAGTGGTCAAATTGAACCAAATTTCAATAATCAGGCGAACTTCTTTTTCTATAAAGTATTCTGAGATAAAGTTTGAATAAGTTGTTCGAATGGAAATTGCTTTCACTATTGTCAGTACACTAAAATTTCAATAACAACTCAAAATAAATTTTAGTGCTGAAAATTCAATCATTTTTATGTTGCTCATATTATATGCAAGTCTATACAGTATGCAAGCAAGTCTACAAGGTCTCATTAATAGATGATTTATATTTCTCTTGCGTGAAGTCACCCTGGTCTTATCTTAACTTCTCGAAACTAGTTGCGTTTTTGCGCCATCGTGATCAAATAAATACTTGATGTCGAGCGTCAAATATTTTAAATATCAAAGCAATAAAAAAAATCGTACTAATCGCTTATTATAAAGCATAATTGCATAAAGATAGTCCAAAGAAACGTTGACAAGCAACCAAGCATTATTGGCAGCACTATTTCTTGATCACGTAGATACACCATAATCTTAACCTTCAGTTATCATCGCAACCTCATTATCAACAGGTGTACTCGGATGTAGCGAACCCTATAGAATTTAAGCTAGAAGAAATTTATTTGAACGAAGGTGACTGAAATCATTCAGTTTTAACACTTTGACAATTCTCGAAGTATTAGCCAATTGTCAATTTAGTTGGTCGTCTATACGTGCCTGCAAACATCGCCACAAACATCGCGATCGCTTTATGCTCATAAGCGACCTCAATTGTCGTTTGACCTCAATTTGCAAATGCTTGTGTAAAATCAGCAGCAACACAATGAAATCATCTATCACGGCATATATTATCGAACAAGTATAAAATACAGGATGGGACAACGTAGAATCGATGAAGCTGGTCAGAAAATCTCGAAGATAGTCGCATGTACCAGTTTGGAGACCAAGAAGATGCGCGACAATAAACGCTTGAATGAAAATTTGGGGAGTTGTGAATCGAATATAATATAACACACAGGATTTGCTTATCGATCATAATAAAACTGATAAGTAAGTAGGTAATTATATAAAAATAAAATTAGTTATGAGCTATTGGTAGTTTGAAATTAATTAAAGGATAACTATTGTACGGAAGGAACGTTATCATTTAAGTCCAATTTTAAGCCATAACACCTTCAGAAACACAACCACTGAAGAAGAGATCAAGAAGCTACCAAAATCTGCATATGCATGAATAGAACGTTTTGCAGTAAAGAGAAAGATTCTATTGGAAAAATTCAAAGCAAGAATAAACAAAGACTATAATCAACATAAAATGTACACCGACAACATGCCACGCTTTGTCTACTTTGATTTATATCAAATATTCATGCTCTTTTTGGAAGCGTATTGCCGATCTCCTACCACATCAGGACTCAACGGTTGAAGGTGAATAAAATAATTTCAAGGAGGATTTAGAACGAAAGAATAGAAAAAAATTCCAGGCTATCTTTTTTGCTTAGTATGACTTTCTTTGACTCTTACTTTGAATTAAATCTATCGAAATTTTTTTTCAAAATTTGAATTACTTCCACAGTCTTTCATAACAAAGATAAAGGAACTCAAATCCAGGCTCACTCCGGCTTTTTTAAGGATAAAGAAACTCAAATCCTGGTCATCAAGTAGGGAAAATATTACAATATCTTTATTGGTCCGATTTTAACGAAAAATTCTTCCATTGATTTGCTCATTTAAATCGTTTCTCATCTCCAAACGCAGAAGTATTGAAAATCGACTTATGTAGATAGCATAGATCACATTGAAACAACTGGTTTCAATTATCCTAGCCGTCCAAATTAGAGAATTTATATAAATCTAGGACTCGAAACCCTGAAAATAGCTGTAAAACCAAATAATTTTTGAACTCCGTAAGCTTACTATCATCATAGCAAACAAAACCTAACAAAAAGTATTCGAAGACAAAATTTAATTATTTATTAAATTAATGGTTCCCGATGACTCGCTTCATCCTTACACGACAGTTCCACCTTGCATCAACAATTGACTAAATTAAGTGTATCGTTACCATGAATACGCTACGCTTATCATATTGTCGAAGCTTAAAGAATTCTTTCTCTCTAGTTCATTCTACATCAATATGATCCTTCTTGCTTCCTCCCTGAGCTCCCAACGCCTCTTCCTTTAACCAACCAAAGTTGCACTAGTTCTTCAAGTCCTTTCACAGTATAATAAGTGAATTAATTTCCAAGCTTTTCGTCCGACTACTCAGTGAGAAAAATCATTCTCGTTGAATTACATTACTGACATCCTTTTGCCAGGAGTGAGTAGCTTTTCATGTTGAGGTAGTAATACAAGAAATATAGGGCAATTGTATTGTGCGTAAGAAAGACAGAAAATAAAGGATCTCTATACATTGAAACGATGGCCTTATAAATTTTTATGTTATGGCAAAAAGATTTATTGCACAGAATCAAATCAGAATGAAGGACTCTAATTTATGCGGAACTAAAAGTTCTATGAGAAAATTGTTTGTGAATGATACCGAAAATTATTTAGGTGGTATTTCACCAAAAGTAATATCTAATTTATTTTATCTAAATGAACTGGTATTAAAAAATGAAATGTAGTTAAAAATAACACACAAATATGATAAAAATTTAAATAGAGCATCAGTGTTTCCAGCATGATGTTCAATAACAACTAAGGGTTGTTCAGAAAGAGCAGCCATATCAGAATTATCAATGGTCGATAAAACAAGCAACAGCAATAACTTTCAGGTTGCTAAAGTACCCTCGTTTACCAGGTAACGACCTCATATTGCTTACTTTGTCAATGTAATAGCTCTCCCTAAAATTCGACGTCTAAAAGTTGAGCGTAGTCCAATTGATCAATAGTTCTTCATCAGTGTAATCATACTAGGATAAATCCGAGACAGTTATATAAGGATAAATTTGAGGTAACTGGTTTCACGCTAGTGCTTCCGAGTCAACGCTGAGACCTGGAGACGGACAAACGGCAATTTAGCGCCTTCTACGAAGAAAGATACAAAAAATGTTTGCAGTGCTGGACTTTGTTGACAAAGGATTGAATGGGTAAGAACCCTGTTTTGAGTCCTCGTTATTACTTTGTCATCTCAATTTTAAATAAAATTGGCGTTTCTCCAGGTACCATGCCATCTTATCATATTGAGATATTCATTTACGTTGAGGATCCCTCTTTCATATTGGCAGAGCATAAACCCAGCAATTTCTAGTGCTACAACAGACAACCCCTCACTAATGTACCGTTAGCCACAATGGAACTCCCTGGAGGACCGTAAACCAATAAGTTGTGTCACTCATATTGAACTTCTTCCCTGAATAATCTTGCACTTTTGACAGGTTTTGGACTGGCTACTAAGGACACTCTATAAACTAATATCTCGCAAATTAGGCCACTACTTTTCGAACTGAGAACATGTTGGTGCCACAGAAATGCCGTCTTCTGTCAGGTTGATTGAAATCAGAACTTAAGCCCAGCATTAACGAGGAAACTGCTTTGAATCAGGATTGCCTACCCAATGGGTTTCACAGAGCTTAGTAAAAATGAAAATTCCTTATACAATCGACCGTTTATCTTGATTAACTGTAGTATGATTAATTTTTTGTCGGGTGAGGCAGATCTGACCAGGACAAATGAACGATGTGCACAGCAGTTCTCAGCATTTTACACCATATGAAAGTACCGGAAGTTTTGTCCATTTTTGACAGCCACGAAAGCCGACTTGCTCTTTAAATAGTATGATGAAAACAATAAGTCTTTGTTTTTGATTATAAAAAAAGCCGGAAACTTACTTGTATCGCGAACATTATTTTATCTAATGAATCGCAGCTCTGTCATTGCTTACTATTAATAATGCACTATATTTAATGCCTCAGAGCTAAAAAAAGACCGCATTCAGAGGAGGACCTTGTGGTTATTTCACTATTTTCTTCGTAATTTTTCGTTATTTTTTCTTCTTATTTCACTTAAACCAACCGAATCAGGTTAAATTATCATCCACTTTGAAGTCTAGACAGTCAAAGCTGTTTGGTAACTTTCTAATCAGATTTTATCAGTTCAAACAAATAATCCGATTTCTCTAGACAAATGAGTACAGGGATATATCTAACGTTGCATAGACTCTCCTTTATTGATCTTATGGGTGCAGACTATCATGTACTCATGCAAGTAATAAGAAATAAAACGAGTTTGTTAAATTTAATTGAAGCACAGGACTCTAAAGATCATTCCGAACCTCATAAGAATGTTAATTTCAATCAATTTCGCGTCCAATGGACTATCTGAGGTCCTCTCCTTACACCTTCCGCTGACAAATAGTCAAAAGCATCACTTTTCCAGCTACCTAAAAAGTTGGATCTAGTTGGTTTCTTAACTTACTCTAAACTTCCAAAGATTTCAAAGTAGTCATCTTCCTTTGAATTCTTATAGTGAAAATTTGTCACATAAATCATCCCTTCTATTATGCCTTTTCCTCCTTTAAAGCGGACTTTCAATGAAATCAATAGCACTTGTTGCCATCAACATTTTATCCGTACTTGAAAGCTTAGAGAAGCTGCTGCCAAGCTCTCGGTATGCACATTTCTAAAGAATTCACATGTTAACAGCATAGAAGGGATGGGTGAAACGGCAAGCTGGAGAATAAGTTTCTAGGCATGCTAGAGAGTATTTATCCTCTCGATTGCTTCTATATCCTTAAGTGGCTGTGGAAATGCTTTTAACATTAAAGCACAATAGAAAATCACTTGAGAACTATTCGATTCACTTTAAGATGGTAGAGTAGAAAATAAAATAAAGTCATCAGGACGAAGAGGGATTCGATTGGCTTTGATTTTAATTTCATAGGAATCTTCGTGAACAACAGAAACACATCGAAGATCAAAGTAGTGTAGAATTCTATTCTGGCACCGACGTGTTTATTTTGAGCAATGACTCAGTAGTTCTTATAGTTCAAACAACTTTTGAAATTTTCTCGTCATAGATTACCATTTAAATTTAAACATTAGATTGCCATCATAATCATATATCAATATAATCGTTACGTTCCAGTGACCATTTAAATTAATCATGTCTTAAATCATTTCTGCAGCGCCATTTAATTGCACGTCATTGCCAACCCAAAATTTTTGCCCTTGGCAATGACCTCGCATAATTTGAAAGTAATGAATAATGGAGACGCACAAAAACAATCCACAGTACTTCGTAATGAACTATTAACGATTTCCTGGGTTCCGGTTTAAAGTGAAATGGTAAAAATCTGGATATATATATAAGAAGAGAGGTCATAAGACTTTGCGGATTATTGGAACGCAGATTTTATTTTAAATGAAATTTCTGTGCAGGAATTCGGAAGTTGGTTGACACAATTATATTGTTTAATTTTTAATAAAGAAACAACATTTAAAACACATTAAAAAATATTAAGAAATTTATTACTTCGAAAACCAGAGAAGAAATTAACAAAACAAATGATATAATTGCACGTATAAAATTTTAATCTGGTTTCCATAGATATTTCCTTACTTTGTCAAGGCATTCGAGTTTTTTTTTGACTTGCGCAGCTAAGAAATTGATTATAATTCTTTTATTGCTAGCATTTGCACGAAGTTCACAAAATCTGGGACATCTTTGTTAGACTCCAGATAGTCTATTATTCATTTTTTCCAAGCATACAACAATTCCACCCCGCAAGTGCATTTCCTATTTTGAACACAAAAAAAGCATCAAAGATAGCATACAGCTGAAATGCGATTGTTAGCGACAGAAAAAATAAGCGGAAAATGATGGAAGTTCTTTCAAAAAACAAACATCTTTGTTTTAAGTAAAAAGTTTAAAATGCACCCTGCCAAAATCCCATTGATCCCTGCCGGGACTTTGCCTTTCAATATTAAAATCCAAAATTTTTTTTTTGCCGGTGATAGTCCCGAAGTAAAAGTTGGCATGCCTGGTTGTTTCAAAGTCGTATAACCGTTGTCTTTCGATGCACTAAGCAGTCGATGACTTGGTGTTTTCTAACTGAAACTTCCATTTTACGAAGGACAATATCTTTGCCTAATTTCTACGAATTTGAACTGCTTGACTTCACTTATAGCCAATAATTCCTGCACAGTTATCGCATTTAAGTTACTTCCGGGCTACTTCTTCGCTCCTTTGATTTCATCGTCAAATAACGACCTCTTTGCCATGGATCTACTGAAATGGGTCATAACCTTATGTCACTGGTATCTAGTTCCGAAGCATCCATGAACCAATTGCTCTGGTTTTGAGATATCTCAGCAAAAGTCCCTAACACCCCTTCCACAACGTCTAAAGCCAATGTCAAAATATCAACATTTTGGACATTAGACCAAAACGTTAACGTCAAAGAATGCATATTTCCTACCATTTCGCTGATAGATACACTTGACTATTCTGTCAAAATTTAGACTAAATATGCGATAATCGACCAACAGTCCGAGAAGTGTTCGTTATTGTTGTTTTTTATTTTATATGAGCGAGATTTCCACAGCTGATATTTCCTGGAAATTGTTTTGACGCTTGTACTAATATGAGTTATCCGCACTTTTAAAAAATGAGTGTACTTGCGCGGGTGAAATGTAACTTTTACCATCACAACTTGAAAAAAACTCCTTCCAAGCTCCACATATGTTTGTTGAACTCCCTCCGTATCTTCCATAACATACGAGAGTGAGTCAAATATAAACCGGACGTTTTTTATACACATTTATTAACAGTAATAATATCCAAATAAGACTGTAATCATTTTTCCACAAAGTCTCCTGAACGCTCTACACATTTTTCCCACCGTTTTGGCAGCTTAAAAATTCCTTGTTCATAGGAAGTTTGAGGTCAAGTCGTCTACCAATTGCGCACGCGCTCCTCAACTTCTTAGTTCACTTCACATTTTTCGCCTCCCAAAGCTTCCTTCATGGGACCAAACTAAAAATAGTCGCATGGGGACAAGTCTAGACTATAGGGAGGGTGCTCCAAGGTATCCTAAAGCAGCTCAAATAATTTATCCTTTGTCAATGCAGGTGTGTGAGGTCGGACATTGTCATGGAGGAGAATGACTTTTCTGATAGGATTTTTCCTTCTTTGTTTCTGTAGGCGGCTTTTGCTGACTCTAGCAGCTGACAGTAGTAGGCAGCATTTATTGTACGTTGGACGTGCAGAAAATCGATGAGTAAAATACCTTTGTAACCAATAACAGTTGCGAGGACTTTTCCGGCTCAGAGGCGCGTTTTGGCTTTCACTGGACAATTTTCGTCTTTCCTTGCTAGCCATTCTTGGCTCGGAGGTGTAATGGTGCACCCAAGTCTAATCACACATGACAATACGTCTCAAAATACTATCGCCTGCATGGTGAAATCGATTTAAAATTGGCTCAGAAATTTTCAGCTTTTCCGCTTTTTGATTTTCAGTCAATAAGCTTGGGATCCACCTGGCGAAGACTTTTCGGAAGCCAAGATGATCTGTGATGATGGAACAAGCAACCATGGCTCATACTCACTTCTGAAGCGATTTCATCAATAGTGAATCGCCGTCCACCCTCGATTAGATTTCGAACCGCTCGTATATTGTCAACAGTTGAACTTGATCTTGGGCGTCGATCGTGAGTTTTATTTTCTACACATTCTCGTCCATTTTTAAATTTTCTAGCCCAACCAAACGCTTGTGTCAGTGAAAACACCAAATTGCACCTTTAACGTAGCCAAAATATTCGATGGTGAAACGCCTTCATTTGTAAAAAATTTAATAAAAATAAGTTGCTCAATGGATAAAGGAACCACTTGCTCACTCATGATTGCTACTGATAAACTGGAAGGATGAGCAGCCCGGGAGCGGCTGTCCCCACTGTTAACAAACCAACCTAAGACCCCCCCCTCCACTCAACCAGACCGCTCGGCAGAGCCTGAGACTCATTGACACAAACAACCAGTTTATAGTTGACTCACCCTCGTACATTCACCAAGTATACAAAGTGCATCCTCCAGCTTTCCACAGCTAGCGTCTACAGCTACTTCTAAGCCTGTTGAGGGATTACAAAGTCCACATTATATCCTCATAAACTACCAAAATCCAGTACTAACAAAAAACCCAGACTCCCAGATCCACCCAGTTGATCTCTATATGTAAGCACAATTCGTTATAATTGTTGACATCCATTTAGCATTTGCAAAAGTCATCAACACATTGCTAATGTGTGAAAACTGGTAGCTATCTTCCTTTGTAACATCGTTGAACTGTCTTTTATGGGTTGAAAAATCGAGTGGCCCGGTCCGTTTTCTTCACCTGAACTTCTGGTAAGGCCCACAAACTAACGAATGAATAAATTACACTTTGTTCCATTTTCTGTTTCTGAGATAATTGCGTTCACTTCTGCTTATTTTGTTGGGCGGTACAGTTTTAGTATTTATTGGCACAAATACTATGTAAATTTAAATCTACTAATGCCTTTTCTATCTCTGTCTAAGAGGAATCGCCCGTGAGTGTTAATGCTGTATGTAGCTTCGCTTTGGTTAACATATGTTTCTCGGATTTGCTTGATTACTTGGGATTTCTTTGTAGTGAAGATTTGTCGATATTTCATTATCATGTCAGAGCTCTTACCTGAGCTATGCCGATAGCAGCTAAATCGTCTTCTGCTATCAGTATAATTCTTAATCACTTCCAACATCCAAAGTACGAGAACCAGAAAACAAGTCGGCATTTCCTTAGGTTTTGTCAGCGATAACAGTAGCGGAGCATTTCACGATTCCAAGGACCCCAACTGGCACGCATTCCACTTTTTCAGCTTTGACCAAACTTCCTTTTCTTTTTCTCAGGTCATTGGTTTTGTCTGATTTTCCCGCCTTTTTCTCGTTTTAAATTTAAACTATATTACTTCTATTAAGTTTAAACTAAAACTGTTCTCTTGACTCCACCCAAACAAGAAATATTCTGCATACAACAACAGTGATGTGCGGGCTAGGAACGCTGGCCTTTATTTCCACCTTCTCGATGGAAATTGGAACTCAATAAATTACATGATATTTTTAAACACGAGATATTTTGATTCTTTATCAAAAGTTTACTTATTTATCAACTTTGATTATTAATAATTTACTTTCAATATCAATGTCAATATTCATGTTCATCCATGATCATCACTTTCATTGATCGAACTGATCGAATTTTGTTTATCCTTGGAACGTTTCGTCGTCTCCCGTCACTTGCTTCGTTTCGTCCACAAAAATTAATTCTATCCTCGTCGGAGGAAAACTATTCAGTGAAACAATTATCTTTCTCTTTACTGTCATGAACTACCCTTCTTATATCTAACTTTGGTGTTCCATTGAATGAATTTAAATCTGGCATTTAGCAACTCATACATTTGTACTGGTAATCTAGAACCTTATTAAACATCCATTCGGTATTATTTTTCATATTTGGCTACGGAAACGACAGATTTCTACGTTCACTATTATTTCGCTGTTCATTTTTTCTGATTTCCTTATAAAAATTCCAATGATTTAGTTTGCGAACTGTATGGCTTGCTTTGAAATGGTGTCAAATGAGAGAATAAAGAACCGCGAGATACTTTTACTTCAATTATAATTACTTGCTTTGTTGTTTACTTACCTCAGTGGCTCGCAACGTTTTCGAGCCATGCAACAATATATTGAAACTAACTCTTTATACTAATAGCTGCTATAAATTACTAGCTAACGAGCATCTTAAGAAACCAAAGATATACGCAGGCGTTTCATGGTCAGAACCGGACTTGAGTTTGATTATTACCCGATATGAATGTTATCCCTATCGCGCTTAGGTGTTGTGGTAGTCTGTTACCAGATTTGATTATCCAACAATGTAAATAATTTATAAACTACCAATGTTTACTAACTCATTAACATATGCTATCCCCAGTTCTAGATTAAGTTAACCCCTTAGGATGACAACTAGCTTCTAACTGCTGATATGAATTTATTTGTCGTTGTGGCATGGTCAAATTTATATCGTTATTTCACAAAAGACTGAAAAGAAACCACCTATAAACAAACGTACATTAAAGCGACTTCAATCACGTGACGCTCGCAAAATGAACGTCTGAATTGCGTCTAGAAGAAGAAATTTATAAGCCATGACTATTGTCTTTAGTTTAGACGTAAACAAAACTCAATTTTCCGCTGCAGCTGGAAAATATTCCAGTCGAATTTAAAAAATTAACAAATTAATCGACCAAGTTTGTCATCGGAATATCCAAGCGCCATAGGGTTCATACGAAACCTGTCTGTGTAATTTACATATTTCAAACCACTGATTAAAAAAAATCTTAACACTAAAACTCAGTTCCATGGTGCAACAGAATTCTTGGGATAGTATCAAAGAAGTAAATACCTCACTCAATCGGGTTCAGCTTAACAGCTCGCTAAAGTATCTAAGCGTCGATTTTATGAGATTATGCGCAGAGAATGCGAAATTCTTGTTTTTCGTGTCGGTCGTAAAATGAATTTAAAGGATCTTGTTCTTCCATTACGCACACTTTTATACGTATGTAATATTCATACCTTCATTATATGAACTGACACTTTTTACTCGTAAATAAAATTGGCCAAAAGAGGTCACTGAATTTTTCGATATTAAGTTCATTACCTTTCGCGCAAAAGAAATTTTTATTTCCATTTCTTTTTGGAACAACAACTGGTTATCATGGAGGGTTCAACAAATGTTATGAATCTGAAGCTTTTACTATATTTTTTTTTATTTATATTATCTATTTCTTAATACATGCACACATGCCATGTGTTACGTAGTTATCTTGATCTTGAATGTTCAGTATTTGCTTCGGTTGGGATTCCCTTGCATTTGTGATTTTTTCCACCAGATACTTTCAATCGAAACATCACTGTTTATCTTTTATTGATGATGGTTAGTTGGGGTTTTTGGGCGATGGCAACGCATCTATGAATGCAATATTTGAAAGTTAATTTGAATTTTGCTTAGTAATTCCATCATAATATCCGCAGTTGTAATGTTGTTTACAATATTTTGTGTGCCATGACCTTTCATTCCACGAAAATTCAATCGCGAAGAGAAATTATGGTCATCGATCTTATTGTTGTCATGTCTTGTAATAGATATCCAAGTGAATGTAGGTTAATGGATAGAACTTTTACAATTTGTTAGAGTGCTAAATTCCATCTAGCAAAAACTATGAAAAATGTATGCAGCTAGAAAATCGATTATATTTAAATCAAATCTAAATGAAGCTTAATATTTTGGATTGGATGGATTCACTTAATCATCTCATTCTACCTATTTATTTAACAAATGGGTCCCTCTTCTCCAAATATGGTCAAACATTCCGACAAACTTGGTACTTGGTTTGGACTTGGTCCAGAAAGCAGCAACACCTCAAGACGAATGTTCCACAGAAATTCCAATCAAATTAATGCAGAATTCTTCACGATAAATACCCCAATTATCTATCCGGAGACATTCATAATGGCAATTCTGCATGCTTTACTGATCAAAGCGTTCAAGGACAGACTATGAAGCCTTCCATAAGCGAATCCAAGAGAACTTATCCCTTTATCCCTTTTATCTTATCTTTTAGGACTTATCTTTTATCTTTTAGGACCTATCCCTTTACCAGCTGTCACACTGCCAAGTTCTTAGTAAACATAGACCCCACGCAATTGCACGAACAAGTATTTACAGCGATGGAACAAAAATTAGCCACTTCTGCACTCAACCACGCCCATCTTTACAGTGAGAGGTCGAACTCGGTCCAAGGCACTAAAATAATTGTTAAAAAAAATGGTCAACGCTGTGTTCTCGGCGACCAGCAGAGCTTCTAATGTGCCATGCGAGGCGTTCAAAAGTTTCTTTGGAAGTTCCAATCGATATCACCCTCTGCTCATCAATTTCATAAAGTCTTTTGCCCCTAATTTACAAATTACCTACCCTACCTACTATCATCATTCGCTCTGATATCTCCCAAGGATCAGTACTCAGGCGTCAACCTCTTTCACTTGTTTCACCACAACATTCAAAACGCAAGTGCAATTGGCAAACAATAAGCATAATTCTACCCGAATTAATATCACTAATCTTCTCCTTCATACAATCATATAAGCCGATTACATACTAGTTCTTGAAAACTACGGGTTTCGCATGTCTCCGAAAGGCCCAGCGAATAGTAGCAACACCATGGAAATCCCTACAAAAGAACAAAAGAACTAGTTCCTATCAACATGGATCATCTGAATCAACGCAGAAAATTCGAACTCATATGATGCGAAAACGTCCACCTACCAAAAGCCACCGATCGGTGTCAGATAGACGTTTACAACCCTTCATTAAACATCGATAACGTATCAATGCCCTTAAGGAACTTTATAAAATGCATGGACGTACTGTATCATCACCGCTTCAAATTTAATCCTTGCACCTGCATAACCATCGATAAAGCCACTGGGTCAAGCCTATCCAAGTAAGTAGTAAACGTTTAATGTACAATTCCCCTACCAGACCCATTATTTGTTACTGTTTCCCTTTCTGGTTAAGTATTACGCTCCTCTGCCAAATGAACTCCAAATTTTCGAAGGAAACATTTTGAGGAATTTTCTGTCACAAAAACAGATCAAACAAAAAATACATAAAATACAATGAAACAAAACTTAAGCCCATGATGCAATAAATAATTGGCACTAGCTCATAACACTTAAAAAAATGGGCAACACATCCCGAAGTGAAGTGGAACTACAACAAGTGAATCAATTTCCCGGAGTATTGCTGAGAGCAACTATTTTTCAACAACAACTCTTTTACCTTAAATAACCATCACACAATATTGAACCACTCATATATGTACAGACAGAAAAAAGAAGACTACCGATAACGAACTTGCGATAGCAACAGTGGAACGACAAAGCTAGTCATCAAGATCATTCGCATCATGGAAAGAAGGATACAGTGGTCCAGAACACCCCTCACGTCTCACGTCAACCATTTCCTTCCGATTTTCCATTTGCTTCCCATTAACACTTTTAAATTGAACATATTTAAGATTGTAAATAAAAAAAAGACAAAGAGTTATGAGGAAAATTCAAAAAATGTAAGGTTAAGATTTAGACTCTGGGTGGCCAAGCCACCCAGAGTTAATTTTGGCCTGCGGCAACACCAAAACGAACTTTAAGATTTAGAATAGTTGAGGTTTAAGGTTTGAGCTAAGGATAAATTCAACAACAAAATTTTATGATATTCAATACCAAGAATCGGTTACGAACATATTCATGCAATAGTCCCTTCAATCATTAGTGATAATCATATCAGATAGTGAATACCATGTTCTTACAAAAGTCTCAACAAATACACCCATACATCAATCTATCCATCCATCTATCTATCTATCTATCTCTCAATCTATCTATCTATCTATCTATCCATCTGCCTATCTATCTATCCATCTATCTATCAATCTTTTTACCTATCTATCTTTCTATATATTTAGACCATCTATCTATATATTTATACCATCTATCTATATATCTATTCATAAATCTATCCATTTATTCATTCATCTATCTTTCTATCTATCTGTCGATCTTTCTGCCTATCTCTCTACTTTATCAATCTATCTACCCATTTATGTATCTATGTATCTGTCTATCTTTCTATCCATCTATCTACGTTTCTACCTACATATGTAACTTTTTATTCAATTTATCCATCTACCCATCTATATGTCTCTCTAGTTGTCTATCTATCTACCTTTCCATGTATCTATCTATTATATATATATTTCTATCCTTCTATCTATGTGTCTATCCATCTATCTATCTACCTATCCTCCCATCTATTTATATATCTATCTATCCATCTATCTTTCTATTTTTCTAACTATCTATCAATCTTTTCATCTATCCGTCTAGATATCTATTTATACATTTATCTTTAAACCTATCCATCTATCTTTTTAACAAAAGGCTTAACATTTAATAACGATTTGCGCATTGTCCGTTAAAAATATTATGCATACGATACGTATCTTTATTTTACGAGAATTTTTATTGATTTTTTTACAAATATTATGCATACGATATATTTTTACGTATGTCTCTAAACAATTGAAACTTGTGATAAAGTAACATTTTTTTTTACAAAATGGCTGCAGCAAATTTTCTGCATTTATCCCTGCGACATGGTAGTAAAAATGAGAAAATTACAATAATAAAAAAATACCATCGCATTCCCATCAAACTTTAAGATTAATCAGTCAAATGAAAATTCAGCCTTCCACATATCAAATCACTTATCGGATATTACCAAACCATTGCCAAAAATCAAGCAAATTATTTTTTATGGTTAATTTTTATTTCCTAAACTCCGCTATGAAGTGGTTTTAAGAGATAAAAAAATTGCAATTTAGAATATAAAATGAATTTTTTTATTTTATTGTATATTTATTTTTAAGTTAACGCGTAAAATAAAATAAAACTGAATAAGCACAAAAGAAATTCATTCAACAGGATGTAATACTATGATAAGTTAAATACCTTAACTTTTATCTGCACCGTATGCCATTTGCCCTTCGATCATTTCTCATTCCGATCCACTTGATTGAATTGTTTCGAAATATTTCTTGAATCATTTTTGTCTAACATATTACAACAATATTTAGTAAGATCACTGAAAACTTCACACTAGACATATCACACCACCGACACATGAAATGCTACTGAAACTACTGAATTTAGGTCCAAATCCTCCGACCAATGATTCTAGTCGGACTTGTTAAGTAAGTGAATGTCTAAGAAAGCAAAAAAATTGAAATTTAAGCTAATTTCAGAGACGGAAATTTGAAAAGGATTCTCAAGGGTAGAAATATAAGAACGCCGTTTGTAGCACTAAATACATAGACAGCTTCAATCGTTAAGTGCTTATTTTTGCTATTTTAAAAAAAAAAAAACATTTTTAATATCGATCTTTTGAAAAATAAAAGAGAGAACAGAGATCAATTTTTAAATCAATTGGGTAATCTTCACTCTACCCAAAAAATAAGTATATCCTTCTCTTCTCTATCCATTCTCTATCTCTGACGAAATGTAATTCTTGTAATTCTGTAATTGCAGTTTATCTCTTAGCACGGTCAAAACATTTTTGAAATGTCCTTTTATTTTTGTTCAGTTAAGCAAATCTGAAAAAATTTAAAAAAAATTTATAAAAAAATCCACGAAATTTTATAGAAAGTTCAGGTTTTTTGAATAAATGTTAAATAATTAAATTAATAAGTAGATTATTTAGCAAAAACCGTGAAGTACATGTGGTAATTTTTAGTCGCCAAAATTGAAAAACATATGGCCACCAGATTACTTCTGGAGTAATAGAAATCGTGTCCCTAACTTCCAATTTAAGCACAAACAACTGGAAAGCACTGATCGATCAAAACAGTTAACATTCCACATTCCATACTGCTCATCTTCCCTGGATGTTCTCATTAGAAGTAGATGCTAGTTCGGCTCATGTGTCGAAACGATTCAACTGCTTCAAAAAAGCGAAGTGGCGCATATTCCGTACAATTAAAAACGACCAAATTTTCTTTAGCCCTAGACACTCTGAGTTCTCTAAACTCAGTGGAAAAATTGCATGGCAAATAGAGGAACTTAAAAATACAATTTGGAGAGAAACAGACAGTAGTGCACAAAAATATAGAAGAAAAGTCCACGGAATAGAACTCGATAGGGAAACTTATAAGCTAATCTGAGCACGTAATTCTCTACGGCGCCAGTTGCAGAGAAATCGTGACTCCTCCTTGAAAACCGACGAAAAGTCTCTAACGAGAGCTATCAATGCCAAAGTAAAGCACCTCCAAAACAATCACTAAAACAATCTCCTCACCAACCTTGACTGTAATGCACGAAAAGTCTGCAAGTTGACTAAAATTTGGAAATGGTACCCAGATACATTCCAACGAAGGGAAAGTAAAGTTACTTGCTGATAAGTTCCACGAACACCATGGCAACAACATTGAGCAACAATATGGCATAAGTAATAGTAGCTCACTGCTAACCAACGCAAACACCGCCATTTTACCTCCCGGCGCTCTTATAAAAATGAAACACATAATTGAGCAAAGAAAGAAGCTAAAGAACGGCACGGCCCCTGGAATTGACGGAGTTTCCAAAGAAAGCGTTAGTATTAATTTGCCTCATTTTCAACGCCTGTCTGAAAACGTCCCACTTCCCAAGCTGCTGGAAACACGCAAGCATAATACCAGTCCTGAAGCCCGGTGAATACCCGCATGACCCTAGCAACTACCGGCCAATAAGCTTACTGCCGGCGCTTGGTAAGCTTTTCGAGAAGCCAATCTTGAAAAGATCGACGGATTACGCCAAAAACAATGACATCCTCTTTCACTTTCAGTTGGGCATCAGGCATGAAAACACCACCGAACACAAAATACTCCGTGTCTCCATAGACATAAAAGCATCACTAACTAGAAAACAGTCGGTTGGTGGCGTTCGATACCGTCTGGCATAATAGCCTAATTTATAAACTTAAAGTAACACTCCTCCCTACCTGCAGAATCTAAGCTCATCCTTCTTGAGTGCTAGAACGTACCACGTGAAAGTCCAAATTTCATCTTCCACTACCAAAACTGCTCCTGCAAGTGTTCCACACGTGTCTCGTCTGAGTCCGACACTTTTCAATGTATATACGTCGGACTTTCCCATAAATCATACCTGCCGATTAGCGGCTTTTGCGGACGACATTAGTCTCTACGCTTCTGGCAACAATCCTAGCAAGATCATATCCAACCCAGAAGAAGTGCTGGAAATTCTTCTACGGGTGGAAAATTAAAATCAGTGTCAAGAGGACCGCGGCAATATTTTTCAGCAGAAAATGTAAGACCGCCATGCTGCCAAACAGACCCATAAACTTTTCAGGCAAAATGTTTCCCTGGTCCGAAGTACTGACCGATTTAGGTCCAAAACTTCATCGCAAACTAGCATTTAGAAATTACATCGAGCACATCAGTACTAAGGCATACAAGTTGGTTCGGTCTTTATACTCCTGGCTCAAACGAAAGTCGCATATGAGTCTACGCAATAAAATCCTTATCGTTGAAATGAGCATCCAATCTATCATAATCTACAGAGCTCCCACTTGGAACCCATGCGCTAAATGTCGTAGGGCTAACTTTCAAGTCATCCAAAATCGTTATTTAAAAATGAACCTAGACCAACCTTACTATTTCTCCATTCTAGATTACTATACCAAATAGCTAATAGTTCCCCTATCAGGATAGTACAAACACCAAATAGCTAATAGTTCCCCTATCAGGAAGCTTGTGGAGTCACGTAAAGCTAATCTGCTCAAAAAAGGTAAATACTCCCTGAATCCCCTCATTAAATCTCTCAGTGATATGTATAATCAAGACCAAGTGTCCTCAGCCATGGCTCTGCTTGGAATTATTAGATAATATTTCAGATCAAAGTTATTATAAGAACATTTTTTTATAAGTTTAACGTAACCTTAGCAGAGGTTTTTGTTAAATTTGCCTCTTGATCTAATCACCAGTACACTACCACTAGTACCCTCAGATAACGTATCAAGAACTTAGTCTAAATTTTATGCTATGCTTTCAGACCTCTTGACATAAGCAAACAACAGTTTGAATTATGTTCAAAGGACAATACAAATAAAGAATTATATATATATATATATATATATATAAATAAGAGTATTACTCACGATACTTCAAATCAGTTGAACGGAATCAGCACCATTTAAGTGAAGTTTATTTAAAAATAATTTGTTGCCAATCCAAAAACCCCCAATGGGTAAAATAAACATTCAAAAGTTGAAATTCTAAAAATAAAATAAAATTATAAAAACAATAATAATAAAAATACTTACGCGCTAAGTATGCCAACAAGAATATTCTGTGGGTTATTTTAAATAGCTGACTCATTACTTCAACCCCACATTAGTAATCCTGGGCACTAAGATAAGCTTTCACGAACTGCTTCACTATCTTATATCGAACGACTCATTAAGATACAGTCAATGTACACACAGTCAAGAATTGATTTAATGCACTGAAAATAAAGAAGCAAACACTTCATATATTTAAATCTAGCAAACACCTCTCAACTAATTTTATGATAAAACATCAAACTACAGCTGCTGATCCTTCACAGCTTTACACATATTACTACACAATTAAATCACTCTCAACTTTTAATCACAACTCTTGCTTAACAAATTTAAAATCGTCAGCAATCTCGCCATGGTGGTCTTATTAGGATTAAAGAACCCACTTTAATGCCCTTTTTGACCACGATCAACCGAACAGCTGTGCTTCATTCATTATCATCCAGGAAGACATTTGCCAAAACACTCCTTTAACCTACCAAAAAGCACAACCCTTAGCATAAAGCTAATTACAAATGGCTACGAAAAATCAAAACGCATCCTCAAGTAAAACTAAAGGACACGTACTAGGGGAACTGACATAACTAGGCAATTCTGATGATAGCTCAGTCTCATCCTGATGGTGTCCCATTTCCAGTGCATTAACAACAAACAGTGCCAAATCTCTTATCAGAAACTCCCTTAACTCCAGCGTTCTTACTGAAAATCTTTCCCTGCTCAGGAAAGATGCATCATCTGCATACTGAAACTCCAGATCACAACTAGTTGCCTTATCCTCAAACAATACACCAAGGTGCGACAATGTGACAGAACCCCGACGAGACTTCAGAAAAAGGCTTATGTAGATGAAAAAGGGCAAATAGGATTAGGTACTCTGAAGGTACTCTTATTACGGATTATTCTGACCTCATAAAGCTTACTTAAATTACTTACAGCTTAAATCTGACGCAGATTTGATTATTTTACTGCCACCGGATAAGTCTTTGAAGTAGGAGACGAGGTTAGATGGCATCATCTTTAGAAGAGTTTAAAGCTTCGGAGTTGCTAGAAAATACCAAACTTCCTTGTGGTAATCTGATCCTAAAATAGTTTACACTAACAGCTGTGACATCTCTAGATAGTCTCTTGTAAGTAACCTCCTAGCCTAAGGATACACTTATTAGAAACATGTTTTCCTCTAGTTTAAATAGTCCTGCTTATATAATGTACTACAGCTTTGGGCCATTTGCAATAATTTTAGAAATCGTCTCAAATCGATATTTTTCCCCCTACTACTGCCTTCCATTTGGAGTTTAAGAACAAAGCACAATTAAAAAAAGCAAGGTTGAGTGACGCGAAAATTCTTCCCAAAAATCTTATAAACTTATATAGCCGCGAGGACGGGAGTTGTGACGGAAAATCTAATAACCAACCCCTTCACATTTCTGATCTTTTGCAAGAGATAACATTCCAATCTCTCTCTGTCCCGTTGACGTTTCAATATTGTTGTATCATGAGTATGACCCTCTATCGAACCTGAATAAAGCTACAGGCTCAGCTATAACAAATTTCACATTCAAACTAGTTTGAAAGCCTGTTTTGAGTCTTGGACATATTTTAATAAACAATTAGGTTTCTGTTTCATGTCACAACCGTGAATCATCTGTTATGATTCTGGATTCTCATATTCTTCCGAATGATCAAGCAGTTTCAGAGATGACTTGGCTTTTTTAGACGTTGTCAAGTGTGCTACAGTTTTCGCAGCTACGCGATATATCATCAATCATCTTGACAAAGTCTCATAACAAAACCCAAACAATATTTCATGCTCTTCTGCTGATGATGCCAATCGATTGCAGCAGGAGAAAAATTATACTGAAGATTTATTAATTGACGGCGTAGGACATCCTGACTGTCATCATCAGCAATCGATATCGACGTGGTTTAATTGCTAATTATCGTTGTAGGACATCTGGGACGCTCAACTTTTTCAATTAAAACTTGGTTTCAAACGTTGATGAAACTGGGATCACTTCAAAGCATTCCTAACGTTAGCGCCATGTTAATATAGCAAATGTTTCAGCCACTGATTTTCCAACTTTAAGACAAAATTCTATGGTACTCCACCACGTGGATTGTTTCAAAAAACTTCACTAAAATTACGTACCTAATCAAACCAAAAACTAAAGAAATCTGTCATCGGGGAATTGCGTTATCATCAGCTGATTGGTACAAATCTAATGACACCTAGCATATTCTCTGGGAAACAACTACAATCATGCAATGTACGAAGTCTTCCCAGTTTTCGGTAGACTTTGTATGTCTCCAATGTGTGTTTACAGTAATTCTTGTTGTAAGCAAGGCGCCAACTATGTGACGTAATCTGCCGAAAAATTAAAAAAAACTGGGGTAAAACCCAAGAACTGACGTAATTCTTATTGTTAAAGTATTTGATTCTTCAAAGCTAAACAATCTGAAGACTCTAGAAGTAAACTCATGTTTGTTTAAAGTTCTCTCCTTCAAAAAGCATCCTCTGTTTAATAAATAAATAAAAATTATGCATATCGCACATTTTGCACGCGATTCTCTTCTGTTAAAAATATGGAATCAATGTTTTTCAACAGCTTTAACTTATGTCACATACACGAATTTGTGAACTCTTTCCTGTCGCGAAAATAAAGCAGGAAACTAAAAATGAAGTTAGTAGGGAAAAAACCTTCCGTCTTCTGAGAAATCTTCTATCGCCTAGTTAATCGTTTGTCTCAGAGAAACAAAATGGAATCAATAACAAAATAAAAGTTGACTCAACTCTGACCCCAGATCATCAATCGTAATGATCCAGGATTGTACTAATAACTAAATTCTAGAATACACTCATGGATGTTTAAGGACCTGATCATAAGGCATTCTGTCTTCAGTAAATTAATAAGAATTATGCTTTAAAAAATTTCAAGCAAATACATAAAGGGGGAAATAAATTCAAAACCCCCCAAAAATGAATATAATATTAAATAAAACTGAAAAATAAACACTCAAATAAACAATATTATTCGTCGTAGTCTATAAGAAATCACTACTTGGATCATGTATCAATCAGAGTAAGTATCAATCAATAGGTCAAAATTGATACTAATGATTGATTGATAATTTGATGATGCATTTGATGATGATTTGATGATGCATGATGCAAGTAGTAATTCATTGTCGACTACCACGTATAATATTGTTTATTTGTGAGCGTTTTTCAGTTTTATTTAAGATTTTATAGGGTTTGGATACGAATACGAAGTTAACACTAGTGATAAAATAAAATTGGAAACTATTAATTAATTTTTTGTTTTGGGTTCGGGGGTGAAAGCAATTAACGTCCGGAGTGTGGGACTCCTAGGGGCGCATGCTACCAGACTACCCACTAAACACCCCCCCCCCCCGTCAAGAGACCCTAGCCTGGAACTGTTTGACACATTACTTGGGGCTAGGCCTCTTTTTACTTCGCCCTAGGGTGCCGTTAGCGTAGAGAAATCTCCCTCCAGCGGGAGGGGAAAGGATGGAGGAGGACTGCTGGAAAGGAGGCCCCCCTAGACCCCGCGCCCAAGGTTATCCATGGTCACTTTTTTTGCTGTAAGTATTGCCCGAGAGTAATGTGCCACACAGGTCCATTTGTCGAAAGTTTTCTGCATTTCTCCGACTAGATTGTCTGGAGAAAGCTCCCATTACCTCCCACAAGTCCTGCCGCATCCTGTTCCACCTTCTACAGTTGAAGAAGGTGTGACATGCGTCGTCCCTTTCCACTGAGTAAAAATGCAGCGTGATTTACCAATCTTGTGCAAGTAAGACTGAAAATACCCATGCCCGCTAAGAAGCTGGGTAAGGTAATAATCAGTCTCATCGTGCATTCGATTTAGCCACGATCCCACGTCCCCTATAAGGCGGGCAGTCCAGCGGCCATTAGAGTCGCCTTCCCAGGACTGTTGCCACTCGAGTATTGTGCGCTGCCTCTCCTCTCGGTTGACAGCATATCTTGAACCCTCCACTTTTCGGTCACAAATTCTCCGTTGCTCTCTAGCAAGGAGGGCGATGGGTATCACTCCTGCGATCACCAGCACAACCGACTCAGAGACAGTACGGTATGCAGACGCAACCCGCAAAGCTCCTCGTCTCTGTACCTGCGCCAAGCCCTTTCGGTACAGCTTCTTACTGAGAGCTCTATTGAATAATGAGAGGATGTAAACTTGGCTATTCTGTAGTTGGTGCTTCATTTTTCTTTTTTCTTTTTCATTTTTGTAAGAGAGGACCTAACCAAATGAGGTGGCTCTTTCCTGGCCGGTTGCCCAAGGGATGCATCAGTGGTGCTCGATTTTCTCACTAGGGCAAGCCTAGCTCAAATTGTGGAGTACCTCATATCAAATTTTTAGGAAGGATTGAGTAAAACAAAAATTCAACTATGATTCATGGTGACGAATGATATCATTATATTTATGAACATCCTTCTGTTTTCATTTTCTATATTTGGTAGTACATACTATATTTAGTTCGAACAATGTTGTCTTCATTATCGATTTGTTCTTTACATTTTCAAATAAAAAAGATTTTGAATAACAAAAGGACCACGGCTTAGCCACGATCCCTAAACCAGACCTTATTTGCTCGTGATATACGTTTCCAGACCGCTTTAAACTTGACAGTTCAGATTGAGATTTTCGCTTCTAATATGGGACTACAGTAAACTTCTTCAGCCAAATGGTGAAACGAATGCCTCGAGAGACTGCACAAGCAATAAACTAGGAAATTTACTTATAATTATAAATTTTCATTTATAAATTGACATAAATTGACTCTTGTTCTTTTATAAACACGTATAAATATATATTCTCTGTTTATCAGCGCCAAAATCAAAAACAATTAGCCAGTTTTATCTTAATGATAATTGCCACTTAACGGCTCAAAAATTGAATGTATTCTTGCAAAAAATGTATTGAAAAACAAACACAGACCAAATACGTCTAAAGCCTGAAACGTTTCTCTTCATTTGTTTACTTTACAGGTCCTTTCAAAATGCCTACCAACAAAAACTGCTCAACCTTCAAATTAGCAGATGAGGAGTAAACTACTTCTGTATTCCAATGTAGTTGATTTCGTGCAATCGAATGGACGAAATTTCATCAGCGGTAGCACAGACTTTTGGTTTAAAATATAATTTTATTTTCTCTTGTTATTATTCATTGTCTAAAAATAGCAAAACTTAAACTGAATTTTGCATACAACATTGTATATTTCCTATCCAAGTTTAAAGGGTACACAGTGCTCATCAAAAAGCTAAAACACGCTCAACCAGTCTCGTGATTTACATGCAATTAAATGTCTAATAAAAAGGAATTTCTTACATTTCCCAAGGTAAACTTCATTTGTTCAAATAAAGGAAGCACAGCCAAAAAAGGACTTTCTAGAGAATTCAACCAGAATTATTCGTAAATTAATATTAGTTGATTCTTCTTAACAGCATGGTTGAAATTTCAATAAGCAAAAATCCATGCCTCAAAACAAGGTCTAATTAGTATTCACAGCTTTAATAAAAGCAAGGTTGAAAATTTGATTGTACACACGTCTACACTAATTCAATGATCTCAAACTGCAACTCTCTAAATAAATCTGCGAAGAAAAACCACCTGAAAAATAATTCATGCGATAACATTGAGTCAGTAACGCACTGCGTAACAACTGAAAAAAGGGGTTTCCCATTTCAGCCGGAGAGTGGGCCAATGCATCTTCACCAAAAATAGTGTTATATGCATAAATTATTTGCAGATATTCAAATCAGTGGCATAGTTATAAATCGATCAAATCTATATTCAAGAGTCAAAAGCTCGTTCGCAGCGCCTTTCCTTAATTCAACATGCGCAAACCCTCCATTTTCACACACTTCAAGTTAACTTGCTGTTAAGCATCTTAAATTTGTAAGAATGAAATGTTAAAGTACCATTTTCGTATCTAACATACTTCCATAGTACGTGAGCAGTCTGTACATTTCTATAAATCTATTTAAGCGACACTTCTACTATTCGCCTCGATTCTATGTGCAGGCTCCCACCCAATACTCACTCCACGTGCAAAGCTTTCCTGAAACTCAGTTTCATCAATCCTCCCAAGCTTAATCGAACGTTGTGCAACGCGAGAGAACGAAAAGATACATCTATGCATACCGTGGACCATATGATAACAAGCCAACCCATATGAATGAATGACTCGCGCCTGGTTGTGACCAGTACTTGGAAAAATGGTTCAGAAAAGGTGGAAAACCCCCCAGTCCAAATGTAACATTCATAAAAGCATTTTTACGTCATTGGTAGGTTATACGCGACTGTGATTTGTGTTATAGCGAAAAAGATACACTCGAAACTTTAAAAGCCCGCTATCATTTGAGAAAAGATTCAGTCAGTTATCTGGTGTCTTGTAGACTCATTGAACCACGGTTCAGAAACCGTAGATAAGTGTTAAGATAATATTAATCATTTTCATTGCATCCAAATCTTTTGATTTTGCCAAGTTATTAACGTTAAGTGATTGTTTATGTTTTTCAAGTGAAATTTTCTTTATTTTAATATAAATATAAACGAGCGTGATAAGAAACATTTATAAAGTGTGAACGTTTACATTGGAACCTATTGAATTTATTTGGATAATTGCCAGACGAGAAGTTCATTCAGTGCATTGTACAATTCAGTTTGGATAGTGAAAAGTTCGTAAAAATACAATGTACGTACCAAAGATTAGATATTCTGTTTATTATAGTTTAATTAACTCACTAATATTTAATAGCAACAATTTAACAAAAAAATATTTATTCATATGGAAATGATTTTTCTGAGTAAATGAACTGCACAAGATTTAAATGCAGCACCATTTCTGTGACTAGGAAAGATTGAAGTATCTGATATCCAGCTCGAGTGCAGTGCCAGCAAATGAACTCGTGCTATGTTACCTTATGCAATAACTTGTGGTTAATTCGTTTAGTAATTTTGTTTTTGCAACAGCTCGTTATTGCCAATCCATTTAAGTGGCATTTAAACTAGTACCATGTCAATGTTACTTAGAATTTGTGTTACTTGAGTTAGTCTCAGGTCCGACTTTCATTTCTGTTTCGCGTATAACGAAGGAAGTAATGGTTAGAGTACTTTCATATTATTGGTATAAGGATCTGAATTAGAGAGAAATATATTTAGTGCCTTACCTTTCTGGCTACTCGTTTTTTATCTGGCTTGAAAGGAAAACTTGCGAATTTTCATAACTTTCTATCTACGTTGTGTAAAAACATTGCCATTCTTATCCTGTTGCCATCCTACCTATTCGAACAGTCGCGCTATTACCTGTAGGCTGAGAACTATGACTACAACCCAATCGGATCTACATAACCAAGGCTCTATTACGAAGGAATACTGTAAAGCACTGAGTCTTGGATATTAAAAGATCAAATAAGCTTCAAAATCACATTTTTTCTCCATGTAATCCTCTTCTACTGCACTTTCGCAAATCTTTTAGAAAGGGCATTGTAGAGAGCTCAACAATATTACTCTTCTAATATCATCCATACTTTGATTGTCCTTCCTAACCGGAGTTCATCGAATATTCGTAAACTGGGGCCTATCTCGAAACTTTCAAATAAGCACAAGTCACAGAGAGCAAGCAATAGAAGACCCAGGAAGCAGTACGGAGAAAGAGAAACAATTTTTCATTCCGAAGCATACCGTAGTGCTTACGGTAGCAGAGAGAATACTACGAACGAATTACTAATCTAATGAGATCCTGTGAAAATTATCGAAGTCCCAAGGACTTTGCATCCTTTATTATAGCCCGATCACTGAACAGAGAGAACACAATCCAAGAAAAAATTCCAAATCTATTAGGATTCATTAAAAATTAGTGGAATTTTATGTGAATTAGTTCATTTTCTCTCATTTGTGCGCAAACCAAGAGCAACCCTCTCAAAGCTTCTTGTGGAAATCTTGTTGTGCATTTTCCATCTCTTTCTGTGTGAAGGCTACCAGGAGTGTGCTAGCTGTTTGTGCTTACGTGATGCCCTAAGTGGTAAATCAGTCAAATTCATTCATGACACTAACCTCATCAATTTATCAAAATAGGTCAGTAGAGAGTTCGCAATAGCTTGCGCTATGAATTTGAATGTAGTGCAAGCATATATCCATATTATCAAATATGTACATTATTTTGTATGGATACAAGTTTTCAGTGAAATTTATCGCGCATCTCATTATACCTACACTTTTGTATCCCTCCCCCACACAAATTTTTTTCGAATACATTTCGAAATTCGTCGGTGGAGTCCTGCAACTAGTGAACCAGTGTTGAGAGTTAGCAGTAATTTTTCATTGCACTACGATTTCAGAGTGGGCGGAGAACTTCATCTATCTCACTTTTTTAACATCGGTTGCTTCACAATACTCACCATATAAACTGGGTCATTGTCGAACAAAGAGAGAACTTCTTTTATGATTCTGCTGCTGTCTTCCTTTTCTTTTAAATTTATTGAGAGCTTATCCTAGAAGTACAGCATAGTCTTTGTGTTCATTTTAGTATTTTTTTTATTATAGTTGCAGTGCTTGCTCTACTATTTTCACAGTGTGAAGTGAATAATTGTCTTACCTTGTCTTAGAGAACTTCTTCATTCATTTCCCCTTCTCTCTCTTCTTAAATTAACTTGCGAGCTTGTTCTAAACGCGCAGCAAAGTCCTTCGTGCTCATCATAGTATTTTTGTGTCTAATTTTGGTCTTATTTTTTTTTTTAATTCTTTAAAGCCCCTTCCAGGCTCCAAAAAATAGTAGAACAGAATTTCGATAGTTTTTCATCTCAAAATTCATCAAATATTTTGTCAATTTTGTATATGCAGCATTGATTCTATTGTCGAATTCAAAAATCAAAAATTGAATTTAATTTATATTGTGTCGGCTGGGAACTTGAACTAAGATTCAAAAAACTTCCATGAAACCATAACTCGACACTGCTCATCGAGCGATTAGAACATTTTCAACGTCTAACGCGCAAGAGTTGTCAAAAATTTCTGCATTTTCGCTGATGGCTAACTCTCTTGCTACCAGCAGCACATTTATTTGACATTCCTCCCTTCATGATTTTTTGCCTTCACAATGTTTTCGTGAAGGTTGCCAAATTTTGAGCATTCTATGTTCGCATAATTTTTAGGGGCCCTTCGGCTTTCTTTCAAAAGTGATTCTCAACATTTTAAGCTGATCGATAATGGTCCAAAGCCTGATTTACTTGGCTCTTTTTTTTAAATTTCTTTCGACATTTTTTGGGATAAAAAGAGAGGATTCATCATGGGCTGCAGTGATGTTTACAGTTCCATTGATTGGGTTGTGATAATCTAAACTCCAAATTCTAAGCTACTGTTTATCACAGAATGTCTAGTTGACAGCACGGTTGACACTATCTTGGTATGCCTGCAAGCGTTTTATGAAGGAGTAAATATATTCGATTCTCAATAACATCACTAAGATATTAATGACTGATTTGATTGATGTTTTTGTTATCGCATTTTGAAGGATGTTTTGAAAACAATAAGATTATGGTCAGAGTGCATGGCATATTCAAATCTAAATCGACTTTGCACGACGTGATGCTTAAAAATTATTTTGATAGTTTCAAAGTTAGTTTTCAAAGAATAAAATCCATTTAAACAGAACTAGAAATCACAATCTTCATTTTCTTCAAAAATGCTCAACGCTTTTCTTATTTTATATTTTCAATCTTACTTTTATAAACATACTATATATACCGGAGAATTCCGCAAATGCCTATCATTAAAGCGATCATCCTTGAAGTAGTCCAAAATTTAGGATATTTTGTTAATGCAAGTTGAAAAGCGCCAGTATATCTGGAATCATAATATCATTATATCTGGAATCATAATATCAGTATATCTGGAATCAATCTGTCATACCCGGTCGCAACTGAACTACGGGAGTACTTTCATAAACTCCCTACCCCCTCCCTACGATTTAACTTCTTATATCTCCGTAAATCAGCTGTAATTAAAGTTTTTGATAACTCAGACATTACTTATATTAGCTAGAAAAACGAGACCAAGTTGTATAAGGATGCCATCCAAAAAGAGAGACATCCTGTCAAACCGGTTGACGAAATGGTCCAGACGTCCTAACACGCACAGCAAAGAGGGTATTCAGGCTATGGTTCAGGCAATATGGTTGTAGTGGTATGAAAAGAATTAGTAGTATGAGCATACAACAGCTGCTTCAGATAATTATTTCGAAGAATTCAGTTGAGATTTTTTGCTAAAATATGTATTTTATTCAAAAGAGACGCCCGTTAACAATAAATTTATCCATGTTTATGTAATGCGCATCCTTTGCATTTTCGAGCCTTTCTTATATCTATAACAGGCTGTAATGTGCCTCAGGATACTAAACAGTATGCTGTGGCCTAATTGAAGAAACTCGCAAAAAAAAGAATTCTTTCAAATCAATATCACATAAAATTGTTAAAAATTTATTTATGCAAATAATCTATTAAGTAATGACCAGCTCTACCCATTTTTCTACCAGTCGATGTGAATTAAATTCAACCGTTTTAAATTAAATCGAAGGCTTATTTTGAAGGAAGGTTTTACTTTGATTTCAAATGCCAAATTCAGAATAATTTTTTTCTCATAAATATTTAATGCAATTTAAATGGTATAAACAAATGCCTTTCAATATGTTCTATTCAAATTGCAAGTTTATCTAGTGAAACGTAATATTTGATAAGTCTTTTCCACATATAATGTCAAAGATGAACATAAATTGCTTATATTTGCTTATAAACACCAAACTTCAAGAAAAATAAACTTAGATATTTTAAAAGAGTTACATGTACTAAACATACATAGTTACATGCATTTTAAAGGCACAACGAAAGCAAAAATAACAATAACACTTCTTGGCGACTTGTCTGAGACAGAGATAGAAGACCACAAGAAGATTTGTATTTGTATTGGGTACGAGCGAAAGCATCAAGAGGGATGTTCTTGTTCAAAATCAAATTCCACTTATTTTCCCCCCAGATCCCTTACCGGGACTCAAAAATCGAAAATCAGTTCAAAAGAAAATTACCATGCATTTTCCAACATGATTTCTGACTCACTCTTTCAAAGATGCTTATCACCTGTGATATATTATTCAAAACGAATTTGTCGTGCTCTTTAACATACGCGATAAAAGAATAAATAACAATCTATTAATTTGTTTTTCTTTAACTGAGTTTGTTGATTCGATGCCCTCTTTGAGCTAATTATGGTTCTACCATCGATACTGTGGGAGCATTTCTTAGCAAACAAAAGGTGTTTTCAAACGAAGACATTTCCCATTCACTCCATCTTCCACTTGCAATAATTACCAAAATATCCACCATTAATTGTAACTCACGTAGGGAACAAACTCTCTACGCTGCAGGTTTCTGGTTCGAGTACGGCGAAAGGCAGTGAAATCTTAATTTGTATTTCTGATGACAGACTCCCAGTCAAGCGTGTATTCCTTCAAAATAAGGTGGCTTAAACACTCCTTTAGGTTGTCGAGTCAAAACTTATACTACATTCTCATTGGTAATAATTTTAAAAAAAATGTATTGTGAGACAACGAAGAAAGATACTTTGGCTGTGCTGTCATAGAATTTTAAATCTCGTTCAAAATAAGGCGTTTTAAACGCAATTTTAGGGTGTCAAGTGAAAGCTTCTAAGATGTCCTCACTGGTAATAATTAAAAATTTGTTTTGTGGGGAAACGAAAGACGATACTTTGGGTTTTCTGTCGCTCATTGCGTTTTGATTTCGAATGAAATTTACTTGTTACTAATCATTACCATATCACTTCCTTTTAAATGAAAAAACTAATCAAACTATCAAAAATTAACTTTAAATGCTGCCAGAAATATGGAATTAGCATCAAATAAAGCCCTGAAAGATTGCAATGAGATTTTGAAGCATGCGAAAATTGGGCAAAGCGTGAGTATATTACACTAACCAAGTATAACAAGAAAACTAATGGATGTAATATGAAAATATTTATATCAGTTCGTTCTGATGACCACTTAATCTAATTATTTTTTATTTGTTTATCTTGATTGCAATCTAGATCGACATGGAAGCTCCAGAATTCAAGGATTTTGCCAAAGAAATGGTAGACTATGTTGCCAATTACTTGGAAAACATCAGAGACAGGTAATTGAAAAGAAAAAATTAATTTGATAGTTGCTGTATACATTTGAAAAACTAGAAAATCGACTTGTTTCTATTATTTGAAATTCGGTAATTAGATATAAATTATTTACACCATCGTAAAGTGAAAAATTAAACCAAGAGCACTGCCTAGAAACGCATCGATTAGAGTCCGACGAAATCATTAAGCATTGTTTTCAACCTTAGAATTAATTACCGTTGTAAGAAAATTCAACAATCTTATTCGAATATATAAATTTTTCTTCACTTAGCCAAGACATACCTTGGCTACCACTATCCATCTGACTGGCCAGATTGGCCAAGGTTTTCTTGGCAAGTCAGTTAAAGACCAGTAAGACCATATGTACAATATAGTGCGTCAATATCACGTCAATTACAGCTTAGCCTTTACACTTATGAAAAGCGGCTAAAATTTTCATAGGCTAGTTAAGTTTAATTCAAGATCTTTATCTTTGTTTCTTGGATTAGTCACACCATGTGATAGTCGACACAGGTAGAACTACTTTTTCATAGTAAAGTTTTTTACTTTCGGTTAAGAAGTTACTGAGTATGTCGACAATCACTTCCTTCCACTCGTTCAGCATGAAATTTTTAGCATTGAGAGTTATATTGCAGTATATTCAATATATCCATGGATAACACGATATGAGTAGATCAATTTGATTATGAACATGGAAATAAATCAACATGATTCGTGCTTGTCTATTGCAATACGTTAAGGTTGAATTTGGCTAGACATACATCCACGCAAGTTACTTCCATTTGTTTTACTCATATGTACATATTATTCAATCATAAGCATTGAAGCAACAAGGCCATATGGAGTTTCATATTTTTTATAAAATAATTTTACTAGGAAGTAGACTGTCAGAAAATTACACAGTCTAAGCTTCAAAATCGAAATGGAATATTAAATAATGCAGAAAATTGCTGTTTAGACTCGTTAAAAAAATGCCCTACCAAAAACTCACATCTACTGTCACACATGATTAGGGAGCTGGTTTTTCACCATGTTAAATAACTTTGAAATAACCAGGATTTAAATAAATTTGAATTATTTTTATACACAATCAAAGACTTGATAATCGAAGACCCCATTATCATTGCAAAGAAAATTAGCAAAATCGCTGGTTTATTTCCCATGTTTACTTTTTCCAATGCTTAACCTTGCCATAAAAATAACAAATAGGACATCTGTTGCCTAAGAAATGGCCAGTAAAGGTATATGCCAGATCCAACTCATTTGTTACTAAAAGATACATGAGAAATTGATTTGACTAACTTACTCCGAACTTGACTATTAATCCGAATGAACAATACAAGCTGGTAGTCTCAAACCAGTATTAAAACTCCGAAAATCATTATCCATTGTGACATTCGCTGTTAGTTTGACACCAGTATCATTATTTCAGAAATCATTAGCCATTATGATGCTCGAATCCAGGATATGTTGCTTTGAAGACAAGTGCTGTAACCTCTATACCATGTACCATTCTAAATTTAATAATGCTTTTTCATTTGGAGAAGCTCCGACTTGGTTTCATTAAGTTAATAGTTTTAGATTAATTAATCGTTTTTGTCATGTCAAAAATTTACCCTTATTTCGAACCCGGAGACATTAACCTATCTTTCAACATTCATAGGAACTACAAGCTTTTATCATGGTGCTCGACGATGTTCAAAGATATCTTAACAATGCCGGATCGCGTATATATTTGTTAACAGTCTGTATCCTCACTTCTCTGTAAATGTCAGGATTCTTGATATACCATAAAATTTAACAAATCTACCATACTGTGTAGACGGGATCCTTGTGGAACTCCACCTTAAATCAATCGTAAAGGATTCTTTCGGGGAAAAATGGGAGTATTACTTTAATCGACCGAAGCTGCGTCATAAATTCATGCATTTTGCATAATTGAATCAGTTATTTCATAAAGACTTGGAGATTCATCAATTCATGCTATTTTCAAATAATTCTTGTTGCTAGACGTGTTTGCAGGACTTTTGACAACGTCCTCTTACAATCGATCAAGAATGTAATAAAATCAACACGTAAGATCTAATTTCCAGATATTTTCAACTAAAATTAATTTAGTAAAGATTATATGAAGGGCAATCTGGGTTTACACTCACTAGATAAGGAAGGAGCATGACAAACTAGCAACAGATAATTTCAAGAGTTATAAAATGCCAAATTAAAGTCCCCAAGCACCTATTATTCCCATAATTAGTTCAATCAATCACTCCATTTTGCTTTGAATCACCCTTAACTAGACGCAAAATGTCTCTTCATACCTACTTGGCACACTCGTCCCTATAAACTGTATCACTTCCTTTTCTGAACGATCTGCAAAAGGCTTAAATCGTACAAGGGTCGAAAACGTCGTAGAATCGAAACGGAGTTAGTCATCAAAAATATAAAAGCAATTGTGGTGGAACTACAAAACGAAATCGGGCTAGAATCCGCTTTAAGGATATTATGACATATTATATTAGAAACATTTTATTTAAATTTAAAAACCATAAGAATTGATCGAAAAGTAATCAGAAATGCAACGAAATATGTGCTCCCATTTTTATTCAATTTATATGAAAACTAATCGCATAATATGCAATATCTAGACTTTATGACTTTATAAATTATTTAACAGCCGATAAACTTTTACCAGTTAGTTGGTAACTTTGACCCGAGTCTATAGTTGGTTTTTTTTTAGTATTCTCAAATATGATTTGACGTTTTTCAAAGGAAAAGCGAGCATTCTTTGCAGAAAAACCGGTTGAGCTTTATTTAAAGTTTAGATTTGTGCTAATAAGATACAAGATCTCATTAATAAAACGAATAGGAGCACTATAAAAATGTTAAAATATAGGTCATTCCGTTCATTTTTATTCCCTTTTAATGAGATGCTTAATCATTGTTTTATGTCTGCAGCCCGATTACTTGCACAAATGTAATTTGGCAACTTTTTGATTTTGATAGCAGCGCGACAGGTATTTGTTATTTTGAATCAAACATTGTTCCAATTCTGTAGTCTATGGTAGTAGAAAAATAATTTGTTACAATAGCGCCACCTACCATTGTATGTGTCAACCTAAGTTCGAAATAATAAACGTACAGTCTCAGTAAAACCAACACACGAGTTTCATTAGTATTATATATCATTGTCCCAGTGCAATAAAATTGAGGTGAACGTCCAAGTTTCCCAAAAAAAAACTTCCTTCATTATTACAAAATTTAAATCAATTCGCTGTTTGTTAACCTAAAACCAATATCACAAGATTAATGCATTGCTTTCAACACCAACAAAATCATCAAAAATCCTTGAGCTTTATCAATAACAAGATACATCCGATTTTCCGCTTGCTGCACACGCTCCATTTTGTTATTTTCACCATTTCGGAAGTGTCTATAGAAATGTGCAATAAATTTGCAAAATAATGGAATAATTTAAAAGAAAATATAAAATACTAAAGATTTCCATTAGCCAAATACAATTTGTTGTGAATAAATTGAAATTGATAAAGCCACGGACGACAAGATACGCACGTGTGGTCCATACAAAATATTTCCGCTCCTTTTTAATTCGAAGTCCAAACAAATTGTCCTGTATACCATGAACGGTTGCAAACCAGTTATAAATTCAAACCAGAATATCAAAAGTATTCGTCACAAGCCTATGTGTGGATGATGAAAATTGTTATGGTGTTGTTTATTAACAAATTACGCGAGAAATTGGTCAGTTTTTATTGTATCTTTTAGTTTAAGAAGAAACCGGTTCAACCTACAGGTTCAACGGCTACATTATTTAAAATAACAAGAATAAAACAACCCTGCATCCTTATTCAATCATAAATATAATACGCGCATTGTTAGTTCAAATCGATTTCTCGGAATCGTTAAAATTCTTATTTCCAAGAAAGCATTCTGCATTTTTCAAAGAAGAATGACAATCTTATTTCTTATCGAGCATGCGCTTAATCTGGTAGACTTTTTCGGAAGTACTAATAAATTTATGCACCCCAAATTATCGAAAAATGTTAAAACTGACTGTCAGGATATGCATTAACCTAATACAAGTTAAGCAACCATAAGCAAATATAAGCAACTAGGAACCAGCAAACACTTTGGATCTTTGTTGATATATTTCCGCTCCTTCTTTGTTTCAAGTTGAATCGAATAGTCCTGCCAACTATGAACGGCGACAAACTGGTAATACCGAAACTGTAAATCAAATCAAACCCCTTAAAAAAATGTTAGGTTCTCTTATTGTCCATGATCATATTTCATGCTGTTGTATCGCTTTAACCTGTTCACTTTTATTTAAAAAAATATATCCTCAAACCCAGAACCAAATGACGAAAAAAAAATAATTTATTTAGTGTACGAATGGAAGTATCAAAAATTTTAACAAAGAATTGAAACCTAAAATAAATCAACTACAAATGTATGATGCAATAGCAGCCTTCAAGTTGCAATAAAACATTATATAATTTCCAAAAATACATTTTGACGGGGTCATACCATTATAAATCAGTTCTTAATTGCAATTTCGATTTTCAATGCAATTCGGCCCAAATTGATATCGATTTTAGGACCAGTATTATTATGTATGGCCCAAGAGCTTCATCCGATAAAGCATTTGGTGCATGGGGATGGGTACTGAGGCTACAGCTGCCAGATGAGTCGGGCTTGGGTTCCTACCTACCTGACATCTGTAGTTCAACGCATTATTGAACACTTGCAAATTATATTAAGGACGCAACTGCACCCCATGCGAGACTGTTGCAGACTCCATTCATGCTAGCACTGGAAATCAACAAAGTGATTATCCTATCTATAAAATAACTAGAACATAGTGATAGAAGTAGAAGTGAATTTGACGGATTTCCAGTAATTTCCTGTCAAATGCATTTGTACCTTTTAACAAATTCCGATGAAGATAGAATATCACGACCCATTACCACCTTCATAATCCTTGTATTTATGCACAGTGACTCGTGCAGTTGCAAAGACAAGGATTGCCGCGGATCGCTCTGGCATACCCAACAAACGTTAATGTATCTACGAAAAAAAGCTTAAGAAACTCTGAATCTTACGGTATTCACCACCAATTTTTCAGATGCAATGGTATTTTTACGCAAAACTAGTCGGAAATAAAAGATAGAGGCAAAAGTGAGGAGAGATGTGCATTGACATGTTCTTAAATTTCATATTAATATAATGATTCACATATGCTATTATTTATAATGAAAAAATCATTCCGACAAACATTTAAGTTCAAATACTAGCCATCGTAATCCTACTTGTCGCTAACGCCGTAAAAGCTCTCGCTCTAGTAAAGCACGCTTAATTTTCGAAATCTAGTATTCATATCTCTTGATTCATGATTCCTCTCTGAAGGGTGAACGCTTCTGAGTAACTAAACTATCGAACGAACTGTCAGCTGGTGACGTTGGCTTGATAGCCTATGTCACGTAGGCTGATAGCCTACGTCACCAGCAACAGTAAGCTGATGCCTGCTAACTATAAAATACATATATGTATATCTGCCCGAAAATAGAGGTGATAAATAAGCTGTCCCTCGTAAGGAGAAACATCATTTTGGGTATATCGTATCATTTAAGAAATATCCCCAAATTCGCACAAGTTCTCTGTCTTACAAATGTGAGCGTTTCTAAGTTGTAACACTATGCTTTGGACAAATTTCACTTCTAATGGTATTCAACAAAAATAAGTAAAATCGCATTTGAATTGGTAAATATATGTTTATTTTAACAACCTCTTTACGATGATATTGGTAAAACAAAAATACCCAATTCAAAATTTTTGTGTGAAAATGCAATACAAATATAAATATGTTTGTGCCTTCTCTAACTCTGTCTACGAGCTGCCGCGCGGGAGTATATACGCTGTACTTAACTTCTCTATAGTCACGCTATGATCAAGGCACGACCTCATACGACTGCAGTGGGCATATTATCTCGTAGGTGACTTCCTTATGATGATATAATTGTGTAATACCTCAGCAAAATAGCTGAAGCTCAAGAAAATACCTGGCAAAGTTGTATTAGACAGGAACGCGGCAGATTGTATCAGCGTACCAAAGAGTCTCTAAGTCATCGGATATGGCCGCCGTTCTTCTTACTAGGTGCACAAAATGAGGCTTATAGCAAGGCCATTTCTCATAAAAAAAGACTTTAACGTACACTCAGAGAGAGGAAATAATCTTAAATGCACAAAAATATGCTAGATAGGCTGCGGGGTTTAACAAGGATATATAGCCGTGGCTCAATTGAAGACGCTGATTTCTAGTTAACTCAGCAATTCAGTGGGAATATATATTCTATTTAAATCTCTCTTTTTCGATTCTCACCTGTACAAGATTAGTTCGTCACGATATGACAATAGAATACACTGTGCAGAGAAGAGAAGAAAAAAGAGGCTGAAATTGCCTGTCAACCATTTTAATACAGGAGATGTGTCAGGCAGCACAATTCATTCTCTGTAGAAATAAGATAGGATCCACAGTAAATCTAATCGATGTGATGCTATATTGAGTTGATTCTCTGGAACTATTTGACAAGATAAGCTCGGGCTGTCTTGGAAATAGTAAAGGAATTTTTTCATAGTGTGAAAGATTGCAAAACTCACACAATCGTCTGGAAGAAAGTAGTCCGGTTGGTAACCGATAGGGAGAATGGACCCATGTTGGTGCCACTAATGCAGTTTCTGCGTTTATTCGTCCTGAATATCAACCTAATGCAATGCATGAAAACAGCGAACTTCTTCAAATTCACACAAGGATAGAACTGCACAGTGTTCAGGAGTGATGAAAAAGGAGAATGAAATCGTCCACCAAAAATTCTTTTAGATACAAGAGACGGGAGAGGCAGCGTGATCAATTTTTTGAAGAAATCAGATCCATCCCTACAAGCGATCTAATTAAAGAGAATTTTGCCGAGCTTGCGAATTTTCGAAAATAAAAGGACATATTTGAAGTTTTCAAGTAATGGAAGGGTCACTGATATTGTGGAATTACTACTTGTTCGATGCTTTCTATTCCCGAAGAAGTTTTTACGCCTGAAACCGCAGTAAAACGATGCAAAATCCGAAGTAATGTGGCTCTATATGACTATTGTGGCCAAACGATTGTAGGAATTCTGGTTGACTAAAAATCTCTGGTTTAGAAATCTTGTACACTCCATGTATTCATCTTCCTAAAAAAAATAGATGGCGGGAAACTTTTAAAGAAATCAAAACTTATTGAATAACCACACCTTAACATATTATTGAATATATTGAAAATTTATTTACATATATTGAATAACCACACCAGCCCTACCGGTCGATTTCAGGCATGTGCAACCATCAGGATTTAAGAGTAACGATTTAAGAGTAAAATAAGACAAATACATAGTTCGTTTAGATGAACACATGATGGCTGGTTTGTGCTGGAGGTTATTACCCAAGTTTGGCCTTAGCAAGACTCATGCAAGGTCTCGCAATAATCAATCATATCAAAATGAGTTTCGGTTATATATTAGTTTAGTAAGTTTTCCTGCTAGAAGAATGCAGCTCTTCATCTCGTAACTTAAGTTTAAAGGAGGTGGAAGGATCCATCAAACTTTTCTGCTAACAGCCATTCATTTGGTCTTATTTTGAAAGATAAACTTATGCAAAGTTTGAATCGCATAATATTTTGGCAATACGCAAAATTTTATGATTGTGCGAAATTCATTGAAACGCCTGTTAAACCATTTTGGAACCTTTTTTGAACCTGTTGACCAAGCTGTCCCTCGCACCCAATGACGAAATATTATTCTGTCCGAACTTTGGTACTATTGGGTCACAGGCAGTTGTTAATTAATTGCATTGAAAATTTATTGGAGGTAATTATAGTAGCAATAATATGCGTAAACTATCTAATAAATCATTTGAAATTCATTGAAATCAAAGCTTCCATTAACACAAACATCTTGATAATTCACAATTAACTTAATTTATTTGATTACCAACCCTGATATAGTAACAGATTATGTAATACATTCCGCTCTACTTCTTACCAGGCTTAATCAATCCGATAGTCTTTCTCAACGAATATTGTATTTATTTAAACATCAATTATAATAAAATCTATAAAAATCATTGAAAAATGAAAACAAAAAGCTTGTACGCGCAATCGATTAGCATCATTTGATCTGCCATTCAACAGGAAAAAGATTAAATTCATTAACTCCATCAAAAGGTTATTCAATGCCATGAACATTGGGACATTGAACATTAAAAATCTCCTATTAACAAATCAATAAACATGCTTTCATTTTCACACACATACACAAACACAAATCAACCACAAAAATGCGTTTTTCACATAAAATTTATACTTGATGTGAAATTTTCTGCATTAACATTAAATAATAAACGAGTTCTCAAGAAAAATTCACGCTACTAACTTAGATTTATGTCTTATGCTATTAGCACAATAACATTACACTCTGGATTGCGTTGCGTATGTTAACATTCAACAGTAGCAAACCAACCAATCAAGCATTACACCAAGGTTGAATATACTTTCAGTTTTCATTAATGGATTTAGTTGTATCTTTTTTTTTTAAGTTATACTCATAGTTATGGCAGTTATAGCGAAACTAAATAGAGGAAGTACGAACAGGTTGATCAGACTATTGCGCTTTGTTATTTGAATTTATAATGCATGGTGATATGAGAGATTCGTTGGAATTTATTTAATTAAGAATCATCAATTGGTGATGATTAGCACGTGTAGCATTTCTGAAATCTTTCAAGATAGGGGAGATGAGGAAGTGCTAAAATCAGAAACATTATATGGGTTATTCCCGTTATTCAACATATGAGTAAGCTCAACCATATGCCGGTAACCACTCAGGCATATTTTCTTTGAAAAAATTTAATTTAGTTTAGGTAGTATTAACGAACTTAAATTTGAATATTTCTAATTTAATTTTTTTTAAATTAATTTAAACTTTAAAACTCCTAATTTAAGTTATAGAATCACATCACTTACCCAATTGAAAACATCCTGTCCCAAGCAGCAATAATTCCTTAATAATCAAAACAATGCTTCTTTATCAATTCAACAGACGAGTCCTGCCTGAAGTGAAGCCCGGATATCTGCGACCACTGATTCCTGATGAAGCGCCCACCAAACCTGAAAAATGGGAAGATGTCATGTCCGATATTGAACGTGTCATCATGCCTGGTATTACACACTGGCATAGTCCCAGATTCCATGCATACTTTCCAACAGCCAACTCATATCCTGCGATTGTTGCTGACATGTTGAGTGGTGCTATCGCTTGCATTGGATTTTCATGGGTAAGTTGAAAGATTCAATCCCTTCCACTTAGCCATACTACCATCATTAAAGTGATGAGATAAGACCTGATAGCATTTCAACAACAGCATTCCATTCATCCTCTCTACCATTATATGAAATTGGCTAAATTACTCATAAAAATACTATCCTTGTTAGATTGCCAGCCCGGCTTGTACGGAATTGGAAGTGGTTATGTTGGATTGGTTGGGTAAGATGATCAACTTGCCAGCGGAATTCTTGGCATGTTCCGGTGGAAAGGGTGGTGGTGTTATTCAAAGTACAGCTAGTGAAGCTACTTTGGTTGGATTGTTGGGAGCGAAGGCGAAGAAAATTCAACAAGTCAAAGCCGAACATCCTGATTGGGATGAACACACAATTGTATCGAAGTTGGTGGGATATTGTTCGGGTAGGTTGATTTGAAAAAAAAATCAATATTTTAACCTTTATTTTAATTCATTCATTTATTTAACAGCTCAAGCCCACTCTTCAGTGGAACGTGCTGGTCTGTTAGGAGGAGTACGATTGAGACTCGTCGAACCCGATGAGAACTACGAATTGCGCGGAGACGCCTTGGAGCGTGCCATTAAAAAAGACTTAGATGAAGGACTCATACCCTTCTATGTAAGTAGTTTTATCAAAAGCTCATTTTCGAACTAATCATTGACAAATTGTAACCATCACAGGCCGTTGTCACCTTGGGAACCACCAGTGTCTGCTCATTTGATCGCCTGGAAGAATGTGGTCCGGTTGGTAATCGATACGGAGTTTGGATCCATGTTGATGCCGCTTATGCAGGCTCCGCCTTCATTTGCCCTGAATATCAACCTCTCATGCAAGGCATGGAAACAGCTGACTCCTTCAATTTCAACCCACACAAATGGATGTTAGTCAATTTCGATTGTAGTGCTATGTGGCTCAAGGATCCCACTTGGGTTGTGAATGCTTTCAATGTTGATCCATTATATCTAAAGCATGAAATGCAAGGATCCGCACCAGACTACCGTCATTGGCAAATACCATTGGGACGTCGATTCCGTGCATTGAAACTTTGGTTTGTTCTTCGTTTGTATGGCGTGGAAAATATTCAGGCACACATCAGACGCCATTGCGGATTCGCTAAACAATTCGAAAGTCTCGTTTTGAAAGACGCCCGATTTGAAATTGTATCTAAGGTACAAATGGGCTTGGCTTGCTTCCGCTTAAATGAAACGAATGAAGTCAACGAAGAACTCTTGAAAGAAATCAATGGACGTGGAAAAGTTCATATGGTACCATCGAAAATTAATGGAAAATATTTCCTACGAATGGCAGTTTGCTCACGATTCACCGTCTCTGAGGATATGGAATTTACATGGAGTGAAGTTAAGGCGGCTGCCGATGCTGTTCTAGCGAGGAAGTAAACTGAGAATAAAACCTAGATTTTCTGTGTGAATACCTTCTACAATACTCTATAGCGCATGATTACAGGCTTAAGTAGTTCAAGACCACAAATCAAAAATGTCTCACAGTATTTAACTGTTTACAATGTAAGAAGAGACCAGTTTAGGGACCACAAATGAATTTTAAGACTATTTTTTGTATTTTAAAATGCTGCTTCTATTTTAAGGATTTATTTTTTGTAAATAATTTCTAATAATATAAATATAATTAATTTTAAGTGTAAGTTTCGAAACGCTGATGTATGTAATATATGTAATAAATTATTGAACGATCGATGTTGCAAGAAAGTTTTTTGTATTTTCATTGATTCTGTAAGGTCAGTCCAGCCTTTACATATTTTACGAGATTCACAGATTCAAAATTGACAATGGACATACTTTTTCTCACACAGATATGATTGAAACATCTGCTCTCAAAACCATTCCGAAAACTGACTTCCCGGAACTGTTACAGGACGTAGAAACACTAACATACGCGAATTCTCTTCTCGCGTTATGGAAATTATTTTAAAGGTCATCTCCAGCTTGATGATAATGTAATGGGAAGTAATGAACACTAAAGGGATGCTTTTGGAATTCTTTCCAACAATAACATCATTTTCCAAATTTCGAAATATCATCATATAATCTCGGATATCATCTCACCTCTATCTAAGTCAAGCCTAGAAAGAATCCTACAGAGCTTTTAATATAAAATGCTATAGTTTTCTTCAAAGCTAGCTTCTTGAGGATTATCCTTTCAAATATCTTATTATGTTGTTAGATACAGCTACATGAGATACTCCAAGAACAATCAATCTATCTGGTACCAGAACTAACGCTAAATTGATTGTACTCGTTTGGGCAATCAGAAAAGGATTGTTTAGTAAGTTCAAGACCTAGATTTTATAATTAACTGGAGATTTTTTTCCCTGGTTCAGGATTGATTTCAGGTGGCTACATCCAGAGACCAATACAACATTCAATTTGAACTTGAATTAGATTAGAACTTGAGCTTACAATAAAGTACAAAATACAAGTCCTGATGATACCGATACACTGCGACATTGTCACTAGATATCCTGCAAAAATAACGACCAAATGCTAGCCTACTAGCACTCAATGGGATAAAAAAATGGGATCACATTTTGGTCAACCTTTGGAAATGTGTTCTTTACCCAGTGAAATGTCTTTAGCAAAGAAATCCTTTATATCTTGTCGAAATGGTCATGAAATTCTTCTGACGAGTATACCATTTAGCAGATCTTTTGCATTACGTTACTCCTGGATATGAGGGTGCAGTTCTATTTTGATTTTTTCGATTTGCATTTTATGAATGATAATTGACAACTGGGACGTTATTACGGTTGCATGTCCTAATTTAATTTTTTTCTCATCCTTTACTGTGTCTGTAACTTTGTATTTTTCCTCGTACACGACAATTTGTTTATCAATAAAAAATAATTTTAATCAATTATTCGCAACTATCCTAAATACATTTGTTTGCTTCCTCAGATACCAGCCGGAATGACTTTTAGATGCACAAGTATCTCTTCTGCAAAATTCTTTATTCCCCATTCACATTTAAGCGCATTTTCTTGAGATGTCCTCCGAGTGTGCCACACGTCGTTACGATCTTACGTTCTCTTCTCATTCGCAATACCAAGCTTGAAACTTCTCACCAGTGACGTTGAGGAAGACCTTTAATTTCGAAACAATGGAAGAATTATCTTGAGCCTTTTGTATTAATTTTATCAACTGATAAGTCAAAAGTGGTTTTTCATTTCATTTTTATCAAAGGTTCAGGGCTGATAAATGCTGTTTAGTAAATGTTCTTCCTTGCTAATCGATCGGCGTATTCATTATCCTTAATTTCATTATGCCTCGGTGCCTAGTATAAGATAATTCGGTTATCACTCAACGAGGTCAACTTTTCTCGATGTGCTCCAGGAGTGATTCTCGATCTGATAACTTGGATATTTGGAGATCATACTTGCCATTGCGTAGCCTCTCAATTCTAAGTTGCACACCTACAAGGACAGCGTGTTGCTGATTAGAACACAAATTCTTGGTTTGAATTATACAATTGAGTTCCTGGTGTTGCTTTTTTGCATATTTTGTGGCCCCATTGGGGTTCTGAATTTATTTCTTCCTGTGGAATCCAAATCAGGGTATAGCGCTTTTTCATTGAGCTTCGAGCCCCGTATGCTGACATTGTTGTCTCTAAATTGCCTTCCACGGATTTAGAACTTAGACATATCTTCTATGTGTTGCATGACCACATCAGACATAGATTGAATTGGATCATCTTCAGACATTATAGACGACACTGAGTATATATCTTGCTATCCTGAATGAGGTGGACTTTAATATACTGACCAGGTTGTTCTCTTTGCATATGATATTGAGTTTCTTTTGAAATTCTGTTATTAAAGTGCGCCTTACGGTCATGATTAGCCGAAGCATCCTTCATTGAATACTAAGCGTATAAGATGTAAAACTCCTGGCACTAAGTACTCATGATCAATAAGGCCCCATCCACAATTTTCTGATATAACATAAGAGTTTTTGTTAAGTTTAGGATAACTTTTTTGGATGCCACATCGTTGTCCAGAACCAAGATGATGTTTTTGAGGAAAAGGGCCTAGTAGAGCCCAGAATGATAAATTTACAGTCCACTTACAATAAATCTTTCAGCTCCACCTGAATTATTGTATGTAATTTAGCAAAGTCCCCATACGTAAAGCTGAGTTGAAATAGGAGCCGTAGTAAAATGATTAATTTTCTGAGGGATTATCAAACATTCTTTTAATATTACACTATTTGAATAAATTTAAATAATCTGCTTAAATTTATACGTACATAAACTGAAAAAATATTTGTTAGACACAAAAATTCAAACACAATCTTCGCATATCCTTTCATTTTTCAAATGACTTTCATTCAAAAGCTGTTACCGTCGCCTTGTATCGAATGTTACTCTTCGTCGAGCTTGAGTAGGTGACGATTTAAACGAATCCTCAATTGAACTAGAATTACAAGCTGCAAAACACATTGGTTTTCTCTCGTAGGAAAATGGTAAGTTTGTCCATATTTTCTTAATTTTATCCATAACTTTCTTATATGAAATTATCAATTTTCTTCTGGTCGACGAGTAAACATTTGTAGCTATTGCCGTGTTAATAAAAATGAATGCACTCAAAAGTATGAGCAAAGCTCCTGCTAGAAAATCGCCACCCATATCGTAATACATGTTTGACGTCCTTTCAAACAGAATACATTTGATTAGACGGAAGAATGATCTCTCCAAGCTGCACCAGACCACCAAAGTGCTGAACTCAATCAAAATAAGTACCATGATAACTTCAACAAAGCGTTGGCATGCTACGGGTATGTTAGAAAATCTTCTTGGATAGATATTATATTCATGGATCACCATTACGGTGGAGCCAAAGTAGATGAAACTCGCCAACGAGGGTGCGTTTGAACAGTTGTCCTGTGACGGTTCGATGAAGATCGAGATTCGTAAAAGGAAGTGTATTAGTGCCGCCAATGTCAATGCTGCTTTTGTTGCCATTGCCAATTTCCGCTGAAATACGATTTTGAATTATAGCATAGTAAGAATTAACAGTAACTTCCACGTCATTTAATCCTGCGTCAAATTTCCCTTTTGGCGTCATCAAACACCTACAATTTTCGATAAAGTATGATTTTCAAGTTAAGGATAGTTAGAATCAACAGTAGCATCGACGTCTTTTATTCCTGCTTCGAACTTTACTTTTCGAATCATGAAACAAAACTTGAAACCCTTCAATTACAGGTGACAGGATGTAAGCAAGATAAAAGGCAATTCTAGAAATTGAAAATTTCGAACCTTTAAACATCATAATTATAAATCTTCACTCACTTGTGATATATTCTGAACAAACATCGATGTAGCCCGGAACTCACGAAAGCAAACCCTAATTGAACGATTCCCAAACAAACCCGTGCCTGTTCAAATCCTTCATTAGTTTTGGCGATCCTTACGAATTTTCGTACCGGTACGTATCCGTCAAATATGTATAAGAAAAACAAATATTTATCGATGAAATTTCCCTGCAATCACAATAACATAACAAAATTAAACCCATTTAGCTGCCAATTCGACTAGATTAATGTTTTGGATTTGAAATAAATAGAGAAAGCACAATACAAAAGGAAAAATTAAATTATTGTCAAATTTTTTTAACAATATTGTAATTTTCTTATTAAATGACAGTATAGAGTACAGATTACTTAGTTATATTTTATGTCACACGGGCCCCTTCCGCAACTTCTAGTTTTTTTGTATCGGTCCATTGAATGTAAACATTTTGAGTCGCGCTACAATAGTTAGATTCTTCCTTTCCCTTCACCCCTTTCATTTTTTCCGCTCATTTTTGCGAGATTTTTGTCTAGTTTTTTGTATTTTTTTGCGTTGTGCTACCTAAAAAATCCCTTATACGGTCGTAAAAACGTATATAAAAATACTATACGTCTTATATTTTCCTGATTAAAGATATTTAAAATCACCTCTAGAAAATGTCCTTGGACTTAAACTACTTAATTCCCCATAAATTTTCACAGTCCTCCTAGCTTGATAAGGAGTATCCCGATGGTTCTTTTCAAAAGGATTGGATGAATACATCCACCAACCAGCTTGCTCGTTGTTCCAGCTTGCTCGTTGTTGGTAGTTCGTACAACTAGCAAGACCACTTTCTAGTTTTGAAATCTTTCTAGAAACAAGTAGTGGTACATTTCTGGTAGAAAGGCTCGTCACTATGCGGGAGGATGACAATGATCTGTCATAACTATGTTTCGACCCCAATCTGTGCATCCGTAGACCGTCTAAATAAAAAAAAACTCTCAGTACTTGCACCTCAATCAAGGAGCTTGCTTATTTCTCACTGCCTCAGCTTAGTTAAAGCAATGAGATTCATGTAATCTATATAGATTTCTAACATTCTCGCTAAATTTTTACTTTCTTAAAGGATATACCCACGTTCAATCAAAATCAGATACCTACTGTGGCCATTCAGGTACCCCCCTGGCGACTCATTAATTTTCGATTTTGAAATACGACAGACAACCTCTTGTTATCATTGTTTAGATAAAAACTGTATCGCTGAAGGAATTAAACGTTGAGTGCAACTGAACATGCTTTCAAGGATCCAAGAATGATCAAAAGAAAATCACAAAGCACTTTTTCCAAGAAAAAAATTGGAAAAATTTCATAAGAAAACAAAAACTTAAAACTTAAACATTTAAACAAAAACTATTCACGCAGCATCCTCAGAATTAAATAATTTTATAAACAAAAAATACTAAATTCAATTAGATTCAGGATTCAAGTGTACTAATCCTTGAATATCTTCCAAAATTATTAACGAACCGAAGAAGAAAATTCTACATTTCACTATAAAGATCCCCTTATATTACTCTAAATTTCCAAACGGTAAAGATTGAACAAGGAAAGTTTACACAATATAAAGGGCCTTAACAAATAATTCAGTTTGAACACCCCTCTGACCAGACATTGCCCACAATTCGCTTAACAAGTACTGGTGAATCAAAGAAGCGATACATATGTTAGCCAAACAACACCTCATGATGGCAACACCTCATATTAAATTGAAACGCATGAATTCCGAGAAAGGTGGTATTCAGCTCCTAAATAGGCTTTCAACTTCTCCTTCAAAAATATCATACAGCTATTATATCTTTTTTCAATCGTAGGGATCTTTTACTAGAATAAGACTAGAAGTCCCTAGACGCAAGGGACATTTTTAAAACTTATTTGTTTTTAAAATTGTATCGCTTATACTCCTGACACACCATGTAAAACGCTATCTTCCGCCAAACAATCTCTTTACTGCGTCAACCAGGGTCCATCACGAGAAAATTTTCAGGTTAAGCGCCAACATCGGTGCTCCAACACTGGAGAAACTAAGTATCTGTTTCTATACGTCCATGATATCTACACAAAACTGATGATTTCTCAGAATTTATAAAAGGAAAACCATCAAACAACTTCATACATAGTCCAAGTCATGATTAATCCTCAACAAGTCCATATGCGTATAGGGTCCGCAGTATCCCGTCATCAAATCTCCATTGTCAATGCTGGAAATCATATCTCTCCTCAGATTTTCCTTTCTCCGCAGATCGGAGAAAATGTAGGAACTACACCTACAAAACGCTGAACTAAGTTGTCAAACTCCGCCCATTGTAGGTCTTAATAAAATCCACCCAATAACATTAGGACACACATTATCAAAAATTGATAATCCGAATACATACTTGACGTCTTGAATCTAACAGAGTCAGATTTCCGCTAATGTGAGTAAAACTCACATTAAAATATATAAACAATTGATACGTTCATGTTTCCACCAATCCACAACTAATTTATCCTGTTGGGAGGAAAATACCAGGCAGAGACAGAATACGATGTCCTGAATCTGTTTTGCTGGTAGGGCCATTAGGAATACACTTTTATGAGTCTTGGGTTCAAAATGGATTTCTTATGTAGAAGTCGGCCGTTTTCCAACGTGAAAAAACAGCTGGAACAGAACCTTTCAGGCTCTGAGGCTCAAAAAAAGACTTATGTAATCTGAAAACCAAACAGTTTGCTGAAGATTTTCAATTCAGATGCGGCAAGACCCGCAAATGAACCTAGAGAACCGTAGTAAGAAACAAAGCATTCTTAGCATAGACCATTAATTTTTATAGGGAACTATATAGAAACAGGAACCTTTCAGGCGTTAAGAATTGAAAGATGAGCTCTTCCATCGAGTTTTTTTTTCTTTAATCGCAAAAAAGGGTACGCGTAGAAAGGGTACGGGTAGAGAGTAAACCAGCACTGAATAAAGGAGCTGTGGTGACCTTTTGGATTGATTGTCTGACTGATGATATTCTCTAGCGTATCCTTGGGACTTTAACATACAAAAAGCTGTTGTCGCAGATCTACATTGGCCTTCTATTCTCTGGCAAACTCATAGGGTTTCTGGACTAAATATTAAGATCGTTAGAAAATCTGGAGTAGAATTTAGTAGTTTTTATAACAGCTTAAATTTTTTTTTTGGTTCATATAAAATATTTTCAGCAAGCAATAAATATTGAAAAAGCGAAAACAACTCAAAAAATTAATATAAAATTTAAAATAAATATTTACGTATTATTAATAGAAAATTTTATAGAATTCAATACTACATAATAAAAATAGAAAAAACTAGAACTCTTCGAGTACTCACAACATATCCTTTGGAACAAGCATGATATAATAAATAAAATACAGCCGTACCTATCGTACGCAGGAGGATATCTGCAACAATGATTTGAACAGCCACCTGAAAAATATCCTAAAGCGTACTATATCGTTTAAAAAAAAAGTTAGAGCCTACCTGCAATATCGTATCCCAATACTTAGATGCAGGCCTATACACTTTCGGTAATATATTACGAAAATAGAGCAGGGAATAATTTAATGATCCTGTCAAAACAATTGATGCAAAATCCGATTTATAACATACAGGATTGCTTGTAATAAAATCAATAAAACTCCATTCCATATAGTGTAAAAGGATTGGAGTAAACCATTTTGAAAATTTTGTAAATTGATCCCAATCTGGCCACGATAATGTTACAAAACTTGCACAATTTTCTTTGTTCATAATTTTGAGTCCTTAGAACAAACTGAAGTTTAACAAGGTAACGAATGGAAATTCCGACTTGGTTCTTATTTTTTGATTTAATTTTAATTTTGAGTATTTTGACTTGCAATTTTTTGAAATTTTGATTAACAAATTTTACTCTGAAAAAGCTCTGTAAAGTCTGACAATGACAAATGAATTGACGAACGAATTTCGAAATCCAATGAAATCTGACGTTGTCAATCCAATGCAGAACCGAAAACAGGATAATTTAGGATAATAAATCAAAAATTTTGACAAACATTTTAAGAAATAAGAAATATCATCTTTAGCTTAAATATACATCTATGAACCTGAAATTCTGTAATCTTTTCTATTAGTCGTTTTTTCGCGTTTACGAAAGTAAATTATTATTATATTTAATATTAACAACAAACAATAATAATAAATGATATATTGACCACTTTATTGAATGATCTTTTGTCATCTTTTGGAAGGTTAAAAAATTCCATCATCGAAGAATCCTTGGCTTTTAGAAGCGAGGAACTCTTCCAACTCATTTATAACAGCCTGATCGGAATCGAAAGTTTTACTCTTCAAATGATTTTGAAGAGAGCGAAACAAATGATGGTGCTAAGTCAGGGCTATAGGGTGGTTGTGGCGTCAGTTCCAATTGAACTACATTAATTTTTGCCGGGTTATCAAAGAGGTGTGGGGTCTGGCGTTATCAGTATTGAACATCACGCCTTTGTGATTGGCTAGTTCGGGGAGTTTTTTCTTGATTACTTCGTTCGGTTTTGATAGTTGTCGACAATAGAAGTTCGAATCAATAGTTTAATTTCTTGAAAACAGCTTAAATTAGACCATACTCTCGTAATCCCACAGAAGGCATAATCTCCTTTTCGTAATTATTAGCTTTGGATGTCGAGTGTGGGACCTCATCTAGCTTGGTCCGTGATCGTTTTCGGACTACGTTATCGTAAGCAATCCATTTTTCATCACCAATTATGATTCCTTTCAGAAATGGGTTGGTTTGGTTACGATTTAGCAAAATGTCGCTGGTGGTAAGGTGGATTTCCTTTAATTCGTGAGGAACGGAAACTTCCAGTTTGTTTATGTAACCAAGCTGTTGTAAGGACAAATAAACGTGTGAATTCGATATGTGGAGCTTCTCCCCTATCTCTCGAGTTGTCATACGCCGGTTAGTTTCGTTTAACGCCTTTACTTAACCGTCTTAAATAGTGGTTTAACGACCGGTATGGGGTGCATCTTGCACAGTAAAGTTTCCAGAACGAAACCAAGCAAACCGACCCTAATACTGGGGTATATTAAGGCAGTTCTCCCTATAAATTACGCAGAATATCTTTCGCGTTTCATTACGCTTTAACCCTTTCGGAATCAAAACAATGGAATATGTTGAGAATGCTCCCTTTGAGCATTGTCATTGTTCAAGTTTATTTTTAACCAACTCATTGTTTACTAATGCCGTTGAGTTTTTAACTGAAGATAGTATCAAGTCTAATCTTTAAAATTTTATATTATAATAAAAACGACAAGAATTATCGAACAACCCAATATAATCTTCTACCAAGATTGGAATGATTTACAATTCCTTCCTCTATTCTATCAACCTCATGCCCATACCCATCCCTGCAACCCTTCTCTGTGTCATATACTCGATATTAATTGACTTAAGAAGATCATCACAATAATTGCTACTAACTTCATAATAATTTTTAATGGCTTCATGTATGCAAATACAGCACACACTTACAGATACAAAACGGAGACTTTTTTGAATGGATACAACTGCAAACGATTTTCGACAAAAATTTTCATGCAGTATACGAAAGAATATGAAAAGCGACATTTTCACGTACCTCGAAAATCAGGAAACGACCTGTTTTCAGCATTTTCTACTGATTAGAAAAATATTAATTTGCGCATAATATGAGAATTGGCCAATATAAACGGCCGCTTTTCGGCGTTTTATTTCTTGTTATATCCCTCTAAATCCTTGTGGTAAGGAGGCCACCTAAGTTTTCTTAAGTCTAGGGCTTCCTAGGCTTCCAAAGCCTACCTACAACCCTGCACTAGCTCTCTGCATGTGATTTTCCGAGGCTGGTCTCCCCTTCAGGTCATTTATGACTTTCTCCGCTGCTAAGCTACGACATAAAACCCAATCCAAGTGAAACTCCTTGATTTCTCCAGCTTATGCTTGATTTTGCAGATTTCTTTAGATTTCCTCAGAATCATCAATCAGAGTATCAATGCTGCGAGCGGTACCTTTATAACGAACCCGTCGCTTAGATGGCTTGCGTTCCAGTCACTTCACTATCTGGACGGCAGTAGTGAACAAATTAATAAGGAGAGAAAATAACCTGCAAATTGTGATGAATACGGATAGGTGTTGGAAATTAAAACAATACTTCTTTTTTCTTGTCGTTCTTTAATTTCAGATACTATACTTTACACTTTCAACCATTCAAACCTTGAAACACGTCTTATACAGTCATTGCCGATCGCCCAGCTATCTTGGGCATTTTCTTATTTGTCGAATCTTCCAATTCTTTCGCCTTGTAATAGTGCGGTGCCACTTCCAACAACCATTTACTTTCAATCTCAATAACTTGTCGCATATATTCCTTTGTTGTAAATACCAACTCATGATACAGAACCCATCGTGGCAATTCTTCAAACAACGAAGAATTCGGATGTATCATAACCGTTTGGTTATGTTTAATGGTTTTATAATTTCCACTTTTAGATAATCGCGCGACATGATAGAAATATCCCGCGGTAATTGCTTTTCTAATTGGAATCGTTTCCGGCAAACAGGATACCATATCGATTTCGACTCTTTGCATTAGTCCAACAAGTTGTTCGCGTACATCACGAGCACGTTTCATCGATCGATACTGTATGAAATTTTCATAGCACCATTGAATGCTAAAATCCGTTTCAGCCCATTGATTGTAGACTTGAAGCAAACTCAGATGATCGCCGTGAACATGATTGAAATTTTTACGTGCTGTATCAGCGTGAATAATTTTATCTTTTGGCCGATAGAAAATTGCACTGTTGACGGATAACATTGCAGCAATTGTTACAATTTCTTCCGAGCATTTATATCTGTTTTAAATCAAAGAAAAGAAGAAGAAAAATGAGTCCTGGATCAGAATGCACAATATAAAATGGATCTCAAAGATTTAGTCAACTAGCGTTCCCACCTACGCCTCTTAACGTTCGAGCGACCGTTGTGAGGTGAGTGTGATAAGAGCTGAACTATCACCAGCATGCGGGCGATCCACGTAAGCGTTCCATTGGTTCGGGCTAGTGTGGTTTCAAAGCCCACCAACAATACTTCTCAAGCTGTGTCTGCACGTCATTGTCCGTGTCTGTCCAAGGTTATATGTACATCATCAATCCTGATAGTCTCGGCATAGGCCCTCACAACTTTTTGCTGTAGTCGAGATTGAAAATTCAATCAAACGAGCTAGTGGGACAGAGGTAAAGAGACGACACAGAGGAATGGCATGAGGGTACTGATGTCCATTTCAAAAATGGACAACCAAAGCTTTTGCAGAAGGCAACACACCGATGGAAGAGTTTTTTCAGTCCCAAAGGAGCTACTATGGACGAACCCTTAACCGAATGAGGAACAATAATAGCAGCAAGTAGTTATGAACGCAAGTCGTAAATTATTAGAACACTTCTCGCATAATACTCACTTTTCACTAGCCATAATCATTTTAGCCATCATCGGATCAACAGGAAACTCAGCCATGCGTCGCCCTAACTTAGTGAGTTCTCCGTGATGATTGAGCGATCCGAGTGCGTATAATTGTTCCAAAGCTAACACTAATGTTTCATGTGGCGGTGGATCCAAGAAGTCAAAATGAATTAAATCGTTTATTCCAAGCGCTTTAAGCATTAGGACAGCATTACCTGAATGGATAGAAAACACAATGTAACGTTCACCATTACACCAAAATTTGAACACAAGCGACCACTAAAAATAATCACCAAATACAGAATAAAATCAACTCTTTACACACCCAAATTTATTCGTTGAATTTCTGGAATCGTATTATCCTCCAATTCATGTTTGTACGCCCAAGCTGTGTACAATCTAAAACATTTGCCTGGTGCTGTTCTACCGGCACGACCAGCTCTCTGATTTGCTGATGCTTTTGATATTGGCACTACCATAAGTGATTCCATGCCCGTCCTCGAATTGAAATTATTTTGTTTTGCAAAGCCCGGGTCAATAACATAAATGATGTTATCAATCGTCAAGGAAGTTTCAGCTATGTTCGTTGCTAAAATTACTTTTCGTGCATTGGGAGGTGTTGGTTCAAAAATTTTTGCCTGCATATCACTGGGCAGATTTGCATAGACCGGCAAAATTAGAAGTTCTTTCAACTTTGATCCCAGTCGTTTCACACGATCTGTTAATATTTCCTGACATGTTTCAATTTCTTCTTGACCTGTGAGAAAGACTAGAATATCTCCCAACGGCTGCGTGGCATGGATTTGGAGGACGGACACTACACAAGCGTCAATGTAGTCAGCTTCAGGCGCTTTTGTGTAGTATATGTCGACCTGATGAGAAAAAAATAGATTTGGTGTATCGAAATAAATTATATACGCTAGATCTTACCGGAAACCGTCTGCCAGGAATCCTGAAAATCGGAGCATCATCGAAAAACTGAGAGAATTTTTCGGCATCCAATGTGGCACTGGATATTAGAAGCTTCAATTCCGGTCTGAATCGCGCTATATCTTTGACTAGTCCGAAAAGGATGTCAGTATGGAGAGTACGTTCGTGAGCTTCATCAATGATCATGACACTGTACGAGGCTAAATCGGGCTCCGATAAAAATTCTCTGTGCAAAGTACCATCCGTCATGTACTTTAGAATGGTTCGTTCTGTTATACAAATGAAAAATCTTAATCGGAGCTCATATAGTATCTATTGAAAACATACCAGACGTGCAATCTTCAAATCGAATGCTGTATCCAACTTCATTGCCTAACTTCACTCCCATTTCTTGTGCTACACGAGCCGCCACGGACATAGCAGCCACTCGCCTCGGCTGTGTACATCCAATCCTTTTATTATCTTTCGTGAAACCCGCCTCGTATAAATACTGAGGAATTTGTGTTGTCTTTCCTGAACCTGTTTCACCTTCAATGATCAAAATCTTTATTGGAATATATATTGGATCTATTTCCTTTAGACGAAGCTTTTAAAGTGTTTTACCTGATGTTCCTTGATGGCTGCTATTAAATCTTCTCTGAACGGATACACAGGCAACGATTTTTTCGTCTCCTCAATATCCATTTTGTATTTATCCACCTCAGACACTTCGGATTTTTTATCTTTGGATTTGGAACCTTCCAAAGTAAGAGCCTGGATGAATTCAATTTGATCGTCGAGCAGGAGATCATATTCCTCTTTGATTTTTGCATCTTTAGCACCAAATTGAAACATGGCCGATGCCAATTGTTCTGATTCCCATTTTTTCTGTTCGGAATTTGGCAATTTTTCACGTTCATCAACTTCAACATATTCCTCAGTCTCGCCCTTTTTAATATCTTGTGGCATATGATAACGTTGCACACGTTCCAATTCTCTGGCCTTTTCATGCTCTTTGGCAATTTTAAGCAGTTGCTTCTTGTATTCACGTTCTTTTCGCTCGCGTTCGGTAAGTCTGAATAAGTGAAAGTTTAATGTTACAGTGAATCAAAATTGTTTATCATGGAATATTAAATGGAAGCGATTACTATGTTTAGGAGTTTAGGTGCATACAGGACTTTAGTTTAGTTTCTTGTGGGGGTTATCACATGACGTATATAGCCTGGAGCTTTAGTTTTCAAGGATATTACTCAGAGATCTCTGAATAGATCTACGTTCCCACACAAGGTTCCAAAGTATGAAATGCGGATTTGTTTTTTTTTTTTCAAAGGACAAAATGTCCTTTGACATTTTGATTAGAAAATTAGAAATTAGAAATTTTTTTTTTCTAATTTCCGTTCAAGCTGCTACCACAAGGCTTTTGGATTAGCGATGAAACACCTCTCCTTTCAAACCATAAGCTGAACCCTCCTGGCCTACTACAAGCTACAAGATATTACTACAAGCATGACTGAGTGTATTAATGTTTTTTACACAGAGATTTTATGAGACAGATCCTTTTTGATAACAATCCATACCAGAGTCAGAATTGAAACAATCGTTAAGGCGTTTAGCAATGAAAGCTGCAGTTCGTTCAGGATCACCCGCTTTCCATTCAGATGCAAAGTATTGAGAACGAAGATATACCCAAAGCGATAAATCCGGATTGGATCCGGATCCAGGATCCGGATTGATACAGCCAAGAGATTGATACTCCGGGAGAAAAAACAGAGGAGCCTAAATATTACTTTTTGTCTATAGCACATAACCTAGAGTGCGTCAAGTTAGTCTTTTAGCTATCCTGCAGTTTGTCGGTAAACCAAGCTTAGATCCTAATGATGATACCGTGAATACCTTGAATATTTAACTTGATTTCTTGCGTAAATCTCATTTTATATAAACACAGGCCACGATCGAAACAGTAAATACGCCAAGACATCAAGGAAACCTCAACTAATTGGGAATGTTTTGCAACACATTCTCTAACGACGTTTGTGACCTTTTCAATCCTCAATACGAGCAATACAATTTTGCTTTAGGGGAATATAACGAAGTGGGAACTCAATTTTTAAATTTTCAATAACACAGCGAACCGCGATCCTAAATTTAGCAAACGAAAGAACCTTTTTCATAAAAAATGCTCATAGCAGAACCACAAGACATTCGGGAAAAATCAAAATTTAAAAATCATAGCCGTTGAAAACGAGAAACAGAGACCAAGTAAATACAGTAAATACAGGAAGAATTAAAAATTGTTAAAAATTCGTACAGGGTTTGAAGCACAGGCAAAGGGGACTCCAAAGTGAGTCATTGCAAATAGATAAGCAGCAATGTGATTAGTTGGTATGTTCTCCGAACGGAATTTCGCTGTTCACCGACTGTTTTCTACTTTGTAACTATGCGTAGCAACGTTCACATCCGCGTTTCAGCGGCTTGGCATCTCTGGGGTGTAGTTTCGTCTTTTCAGAGGAAAATGCATCAGACAGAAGAGACCCCTTTCGGGCCCGATAAAACACTCAGGGAGCAGAAACACGTGATAGAAAAACACATGAAATTGAGAGTTACAAACTTATTTAAGTGCGGCGTAAAGTGCTTGCCCAAAATCCAGAACGAGGAAAATTAGATGCGGAAAATAACCTCAGTCACAAATGCTCCAACGAAGCGATTAAGAAAATGGATTTTCGAAAAATGTAGAAAGTTGCAATACAACATCATCAAAAATGAAATAAAATAACATATAGAAGATAATCAGGAAATTGAAACAGACGAATAAGAAAGGGATCGCAGAAGACATTTGAAGTCGAAGTCACGAAGTTTGTGAAAGAAAAAACTGGTAACAGATCGGGCGATCTGGCAACGCTGTGTCTACCGGCCTGATTATTACATTAGTAGACCAATTTGTTTGTGTCTTCCACTTTCTTAGTCTGAGTTTCAACTCCGTACAGCTAACACATTATTATTGACAGCGCCATCTGTGGATTTGCATTTTTGTCGCGTGCTCCTGAAACAAACCTGCAAAGCAAAGACTGGTATACTGCGTCATCTCCACGATAGAAAAAATGTCGAATGAACAAATCAAAGACCATACTGATTTTTTCTCTCAAAGGGAATGGCAGTTTCATGCAAAAAAAAATTTGACAAGCTGTCAACAGAGTGGGTTTTAAGTGTCCTTGAAATTCTCATGGAAGGAGTGATTCCTGTAACGCTAGACTTTACAGACAAGTGTGTGCGTCATCATAACAATACCCTGTGACACACGGCCATTTTGGTCAATGAATTATGACCACAAAACAGATTTCTGTTGTTCCTTAAACTTCCTGTTCACTTGATTTGTGTCCTTCTGGATGAAACATGTCTTAGAAGAACATTATTTTGAAACGCTCTAGAACATGGAATAGACTGTGACCCACCGGTCAAAAGATATATCAGTTGAAATCTTCCAGGGTTTCTACTATGAGAAGATACAGCGACTTCACGAGTGTATAACTGCCCAAGGCAACTACTTTGAAGGGGATAGCAATGTTGTTTAAAGAAAAAAGCAAGAACTTTCTTATACACCTCGTTTCCTTTGACGTAAAGTCCTTTTTCCCAGGCAAACACAATCTTGCATCGACGACTGGCTGGTAAAACAATATTGCAACTTAAGACTGGACGAGTAAGGCAATGATATACACAAAATTAGCTGGTGCCTGTATGAGTGGAAGTTATTTCCCTTTGAGAGGTGCCTACTACAAAACCACGATAAGGGTACTAACGGGCAATGTATTTTTAACCTTAATGCACGGATAATTTCATGGGATGATTTGGATCCATTATGGAAGAAAGATACATCCTTTCAAAAACTTGGAGATGATACGTAGATGTTTCTACCATTGGCAAATCAAACGCGCTGAAGTGCTCATCAGAAGCGCTGTTACAAATCAGTCACAGAGCACTGTGAGCGTAAAACGATTACTAATGTTGGCAATACCCTAGTAAATACCACCTACGAGGCAGTAGGAATAAGGAAGAAAAAGGCCATTCAAATTGGGAAGAAATCAACAGAGTCCACCCAAATATATTATGGAAGAGAAACAAACTGTAAATTTCTTTTACTTTAAAACAAAAATTACGAAAAATCAAAACCACAAATGACGAAGAAAAAACAAAGAATGCGCACAACAGCCCTCCGTAATTAAAAATATTGGATATGGGAATAAGTTTCCGCCGTTTTAGTGTCTGCTATGGTAGTGTTCTTGAAATTGAAGGTTGTTTGCGTAGCCTCGCGAACGCAGTAGTCGACATTCCTTCAAAGCGTAAACATCGTTTTTTTTCTCGTGTTGAAAATGTCGACTTTCATGCCGAAAAAGCTGCATTTGCGGAAAGTTTTAATTCATTATTTCATTCTTAAGAAAAGTGCTGCGGCAATTTATCGTATAATGCTCGATGTTTACGGTGATCATGCTCCATCTGAGACGACTTGCAGAGAATGGTTTCAGCGTTTTAAAAATGGTCATAAAGATCATGAAGGGGTACCGAAAAAGTTTGAAGATTCACAACTGCGGGAATTATTGGATGAAGATTTAAGTCGAAGCCTAGAAAATTTGTCGCAGGAGTTAAATGCTGACAGATTTACCGTCGGTAAGCACTTGCACGCCATGGAGAGAGAGGGACATCGAACGCTGTCTGGTGACGTGCAAGTTGCTCCTTCAACGACAAACCCTTCCTAGGGTTTCATACATCGAATTGTGACAGGAGATTAGAAATGGATGTACTACGACAACCCTAAGCGACCAAAACATTGGGGAATGCGAGGTGAACTAGGTCCATCGACGCCAAAACGGAATATTCACGTCACCAAGGTCATGTTGTGCATCTGATGCGACCACAGTGGCGTCATCTATTACGAACTCCTGAAACCATCTGAAACAATCACTGGGGATGTGTACTGACGGCAATTCATCCGTCTGAATCGAGCTCTGAAGGAAAAACAGCCAGAACGGAATGACAGACATGATTTGTTGTTGATTTTCCTGCATGGCAATGCAAGGCCACACGTAGCCAAGCCGTTCAAAAAATATTTGGAAGGTGAGAATTGGGAAATCTTGCCGCACCCGTCGTATTCCCTAGGCATGGCTCCTTCGGATTTCCATTTGTTCCGCTCCATGCAATCGGGCCTTACTGTAGAACGATTTACTCTTATGAAGGCATTAAAAAATCGCTCAATGACTGGATCGAATCGAACGGTGGGATTTTTTCCGCCGAGGAATCCATCTACTACCATAAAGATGGGAGGTCATAGCTTGGTATGATGCATACTTTGAATGACCTGACTGTTATTTTTAATGATAAATTGTTATAAATGTTATTTTTAATATTTTTTTTAATGAAACTTTGTCGAAAAAACTGCGGAAACCTATTCCCATACCCAATAAGAAATATTCGAGATCCCCCTAACAACGAGCGTTGCTAGTCCGAACCAGCGGAAGGGCCCGAAAAAAAATACTTTCTCGATTAACGCCACCAATGTACTACGAGAAAAAAAAAGAAGCATACAATGGATGCGCTTTGTTTATCGACATCCTTTTGTTTTTAATGTAATAATTAATTTGAATGTTTATATGATCTTTAGTTGTATTTAACTTTCATTGAATTTAAGTACATAAATAAAATTAATAGTTTTGACTAAGTTTTAATAAAATTGACAGGTTTTATCTGAGCTTGAAATTTTCGGGCCGGGGGACCGTGGCATTTTGCATCCCCTTGCCACCTTATAGTCACGTTTTTCTCCTCTTTAAATCGTCTAGTAGGTGGTATTGGCTATGGTGCTGTGCTCATTAGGCAGCGTTTTTCAATCACAATGCTCTGAGGCTGGTTTTGGTTCGTGTCTGTCTGGAGTCACTTTCATTTGGTTTAAATTGGTTTTTAGTATTAGATTTTGATTATTTTGGTACTAGATTTGATTTGATCAACTGCCATGGTCGGATGAAGTTATGTTCGCTTTCTTTAAGCACCTTTTAGTTACGCCACCGAGCTTTCAAAGCACAACTGACAGTAGATGTCAGGACGTCAGGTTTAAAAAGCGCTTTAAGCTGTCGAAATCATATCATGCCTACCAGGGATCCTTTTACCAAATAAACGCTGATAGCACAAGTTTTCTTTTTGAACTTGAACCTAAAGAAGTTTTAAGGTGTCTTCGACTTAATTCAGGCCCACGCATGGATATGGAATCTGTTCGTACGGTTAAAGTCTGTAAGCGAAGCGAACAAACAGAGAAACACGGACAGAGCACTGTCCAGCGCCTCGCGTAACGTTGTCAATGTTGAGTAAGGGCTGTCTCAAGAGAAAAGGAAAAGAGGAAGTGTCAGAGCCGCCACATTTTAAAATTGTATGGAAGATCATTCGCTTTGGATCACTTTTCAGTTTGATCTTCCCTCAGAAGCTTCTCAGCGGGATTTCTAGTACCAAAATCACAAACTCAAATGCTTTACTATCCAAGCTTTAACATGGGACATGTGGCTTAGAAACTGACTTCATTAGCCAAAGCAAAGCAGTTGAACATGTTCAAGACAATAGTCTGATGTTATTTTATCCATTACAAACTGATTATATCGACTTACACTTCCTCCTCGAACAGATATTCATCGTCAATGATATCAGCCTCAAGTTCAGCGACCTTATCATCTTTGCGCTTTTCTAAATATTTCCTGCGCGATTGTACACGAAGTTGTGGTAGGATCTTTTCGCGATCCTCTATTTCCAACTTTAAACGTTTCGCTGCTTCTTCATAGGCTTTACGCGACGACGATTCCAACACTTTTCGTGTCTTATCCTCATCGCGTTTTCGTAATCGATCAGCGAATTCATCACGTTCACGCAAGTCACGTATACGCGCTTCTTCTTCACTATCTACACTGTCATCACTAGAGCTTTGTGCTCGCTTTCGCGACTTATCACGACCCATTTTATATTTATTCTAACCCGGCAAATTGTTACTTATTGTTTTCAAGCTAAAGACAGTCAGATCTCCTGCCGCTATAAACATTTGATCACTTTGACAATTACTAGACGTTCCCGCAGTGTAAATATGTCAGATTTGTCACAACAGTTTGAGGGACGTTGTATCGGCTGGACGATTCTGAACGCTGCCCATTTAAATTCCATTCCTATCAGTAGAAATTGAAATCTGCTGTCACATTATTCCAAGTCCAATTGACCACCGCTGTGTAAACTTTTTCGGGTTAATATTTCATTTGGTAGGGAGATTGTACTTCTAAGTTTTACGTGTTAAAAGTTATATCTAAACCTTATTTAGGTAAGTCACACATCTAAACATTAAATACGCTTGTATTGCAGCCAAAAATCGCAACTAACCACAATATAACCTCAATTCGCTGACGAAATTTTTCGCCGACTGAGTTAATATAAATAAATGTTCATAATATGGTAGCTACAGCTTATAGAATATATATTCTGCTTTGTAATTTTCAGAAATGGCTGCACAATTTTTCAATCGTATCGGTCAAATGGGCCTTGGAGTCGCGCTTTTAGGTGGAGTTGTGAACTCTGCGTTATATAATGTTGACGGAGGACACCGGGCTGTGATCTTTGATCGTTTTACGGGAGTGAAACAAGATGTAGTCGGCGAGGGAACACATTTCTTCATTCCATGGGTTCAACGCCCGATCATCTACGACATTCGATCCCAACCGCGCAATGTTCCTGTTGTAACCGGTTCCAAGGATTTACAAAATGTAAACATCACATTGCGTATCCTGTACCGACCAATTCCAGATCAACTACCCAAATTGTACACAATTTTGGGCATTGACTACGACGAGAGGGTGTTGCCGTCCATTACAACCGAAGTGCTAAAAGCAGTTGTCGCACAATTTGATGCCGGCGAATTGATTACAAACCGAGAGGTATGGCAATGATATTGGTTACAGCTCATGCTCAATACTAAATCGGACTAATTGCAGATGGTCTCACAAAAAGTTTCGGAAGAACTCACCGAACGTGCCTCCCAATTCGGTCTCCTTTTGGACGATATTTCCATCACCCATTTGACGTTCGGCCGGGAATTCACGTTGGCCGTCGAAATGAAACAAGTCGCGCAACAGGAAGCCGAAAAGGCTCGTTTCATTGTCGAGAAGGCTGAACAACAGAAATTGGCCGCGATCATTACAGCCGAAGGTGATGCACAAGCTGCTGAATTGTTGGCTAAATCATTTGCCGAAGCCGGTGATGGTTTGGTTGAGTTGCGTAGAATTGAAGCGGCCGAAGATATCGCCTATCAACTATCACGATCCCGACAAGTTACCTATTTGCCAGCCGGACAAAATACGTTGCTTAACTTACCTGCAAGTTTGGCACAATAGAAAACTGCGCAGTAGGAGTGTAAATGGTGCATTTGGCTTGATCTAAAGCGGGCGACTACAAGCATTTTTGGTTTCTTCATAATTTTTTCGTTTTTCTTATTGTTTTGTATTCACATATTTAGATTGTTTAGTCATTTCGATATGTAGCAGTTACTAAAGGGGATGAAAGAACTAAAGTTAAATTTTAGTTGAGTACGTTTAGATACTAAGAGTCATTGCGAAGAATTACCAACAATTTTTTTATATTCGTGTACTATTTGCAATGTTTGTTGCGTTTTTGAATGAATATAAAGAAAGTTGGAAGTGTACTATTGCTGTTTTATCTTTCATTCTTGTGTTCTATTTATTAAGAGGTTGTCATTGAAGGATCGACTGAAAGGAGAGCGCCCTTTTATGGAGACAGAATTGAGAGTTCTGATTAATAGCAGCTAGAATATATATTTTTCGAAGCACAGAACAGGAGAAGTCATGAGTCAAGTTAATAGGATTAATGCTCCGATGTATCGCACATTAATTCACTGATTTTCGCGATAGTTTTCTATGCTTAACAAAGGTGTGCATTGTTCTGATGGAGAGTGACTCTTTCTTCTTTAAACAAGGACCTTCCTCACGAATTTTGACACTCCGGTGCTCTAAAGCGTTACAGTAGTGGTCCAGATTTATCGTTTAACCAATTTGTAAGTAATCTCCCAACTTGTGCATGTGAAAAAACTGCTTAGCCGATTTTTTAAACCCTGATATACTTTGGAGCTGCAGTAGTGTGTTCGGAGCAATGCTTCACCTATTACTTTGATTCACGATCATGGGGATTTTTCCAGTTCTCACCAAACGATGAACGAAAACGGTTTCGTCCTTTTTTAAAACGCTGCTTATATTGTAGAAAAGATGTATGCGAGCGGGTTTCGCTCTGAGCTTTTACTTTATCTCTCTTGTGATAATCGAGACAATCTTTCGTAATAATATCTATTCCATTTCTTTGTTTCTGATATTAATACATAATTTAGACATTTTCCAGGACTTATATGTCTAATTTAAAATGTAGAAACACATCTTTCTACTGTTCAAGTTGAAGGCAAAGCGGTCTACTTCGTATCTAGCATCTCTAAAAAATTAGTTTTAAAACTATACCCTGAAACATAAAAGATGTTCTACACCTTCAACTTCAACGAATGCATGACATTCAAGTTGCTTCATTGTATAAAAGTACTGTGACATGTCAATTCCAAACAATTGGTAAAAATGAGAGTTAATAGCAGAAATATTTTATTTTATACTATTCTATTTAACACATTCACAATAAATACATTATTATTTAAGAACGACATAACGTGTCAAATGGCAAAGCCTAAGCCCATTTTGCTCGTATAAAATACAAAATATTTAAACATAAATAAGAAATAAATAACCCATGACTTGATTAGAACTGACGTTTAAAACAATTTTAACATTATTTTGAAATTATTTATTTAATCCATTGTCGGAGTTGTGACTCAATGTCTGGTTTTATTCATCTACAAAATATGAGAATAAGTTGACAAGTTTACATGAAACCAGACTTTCGGTCACAAAAAAGGAGTGTAACATTTTGAAAACAAAGAATTCAGAAGAGCGAGGCGTCTTATTGCTAAATAAACTGGAGCATTTCAACTCACTTTCTACGCAACAGACACCGGGGTTATGCTCCCCTGATGACAGCGTTATATAACTTTATATTTCTTGTGAATAAGGACAAGGGTTGTCCTTACTGTGATAGATAACTCCGCGAAAATTACAACCCCAATTGTGATTTTGACGTAATCACCTTCTCGTGTACCTTTAGTCTTGAATGAAGTCTCGTGACTCTTGTTCTGTACTGAACTATTGCTCTGCAACAACTATAAGAATTAAAATGATTTAATTTATCGTGTTTATGTACGCTAATATACAAAGCCAACGAGGCGAGCAAGAAATATTAGAAAAAATTCTCACTAGGTGTCATTTTGACATTTTTCAATTGAAAATTTCTCAACGATCATGAAGACAAATTGATTTTAATGGCACCATACTTTATTTAAAGCATATAATTATTATTTTAATTATTATGTATTACATCATAAGTGCTGTTAAAGTGAAAAAAAAAAAATCTTTACGAGAAAAACGCGTTCAAGATTTTGAAACGTCTTATAACACATGCAAAAATTCTACTTTTAGAAAAAATTTATCATTAATTTGCTATCACTGGACCATTGCCTTGCATTTTAATGCTTAATCATTCCTTCGAACTTCAACGAAGCATTTGACAAGTATATTCCAAAATAGTGTTATGCCTGGGGCAGATGACATTTGACGCTTCATGACGTCATCATAACGTCTACGTTCGGAAAATATAAGAAGTTCTGACGTTGACATCAAGAAATAATTTAAATAAAATTAACATTGGGATCCATGCAATAATTTTATCGCTAGTTACCAGCGTCTATCAATAAAACACACAGCTTCAAGGCCACGTTTTGATTTTTATTTCTGACTGTCAGTAGCATAAAAATGTTGTTACTTTATTTGTGTACATTTTTTATGGATTTTTTGCGCCAGGACACTTTCTAACAATTCTTGCTTGCCTAAAAGACGTAACTGCGTACTGTTGCATTATAAAAAATCAAATCAAAATCTGATGACGCCTACAGTCTGACTAACTGACTAGGCATTACACCATGGGCTTCTACAAATGTTTTGAAAAAGAACCGGAATCGGGATTCATGAATACTCAATGGGAATCAAGATCGCGCATCGGTTCCGTTCTAGTCTTTCGTTCCACTTCCGTTTCCGGTCTAGGAGGTTGCATTTCTGCAATACATTTTTACTTGGAGATCAGAAATTTGCAGCAACATTTCAGAAGGTTAAGTGCGTGTTTGAAGCCAACACAGAACTGCTTCGCCTAAAATGTAAACAGGTTTTTACCAAAAGTAACAAAATCAGTTCAAGCTGAGATTGATAATAGTACCCAAAAATTAATAAACAAAATCCATCTAGCTGGCTGTGCCAATTGATGTGTTCCCGCCAAGGATTTGTTACCTAATGGGAATCGGCATGAACGCTTGTTCGAAGCCAACTTGAAAAGAAAGGTAGATAACCACCTTCCTTTCTAATATAGCAAATCAATTAATCTCATATATGATAGTAGTTAATAAAGCACTTTAAACAGCAAAGAAAAATCAACCAGCATAGAAAGAAAGGTATATAACAAAAGTAATTAAAGAAACCACTCAAAAACAGGACAAAAATATTGACCAGCTGAAAATGCAAAAATGTCAATCGAAATTATAATAAAACAAAGTCGGATCCATCTGGAAATAGAAAATATTGACGATGCAATATGCAATGTAAATTTTAGATTAACAACCATTATAAAACACTTTATTTATTATAAATGGGAAATTTAGCGAAAATGTCAACATAACCTGCTTGTTGGCTATCCATGACAACAGAAAAGCCCGCGAAAAAGTATCAATCGAATCAACATTTTGGTCACATATGACTCTAACAAGGCGTCCGGAGTGTGGTAATAAATCTCGCTCTACCTGTGATCTATCATAAATTCAATTATTTATCTTTTGGTTAGGGCTTTCTAGTTAGTCATTATAGATCTTGTTTCTCAGAAGTCATAACTGAAAAGCTGAATTTATTGATACGGAAAGGATTGGAACATTTTTCTTTGTGTTAGCGAGCTGAAGCCCTTTTAGCCCTGCATGGAGGGCTCCCAGACGCGCAATGCTCATGGACTTCTTAATAAAAAGACAAAAAAATATATTGAGATGTATTATTTGATACTAACACAACATGTCAAATGGGGTTATGTTGACGTTAATAGAGCTTCGGTCCGTTTCGCTCATTCATAACTTTTTATTAGTCCGCTAAACCTGTGAATCTAGCCTGGAACCGTGCAACACATTACTTCAGGTTAGGCCTCGCGTTTCTGTGCCATCAAATTGTATGGTTCCTTGCTCCAGCGGTAAGGATAGAAGGGGAAGGGAGCGCTAGAGACGATGTCCTCATAAACACCCCCGGACCTACGATGTGGAATATCTAGGCCTATGTTATGTGATTGCCCGCACAATTAAACATGAATTGAAAATTCAAACGCAAAATTGGGTGGTTGGATGGATGCCTGTCCACCTAAACAACGACTAAAAATCAAGTGCAAGCACTAAACAACAACTCCACCGTACTTGCATTTGAGCTGTTCTCAACCAATCTTACTTCTGACATAATGTGTAGAGACATCCCGGTTAAATCGAAGCGTTTGATGCCAGTTTAACTCCGCTTTTTCTCTTTGTTTATGTCAGGATGCGCTACGTTTCCTTCTAAGACCAATTGAATAAATTTATCTATACTAGCCAAATTTATGAGGGTGCCGTTATTTGCATTCAATAAATTGTCAATTCATGGAGCCATTAGCGATATATTGAGGAACCGATGGTGATTTTCGATCGGGGCCACAAAAAGATAAGACGAAGATTTTATGCTAATTTATATGTATTTGTTAGAATGTACATAAAACTTTGCATGAACAATTGTCATATAAATCATTCATTTATTAAGATGTATCCATTTTGTCCGTATCGAAATCATCTAAATCGATATCATCAAAGTCGGCGGCATCAATTTCTTCCTCTTCTTCGCTGACTTCATCGTCCTCCTCTTCGAAATCTTCTTCCTGAAACGAAGATCTTGCTATGTTATGTACGGAAATTCAAAACTAAATCATTTTCAATATTCAATTCTTACATCATCATCACCATCGGCCTCAACTCCTGATTCTTGGCGCCATGCTTGAATCGCTTGCTTAACCGAAGCATGCACAATTGAACGTACTTCAGCACTAAAATTAGCTGGAAGCCATCCGGTCTTCTCATTACAAGTTGCACCCGACAGTGGTGTGGGAATTTTATCAAGCATTTTTTGGACTTTTGGTAAACGAATATCACAATACTAGAATAAACAAAGACACCATTTAACCTTTCCAAATTCAACGAAATCGCAACAGTATCATACTCGGTAAAAGGTTTGACGTCCTCGCGGCAATCGTCCATCTTCCAAGTACGGATAGTTTACATCTTGTAAACATCCACCATCCTTATCTTGAAATGTTGCACGCGGACAAACTCTAGGATTTCGGAATGCTCGTTTTGTTTTGATCTGTAAACACATAGTTAAAAAATTATTTCGACCTGACGAAATGCTAGCTCACATGCGCTCCAAGCTTCGCACCAAATCGTATTCGATAGTCAAAGGTTTGATAGTATCTGGCTTCGAAATGTTTGCGAGGATCATATCCTAAACGAACGTACATCGTACGCCAGGGTCCGGTTCGATAATGATAGCACAACGCTGGAATTATACATTTCAGCTTTTCTGACGAAACATTTGATTCGTAGATCAATGAAACGCGATTCCAAACAGGATATTCGTCAAAGAGCTGCGGAGAAACGGTTAGGAAGCTTTTAAGATTAGGGGAGAATTTGCAATACCCGCTTTATTGTCTGAAATTGTTGATCGTTTACTAGTTTGGCTATCATTCCTTTGTAAACTGCTGGATTTGGTTTTGTTGGAATCGGTTCGGTTAGCGAGAAATCTGCGTAGATTTTATGTTCGACAGGATATCGTCGCAACACTCCGATAACATCGTCGTTGCCTTTTGAGTGATCGAAACGGAAAATTGCTGTTTGTACACTATCGCAGCGAGCGAACACAGACGGGATAAGCAGGAACGGCTGGTTCGGATCTCTGTGGATTATTTCAATTAATTAAGGCAGAACAAAACAGCAACTAGACAAAACGTACTTTAGCCAATCAACGGGTGGCAATCCTTTCGGCATGATCCTATCATAGAGATATTCAAAGTGATTTGTTTCTGGACTCCGTACAATCGGCAAATATTGATAGTCACACATGGCTAGAGGGCGAAAGGAAATTGGAACTTCAAATAATAACAAGCAAAGTATATCAAATCTTACAATTAAACTTAATTGACTTAACACAATGTCCTAATACTTCAACTTTATGCGTAAGCGGTTCCGACGCCCGTGCGGGATTTATTGGCTTTCGTATTTTCACTTTGATTAGAATGCCGGCAACTTTGTGTGTGTCACCGTATGTAGGCTTGCAATAACGATTGTCAGGATGAAATACTAATTCTAAACGACGAACCTGCTCGCAAAATGACTGAAAAAATTGTAAGATCAAATTGAAAGGAAGACATTTAGCATTGTTAACTATTCAACTTACTTGCGACATTCTTGCAATACCCCCAAAGGTATGAAGCATCTTTTCGGTGTCCTTTACAATTCCTGGATATTCAATACATTTAAGCTCCCGTTCTATGAGAGAACTATCCAAATCCACGCGTGAATCCATGTTTTATGGAGTCCTTTTTTGTTGGTAAACAACTTGCCGGCTTGTGACGTTTCAAGGGATATGAATACTTGTACATTCCGATAAGAAATTTTTTGACAAATGACGACTGATGACCTTGCTACAGTGCTGTCGGAAATCTTACATATGGTACAACAACCACAATCATGTTCGTGTAGTTTTGATGGTTCGGATATTGGATTGTGCTAATGGACCAATCGTTTCGACGATTCGACGACGACGACGATTTCGATGAGCATCATCAAATGCTCATTTGCTTTATTTTTTTGGACATCTTGTTTTTAGTAATTTATTTTATTAACCCAGCAACAATTAGGATGAAGCGATACGTCGGTAAACAAAGCAAAATCTCAAAGTAATAGAATAAAATGTAAGCCGCGCTATGAAATAACCGAAAAAACGCTCTAATCGTTTTGTGTATAAAAAGTAATAAAATAAATAAATATAAAGTCAATCTCGGTTTATAACGAACCCTCGCTTATAATGAATCAACTTAACAGTCCCATATAATCTTTCCTGTTTTCCTTAAATAAAGTACACGTTATAATGAACTCGGCTATGACGAACATTTCTAGATAGTGAACGTAAGGTTCACACAATTGGGTCATCATTATCGGATATAACGAATTTCTGGGTCTTCATTAGCGGATATAACGAACTTCATGTCAAACAATTAGAGAAATATCCACGTATCAATAGTTCAGTGCTAGTTCATATGCTTGTGCAAGTGGGGATTTACCACTATGCATACATAATTGTATCTTCTTCAAGTTGGCTCCCGATAAATCTGTGCAATTTGAAGGCGAATAGTGCCAAGGCGGCAAATTTACAAAGGAACGGGTTGCTGTATTAGTCGGTGCCAACATGTCTAGCACGGACATGTCGTCCGCGGTGTTTCGAAAACATTAAAAGGTTGCCTTTTAATTATTGTGCTAATAATTGAGCTTGAATGACATACGCAATTTTCATCAATTATATACGCGAATGGAAGCAAGAGCTAACGAAGAGAAAACCAATACTCGCACTAGTAGCTGATAATTGTTCAAAATTACAACGCATGGATCAGAGTGACATTGGTTCGTTGAAAAGTCATTACCGAGCCGACTTTTGCTGAACATTGTTCAAAGCATTGATGCTGGTTCACACCTTAATGCCAAAAAACTTGGTGCCATCAACATTTTGCACAAATCTTCGAACTTATTCATGGACATTTGGTATTCAATTCTTCGTATTCAGAAGTCCAAAAACTTTTGAACATTCCAAAGAAAACTGTTAAGGTCGGATTCAAGGTAGATTAAGAGGGAAGCCTTCAAGAAATGAAATTGCCAAATGAAACGGCTGAAAAAATTTATGGAGGATAGTGGTCCCAGCGTCCCGGAATAACTTGAAACACCACTGGATGTATTTCTTCATATTTTCCTGGAAGAATTGATCGAGAAATTGGCATACAAGAAAAATTTGTATACTGTTCAAAAATGCGTTGCGAGCAAGCCGGTCCAGGTAACTGATCCACGTGAAATAAAAATCATGTTGGCGATCAATTTGCTAGTGGGTGTAAAGAAACTGACTAGTTATTTGGATTATTGGTTGTCTATGTCTGAAATAAGAGACCATTAAATAATCGCTCTGATCCCTAGAGACCGATTTTCTTGGCTTCTCTGCATTATTCATCGGAACTACCAACCAAAGAAGCTGTGAGAAGTAGTGACCAGTACGACATGTTGTACAAAATAAGACCACTGATTGATGCATTATCGAAAACGTTCCAAACATCATGGAAGCCTTCCGACAATCAATTTGTGGACAAGTCCATGGTGAAATTCAAAGGCCATAGCAGTATCGGTCAGTATATGCCGATGAAGCCCATAAAACGATGATAAAAATTATGGATTCGGGCAGTTAAGTCAGGATATGTCTGCCAATTCAAAGTATACACAGGCAAGGTCTCTGCAGTTGCGGAAAAAAATTTGGGTTAACGTGTGGTGCATGACTTGACAAGGTGTTTAGGTTGTAAATATCACAAGGTCTTCTTCAATAACTATTTTAATTCAATGAGTTTGGTGAAGAACTTGAAATCTCGTGGTATATTGATTGATTGATTTACTGTCGGGGATGGTGCACGTCAACCCTTACAGGTTTATTGTGACCCCGCTTCCGGTGCGCCTAGAGCGCCTCAAGCAGATCGATCTAACTTAAAAGGTCAATGATCTGCTTCGGCCTCAGGCGTCCCAAATCCTCCTCGAAAAGGAAGCAGCTTCCCAAACTGTCTCTTCTCCTGCGAGACAGTGCGTCGCAGTGTGCCAGCAGGTGCACTGGTATCTCCTCCGCAAGATTACAAAATCTGCACTCATCATTCGCTGTCAAGCCCATCCTTTTGAGATGCCCTCCGAGTGTGCAGTGCCCCGTGAACATCCCAGTCAGGACCCTTAGCTTTCTTTTATTCATTTCGATGCACGCTCGAAACTTCTTCTCGTCATAAACGTCGAGGAACAGCTTCGACATTCGAAGCCCATTCCAGGGCTTCGAATTTCACAGGGCTTTAGGACCCTGTGAATGAGATTCATTTCAATTGCGCTAAATGGTTCAGGACCGATGAATGCTGTCGATGCTCTTTTCCTCGCCAGTTGGTCCGCCTGCTCATTACCCTAGATACCTGCGTGCCCCGGCACCCAGTATAGGGTAACCCTATTGTCCGCACTCAATTTGTTGAGTGCATTGCAACAATCTATAACCATTCTCGATGTAATCACCGGGGATTCTAGTGCTTTTAGTACTGGTATGCTTTTATCGTGGTATATATGCATGTGGAACTTTAAGAAAAGGTAGAAGAGATTTGCCGAAGGATTTAATACACGACAAAGATTTACAGAGGGGTGAGTCTGACTGGCGTGTGGGTTTAGAGAAAGGATTCCTTCGATGCAAATTAAATGCAACAGCCTTTGTGAACCATGAAAGTCACAAGAATCATGGATGAAATCATGTCATCAATAGTGTCGTATTCTTAATTAATGCTTATTCGCAGATTCGTGTTGATTATGAACGGTGGCGTAAGGACTAAATATGTACCACCGACTTGGCCTCGACTAGCGCATTGTTGTTGTACTAAATGGTGAGAAGAGTATTCTTTCAACGCAATGGACTACGGACTACGCAAACATTTGGTTTAGGTTCTTTTCGTGATAAAATTTTAAAAGCGTGTTGAACAAAAGTGAGACCATCTATCAAGGACGATTTTGAAACGAAAATTTTGGTTAAAAAAGAAATCGATAAAAAGAAACAATTAACAAGTCAATGGAAATCAGCGAAAGATCTCTTCAAAGCAACAATTATCCTTGGTAGAGGTCTCTGGAACAGATGGAGCCTTTAAAAATGTGAAGACTGAGAGAAAGTAGACTAGAGGTTTAGAGCTGCTCAAATGTTAAGAAAGGAGGATCTAGCTTAGAGTGCAGCCTTAAAACTAGAGTTTTAAGGCTGCACATTTTCACGAAATTCTTTGTAGATGGATCCGGGCTCTGTCAGAAAGCAAAAACGTGACCTCAGAAAAGAGAACGAAGAATTTTACTGTCATGAGTGTCAGACATCACTGTGGTAGAACTTTCTGTGGATAATTGCATTTTTGTAGGTACGTTGTGTAATAAAGGTCCATGCATTTTACCAGAGAGATATAAGAGATTGTGGAAACAACGTCCTGTGAACGGAGTGTTTGAAGAAAACAAAATAATAGAGTTAGCAAGCTTGGATCCAGCCACTCAAAGTATTGTAAAAGTGGTTCAACTAAACTATCACTGGCAGCTGTGAAAAGGAGTTTCAACGAAAACTTCTCGAGGAGGATTCCATTACCACTTTATGACATAGATGGCTTTTTGCAAGGCGATGCTGCTTAGCCTCAGCGAACCAAAATGCGAATCAAATAACTCCAGCGAATCAAATGGAAAGACGTAGGGACTCTCCATTTTCAACAGGTTGCATTTAGATGGAACACAAATGCTGAGCGTATGGCAAAGTCTTCTGGATTTTCCTTGCAGAGGTCAGAAAGCCTTCTAATGACTTGGATAGAACTACGCTACGCATGTGGAACGAAGGTACTGGACTTACTTTTCCCAGAGCTACCGGACGAATTCTAGGTAAGCATGAAACCATTTACAATGAGGTAAGGGCCAAACACAAGCGTTTTATGTTTCTAATAGTGGATCCTGAATAAACAATCAACAAATATTTTTTTGTGGTTGGGTGCTGAATGCTATTTACGCCCCTTGAGTGTATGGTTTTCTTGGATCAATGGAACACGATTACATGCAGGATATTCGTTAGAGAGTCCCGGAGAAACGAGTAAAATGCTTTGAAGATGAGAGAAAAATCTGTTGGAAAAACTCTGCCTGTAGCTAAAGCCCATTCGAGTCTATCCTGGAATTTTTTATCTAATTTTTTCTGCTTTTGGGTGCTCATCCTTTTTTCTCACCGAATGGTGTCTTTAGATTATATAGCGCCTTTTTTAAGCTAGGAAGGAGGTAGAGCGTAGGAATTACTCTACAGCTGACAACCTTCGCGCTGAAAAGCGATCAAAAATATCCTTCCTTATGGTCTTAGCCGGGTATCGTGGTGACACGCAATTCTAGTTGTCCTTTGATGCCAGCATTTTATCTGCTAAAGTGTTTGGAGTGTTCTCACTTATTCTCTTATCAAGATGTAAACAGTGATTCACCCATCTTTTCCGTATGAAGATCTTATGACAGACGTTATTCCAGAGCCAGAAGACCGTGAATTTCTAATATTGTGAACATAAGATCGAAAATAACTGCTGTTGGTACTAGCAAGGGTACCTGCTAATAAAAATATTTTTGTTTGTGGTTGGGGGATTAAATAATGGCACGTAACAACTGAACTGCTGACTAACAATCTTCCCAGGCATACCAAGAAGCAATCCTAGAACTTTTTGTTTCATTATTTCGGACTAGGCCTCCTTGGCCCTGCCTAGCGGTGTCTTCAGATTTCTCTTTCAGTGAGGATGGATGAAAGAGGAAGGGATTACTGTATGAGAGACCTCCTTATCTTTGCACCGGCCAGCGATCTCTAATTTTCTTCTTTATAAAAAGTATCGTCCGCACGTAATGTGACACGTAGTTATATAACTACGTTATATTCAGATGTCAAGATCCTTCCACCATACTTTCTGGAGAGAGTATTCCTATTCTTACGGAAACGTGCAAACTTTACTATAATCTGTTGTCCCCGATTATGTAAGGCAGGTTAGACTGAAAAAATATACAAAGTTGAGTCGTTGCATCAGGTTAGATTCAGTCTCACTCTGTTTTCGGTAGAACAATGGCCCCAGGTCACTGATGAGTTGTGCGGTCAACCTGTTAATTTCCGTCAAAGCTGCAGTCCCTTTTCTTTCTTCTCGTCCACCCATTTCCTCAAACTCACCCTTGGTAGGTAGACTCGCCTTCGCTCTTCAGCATGTAACATTATAAGGATCACCATCACGAGAAACAGCCCCACATGCTAAGAGGCAGTGCGGTATGCAGTTACAATCCGCAAACTTCCAGTCACTGTACTTTTGCAGGACGCCCTTCGGTCCTTTCCTTGCTAAAATAATCGCCCCCGACTGTATGGGGGTTAATTAAAACGTTCGCTGAACGGAAGGTATGCGGGGTCATATTTTTTCACCTACGCTTGTTGTACGCTTACTAATTAAGAGTATAATTTTAAAAATTTTATTAAAAAACAGATCATTATTTGTTACAATGTAGGACAGGAAACCGATCAGTCCAGAAAAAAGTTGCCAAGACGAATAATAGATTCACGGCGTCATCAAGCAAGATATTGAATCGGTTTAATGAAAGGATACACACACTAGAATTCCAGGACCTACAGGTCTTTAGCGTCATGAGCACGGTGACAGCTGTCATCGGGTTCCGTACAAAGTATTAAAAACCTCAACGAACTTTTTTTTAAAAGACATGTCTTCTGTTCATTGGACTCTTGGTCCGGCAAACTCAAGATTTACAAGTGGTATGACCTTTTTAACCAAGGCGGAGATACAATCAAAGATTATTTAAAACCGGCGCCGCCTGCCAAAGCGATCATGACAGAAAACTCCGGTAAGGGTAAATTTAGAAAATTCTGAATGATAATCTTGGCAGGTCAAAGGAGACCGTTGAGAATGATCAAGCCGATCGAGTGAAACAGATATGAGTTGAGTGTTATTGTGAAATTTTGGCTTTCTGCTGTGGAAACAAGGACTCTGTTTTATAGCGGGCTGTGATCCGAGATTAAGCATGAGTTTGTCATTAGAAGCCTGAGTTCGAACAAGACTCTATGTAGGCACGTAACTCCCGAAAATGTTCAAGGTCTCCGGGTCGAATACAGTAGGGATCCTTGAAGTTGATCACAAAGAAAATTGTGTCACTTTCACTGGAAAATATTGCCTTGCTTTAGTGGAATGTTCACGAGATTCTCCAGGGGCGGAAAGGCGGGAAAATAGACCTCAGAGGTCTATTTTACAAAAAGAGATAGACCTCAGAGGTCTATGTCTACAAAAAGTAGACAACATAGAGCCTTGCATGAAACGCAAGTGGAAATGGCTGCAACACTTAAAGTGGGCCTCAAAATCTTCAAAAATCCTTTCTGCGATCCAGATTAAGTCCGATTTTTGTCTTTTCACTATAATAGTAGATAGAGCTTCGAAAGAGAAGAAGAGTACAATTCGCGTTTATATGGACGAAAAAAATAAACTCTTCTAGGATACAAAAAAAAATTAACTAATAGATTTAGTAAATTTGTTAACAAAAAAGGAATTGAGTAGAGAAAGTTATTTTAAGTTAAATTTCTGACTCGTTATCCTCCGTTCTTTGACTTTTGAAATTATTACGTGTGAAGATGAAGGAGCATCGAAGGAGGACCCTACTGATATTTGGATAATGAGATGAAAACTTGAAAACCTGTGGGATGTTATCCGAAACCAGGTTTCTATTTGATGCATTTGATGAAGATATTTTACAAGATTTATAAAAAATGTCTTTGGATATTCTGAGTATATACAGTTGCCGTAAAGTCAATGCTCTAAGAACAATTCCATGAAAAGAAAACTGAAACTCATAACCAGCTGATTAAGCTTTTAACATTGCTAGTAATCTTTGTGGCTAGTCAAGTTGAAAAAATATCTCCAATTAATCTAGAAATTCAAAAGCTCACGTATGAGTGCAAGCTTATTTAATCAAAAAGATACTTTTCATTTCACAACGTATGGAACACATTGGAAATATCACATACTGAAAAATGTCAGATCGTTGTGGCTCAAACGAAGCAGCGTGCTTATAAAGAAATTTAAAGGTTCTTTGAAGAATCCTTTTAGTGTGATTGTTTATTTTGATGGTGATCATGTGGTATTCCAATTAAATCAAGGAGCAATTCTCTGAGTAAGTTTTGTTTGATGATACCGAGTGTGGAATGTTTTGTTAGCTAAAGTTGAGCATATCATCTTAGCATTAAAGTAAATATTAGTGTATGAATATGGGTTTGTATGATATCTGTCAAAGCTTTTCCTCGTTGTTGATATGGTTGATATTGTGGGCCGCGTGTGAGTAGTGTTTAAATGGGGAGTTCCCGTTTATGTGATCTCTTCGACAAAACGTTGCTTGCAGTTATTTGATTGAGCTGTTGCTAAGCATTTGAAACGACTGATCTTAATTTTAGGTTATTTTATGAAATTATTGAGTTGGAAAGTTGAATTTTCGTTTGACTGCTACTGCCATAAAATTAAATGAATCTGGTTATTTGCGACTAAGCGAAAAAATAAAATTTGTTTACCCTCTCACTGGAATACGTATCATTTGTTATACTGACTTGTCGGTAGAGCCTTCTAAGCAATTCATTAATCTTAGATGGCTCCTTTTGCATCAAGTCAAATGGAGTTAAAAACCATTTGGTTGATTTTATTTTCTTAAAATTTAGTAAAAGTCACACGGAGCCAAAGTGGGCACATATGGTATTTGCGGAACTACATTCAATTGGTTTGTGTTGAAAAACTGATGAACAATGATGGCAGTTACGTTTCAGCATTATCATGATGCCAACATCATTGTTTTTCACCATACAGTCAGTGACAAAAGTATAGACTTGTGTTATTAATTTTTTGAATTAAAAGGTTCCTTTCCGAACTCACCTTTACTCTTTCCCAACTCTTTCAGCAAATTGAAATAATTGAATTTGAAATGCAATAAAAAAACAACAAAAATAAAATCAGGAGAACAATAAACATGATCATTAAAAGGGACACTTCTAATTAAGGCTGGCTCACTTCTCTTCCTTATCTTCTTTTGTTGTACGTTACGTTCTCAAAATTTAAAACATTTATTTTTGAAATAATTGAATACGACGCAGTAATGAGAAGGAAATATCAAGCCATAAGTTTGTAATATATCTCTCTCCAACTTGCTTCGTCCCTCCTTAATTTTTTTTTGTAGTGTATAATTGCATAGCGTATAATTGTGAAAACTGCCTTGTGTTACAAAGGAAGGTCTAAATGTTCAACTCTTTAATAAAATGAACCTTCTTTCTAAGGGCGATGATAGGAATTTCGCCATTTCTAAGTATTTTAAGTTCGTTGTAAATATTGCAGATATTAATATTGATGAATGCAAGCTATTTCGATTCCAGTTCCAGAAGTTCCGAACTGTCGTTTTGCATCTGGTGTCCAAAATAAAACCTTAGGAAAAACTCACTCACTCACTCCATTTCAAATTGCTTATTTGCTTAGCTTTCCTGAATTTATTTAGAAGAGAATGAATGAATGATTGTTATTACTTATATGCATTTTTAACAGGACTATTTAATTTATTTCTCAGAAAAATAACTAAAAGTTATCCAGTTTTCAGTTAATTATGCTGAAGCACATTTCGATCACGCGTTAAAAGTCGCAAAGAAATGTACCTCTAGATGAAAAACCGAATGAAAGCTCCCAACGACAAATACATGCTGATGAAAATTAGCTTTATAAACAATAATGGACGAATACGTCGAAAGCAAACCAGGACAAGCAAGTTCTTCAAAAAAATTCGTAGAAAATTCCTGGAAAGCAAAAAAACGTAAACGGATTGATGACGATTCTGATTCAAGTTTTGACAACAGCAGTTATACCAGTAGTATAGATGAAGATGACCCAAATGCTTTGCAGTTGTGTTCTAGTGACAAGGTTTTGTTTAAAAGTTTTCCCATCAAGAGAAAAGGATCTTTTGAAAATAATGATGGCGCATCAGCTACTTCTTCAAAAAAGCAAAAATCGCTAATAGACAACATAGAGATGCCAAGTGATGGACTTAAATTAAATCAACACGGACCTGACTACCAATTAAATATATTAATGAGGGTTTTGTGGAGAGCTAAGGACTGTGATTTTGGTCAGTTTCGACTTGCCACAGAGTTGCCAGGTGCTGAAAAATTGGACGATGTGGTTTTCCAGTATTGTGGACAGTCAGATGATTCCTGGAAATTTCGACTGTTTCAAATAAAGCATAAGGAAGGTGCAAATGTTCAACTTATTGATAGAGCAAATCTTCTTTCTATGGACGATGATAAGGATTTTGCCATCTCTAAGTATTTCAAATCCTTTGTAAATATCGAAGATAGATGCAAACAGAAATCGGTTTACTCATCTTTTTCCGATGCTGAGGTTGAAGATGTTTGTCTTATCACAAACACCGACTTCTGTTCTGATAAACTTCGCAGCTATTTTTCGAAGGATTTAGAAGATATAAAAAATGACAAGTTGCTAGGCTTCAGTGATTCCAATACAGCGTGCAGCTATGTTATAACTGCAGGAACCGAGTTGGCTATGACGTTAATACCGATTTTAAGCGCAACTTCTGACTTTAATAGCCTAGTTCAGACCCTTGCTTATCATCTGGTCTATGGAATAAGAATAGATAAAACAATGAGTATCATCAAAAACTTCTTACAGCCTTTAAAGAAGGACGTTTTTATGTGTGAAAAAGTTGAAGATGGATTTGCTTTGAAATTTTCAAAAAACTTTTTGGACCCCCAGAATCCGAACAAAGAAGCACAAGCATTCCGTGATGCTCTTTTAAAAGAAATCGCTTTCTTAAAGTATCCTTGGAAACTGGATATAAGCTCGAAATTCGGAAAATGTCAGCTACCAAATGATGCAAGTGATTTGAAGGAATTGGCAAGTAAGCTTGCAAGTTCTATTGAAAGCAGCGAAGAACTGAAAAGTCAAGACTATGCGAATAGTCAGACTATCCTAGCTACAGAGGTTGTCAATTGTTCTACGGAAAAGTTTCGAGGTGCATTTATAAATCCAGAGAAGGGACAGCTACGTTCATTGAGGAATTTTGTTAAAGAAGAATTGAGCCGATTGCGAGGTGTCAAAAGAATTACCAATAAAGATTTAGAAAATATGGAAATCAAAATATCGCCTGATTTCGGAGAAATCTGCTTTCCTAGCGATCCTTATATTGTAAATGTAATAGCCAATTCATTGGTTGATGCTTGGCGGACGAAAAAACAACTTGATTCAAATTTTGATGGACCATTTGAACTATATCAACATAGCTTGGCAAAGGATGTTGTCGACGTTAATTCAGGAAAATTTTTTGATTCATTTATAAAAGGAAATCAGAGTAATGAAGAACTGTCTGCCAATATTTTGGAATTTCGTACAGTATTGGTCAACAAAATAGTCACAGAAGATGTTTTGAAAGAATTTGATGAGTTCTTTGCAATTGTTAGTCTGGCAATATCAAAAGGATTGGCTTCGGATTTTCTTGTTAAAACTAATTTGATACTGGAAAATCCCAAAAAATTCGCTAATCAATTGTATGGTCTTTTCACAACGAACACTTCAAGTGAAAAGTGTATCGAGCTAAATACGTCAAAAATTAGTGGATCCAACAGCGAATTGAATGTCTTTAAAGCGAACATGTGTAAGTTAGGAGAAGGACACGTAATAATAAGGAAGTTCTCCAAGTTCCGGTTTAGTAGTTCGTTCTTGGATATGACAGAGGCGCTAGCCGGAAATTTGCAGGACTTCAGGGATGAGTTTATTTCCCTCTTAGGGACGTCTTGTATAAATAATCTCGCGACCTACACTTTTAAAATTGACATAGAGGGATTTTGTTGCCAAAAAGAGGAATTTTCATTGAAGTCTTTACCAAAACCTTACATACCTGAAGATTTTGACAACTTTTTTAGAAAATTCAAACTAATCCTGAACTATCCGAACCGGTTTCAAGTGAGTTGTTTAATAGAGCAGGAGATGAGGGAACAGTTTAAGAGTTTGGATAGCAAGGTGTTTCGCGCAATTTATCAAGACAACCTGCATAGATGGATGTCAGAGCGATTTGGAACCTTCTATACGGCAGAGAGAGCAAAGCAATTGTTCCAAGCTCTCAATCAAGATATTCTTTGTTGGCGTACAGATGGCATTAGTAGATCGTACTTTGCGAGTGTGCCAATGAAATATGTGTTTAAATCAAGCGAAAAGCTGGTACAAGACTTTCTTCATAAAACCAATGACCTTATACTTTGCTTGACCTTTGAAGATCTGCTTCTCGGACGAATCAGGATCACTCAGACTTTTCAAAAACTGCGATTGGATAATACATTGGAGTGCCAAAAGTATACACATATTTTTGGACATATGTTCCTTACGTTGCACCAACTTAAGGCTATCATTCAACAAGATGACGTATTGAAAACTTTCAGCAAGGACAATCAATGGAATTTGGTAGTTGTTGAATGGGATCTTCAAAAAAATTCTGAAAAAGTTCTTGAAAAAATTCGACATTTATGCGGTCTCAATTCAACACGAAAATTTATTTTCATCACGGAGCGAGAAAGTGACATTGGCAATTGCTTTTTTCTGGAGAATTCTAAACAAGAATTTGTCAAAACCAATTTCACGGATTTGGCCGAAAATTCACAGAAGCTAATTTGCGAAAAGGGTAAACTATATCTTCAGAGATCCATGTTGGTAGTAAATGAACTGATTGATAGCGAAACACAAGCATTGATTGATGCTATGACGTTAGTAAAGTTCATTAGGCGAAAAAAAGTCAAAATTGGATGTAAACTATATTTTCCAGATGACTATGATCCTTCACACTACGTCAACCGTTTCCTGGCTTTAGATGTTGAAATTCGAGAAGAGGTGAAACTGAAGTGTTCTGATGTTGTAATCATTAGTGATAAAGAAGATGATTATTTAGAAGCCTGTGAAAATTTCGATAAAAGGAAACGAAGAAGTATCCATTGGCTACGTGAAGTGTCCGGAAAACTGTACTGGCAAAAGTCTCTCGGTTCGATAAAAGCATTAGTGAACTATCGATATATCGATGCAACGTACAGAATGGATCTGAGTAATAAGCTCGTTAAAATTGAAACATATCGCAATTCGTTGAAATGCCTGCCGGAAAAGGATTTGACTAGCATCAGCGATAGTCCAAAGCTAATGATCATTTCAAACAACGCCGGAATGGGAAAGTCAACGATACTTTCGAATTTGTCAAAGCATATAAAAAACTGCTATCCTTACGCTTGGGTGATTCGAATTGATCTGAACGACTACTCCGCGTTTTTCATGGAAGAATTATCCAATAGAAATGTCAAAAAACCATTGCTAAGAGCCAAGGATGTTGGTTCGGCGATTGAGTTCATGGTAAAGCTGTTGCAGTCCAGCCAAAAGACGATCCTTAAAACAGATTTTGAAGTAAATCTTCTGGTGCATAGTTTGCAGCGGCCCCTCAAGCTTAAGTTGGTTTTCCTTTTCGACGGCTTCGATGAAATCAGTCCTACATACAAGGACATCGTCTTGGATCTTCTTTTAGGACTTAAACAAACTTGCGTCGAAAAAATAATGATCACAACTCGTCCATACATGCAACAGAATTTAGAGCGAACCTTAGAAGAGTTTGCTTGCTCTCTTCAGCAGTTTACGAAGTCAGACCAAATTTATTTCCTTACGAATTTTTTGCGCAAGCGTATTGAAAAGAAAATCTTAGATGGTACCGTCGCGGACACGGTACTCAGTTATCGGCTGGACACTTATGTGAACTCTCTAATTCAAAAACAAGCTGACACTATTTATGATAAGCAAATGGAGTTCACTGCGGTGCCATTGCAGCTGAGGTTGTTAGCCGAAATTTTTGAGGAATCTGAAGAAGGATGTGATTGGCAAGGATGCTATGACTTTGTCATTTCTGATAATCCTCAACCAAAACTTCCAGACAGACTTAATGTGTTCGATCTGTACACGAAATTTACCGAAAAAAAGTATTTTATTTACCGCAAAGATAAAATGCGTCAGGATTTGACAAATGTTGCAACCGAAATAGAAAGCTTGGATTCCTTCAAAACTTTCGTCAGGCAGCACCGAAAACTGGCTGTCTATGCACTGTTTGATTCTGAATCGGATTTAAATGTTCTTCTTTCCTTGTTTGGTGACTATGACGAACAACTGGAAGAAATAGAGGAGCATTTACAGAAAATAGAGTCAGGCAAGGAAATGAGAGGTATTATAAACCAGGTCGTAGCTGGTAAACCGCAGTTTATTCATCGCACGTTTGCTGAGTTTTTCATCGCAGATTTCATTGGGTTTTCATTGAGTCGTCGGGTACAACCCTTGGAGTTTCTATGTTTACTGATAAAAAAAGTGTTTGCTTGCACAGTTGAATTCAAATCAATTGCAGCATTTTTTGACAAATGGTTGGAAACTATGCGCTCAAGGATTCCACCAACTACCATTGAAAAATTAGGAGATTGCATAGTTGATGAATGGGAGCAGTCAGACAAAGTTTGGAGCGAATTTTTTCATAATCCATGTGAGAATAGTTTCATTGAGATAATTAAGCTGCTCTGTGATTCCCTAGGAGGACAAAATGTGGAGGCCTTGCGGGAAATTATAAACTCCCTTTGGCATAATAGAACTGCATTGTATCGAGCTAATGTAATTGGTAGCCTAGATTTGGTGAAGCTTTTGGTTAAGAATGGAGCTGATGTTAATGCAAGGATCAATCATGAAACCGTTGTTCAAAATGCAGCTTCAAATCGTAGATTGCATATTGCAAAATGGCTGATCATACCAAAAGCCAATGGTGGAGGTGGTGCAGATGTCCATACAGTCTGGCATTTCGGAAGATCAACATTAGATGCTGCCATATACTCTGGAGATTTAGAATTTTGCGAGCAAATTGAGGCCCTTGGTGTGTCTCTTGACTCTGTTGATGATGCAGGACGAACTCCGTTGCATGCAGCAGCCCTTGTCGGCCATTTGCATTTAGTCAAGTGGCTAATTACAAAGGGTGTTAACAAAGAATCACGAGATAAACGAGGATACAATGCATTGAATTACGCTTCGTCAACAGGAAAGTTAGATGTTTGTGACTGGTTGGTGCTACCACAAAACTTGGGTGGAGGAGGGCTGAATATTAATGAAAAAACCAATCGTGGGATGACTTTGCTCCACACAGGCAGTACAGCCAGCAATTTGAGTCTGTTACAATGGCTATTGGATCGAGGTTTTCCAATTGATTCAACCGATGATTTGAGTAGAACGCCATTGCTTCTTGCTGCACAACTAGGACATTTAAAAGTCATTCAATGGCTTCTTGATAAAGGAGCTGATATAAAAGCAGTGACAAAGGACGGCAAGACAATTTTACATTTAGCGGCTTCAGCTCGTAAGCCGGATGCATGTGAATGGTTGCTGGAGAAAGATCTTGATCCAGACACGCCAGACAATGTTGGAATCATACCAATTCAATTGGCAGCGTCTAAAGGACACTTGAGACTAGTTCAGAAATTGTTAGCAGAAAAGGAACCTTCTTACGGAACTCACTCAAATGGGGACACACTTTTACACTTTGCTGCAATGTCGGGAAAAATTGAAATGTGCGAGTGGTTACTTCAGTGTGAAAAACTTGTTAGGGCAGGACTAAATGTCAATAGTCGAGGTAAAAATGGACGCACGGCACTTCACTTGTCAATGCAAAAGAATTTAAGGTTGATACGTGGACTGCTGGAAAAAGGAGCAGATGTTGATTGCAAGGATGACAATGGTTGTACCGTAGTCCATTATGCTGCAGGATTCGGAGAATTAGAAATACTTAAATTTCTGATAAAAAGTTCGAGTGAAGGCGGTCTGGGGTTGGATTGTACAATAAAAACATTTGACAAAAGTACAACTTTACATTTAGCTATGGAAAATGGAAATTTGTCGTTATGCAAGTTTTTGGTGGACATGATTGGATTGGATATTAATGCGTTGAATGATCAAGGCGAAACTGCTCTACATATTGCTGAACGAAATAAACATTCAGAACTTGTGAGTTGGCTTCTGGAACGATCAAGTGGGAAAGAAATGGAATGAGATAATTTTATAATATTTTTAATATTGATACTGTGATGTGATAGATTGAATAATTATAGAACTTTATTTTAGGAAAGGTTAGTTTCATTTATGAATGCAATTTTTTCAGGTGTCTAATAGCGTCCTTTCAGTGACACGCTGTTGACTTTTGTTAAAAATAGAAGAAATAGACAAATTTGATATGTGTGTCATGAAAAATTATTAAGGTTCCGTGAGCGAAGAACTCTGCTGCCTTCCCATATTTCCCCTGGTCTGGGTGGATTCTCTTCGATCCGATCTCTACAGATCCGTGAGTTTGTCCTCGTCTTGACAGCTTCGAGGTGGCATTTTGCTTCACTTGAGCTCGATCTCAAGGGTAGTGTGTAACGCTGAATATAGGTTGACATGGATTGACGTGTGTCCGGAGATGCTTCCCTACCAAGAATGGAGGAGTTGATAGGGTTGGATATTGCATCAGAGCGATATTGGCATGTTCAGGTTTGTCCGATGTATCAGTACTCCGAATAGTGTAGCCATTCAGCAGTTGAACTTCAACATATGTCGAGTCCTAATTCTGCTGACAGTAATATTTGCATGCGTGCTCCAGATGTCAGTAGATGGTCCCCCTGACTGTGGTAACACTCGCGGGAAATATTCAAGTCAAGCAATTAGCTGACCAGATAACCTTATCTTGGTCTTTTCCTTTAGAAAATAAGGGCACTCTGACACGCTTCTTAGCCTAAGTTCTGGTATAAACTTTTGAGTCCCAACAAGAACATGATTATCTCTGGTTGATCTATTTTTTATTCAGGCTATATTGCCTTATTTCTCTATCTCCAAATTTTTTTTATACATGCTTTGATCGACCGGAAACCAATCCCGGACCCAATCATTATGAAATTCTGTAAAGAATCTCATGGAAGGATTAAATAATTTTGAAAATATTTCCAACCTTGATCTAATTTCAATTCGATACGTTCTATCGCATTAATGTTTGAAATTTTTCAATTCAGTTCAGCCGAAAATTAATAAATAGCTTCAGTTTCAATTCCGTGAGAATGGATATGTGTGGATAATAAATAAATTAAAATGCTTCGACAAAAGGACACATGATTGTTGGTTGGTTGATGACAAGTAATTACTAATCGATTAGTTAACACTATCAAAGAGTGTATCGTGAAGCTGTTGTCAGAGTCATCCAGAGTTAAATACGTACATATAAACGCGTGAATAGAATGGATAACGTTATATAGGTTAGAGCTACGAGTACGTTTGATCAGTGAAAAAAAGGATGAGCATTTGTATGTTTCTAGCAATAATTGCTGGAAATGAACATGACCTGATGTTGAAGCAATATGAAAAAATATTGACTTAAGTTTCTTTTTTGTTTTCCTTCAGGTTTTTTTTTATTTGAAAATGGAACAAGCAATGAAAACAACCCATACATTAATTTTTGTTGAAAATTCGGTAAGAAAACTTGGCATAATGTGAGAGAAACTCATTGATTTCGAAATATAACACGCAAACTAAACGTTCTGAAGACGATTCCAGTAGCCAGATTGTCGCTGTTCCCATTCATTCCTTTTCAAAATTCAAGCTTCAAAAATATTAAAGGTCCTTTGAATGCTATCTTGTTCTAGCTTATCATTTCATCTATATTATTGGTTAATATCGATTGTTTCAAAATCGAAGGATAAAAACTACCAAGCCGATTAAAAAATCATACAAGCTGAATGGTAACAAAAGTGAAGTTAATGAATTATATATGAACAAGGATACACACGTGTGTGTACAATCAAAAAAGTTAGTGTACCGGCTTAAAATGTTCCCGGCTATAAAGTATGATATTAATGGTTCAACTGCATGTTATTCACACGTAATTCTCATTGATTTCTTTTTGTCTCCTCCCTTATTCGTGTGGTATCACTGTGTAACTCATTGCAAGAGGTTGAATGGACTCTTGTGTCCTATATTAGGGTCAACATATACGGAAGAACATCCTAATTTTGATTTTCGATTGTGAGTCCTATTCGAACCAAAACAAAAACATAAACTATGGAACCTTTGAGAGTAAAGAGTTATGCATGGAACCTAAAAGCGTAAAGAGTTATGTTTTAAAGTTTTAGAAGTTTTCAAATTTAGCTAGGGTTTGAGTATTTTATGTTTCACGCTTTAAAGGAAATCAACACGGCTTTCGTTTTCCTTGTATGCAGTGAGTAAAACAGGATTTATACAGTAGCAATTTTTCCAGTTTTGAAAATTTGTAACCAATCGATAGTTTATGGCCAAATTTTTATTGTGAGAGGAGTAGTTAATGACCCTAGATTTGTGATCGGAAAAAATATACTTTTGTGATTAACGAGTATAGACTTTGCATGTCCTGAAGATAAAACTCCAAAAATCAAGCATTTTCTCTCTTACCCAAACTTCAGCCTGAAGCCATTTGAATGAAAAAATTATATAGCAACTGAATCAGGACTGTGTTAAGGCCATTTTATGTCGGCTATCCTTGAGATCTATTTGTCACGGAAAATTTCACGTGCTTTAGGGAGAAACATATAGGACGTATGTGAGGTTGCCTAGTCCTGTTGGAACTACATTTCTTGGTGGACCGTAAAATTTTGCAGCTGTGGCCCCAGAAATTCGTCTAATATTTCGAAATGAGCTGAGAAATATTGAGAAATGAGCAAGACTATGATTAGCATCCTGGGGTATTGTACCAGTGCCGTTTTGATCTTTATACAAGATACGGCTTAGTGATGATCCATGCGCATGACAGCACTTGCGCGCCTCCAATTCAAAGATTCGGATCCTCATGAACGGACTGGTTTTCACTCTTCATGATTTCTGCAGACCTTAGTTGTCCTGAATTCGATTTTTTCATTTATAGAAGTTTTATTGGCACTATAACATTATGTTACAAGCAAATTACTTATAACTAGAGGTCTGAATAAGAATTCATTGCTGCTACGGTTTTAGATTTATCAAGTGCTTAACCAGGATTTTCAAATTTTCCGGACCCGCTTTCGAATAAGAGGGATCCTTGGTTCATCGTTTGAGTAACGAAAACAACGAATATTGCAGAATCTTCTGCGCGCTACAGTCGGAGAATGACTGACATTGTCAAACTCTCGCACGCACAGCGCACGGTCCTCTTCCGAGAAACGTTTCACATACACCATCCATTTTGATTCGATTCGTTCAGGCAATCCGCTGAACTAATGTAAACTTTCTTTGAAGACATCCTGTGCAAATTCTAATCAACCTATATTTAACTGTATGAATCCGAGGTTCAATAAATTTCAATTGTTTTCCATTGTTAAAAGAATGTTGAGAGTGTTATAGTATAAGCAATAAAATTAGAATTTTCAATAGCAGTTCAGGTTGTTATCATCCTTCAAAAACAATATGGCATACATAGTAATCAATATTTTTGTAGTCTTTAAATATAATTTAAGGATATGAATAATTTCTTGAATATTTCAAGGTGATATGACCGTGGTCATCAACTGCTGCTATCAAGGACATAGGCGTGAGTCATTTTTATTTATTTCCTACTTTTTTGACCTGAAATTCTCTTTTTGAATACTGGTCAAGAGCTTCCAAAAATATTTCTCAACTACTGCATCCTTCAAACGAAAAGCCCGAACGGAATTGAAAACTTAAAAATTAATTAATTATAACAGTTGTTATGTGTGTTATACGTATGATTAAGCCGCCACGACTTAGAGTGGACGAAGGCAAAAGGTAGTTAGGGATATAACTTACACCTATATTTTGCTGTTGCAAATATAGCTCAAAATTAGGATGACTTCTAGTTATGATTTCCAGTCCTGGCGTCAAGCTACCTCAAGGTGGCAAATAATTATATAAAGAAAATTCTCCCCAGAATCACTAAATCCTCGAGGCTTTGAACCTATTTTGGGAACGCTACGTTTTTAATGGTAACAAATTTGTTTAATCAAATCAATGAAAAGTTTCAATATCCTCTTCGAATATTTGATTAAGATCTACCAGTCAAAAGAACATCTGTCACTTAAGGATAATTGTACAAGAGGCTAATATTTTGTTCTAATTAAACCTTAAAAACACAGTGACCTGGAAAGTTCTCCAATCAAAAGTTCATTTAGTCCTTCAACACAATATCGTGACCAGTTGAACTTATCTAACTCTGAGACGCAGTTTGGAAAAAAAAAGAGAAAATTTTAAAGTAGGTTATAACGATATTGAAACGACGAACATATAATTAATGAACCAATAACAAACCACTAAAGCTGTCCCCAAATGTAATCGTCATATTCCTTGTTTCCCAGGAGGAATAATAAATTCATAATAATTGCCAAGAAAGTTTCTTTTCATGTTGCCCAGAATGAGAAGCACATCGGGATGTATGGGTAGAAAATACGAATGCTAGATCGTTTTAAAAGGATTCATAACACGACTACCATTTACTTATACCGTTAATATAAACCATTGTGTCTTTATTTCTTTAAATAATTAATTAAAATTGATGAGCGTGATGAGGTAGTTTGCGCTACTATTCGTCATGCCATGGTTTAGTTCACCCATTTTCCATTATGCACACTATGGCAGGTGGTACTAATCCATTAAGGGAAAATTCATAACTTGCTTCAACAATAGTCGCAAATTTTCTTACAAATTACTACGTTGTCTTCGTTCACACAGGTGACGAAGAGTAAACAAGTAGTCATATTGTATTGCGGGTAAATTAGCACGTTCTTCCGTGACTTGGTATGAATCCTTCATTGGTCATTTGCTGAACAAATGTTCTGGTACTTATATGACAACCGTATCCTGTTTCAAGGCTACTAAGGTTAAGGCTGGTTAGTTGTGTTTCCCCTTCGGGCTACAATGTCCGAGCGTATGATAATTTCTAGGAACGTAGATATAACTTTAACAACTATCCATTCAGAGCAGGACTAACTACTTTGGATGTTTGTGTGAGAGCGGGCATGGAAAAAAGCAGCAACATATGATTGACAACGGAAGTATATAAACGTGTGTAATATGCGTGTGTGATAGTCAGTGTCTACGGTTATTGGAAATGCGCAGGTTTCAATAATTTCATCGAAGTTATTAAAAATATGTGTAGGTGCAACTGAACACATGTGCACCCTTTTGCACGTTGATAAAATTCAATGGAATTCAAGAGTTGCCACAAACGAAAAATGTGGAGGGAAGGCTCCAAAAAATTGAGTAGTGCAGCGGTAGTACTTGCATTTTAATCAAATAGGGAGAGTAAAATATGTGACATTGTGTTAATAGTCCGTATTTACTTTTGCTTGAGAGTAGAAAGATTTTTTTTGGGTCCACTTTCTATGATCGACCGTTGTTAGATAAGTCCTCAGAAAAAGTCCAAATTTAGTCCAAAAATTTGTTATGCTGAGTTAGCATTCTTACTGACTAGACAGGTGTTAAAATGACATATATATCCATTATTTTACAGAGTCTTTCCTAAATTAAGGTCGAATAAGTTCAGGGAAAAAATTATTGTAAATATAGCTACAAGTAGTTAAAATTCTACGAGACTTTTTCCACTTCAGAATACCGGCACCAACGCTCCATTCACTCGCAGATAATGATATTAAAGGCGTCGACGGGGACCTCTATCAAGCTTCTCGTTGGAGTCTTTTGAAATGCTTCTAAAGTCCCGAAATTATGTCCATTGAAGCGCTTCTTGATCCATGAGAATAACAAGAAGCCCAGAGAGGCCACGTCTGTATTTTAGGTAAGCTTTGGGAGTGTTGCCACATCGTGTTTCGCCAGATAGTCGACAGTAAAGCAGGCAATGTGTGATGTGCTTTGCCGTGTTGAAGATGAATGTGTCTTGGAATCTCCTTCCCACAGTTCATTCTGCTTTGCTGCCTTTAAAGGACTTCCAAGCTAAATTGACTGTTCACAGTTTGTTCTGGTAGTACGATATCCCGGGGGGCACAATGTTTTTTGAGTCGAAGACGATGGTGAGCATCGACTTGATTTGCTAATTCGTACCTTTCTGAGGAGTGTTAAAGTTGGCGCCCACCTTTTTGAACTCTGAGTGATGTCCGAAGTAACATATAAAGTAACAACCTTCAATATGTATGCTCCGCACGGTGCTTTTGAGGACATCACACTCCTCTGTCAATTATCTAATGCTAATACGGTGATCTGATTTGCATTCTCTGAGTATGAGTTATAAATCATGTTTTGGGATGTGACATCATTGAAAAAAACTTTCTTTAATATAGCAATAGTTTCGGCATCCATTTTGTTAACTAAAACGCAAAGATTTATTGTGTAACGTTGCCTTTAGAAACCATGTTGAAAATACGATTTGACACATCAATAGGGGTCCAAACCAATGCAGTGAACGTGACACTGTAGAACAGTGTGAAGTCGACTCTGATATTGCCAGGTCTCGGGCATTTATTCCAGCTATACAGTGCGCTTCCATGGTCCCTTGCCTTGGAGGGGCGAGATCTATCAACTACGATGGAATTACGATCGCCAAAAACAAACAGACAACATTTTTAACCTTGTGGGACAAAGCTGACTAGTGTCGTCATACTGAGCATCGATGCTGTTCAGAGACCTTCCAAGGCTACATCAAAAATTGGCAACGGAAAAAATCCTTCCCAGAAATACTAAAAGGCTTCCACGTGAATCTATAACTATGAATGAAAGATAAGCAATCTTCTGATTGTTCGAATGCTGATCAATGGTACGATTCCTTGTAGGAGTAGACAGTATTACTTTCTCTACTCAATCTCTCCTGGGTAGTGTGTTAGTTTCCAATTAAAGAACTGGATTTTAAAAAAAATATTAGAATCAGAGCTGTATCTGGTGGCTCAAATGACCTGGTCTGGTTGATTAGATAAATCAATAGGATCAGTTCAGTTTTATGCGAATCGATTCTCTTATATTCGTCCTGTCTTTGAGTACCACTTGAGCATTCGTGTTAAGCCCAAAGGTAGATTATAGAATGGTTTGCTTTGTATCCCATCTTGTTTATCAGTCTGAAAAAAGATATCTTCAACACATGGCTGATGGGGATGGCAATTGGCCACCTGACAACTGACAAGAAATGTAAACCTCTGGCATCATCATAATCGTAGCAAAAAAAAACTCGTTTTTCATTTACTACGACCCATGACAGGGTTGTTTGTTGGGAGCCTATCTATGGACACAAACCTATGGTTTGTGTAACCTTCATTCAGTACACAATGTCTAACAATTGTCCTGCGTAACTCAGTCGTTGTGCAATTAGATTAGCTACAATACAGCCACGCTTACTCAACACCAGTCAATTGTAAATGACAGGCAAATTTATACCCATTCTTTCTTTTTATCTCGTCCTTGTTGAACGTATTATGCCATTTTTTTTACTAGAGTATAAGACTTTGTATAAGACTAACATACGTTTTTGATTCTGAAGTGACTTGCTTTCTACAGGAGAACGAAACAGTGAGTATCTAAGCGTTTGCCGACAATTTTCTTAATAATAACGGTAAGTTATATAAGTTAGTGAGTAAGAAAAAATAACTATACTTATACACATTCCTGATAATAAAAAAGTTTTTTTGTACTAAAGGAATAATTATTATTAACAACGCATTTTATACGAAGCAGAATCCACATGAAAAGTAGGATTCTTCTGCATCAATGTGGTAACTCCTTTTCAATCACATGAAGCCCACCCTTGCTACATGCATACAGACAGATAATTACCCTAACCATGTATAGTACAGGAGAATTATAGACAATTTTAATGCTTCTAATACTTAGCAATACATCGACATATTTCGTATCCTTTCCAACCCTGTCGGAAATGACCGAAACCTACCATGTTGTAGGAGTAAGAAAAACCAATAAGTATGTAACGGTCATCATCATACAATATTTAAAATACCGGACAAGGGTAAAAGCTTTGTTTTTTCAACAACTACTACAGTATGGCTAAACGTTTCGATCGGTTAAGATAGATTTCTCTCTTATCGGGACTTAACGGACTAGGAAAATTGTTGCACCTGGAGAGGAAAATTTAAAGTGAATGTGTCATAATTGTCGTGATAATATTGAAAATCTCTAAAACAAACAAAAACTCGTATCCTGAAATTTATAAAATATATATTTTTTCAAATACAAAGATGTGTTCAAAATTTTTGTGAAATTATGAAATCGTTTTGTGGCTACTAGTTTTTCATATTGTAGTGAAATGTGACTATAAAATTCATAAATCAAGTGAACAACCTGAAGTATTATAGCCAAACAGTAGTGTAAACAGTCGTCCTTAATTCATCAGAATTATTTCATAGTGGACGTAAACAACTTGAAAATTTGTTCAATACCGAATGGATAATGGGTATTTGTTTAGACACAGGTAGGAAAATCGTTCATTAGCTAATGGAAGTTTTATGACATGCACATACGAGGTAGCAATTAAAAGGACACATAATTTTTTTATTCTCTTCATTGCACGAAAAATATTCGGGTATGAGCATAGAAATTGAGCTGAATTCACTGTAAAGTGACCATTGTAAATTTAGTATAAAATTGAAAATGAAAGATAAGAAAATATGAGAAGAGGTCCTTGTTGAAAGATAAGCATTAACGAACGCAAATGGTGGAAATAAATTAATTAAAATTATTATAGAGTACATTATTGCTTGGTAAATACAAAAGGTTACAAAATTTTAACGATCCTGACGCACCAAGTATTGGATGCTAACATGAAAAGCTTTTAATATTTTGTTTACTCTACAGGTGCAATGGGCTCACTTTATAAGGCTTACCTGAGTAGTTGTTGATGTTTTTCATGTCCTTGCGGCCCGATTAACGTGTATTTTCATTAGTCGTTTTTGTTTGCTTAGAATTTTCAGAATTAAGGATGAAGGGACGGGTTTTATTTAATTTAGAACAATGTGTGTTTAGAAATTGATTGTGAGTCTTTAGGTAATTGACATTTTAGAATTCGATTTCAGTCTTAGATATAGTTTTATTGTGTTAAGGACAAGTACAGTGCAGCTTGGACATCATCAAAGTGTAGTAATCGGAAGGAATTTCTTGAGTAGCTTATCATTGACTATACCAACATTGATATAAGTTTAAAGTGTCATCTTGTAGCGACTTTTCAACTCAGTGAGTGTAGGCAAATATCGATATGGTTTCTGGAAACACTGCAAGGACATCACCAACTCGTCTAGTAGATGTAGTAGATAATGCTAGGTGAAATGGTATTCTATTTCAATTGTTAGGGAAAACGCAATCAAGAATATCAATTCCTACCTCATTCCTTCTGAACCATAGAATTTTTATGGAAAAAAGGTTGGAAGTGTAGATTATCTTATTAAGGTGTGTAGATTATCAGTGAGTAAAAGTTTCTAGTGTTTCTAGCGGGACTAGTTTCCGTAGTATTTGCATAAGAGAACGAAAAGATGAGAGCTCTCAAAATTTTTGGACAGATTTAATTAAATTATAAAAACATTAATAATTTCGACAAATATTTCTAGTACGGAACGTGTTAAATAAGTTGTTGGAAATTAGTTTTTTCAATATCGCGTTTACTTTTTGAAAAAGAAGTTTCCCTTTCTCAAATGAACTCAAGGGTACCAATGCCCACGCAATAGTTTATCTACTGCCTGTGCCTGTGCCAATTTGAAAAGGCAATGATCGTTGTCAGGTTAGAGTTTTCGCGTTTCCTTATCTGTTTGTTTGGAAAAAATCACCTTTCGTGGTTCTTATGCCTCTAAAATAGTCTAAAGTATTCATGTTTTATCCATAAATAGTTAGCAATGTAAAATATTTCAGGCGTATTGTGAAGATGCAGTTGGTTGAAAACCGACACCGCTTGTTCTCCACAGAATCTTACTCTTGAAATTTGTTTTCAAAATCTGTCATTTAGGACCAGCAGTTTTCAGTCGAGCGTGGGAAACTTGATAAAGTTAGTTGCTTCATTGTCACATACCGATTTGTAGCCATCTTGATACTTCATCTGATTCCATTATTTGATTGCTTAGAAGAGCAGACATTAAGTTTCTTTTGATTCATCTTCAGTTAAGCCCTGGTCAAGCAACATGACAGTTAATGTCTGGGATACCTTAAGTCGTGCATGAGTTCTCAACTATTTAGTGCGCATTGATTCATAAGTCATACAGAGTCTTCAACGGATTGAACGGATACTTGGATTTCTGCATACCAGTGTACAGTATCCTGACATTTGTTTGAAGACAAAACTGTTTTGAAATCGTATTCCTCGACCCATGACCACAAATAGTGTTCAACGCAAAAATATGACTGCTTTTGAAACGGTCTGCGAGGTACATTAATAATAGCTTCTGCATCATCGCTTATTTGAGTTATACAATGGTCACGTGAGCGTAAGGACAATAAGTTGATGCTACCATATAAAAGTATCCTACTTAGCTTGGAGACGAAAAAGAACCACAGGTCACAGAAGTTCAAAACATGAATTCACACCAGAACTCTTTACACGAGCAAAATAACAATCGAAGGCGTTTCTCTCCTCTGGCGAATGAAAAATTTCTGTAAGGAGTCCTGGCACACGTCAAAACATTTTGAGATGTTCTGGAGGAAAATCAAAGTTTTGAGGTTGAAACAGTGAAGTAGGATATGCGTAATGATATGGATGCACTGTGTATGTCTTTTAAAGAAGTTTTATGCCTAAAGTGTTTTTTTGGCAATGTCTGGAAAACCTTCAAAATATTGATTACAAGACGTCTTACAGCCCCTACGACAATCGGGCAGCTCAAAATCACAGCTGCCTGGTAGTTGGAGGTAGGATATTCCCTGCTGTGAAATTTTAGACATAACGCATGGTTTCCTGATACGGTTGCAAGAGGTTGTTAGAGCTAGGAGAGCCAGGATACATTACTAATGTGGCACAGTATGAGAGCGCCGACTTTTTTCAAAATAAACATTTTTGTCATTTTTGTTTTATGTAAAAATACCGGTTATTTTCATTTTTTCCATAAAATCCATTTCATACCTGTTATTTGGATTATTTCAGAGAAGGTTCTCTCAATTCAGTAGGGTACAAAACTATTAAGTTACAGAACAATTTCAAAAACTTTGGGTTTAATGAATACACATTCTTTCAAAACATTTAACCTCCTGGAAAAATATTTAAATGCTGGTACAAGCCACACGCTGTAGGTAGTAGGACTTCATGGATATTTGGTAAAAGACATATTAAAAATTGGTGACAACGGTGAAAACGTGAAAACATTTTTTGGTGGAAAACTTGTGAAAAAACTTGTTCTTTTTGCGGCGGTCAGGAAGATCTCAAACTGGGATGTATAAATGTGTGAATTTACCCTCAAGATTCATTTTCCATGTTGAAATTTCGTCATAGAAACAATTTCCTCAAAAATTGTGTAAAGCAAATGAGTTGAATCTTACTGGTGTGGTTTTTTGTTGGTGGTAGGAAGGTGAAAGCTGTTGACGCCCTGAGTGTAGGGTTATCAGACGCAAAATGCTTCTGGACTATCCACTAAACAACCTGTCAACCTCAAAACCTGGCCTGGAAACGATTGACAAATCCCCTACTTCGGCACATTATTTACACATTACTTCGGACTAGGCCTGAAGCTCCTACGCCTAGAGGTGCCTTCAGATTACGAGAATGCCTTCTCCAGCGGAAAGAAAGTGATGAGAAGGAAGTGCTACTGGAGTGCTAGTGCAAACTATTAACAATGGTTTCAAAGAAACGAAATAAACTTAGAAGTTTCAGCAGAATTGCAAACATAAATGGCGGTTTTGATGGAAGATGGCATCAAAAAGCAGAATGAGAAAGATAGCAGAATGAGAAAGATATTCAATAGTTCTAAAAACCCATCCTTCATTCATAGAGGATTTCCTTAGATGTTGGTCTATTACTTTAAAATTTTCTTATATAATAAAATTTACTCTCAGCTTCAAATCCTTGTCAAAAGTTAAAGTCCAAACCACCACTTTGAATACGTCAAATCATGAAAGTGGGGAATGACAAGAACGAGTCATGGGTCTTTCCGAATCGGTGAGTCAAAAACCCGAAGTCAAAACCACCACTTTGAATACGTTAAATCATGAAAGTGGGGAATGACAAGAACGAGTCATGGGTCTTTCCGAATCGGTGAGTCAAGCATACCTATGATCAGGATGCCATTTTCTATAAAAAGTGGAGTTTTTTCTCGGAAATACCAAAGGTTTTACCAAAGGATTTTCTTCACGGAAGAACATTCTTTATTACTTCATTCGGTCCATAGTGGTGAATTTCGTGAGAAGATTGTTAAAATCATCCGAAATCCTAGAGAAAAAAATCTCCTTTGGGTGATATGGTCAGACACTAGAAACAAGACAGCAAGATAGTTCAATATTATACTTTTTAAGCCGTAAATAAACAGGAAAAACAGAGATTTACTTCAATGCTTCTAAACTTTCAATGAGGTGTGGAACCTTACGCGTGTTTCAAACTGAAGCACGAATATGAAAACACGTTTTGATAATTTTTGGCAAGCTAAAAATGACGCCGCGACCATTTCATCCGAGAGTACTTTTTCCTAGAAATTGCTTGAAAGTGTTCTCATTTTCGCACTAGGTCTTGGTGACTCAGCATGCATCACAATAATATTGCATACAAAAAATGTTTGGAAGGGATAAGCTAAGTGTGTATAGTAAGTCCTTAGAAAATAGGAATTTTGTTGGAACAGTTCTTAGACTTAAATAAAATGAGTCATGAGTAGAAGTGACACGTGAACAAATGCTAGGACTCAAATTGGTTAAGATTGTGCAAACACCGTAGATAGGGCTCCATTCCGAAGTAAAGCGTGAACGGTTCCAAGATAGGTTTCAGTACCAATTAAGCTACGGAGATAATTATAAGTGGCATTTCGGCTGGACCTGAACATTGCGCCAAACGTGAGATCCTTAAGATCACTTTTAAGGTCCATTATTCCAAAGAAATATGCCTTTCTACATTTTTAGGGTGCAATTTTCACAAATGCATCACAAGGACATGTCACACATTCAGCAGTATTAGCAATATCGTCACTAATAAAGTTGTAACAGTTTTTCTTCGTGATGATAGGAATTCAACAAAAGCAAATATAACATTATGAGAATTCATCTACGCCATTATTATTTACAACAAATAATCGAATAGACGCCGGTAGCCGACGTAAATAGTTTGAATTGTTTGTGTGTCAACAATTTTTTAATAACAACCATACAAAACGTAAGCATGTGTTTAGTCTGTCGGGAATAAATCGATTTAGTTTGCTTCGGTTGAAGTTGTATAAGTGTCTAAATAAAAAATAAACATTCAACGTAAGCAAATGAAATTATTCTGTTCAGATCGGATAGCATTTGCCTGTTTTGTATGCATTCATATACCATTATATTGATATATGTTCTGGACATCATTTAGCTATTTACTAATATCCATTCATCTAGGTATTTTTTCACGACACGAATTCGCTAGAAACTCAATCTCACTTCTACTACTTATTGTACGACTCTCACAACAGGACTCTCTCGTATATTACTACCATGTGCGTTAAATATGTAAACTTATACATACACACATATTTATACATACAAGTAGCATAGATACTACATACTCATGTTGATGTGCATACAATCAACAATGCTAGCCATGGTTTGAAATGAGAGCCAAAAAAGCTCAATTTATAACGTTGTATGAGTAAGCATAAGGTAAATAACATCCTTGAATTACCTTCCTCAAGTTCATTCATGATTGTTTTCATGCAAGTAAACTATCCCTTATATACACTTGACCTTGAATTGGGGGCGCCACATGGATTTTTTGTCAATTATTTTAATTCAACTTTCGTAGATTAAGTGTAATTCAAAAAAGGATAAGACCGTAATATGTAATATGTAATATGTCTTATGATGTAATATGTAGGCTTATTAATGATAGGCATGATGAATTGATCATGTTGATTATAGTAAAGGTGCCTTGTGGATTTTAAGGGTATTAATTAAAAAAAACCCAAACAAGCCCGAACTAAGTTCTAGTCGTAGTGGTAGTAGTAGTAGTAGCAGTAGTAGTAGTAGTAGCAGTAGTAGTAGTAATAGTAGTAGTAGTAGTAGTTGTAGTAGTAGAAGTAGTAGTAGTAGAAGTAGTAGAAGTAGTAGTAGTAGTAGCAGTGGTAGTCGTAATAGTGGTAGTAATAATAATAGTAGTAGCAGTAGTACAGTACTACAGTGCAGCACTACTACAGTACTACAGTAGCACTACAGTACAGTGCTACTATAGTGCAGTTACTACAGTAGTATTACGAGCAGTAGTTCTTCCTCTCTGTAGTCCTAGAATAAGTAGTAGAAATTGTACCAGCAAAAACAGGACTCGTCCTCTAATGAAGTCTTCAATTCATACATCCCTGATGGCAGTCAAAATAAATTCAACGTTCTGAAGCTGTTGTATAAATCATCGTAGTTATAATAGATACCATTTAACATCAAACATCAAGATCTATATGCTGTATACACATTGCATGGTAGATTTTGACCTAATAATTAGTGAACCTAGTGAGCCTTCGGATGGAAAATAGGGCAACTTTTCAAGGGCCTGGTACAGCTTAAAAATCATTATAATAATTGTTGTTGTTGTTATTGTGGCAAACAATTCCAGGCTAAGCTTTCTCGGTGACAGAGGTTATGACTAGTGGCTGCCCTTAGGGTGAAAATTGCTTCGACCCTCAGAATTTTGCCATTATTTTTATTATTGTTGTTATTTTATTACAGCAAGCGCCACTGGTCTTTCCAATCAATTAGTTTAGAAATAAAACTATTACCTATTAAACTGCGTAAGAATTTAGCTGGGACATTTTTAGGGTTCGTGACAATTGGAGGGTTGAATGATCCAATCCAACACAGTCCAATGACTGACAAATACATTATTAGAACCAATTTATTTAGTTCGGTTGATGAAAAATGCCTAAATTTTCCAATAAAACTGCGACTATAGTGCAAACTTGTTCGATTTCAAAACAAAAGAATAGTTTTCGAGTGTGATGAAATCAAATAAAAACTTTTTCAATTGCAGACGCAAATACGTCACAGGAATCCGACGATCCAGGATCCGATTGGAAGGGCGGTGGACAGTCAAGATCAGCACAATTACGTTCGGCTTCGTTAGCTGGACTACCAATGCAGAACGCTGGCAAAATCAAATTCGAACCTCCCAAAGTGCCCGTGATATTCGTGTTAGGTGAATTAAATAATTGTAACTTTCTTCCAATTTGAAATTGAATTAATGCGAAACGAGGAAGTGTGTCCTTAAAATCAGTCAGTTTGCATTCATAACTCAGAGCTTAAAGGTCCGTCTGACTTCTATAGGAGTGCAAGTGTAAACTTGACAACTTTTGACAGCTTCTAAGACGGGTGAATTGTACTTCTCACAATTCAAGTTGGGGCACCTGTAGGAAAGGGATGAAAATTCTAATTACTAACGTGAAAGAATCAACTTAAGCAGGATCTTCTGCCGAACGGAGATTATTTTGGAGTTATCCTTGAATCGGATGTTGAAGAATAACGCTAGCAAGGAGATATGAATGCAGGCCGGCTTTTTTTGGGACACATCTGAGACAGGTTCTCGATTCAATTGTTCTAAAGTGAATAATAATCGGAATATTTTGAATGTGATATCAATGATATCAATGAATGATATTAATTTTACTCAAATTTACGTCAAATCATTATTTATAATTATTATTCTCAGGTGGCCCAGGTAGTGGTAAGGTGACTCACTGTGATACATTTATGCAGGAAAAACGTGGCGTTACACATATTAATATGATGGATCTTTTACAACAGTATGCAATAGGGAATGGTATGTATGATGTAATAATTGAGCTGTAACGTATTCTTTCGGGTTTTCCAATATGCATGTAATAAAAGTTTTGAATAAAATGTAGACATTGTTGACAATAAATTTTTATAATCTAATGGGAATGTAGGAATGAAATAACTTTTAAGTTTATTTTTATTGTATACTATAAGTTTTTATTGCTTTTTGAAATTATACTCAATCGATATTCGTTGTTTCCATTGAATATTTTATACTTGCGTGATCAAACATCGCTTTAATCCATTGAATGAATTTAATGAGTGGAAGTTACCAAAAGAAACCGAGGCAGAAAGAACTCAACAATCTGACTAATATCAATACTTTATATCCATCATTAAAAATATCCCTTTAACAATTAAGGGATATTTTTAATATTATATGAATTACATTCCTTTAAGAGATATTATAAATACAATCTTATAGAATTCAAGAATGAATCAACAGAATAATCTAGAATAAATCAATTCTACTTGAATACATTCACATATTTGCTACGCAAAAAAGTATAAACTATTCTACACACAATCGTCCTTCTATTGGTCGTCCAGTAATTGTTATCGTTTCTTCTAGATGTTTTGCTCTCTACCGGGTTTATTTTCAACTCAATCTATCAACACACAGTGGTCACCTCGCAGATTTCCTTACTCTAGTTTCTTCTTTGGTTTTTATCACCACTGGTGTTCCTCAGGGATCCATTCTTAGCTCACTAACCTTTAATAGCTTCACAAAAGTGGATTTTCCTTAGTACTAAATTCTGCTCGCTGATTTAGCAACAAAACCATATTCCAAAACTATCTTTCATCCTATCCATTATCAATTTTAAACAATACACTCTTAGTGGTTAAGTATCTCATCTTAACAAATATCCTTTCGGGGTTGGATAGCGTAAATTGAAATGATTTTCTGAATGCGTGACTGTACAATTCTTTCCTATTTGGTCTTGTATTTTCTAAGTCTAACAAGATTTTCTAACTAAATATTTACACTAAATATTTCCATTTAAAAATACGTTCAAAAAATTTATTCGAGCTCCGAAACAAATTCAACTTTAAAGAGTAGACATACAGAAATTTGTATTTGCAGAATAGTCAATTTTTTCTTCAGCCAAAAAATACCAAATATTCAAATTAGAATTATTTTTGTGACTGACAATTTGATATAAAATTTGATTTTGAATTGTTAAAACATTTTAAAATCATTTAATTTTCAAAATTATTGAAATAAATATTTATAATCCCACTTTTCACCATTCTTAGATATGCAAGATTTCTCTCAACTATCGTCCAGAACAGTAACCGAAGTTTTAATGCTGGAAATGAAAATGGCACCAGCTGCCAAAGCCTACCTCATATCAGGATATCCACGTTCAATGCGGGATGTTGTTGAATATTCAGAAAAGGTAAGCAAAATTATTATCAATAAAAAATGTATAATTTTTTAAAGAAGCAATAAATAAAAATAAAAGAAGCTATTTATATATATCTATATATATATATATATATATCGAATTAGGATATGGATATATATATATTACAGGTGTAGATACTCTTTCTGACCTCGATTGACATTGATTCCTTTGAGGATCTGTTTTTTCTTTATGCCTGAAAAGATTTGAGATCCAGTTACAAGGCGATAAATAATAGCTTCGTTTATAGACTAAATAAGGGACAATGGATTCATCCTTAAATCTAAACCATGAAAAAGATTATTCCTGTGTTGTGAGGCAGTTCCTCGAAATAAGGCGTATTTTATAATATTTAGTAAATTTAGTAATATTATCCTGAGTTTATTCTTTTAAATTAAACATGAATCAAACTGAGCAAGCTTACAACAACAGGCTCCGATAGGGTCAAATCCTTAAAAACAACTTGTTCGCTTAAAAATGCAAGGTTTTTTCAGCCTGGATATAGTGACATTGGGTCAAGTTTACTAGTGAGAAGGTCTTATCATTCCTCTTAAGGATTTTGGCTTTGTTCACCGTACAGGATTCGCGTTATTTAGCTTACTTCTTTATAGTGAGGTGTTATTTGTGGTTTGACACGTTATAAAAAATTTGAAACTCTTTTGCCTGTTTATTCTATGTTGTTTCTTAAGTCGTTTAGTCTAACCTTCAGTAGTTATCTATGTGTTAATTATATCTATTTGCATATAACAAAGATTTCGATGATAATGAGGCACGAAAATCCTTACAAATTCTTAGCTGGCATAACTTCTGTATGAGTTACATAACGCTAGTCTAGATACGCATAACGCATAAAACTGGAGAGCCATACCACAGTTTTCCAGTCGGAAGTGTTTGCAATAAAAGCGGCTATAGAAGCGGCAACAAACAACCTTGATGGAAGTATACAAATACTCTCGGACAGTATGTCGGCACTGCAGGCGCTTGCCTCTAACTGTGTAATTTCACAACTGGTGCAGGATTGTAGGCAGGCTCTCAAAACCGCAACAACCCGAGTAAACGTAAAACTGACATGGGTCCCTGGGCACAGTGGTATAGAGGGAAACGAAAGAGCCGATGAACTGGATCAGCCATCCAAAATCCCACTAGAATAGACACACTTAAAGTGCCACTAGCAACGGTAAAAAGGGAACTAGACGAAATCCTCTGGCAAGAGACAGATACGGCTTGGAATGACAGGAACGACTGCAGGATAAGCCGAGCTCTTTGGCCTCACCCTAATCAAATGAGGACAAAACAACTCCTAGGGAAAAATCGAAATGGCGTTAGAACATTGGTGGCAGTATAAACGGGCCATAATCTTCTAGGTCAACACGCCAAACGATTGGGAATCCAAACGGATGACACTTGCCGAGCTTGCGGCGGGAAGGAAGAAAGTACAAAACACTTCCTCCTAGATTGTCCGAGTCTGGCCAACAAACGCCTTACTTGGCTGAGGTGTACGGGCGCAACAGAATTGGAACACTTGGCGACCACAGAGCTTGGAGAACTCCTTGGCTTCTGTAGGACGACAGGATGGACGATCTGTAGACAATAGTACTACACATGGGGAGCTAAGGGCCGAGTTCTGGCCTATGCTAAATTCCAACAAGTGGACCCCAGTACAATAATAATAATAATAATAATACATAACGCATGCTATCGATTAGTCGGAAAATTTGATGAGAGCAAGTACTAAGTATCTCGATGTCTAGTAATATTCTGTCCAAGATAGTAATATTCCACATAATACCAAAGAGACTTGGCTTCAAAAGCTGGTGAATACGATTAGTGTAGTTCTCTTTTCATTTGTCTTTGTGTATCACCTTCTTAGTTTCTCGTTGTTTCTATATTTATATCGATATAAGAAGAATCATTTATCCTTTATCATTATCACATACTTGTATTCTGTTGTCAGACTCCACTAATTAAGCATATATTTTAGAAAATGAAAAGTAAGACTTGTCTCTTAATCTCTCTTTTTTTTGCCATTCTATATCTTTGCAGAATATCTCCTGGACCTATAAAGGCATAGATTCTTCCTTCTTCTTTACCATGAACTGTTATACATTAAGTTTACACACCCTAGAACCCATAGCAGACTGAGTTGTTGCAGTTCAGGGATTCAGCTTGGCTTAACTTAACCATTGTAGCTTTAATGCTACTGTAGTTGGTCAGATATACCTCCAAGATAGGCCTGTGTGAGGCTGTAGCAGGACCAATAAAACATAAACTAACCTCAAACATGGCTTCTTCCAGATATGCTTTCCTGATTCCATGAATTACAATCACAGAAAATTGCACTCATGGTTCCGATTATTTGCCCATGCCTTGTTTTCAGGAATTAAATTGATTTTTATACCGTTCAAACAATGCCTTACAACAGCGTACCTTCCAACTAGCGTTAACACTTCGAAAAAACTCCTGATCTAACTGTATTCCACAAAACCTTGTGGTTATTTTTTTAGATTGTTAAATTTTGTCTAATTTTTGCATAAAACAAGAATATCAGCCTCAAAATTGTGCGTTAAAACGCGACGCAAATAACATTCCACTTGTGGTATTTCTATCTCTCTCTGAGAGCGGCCGCCTGTGAGTGTTATTGCTGTTTGTACATAAATTGTGATTGGAGATTTTATGCTGGAATTTGTAGAAGCTTTTCTAAATGACGGAATCGTGCTCTCCAATGCGGAAAAATTACTTGCCTGATGATGACAAGACGAATTTACTTTCCGACTTCTGCCAGTTACCGATACTGATGGCTAAGCTCCTTTTCACTGTGGTATATAGTATTCACCAATTTTTTGCCTACGTTGTAAATGGGATTCTGGGTTTGTTTCTCCAACGGGAACTTCACTGGCATAGTTGTGTTCCTAGTAAAGCCATGATTCGGTATTTGCATGAGGATTATTACTTTTTGTTATTACCGACATTATTATTGTTATTATTTATCCTTTTTATATTATTTATATGCTTGTTTGCCATACTCTGCAGCTATATTTTATTATTTATTGGTAATTTTTGATTGGATCATACTTTAATGTTTCATTCATTTGGCGTTGGAATTTATTTGTTACCTATTTGCTATAAGTAGTTGACATTGTATCCAATATTTGATATTGCTTGGTTGTATATGTTGACGGAATATTCAGTCTTCACCATATAACCTTTCATTCTTTATTACTAATCAATTGGCTGAAACATGGATACAGTACGACTATCATTTAGCAATTATTATACATGTTTCAATTCTTTTCCCTCATACAATAATCCACTCATTATAAGAACATATAATCGTCACGCTGCGATAGCAAATTAATTTTGTCTACTCTTAACTATACTCATAAAGGAACAAGCATCTACACATACGCACTCATATGTAAAAATGATCCAAAACATGTATTGGAATTTATTTCAATTGCGTACGTAAGTGATATTGCACTTTCATAATTAGAGCTTTTAGGATACTTGCCAATGATTGCTTACCAATAACCCTTTTCGTCTCACCGTTGATATCCTCTTTCGGGATAGTCATGTTAAAAATTGGTAGTCATTCGATTGATACAAATGTTGTCGTTGTATTTTATTGCGTTGATTATGAATCAATAGTAGTAGTACATGAAAGTTGACTAGTATCTATAAACTAGATATGTATGAGTCAAGGCTTCGGGAATTTTTATGTTCAGGCCTAGAATCAATGTCAATGGGAAAGAAAACACGTGTTACAAGTAGCTTTTAAAATATTTACAATAGAGAGAAAGGATAGTGGTCGTAGAAAATGATTGCTAAGGAGCTTCTCGTAGAAGTAAATTGGACTAAGGGAAGGTCGTTTTTTATAATTTGATTAGTCCCGTAAAAATCCACAGACGAATAAATTGTTTCTCGACTTTAATAACAGCCTTCTCGAAAATTACAAAACTAAGGAATTATTTTAATTTTTAATCTAGTCGTGCTGTTACAAGTAGTAAATTTTTCATAATTATAATTACGCTACGAAGCATAAAAGTCTTAAGTATATGTATATCTATCTATCTCTATCAAGCAATTAAAAAAAACTGGGAACATATTTATTTGGATTGTCCTGATTTTAAATTCTTTCTCAACTGTGAACCTATACTGAAAAGTGGATTCGATTCTTGTAGTACTCTTAATAGAATCCTGAAGCAGAACAAACTTCTACTAGAAGAACCGTCCTTTCTCAGAGGTAGAGACAGTCTGATGCCAGCCAATCCTGACTTACCAACGCTGTTTTTTCCTTTGACTGTTTGTGTAAGAACTTTATCTACCGATGTGAGAAATAGCAGATTAATTGATTTCCTTAGTTTTTTTTAAATATGTTGATATATTTCCTTTGTTATAAGCCATTTTCTGATATATCCCTGTGAAGTAACGCAATGTAATACCTTAGAGGAACAATCCTGAAAAGAGATTGCACTATATTTCAAGAGAGCTATGGAAAATCAGAATATCTTTTCTTAAGATACGTCAGGGACTCTGTGATTAAATGAATATTTTTAAGGACGAAAAATCCTAGAAGATAAATAAATGATAAAAAGACGATTTTGTGGTTTTCACGAGAGCAGGACTATTGAAAAATTCTTCTGTGTTGTTAAGGAAGATGTAGCATAATAATATTCAAAGTAGTAAAGACAATAATAACTTGGAAGCCGTATATGTATCGTGGAAGCCACTGACAGAAATTCCTTGTTGGACAATTCTTCATGAGAAGAAACGTATACCCATCATCGAATAAATCATAGTCCAACGATAAGCCCAGAATACATCAACTTGAAAAACTTATTTTCATACATATTCAATGAAGGAAAGTCTATACTGATCCTGAAGAAGCTTATACCGGAGGGAATTGATAAGTTTCCATATAATTGCAGCATCCTTCCAGTCTCATGAATAGTCATTCCTCTACGCCGAATGACCAAGAAATTGAGAATTGCATTTAAAGTGCGCTTATGAAGGAAAGCATTTTTTAAGGGGTTAATACCTTTTTAGATTTCGAAAAGATATATGACTCTGTAGCGCACAGAGGCACAGTGGTCCAATGGCTTAAAATTTACAGTAACCCATCTTAATTACTACTAGCAGCCGTAGCTAGCCGTACTATTTAGCATATATATTTACTCCTTCCTGCACCAGCGGAAATATTGAATCGAAATACAAAAAACTTTATCTATTAGTCAAATTATGCTAGCTTGAATGCCCAAGGGGTCTAGCCTAAGTCCACTACTATTTAACATGTATAAGGCAGATATACCTTCGCTTAATCCTTGTACACTTTCTGCATTTACAGATGATCTATGTTTGCATACTGTGATCCTTGAGTGATTATTGCAAACTTAGAAATGTACCTAGAAAAGCTGTATCAATACTTCTACCAATCGACATTCAAAACTAATTTTTCTATACGCCAGGCAAGGATTTGCATGGGCTTTTTGGCCGACGGATCAGTTAATTTTCCATAAGATGACTGATTGTAAGCATATAAAGGACTTTGCCTTCTCATTCAAAAATCCAAATTGAATTGATCTATGGTTTACATCGGAACATGCGGACACTGCAGAGAGTATCCATTGCAAGAGCTATAGTAATCTGTTGATAAATGACGAAAAAATTCGATATTGTAAAGTTAACTCCCTTTAAAGTTAACTTAATTTAAAGTTTTATACCCCTAAACCAGTAAAATAGATAGGTAAATTTAAAATAAAGTATTAACTTGAGTTCTTCATTTTAATTTTATTTAATTTAAATTTTTAAATAAAATCACTTTTAAAGAGAATCAAAAATCAGTAAAATCCCTGGTTGGAACATTTGAAAATGAATTTTATGATTCCTCTAATATAGTTAGAAGCTTCACGAAAGATTATCATCATCGAAGGCACGGCAACCCAAGCCGAGCCCAAGCTTGTTCAAGCATCTATATTTAATGTTAAGTGCACAATTTATTCATTGAGCATTGTTTTATATGTTGGCATGATTTCCCTTTCTATTAACGGTTCCTATCAAGTATATATTTATAATTATATTGTATTATAATTATGAAATATTATATTATTGGATAGTCGAAAAAGTATTGAGCCTTTTTTGTCATTAGATATTGTTCATCGACATATATCGGGCAATACTAATCAGATTGAGTCAATGACATGCGTTTGGATGGTGACATTCTAGTCTACAATTTTCATTTGAACAGTTTTGTATTTCGTCATTCGTGTCAAAAGTTGTATTCATTTAAAAATGAGTGATATTTCTGAAAACATTCGTTATAATTTAAAATATCACTACGATCAAGGTGAGAATACATTGCAGGCTCCTGAAAAAATTTGTGGATACTTTATCAAAAGCCACAGTCAAGGAATGGTTCGCTCGGTTTCGTTCGGGAAGTTTTGATGTCAAAGATACAGGTCGCTCAGGTCGACCAATCACTAAAAAAGTCGATGAAATCTTATCATAAATTGAAGAAGACCGACACATAAGCAGCCATGACATTGCTAAGGAACTGAATATCCATCACCACACAGTTTTGAACCATTTGCATAAGGCTGGATACACAAAGAACCTCGACGTTTGGGTGCCGCATGAATTAACACAAAAAAATTTGATCGACAGAATTTCAATTTACGAAATGCTGATAAAACGAAACGAAATCGAGCCATTTTTGAAGCAAATCATTACGGGCGATGAAAAATGGGTAAAATACGAGAATAGCCAGGCTTGTCACCAAATAAAGTTATGCTGCGTGTATGGTGGGATTGGAAGAGAATTGTTTATCATGATGCGTAGAACCTGGCCAAACACTCAACTCGGCTTATTACTGTCAGTAATTAACCACGTTGTAACAAGCAATTCAAGAAAGCGGCCAGAATTGATCAACAGAAAGGGCGTTGTCTTTCATCATGACAATGCCAGACCACATAGATTTTTGATGACCCGGCAAAAATTGACAGAGCTTGGCTCGGAAATTCTGATGCATCCACCGTATAGTCCAGACCTTACACCATCAGGCTACCATTTGTTTCGGTCTCTGCAAAACTTCCTTAATGAAAAGAAATTCACTTCGCTCACAAAAAGGGACTGTGAAAATCACTTGGCAAAGTTTTCCGCCGCTAAACCACAGAAGTTCTACACAGATGGAATAATGGCTCTTTCCAAAAAATGGCAAAAGGTCATAGATAGTAATGGACAACATGTACTTGAATAAAATTCATTTTAAATAAAAGTAATATTCAATCGAAAAATGCCAAAAAAAGCTCAATACTTTTTTAACTTACCAATATATAATTATATTCTATTTGACACGTCTTGAATTCACTTAAAAACAGGAAAATAAAAAAAATAAGCAAAAAAGAATATGCACACATTTATGGAAATGAAAGTTCTATTACACAATTTATATCAATTAATTATTTGTGAACTAGTCATAAGAACTTCCAGAAAGTCTGCCCAAAAAGACCTGTCTATCAATAATTCATTTTCACCGCCATCACAAGGCCACTTAGTGAACATACACTAGTCCTTCAACTCGTAACTACATGAGACTCGTGCAAAGTCAAGGACTACATTTCTCTTCATATGTGTGTAACATATTTCTTAGTAAATTCGTAACGAAATTACTATCAAAATACGGACAGAAGGTCTAATCCAATATACATTCCTTTATTTTTCGATTTTAACAATTTATATCATATGCTCACTTTGGTTTATATCTTGGCCTTATAATTAACATATATTCACAATAAGTATGTTGAAAAGATATATACGTACTCGTGCTGGAACGGCTGATTTTCCCTTTTCAATATTAATTAGTATTTTCGTGTGTCGGAAAACAAATGAAAATCAATGTTGACAACAAATGTAAGTTTTTGGTTAAACCGTGCTTGGAGGCTATTGGAAAATGCAATAAGAAAATGAAATTTGTGCTTTTTCTTCTTTTCTTTTGTAATGATTAGTTTGTGGTTGGAAAGATAATGACGAGAAACTTTATACAGTCTGGCTGAACTTTAAATGGTTGATTAAATATTGAACGTAATGATTGGACATTTTTACATACGTAAGAATAAGATTGTATAGTTTTGATCGGGAAAATTGATACATACATGCACAATAATGAATAAAATAGGGCTAGAGTTTTAGTATTGGGGTTTTTTTGAGCTTTTATTCTCTTCTTCGTGAACAATACCATTGAACTTTAAAAATGTCGAACTTAAAAGGCAGACTTTTAAGTTCGGCTTCGTATATATATGCATGTATAATGTTAACTTTTCATGAGAAATCATTCTGGAACAATAAAATAATCAATACGAGTAAAATTTTGTTGTAACTAGCAGGAACAACTATAGTTAAAAGAACAGAACTAGCAGAACTCGCCAATCGTGAGTCCCTCAGTAAGTGCAACTGCTGCTTTCTGCCCTACAGGATACAAAACTTCTGTGCAATCCTATCACTTTAGCTAATATTTGAAAATATGATGACAGCTGCATATCACGGAAGGAAGCAATTAGGAGGACACAACTTCGGAAGCTGCACAATCAGTGGCGACATTTCAGAGTCAGGGCTCTCTATTTATAGGGAAAGAAAGTTGAGAATAAATCTCAAAATTCTTCGATCAACATTCCCCCAATATTCCAATGAACGTTTAATTATCGAAGTAAAACAATTTCTCATTTAATGTCGTCAGAACTTCATTCGGATCAGAGAGAGATCTCAAAGTTGTTCATGATCAACTTTTCTTTGAAATACGCTCGGTTAAAACGTTGTTTGTAGACAATCATAAGCTTCCAAATAAGAGGCCACCGCAGATCCTTTTATCCCATTGGAGTCTTCGACTCTTTTTGATATTTGACTGGATCATTCGGGAAACATTTCAAATTGCATGAGGGGTTTAAAACTCAGTCCCTGGATTCCTACGTGAAAGAAATGGGGCAAAACCCTCATCACTCATTTGTACTTAAACCACCATAACCATAAACTTTTCCTAGGATGTTTCCACATTCCGTGCGAGCAGATATGATGCAACATTTAAGCTGGATTAGATTGTAATATGAGGCAGAGATACACAGAAATTATTGTTGGGATTGATGGTAACTTCAGAAGTCAATTGTCAGGTAGTCCCACGTCAGATAATCCTCAGATTCGACTATGTTGGTATGAAAGCGAGCTTCTTGGTATGAAACTTTTTTGAATGGCTCAAAGATGTAGTCCGAAAAACTCTATCCTAACATTTATCCCTCTTACTGTTTATAACAAGGTTAGACTTAATTTTTTTGGCAACATTAGACTTGATTCTGTAGACCTCAAGAATAAGGATGAACTATAGTAGCATATGTTATAGATGCTACTATAGTTCATCCTCTACTATTCTACTATAGTTCATCTTTCCGTTAAAAATTGGAGTGAGGAATCTTGGTATATTTCAAGGTTTTTGGATTCTAAAATACAATTGATTTGCACACAATCTATCTTTCGAACATTTGAAAGCACGAGTAATAAATTTCAGGCAGGACAGAGTCCTTGGCACTCGGAGATGATCTATCATAACCACTCCAAACAATCTAATAAAACCCTCAATTTCTGCTCTCACTCCATTGGATACAGGCAATGGATTACTCTTCGTTTCAATATTCCCTAAACAGAAACACTTTCAAGTTAAAAAGAGTAAGGTTGTTTTATGATCAAACCATCAATTTAGCATCAACTTTTTCTGTCTACTGAAACCAATTCAAGTCTACCTTAAGGAGGAGAGATATTTTTTACTTGAAATCTCCATTAACATGAGCGAGATTCCACCCGCTCCCCTAAAAACGAATTTCGGGCATCGATCCTTTGGGTTTGCCTCATTGACGTCCCAAGATCAACATTATGGTTAATTTTATATTTCGTCAATCCTTTTTTTTGACAATTCAGAACGCGGGAGGTATTCTAACAGCCGTTATATCACATATGAAGTTCCTGCAAATGAACCTATTACAACGAACCTTCTCGGGCAAGCTAACCATCGCAACATACATTTTCTAAAAACATTTTCGAAAAAGACAACCAATTGGTATCAGCAAAAAGCTAAACGTCAACAAAATTTTCTAAGGTCAGCTTAATTTTCTTCCACTCCATCAATGCCTTTAATCTAGTTGCCAGCATCTCTGTTGTCCAGGATGTCAGCTAATGTAAGGACAAAACTACTAATCCTGTTGGCTGAACTATTTGATCTACGGGGAACGAAGAACAGTCAAGCTTTAAGAAAAGCCATCTAAGACAATCTAAGAATCTAAGAAGAGCACTAGTTGGACAATATCCTGATTAGTGAAATAAAAAGCAAATTCATTATACAATGCATGATTGTGGCTAGCTTTAAACGTCTAAAGAAAGGAATAATTTCTTCTAAGATCACGAAATCCACACGTACAACATCTGCCCTCTGCTTTCACTCATTACGGTCGTTATCTCCAAATATTTCATCCTGACTATATCCTATTTAATCATCGATCATAAGCGTCCGTTCCTTGAATTGACAGAAAATATGATTGAACTTGACAAGTACCTTCAACTTTTGTTATTCCACAAGAATCTGGTGCAACAAGAAGATTGAATCTGACGCCAGATGTGGAAGTGCTATCAAAAAAAAGGTCCTGCTGTGCGTCTTTTCGTTATTCACATCAAATACTCCCTAAACAGAGTATTAATTTCTATAGGTTTTGAACAAAAGATTGATGGGGAAAGGATATATTAATATATTCATGATACAGTTATAAACAGATCCACTAGAATAGTTTTAGGTTTAGTTTGTCCTTGTCAAACTTTCAAGTTTGACTTTCTTTGAAAAACTTTGTAAAACTTTCCCAGTTATACTAAAGGTTTTCTTTTTTCAGATTCAAGTTGTTAATGGTGTAATATTAATTTCGTGGCGTCAATCTATACTGCAAAAACAAATTGACTATGGTGCCAAATTGGGTCATGTAGTATTATCATTAGCCAAAATGGAATTGGATAATTTCTTTAAAAATGTGATGCCTGTTGCCGATTATTTTGATCAAAGTGATATGTTAGTAGCGGTGAGTATTGTTACTTGTTTGGATTTTTGGTCGTGTTTTTTTTTTTAATTCAAATAGTTTAAGCCAGAGTTCTACGTAGAACGTCTTAATAATAGACCAACCTATGTTCATAACTCTGCGTCAGAAGATTTGACGTGCTTTTTGGCTGAGCGACCTCTTTTGGGTAAAAATGCTATGATTAATTCATCTAAAACTCGCCAAGTGACGCAACCATAAATGGGTCGTGCTACTTTGAATGTACCGTTTGTTTTTTCAACAATTCCTCCAGTAAAGCTTGTGAAAAATTCATTATCCCTTACAATTCTGGTGAGACATGTGGCCATCGCTTGTATAAGGAGTTTTTAGCAATTTTCCAAATAGAAAATGCAACTCGTAACATGAATTACACAACAACGAACCTAAATAAATGAATTCAACGGTTGAAACACACGCTGTTCTGAAACTTTACCTTTTAAGCAGCTGCAGGACACAGAAGTAATGAAAGGAGCGATTCGTCGATTTGGGAGAAGTTTGACAGACCCTTTTAGTCGGGTGCGCAAAATAAGGATAGTGCAAACATATGAACGCTGGTTGGATATTTTTGGCGCACAGGTCCTTGTGATGGAATTTCTGTTTTGGTGTTTTATGTATGTTCATTATATAGCCTTAACTGTCCTTGCTTGATTGCTTTGGATGAAGTTTTCAGTTCTCTTGTTCCATCTTCAGCTCTTTCTTGAGCGATGAATGACATTCGCGTTTTCTCTGACGGAAGCTCACGAAAGCCTAAAAGTCTTCCCAACGCAATCATTGTAAGGCATAGGAGAGGTGTAGGACTTTTAGTGATTTGTCTACGACAATAAGAAAAACGAACTTTAAAATATTCTTTATTCTACCAACAGGTTAATGGAGAACGTGCTCCCGCCGAAGTTTACAAAGATTTTCGTGCCGCCGTTCTAGATATTCTAGGTGCACTTGAAAATCAAGAGGCAATCTTGAATGGAGTAACAGGTATGGGTCGTGGCGTTAATGATATACCGGGCAGTATAGTTAGTGTTGAAACAGCACCAAGTCAACACAAGAATAATAATATTACAGAGACTACACAAGATGCTGACAACGAGCCATCAACGGCCATTGTACAAAATGATCCGACGACATTAATGGGACAAAATATAAATCATGTGAATAATGTTAAAAGCAGTAATTATAACAACAGCATCAATACAAATAGTAATATAACAAATGTTCATGTGCCAGCACAACAAACAATCAATAGTATGGTAGGGAATCCTGCACCAACAAAACTTAATGTTAACGAACTACCACCAATTATTTGGGTAATTGGTGGTCCAGGAAGTAACAAGGCGACGTTATGTTTAAAAGCAGTCGGTTTGAATCCAGGATGGGGCCATTTCAGGTATGAAAGATACATTTGATATTGAATTGGAACGCGTTGAAACTGCAGCATAAAGATTATTTTTTTTAAATTCATTCTTGAAGTCACGTTGAACATTTCGTCAGTTACTAACAATAAAATCAAGCTGATCATAAAAATGAGCGCAAGGATCAGATTTCTTGATTAAGCACGTTGAGTTTTGAACCGTGTTTCTTATCTTTTTTCAATCGATTTCACTTAAAAGGAAATGTCAGCGTTGTTAATTAGTAATAGAGCTTGTCCAAACATAAAACGCAACCCTGATCTCAAAAAACTGAAGGTCTCAGCGTCAGTTCTTTAGGGCGGACTATAAACTTCCCTCTGTACAAAGAAATCGACGGCATACTCAATGTGCTAACAATCACTGTACAATCTACTCCACTTGAAATTTTTAAACAATATCCTTGATATTTTATTTTGAACGTTAATTTCTTTTTATTTCAACATCAAGTATTGGCCGTCAATTGAGAACAATGGCCGACTCTGCAGCACGTGTCAATACGGAAAATTATACTATCAAGGAGTCACTATCGTCTGGGGAAATGGTCAATGAGAATACCGTCAATAATCTAATTGAAAATAATCTGCTACAGCTGAAAGATAGAAAAGGAATAATTATTGATGGATACCCAAGAAATATGCAACAAGTCAGAACATTTGAAGAGAAGGTAAGTTGTGCTGAGAAGTTTTAAAAGATTTCAATTTTTACCGATTTTTATATTTTTATCGTGTCATTTCGTGAATTATTTCACCAGGATAACTGATCTCGCATTACATTAAGGTTGTTCTGCAACAAAATAATTTGCATTCAGAGAGTGGTAATAGTTCTGGGTGAACGAATCGGTGGTATTATCTTGAATTTGAGGCCTTAACTCAATCGTGAATGTGGTGGGACTGACTACTATTTGGCTTAGCTCTTCAGGGCAAGTAGGTCAGGGAATTCCTGTTTTTCCAGAGCCAGGATTGGTACAGTGATTATAGTCAAACTATAGGGTATCCGAATAAGAATGTTGCGACTGCTCACTTCGACTATTACGACTGACTGAAGATTGTAATCAAAGGAAAGGCTTATTTTGATATCCTAAACTTAGAGGTTCCGAGTTTTCTCGACAAATGAATCGATGTGTCCACAAGCGTAATTTGAACGAGAATATTTAGTCATTTGGTAGTATTGGAGTAGGGAGTTTCTATACTTCAAGTTTCGAAAATAGATGTCGCTAACTCATTAGTCCTTTAAAAAACGAGTACTGGCTCAATCTACCATGTCAATTGGCTCCAACATTTTCAGAAGCTATTTAGGGGGTAGTTCTGCGAATACTAAATATGTCCTCAGAAAAACAAAGGGGGATTTATAGGAGCAAAGTGATTTATCTATTGTGATTTTAAAACCGCAGAGAGAGTCAACAGAGTACCATAAAGGATCCTTATTTATTTCTAAATCGATTGTCAATATAACTGAAATAATTCAAATATATTTACATTCCCTCACATAATTTTTAGCGCTTCTATAAATTATGCATATATACGTACAACGCAATCCAATTTAATCCTTACTAACTGTTTCATTTTGTTTTTTGTTCTTCTTGTACAGTACAAACAGCAACCACCGATTATACTCTTGGATTGTTCAAAATTACAATTGGGACGTGGACGTATCGATGATACCGTGTCATCATTTAGACGTCGATTGGAACTATTTCGGGAGCTAACTCTTCCCATGCTCAAAATTTTGGATACAAGTAATCGTTTGACTATAGTAAGTACTTGCGTAACATCCTTCTGATCCTATTAAACCGTACATTTGATACTGTGAAACAAAACATATGATACAAATTGTTTTATTTTGTTGTCAATACTTGATGTTTATTTTTAGCTACAAGCAATTAGTTTAATTTTTGATCCTTGATGAAATATTCCTGAGAGCAATTACAGGATCAATTATTAAAATTGAAATTCAAATGTGTATGATTAAATTACTTATTCCTGTCTTCATTTTTCTCCAGGTGGATGGTGACACGGATAGTCCTTCGGTGCAAAGAGAATTCGAGAAAATTACTCGATCATTAATTCAAGAGATGACAAACAATAGTGTAATAAGCAATGATACAAATCACTATCAACAACCGATGAACCAATCCTATGGCGGCTATATAGGAAATGCTCAAAATACTGAAGCAATTCTACAGGACTTGGAAGATAATGTGCCCGGAGTTGTGCCAACAATTAGTCATCATGTTAGCTTAGCAAATGGACATTTAAGGAATCGTAACTCGGCTAGCAATGGAGGAATTGTGGGAGGAGGAGGAGGAGGAGGAGGAGTAGGAGGAGGAGGAGTAGGAGGAGGAGGAAGTAGTGCTAGTAACGGACGTGGAGGTCCCAATTCGAATTCTATCTATACCGGAGCCAAAATTGTTCCGAATAATGTAAATCGAAGCCAGGCGAATGGCCATGTCCCAAACGGAGGATTTAATTTTCGTAATATGCTTGAAGAAGCTGAAAAAAATCCTATCGATACGTTCATGTAAGAAAATCAATTACTGAACAATTATGAAAATGTGATGGTATTAGTTATAAGTGTCATTTAAAAATTAAAAATTTGAATAGGCAAATTTATTAAGAAAAGTCATAGCGAGAAAAGTAATATTTGGAGAAAATAAAAAGAGTTGGGAATTTTTATTCCTCAAATTTTCAGTTTCTATTTCAAACCGAAAAGAATAATAAAAAAGCTTTAAAACTGACTACATACGAAATTTGTTGGCACTGTGCCAAGGAAAATATTATTAAACAGAAGTATTTTACGTAAACTAAGTATTCGGCCGATTGAAATGTGCAATGCATCCGATACAATCTTTCATTATGTTAGTGGAGCAAACAGAATCCTATTTGGACATTCATAAATCATTAGGTTGGACAGATCATTTAGTCTCGAAGGCACGATCATTTCCACTTTAAAATTAAAAATAATTAACTCTAGTAGCAGTAAATAATTGTTAAGCAAGGATAAATCAACTGTTGTTTAAATTCTTTTAATGTATTTTAAGATACTTTTGTACTGTCTCAACTTATTATATATACATAAATATTCATAAAAATCTTATAGTTACTTAAAAAAATTCACATCCTTTTGTAAACGATCACGATCTAAAGCAAAGATAAAAATGAACAGGGCTCGTATTTGTCGAAACAACTATATTCTAATATTCTACGAATATTTTTAAGAGAGATAATATATTAGTTTGATTATTAAAACTCACGACTATATGTTAAAAGTTAAAAATTTTAACGAGGCTACTACAGAAGTGAAAGAGAGGAGAATAAGAAAACACAATTTAGTGTGTAAGTTGCAACACGTTCTCTGCATAGTTCACGTGAAAAGCTTTTGAAGCAAATGTTACGTTTTAAATTACATAATACCAATGAGTTATTTTTAACGCCGTCTGAATTAATTTGAAAATATAAGAAAACTGATTAAAATTTGTGGGAAATCAATGATCAATTTGGATATTTCCAGTTTTTATGGTATTGCATCTAAACATGTTAATTAGTTGCTAAGGCAAATTTTCAATTTTCAATCCTTTGTTGCTAGGTAGCATTTGAATATAAATAAATAGCAAAATGTTTATATTTATCGATTGATTTATTGATTTACTGGAAATAAGCTTCAGCATTAATTCTGCTGATGGGTACTATCCACGCAATTTGAAATAGTTTTCAGTTTTTTTCATCAACGTGATAAGTTTGTGAAAAGCGTTGTGGCCATGAAGAGTTGGCGCGCCAGTGATTTTTTAAATTGGAGAAATAAATGCTCACACTCATACTTTCAACTTGATTCTTAATCATGTTCTTCCATGTAATGAAATGCTTTTTTGTAGTTGGAAGACTTTTAATAAGGATACAGGCGTTCTTAATGCTTTCATCCTGATAAGACTAAAATCGTATCAGGCAAATTAAAAATATTTTGGTTAAGCCAAATCATTCTTGAAATTATATCGTGAGAAAGAATATTATGTAAGAGTTGAAAAAGCAACATAAAGTGACTTCTTTTTGTCGCTCACGTTTTTACAATCAGCTACCGCGCCATGGATTATAATGACTCAAAAATAAGCGAATTTAAGCCATGTTGGAAATCTTGCTGCTCCAAAATAGAAAACTATTATTGTTCCAAGAAAAAGAAAAGCAAAATTATTCAACGAAGGAGATGTACTTGGAAATAATTCAGAGGAATTTTCATAATTCGCTTTACATTCTTCTTGACTCACTTCAACCGATCCTGCGATAAGGAATTATCGCAACTTTCATGTTCCTGTCAGTTTTTGACGAGCATCAAATTAAAAAGATAAACGTTTAATCGTTCATTCTGAATGTAGTGGAAAAATTGGTGATAAATTTCATCCGTTCTAGGAGAAACGAAAAAAATCGAAATTCATATTTGTTCGACTTGAAATTCAAAAAATTCCGGGAAATTTTTGAATTTCTCTGTTTCAAAAACCGGCAAACTATCGAAATTTTCATTTAAAAGTAATTTGTGATCGCAATTGACAGTATCGCAATTGACAGCCTAAATCACAACGCAAAAAAGCTCAAAACCTGATGAGCATAGCAGGAATTGGATGAAAAATTTCATTTTAAAATTGCTTTAATTCTATGGTTTTTTCCCGCCTTGTAAGGCTATCTATCCTTGTCTTTCCTTGTTTTTACCACTTTGGGGATGTGTTTTAATGCTTTATTTTTATAAGCATGCGTTTGAAAACGTGCATCCCAACGGTAATCAAGTAAGATTAAATGAAGCTAGAACATCAAAAAAGATAGTGGCATCAATTCTTATTTTACGAACAAGTCGGTCTCCCTTTCCCTCATTAATTCGAAAAAATGTTTTCAATTGTGGTAATAGCCCCGCCTTGTTTAATAGCCCCGCCAAATTCAAATAAAAGTTTTTTTGTTTTAGAAAAAAAGGTACTTTGTGTAGGTTCCGGAAGCGCAACATAGCCTGGGAAATATTGTGTTTAAGATTTTCAATCTCGAAATCAAGGACAAATGTTTTTTATTGTCTCTTATCTATTTCAACTTCAATCTGTATCTCCTTTTTTAGTAAGCCTCTAGTTGTTAATTATGTTACTCTTCATTCTTTCTTGTGAAAATTCGGATTCTGCACGCCGCTATACCGGTTACAGGGACGAAGTGCTCTGATCGAATTCTCTGATCGCATCAAAACACTACAGCCCTTCTTACATTTTATTGGGGTTTGTATATAGCTAGCTAGCTAGCTTCACTTCCGCTTAATGTCGAAACAAAGAAAAGAAGTTTTAAATTTAAAAAATTGAAGTTTCAGGTTTCAGTTTTAGGTTTTAGGTTTTCAGTTTTAGGTTCATCAAACTCCGTTTCTCACCCCGCTTGCCTTGCAAAATGCATGTTCAAAAAGCATTCCTATGATTACTTTGTATTACTTTGTCCTTCCTGCGTTTGCAAATGAAATCGGATCCCTTTTTCACGATTTGAATATAGGATACAGTGCTTACCGTACCTTTTTTTAACGAATGTAATAATTAAATTCCTTCCCGAATCCTTAATGACCAATACTTTGATCCAATTTCCGCAACGGAGTGTGCCTTTTTTGTCTACACCTCGCTTAAAACCTGTTTTGAATGTCTATTGTATTCTTAAATCCGATTTTCATCTAAATTCAAAATGTGTTCACCTCGTTAAAACCAGGTTTAAATTTGAATTGTGTTCCTGAATCCTTTTTCCATCTACGTTTCAAAGTTCAAAATCTTCAAAAAAGTTCCCGTTGAGAGTTCTGACCGAACTGCCTTCAAAACTCCAAATGAAAAGTTGGCTTGGTCTTACTCATGTGACTAATGTGACTTGCTGATGTCCAACTCTTCTGCTGTCACATTATTATGTTAAGGATTCTTCTATGTGAGTCTTGATGGTTGTTTCCTTCCTGTTTCTTTCTTTTCTATTTTCTTTTCTAGAAGCTTCTTTGTCTAGCTATTCTTTCACATTTTCATCTGATTTTGCCAAATTTGATGTCTGCCTGAGAAAGGGTGTCCATTTCTCGCATATTGCACAGATTTCAATGACATATTCTTAGGGTGTCAGACACGATTTGACAGAGAATGTTCCATTGCACAAAGCCAGTGTTGCTATAGTTCCAACAAGATGATTACAATTCATTGGTTAATACTTTTCTTAAAAGAGATTAAATGTTACTCAGTTGGTGACCGAGCACCAACATTTTCGATGAACCATCGTCATAATTGTTCAGCATGACATCAAACTCCTTGGGCTCCGAACTTCTTAGTCAACATACGTAGTTGAAGTTGAAACAGCTTTATATATTGATTACCCGTTCTCAAATACCGGTGTGGTAGTATACTGTTGAAAAATTGCTTCACCTTCTTCTGTGAGTCTTCATAATGGCCAACGTGCAGCCAAATTTCAGGATTTTTTGAAGTAAATCGTGGCCAAATTTCATTGTCCAGACTGATCCATATTGTTTTTTTATGTTTCTAATAAACACCTCTAATAAACACAAACATAGTGCACCCACCAACATTTTCATTGAATCAGGATCACGTTCTGATCGTGAAGCATTATCCAATATCGTCAAAAGCATCATTGTTCAATTTTTCGATAGTTTTTGGTCATTAGTAAAAACGAATCTTTTTTGAATTATTGTCAAACAATGAGAACTTTAATAGGATCATTGTTGACAGCCGCTTATATGTTCATGTATTATTGATTGCCTTTTTACGTCATATCAGCCTCAAAAGATCTCAATTCCTTAGTAAAAGAAATGATCTGCAACGTCTGATACTCAACAGCCTTTAAGGACTTTGTTGATAATTCGCTGTCAGCTTGAAAATTCATCGGAACTGAATTTTTCAACCAAATAATTAGGTTCCAGTGTCACGTCCTTGCTCAATGTATTTTTCTTTTGAACACGTTTCACATTCATTATTAAAATTATTGTTGAAACAACCAATGAGAAAATTCGTAGTAAACAACGATGCAGAATTCACTGTAAAGAATTTTCCGAGTCACTAAATTTGTGGTTTTCTGAAATTTATGCTGGAAAATATTAAAATGTATGATGTGAGTGTCAAAATAAATGCACGAATGTTAGGATTGTTTACGTATGGCATCTAAACAATAGTTCCTTCATAGTTCGAATCTGGAATTAAAATAGAGAATGAGCTCGTATAATATTGTATGCAATTTATTTTAAGGATTTGGGAACAATTTTGACTCTACCCAAAAAAAAAGAAAATATTATACAAAACTTAAAAAGGAAGAATAAAAGGTAAAACACATTGTAGGATTTTCAAAAAATATATTATTTATTTATTGTCAGACAGATTTTCAAAAAAGAAAATAAATATTGCACTTTTCAAGTATTTATGAACGTCATCAAGTTTTCTATTTGTTTACTATTGAACGTTCTTTCAAAAGCAAAAAAAAAAATACTTTCCTTTATTATAGCAGAGTTTCATATTTAATTTTTATCCTTTGATTTGTGAACCAACCGAAATTTTGTGGCAAAAATAGATTTCAAGCTTATCAGCTTCAACGCGAAACATTTTAAATTTTGAGGTTAAAATTTTTTGAAATCAAAATCAGTAATTAATGTGTGACTTATTCAATAATGCAAAGGTAACGCCATGCTAAAATAAGTCTTTTTGTCAAAATAATTTGGCTTGTTCTCGCTTCTTTTCTCTTGCGTCATAATTTAACAGTATATACACGTATGATGAATATTTTACATTTGAACTAAATTTTTAGGCTGTTGCTGCTGCTGTTGCTTGTTTTTTCGCTACCAGAACCTTATCAATAGCTGCTACGACATCGGCAAAAATATCATCGACAGCACGTTCAGCATTGATCTGTAAATGTTGAAATTTACATGAATTTATTTTTAAGAAAAATTTAATCTTTTATTTTAATGTTGGACGACATTGCGCAAAAAAGATGGTTTATAGTGATTGAAAACTTGTGAAATAAACTTTAAAATTAAACTGAATGATAATAACAAAGTAATAGTTATAATAATAAACATAAGAAATATTATATGATATGACGCTGCAATTTTGTCCATCCTTCTTGCAATTATCCTTGGGACACTCCACCATCAGATTAACACCTTCTCACCTCGCGAATTATAAAAGTGGGGATGTGGTCATAATCACGCTTCACTTATATAACATGAAACGTCACTATGATAGTTACTCGGACTAGGAAATCTAGCAGCGAAATTACAAATTAAATTATCCTATCCAATAAACTATCTTACAAGAACAAAAAAGAAAACATACCACAGTGGTTTTTTCCTGATATTGTGCCATAATTTCATTTGTATTTTTCCTAAATGTTCCCAATCTAATTTTAATAGCATCCGCATTATCGTCAGCACGAACTTGTGCAGATTGTTGCGCTCTATGAAGGATTCGTGCGGTCATTGTTTCCTGAATAGAAAAGGATAAAATTAATTTTGAGTTTTTTCTGTAGTATTGTAGTATGTTGCTTATAAGCTTTATAAACTTCTTCTGAGGGCAAATTCTGATTTATTTTATTTTATTTTTTTAATGTATGTATTAAAAATTATTTATCCAGTCAGTTCAGTTGAGTGTTTTATCTGATTTTATCAATTATATCTGAACTGCCCTCAGAATTTTTCTGTTGAAGAAAATGAAAAACAACTTACATCGCTGCAATCGAAGAAAATGATAAGGTCAACTGGAGAAATGAACTTTTCAAAGGCAGTTCCTTGATCCTTTTCCCGTGGGTATCTATGTTTTAGAGAAAGAAGAATTATATTTTAGAGAAAAAATTATAATTTATTTATCATATATAGCATCTTAACCTAGCAGTAACATTATGAGCGCACGTGTGCCTTGATACTCGTCCGCCTTTCAACTGTTCGAAATATATCCATAGTTGCTAAAATGGGCGTTGTGGTATTCCCATAGCAGAAAGCGCCAGTTAGTAGCTACCCTGTGATATAGCTACCCTTTAGACGGGTGGAAATGTCAACACATGAGACGTTTCAGTTATTACAAGTAGTTCTTTCAAAAATTACCAGGTCAAAATAAATGTACCGTTAGACATGATATTTTTCGGTTGGTTTTGATTGGCCTGCGAGGCTATCCTCTATCCTTCGATTACATATACTTCAAAAATTAGATCAGTACCACTTATAGTTTCAGACATTTCGTGATTCATAGAGCCTTTACTTAACCAATGGCTAGTTGTAGGCTGGGGTAGACTGTAGAAGGTACGGGAAGAAGCAACGAAGGTTTTTGTGTGCTGAGATTTTCAAGAACTTGCAATTTAGTGTGCAATGAATCCTTGCTGCATGCTCTATAACCGCATCGCAGTTAAGACTATTATTAGAATATTAAAGACGCAGAAGATGCTGAATAGCCAAATCTGATTGTAAATAATGAAGTTCTGAAGGGTCTGACTAAAGTCAAACTGACTTTTAAAACTACAATTTTCGAATTTCCTCTCTACTTCAAAAGCATTCTGCAACACGTTGGTCCTGTACCGTCCGTCTTAAGCGCGTCCAATACCGCTTTCCATTTTTTGTCTGGTCAATGGTAATGTATTTTCGAAAGTCCTCTAAGATGTTTCTTTTTTTCTGAAAATGTTGGTAAGATGTTGATGTTGGTAAGGTGGCCTATACCTTGACTTTTTAATTCCATTTTTGACCATTTTTGTCTGGTCAATGGTAAGGCATTTTCGAAAGTCCTTTAAGTGCCTTTTTTTGAAAATGTTGGTATGAAGGCCCATCTATTCGTTGACTTATGAATTCTTGACAAAATAGAGTATCCGATGGTCATTTCTTTGGAACTAAAATTGGGGTAAGACTTTCAAAGGGAGACTAACAGCTGATTGAGAAAAAATTCTTTATTTGACCCTTCAATTCGAAACGAAAAGCTCGACACAAAATTTATATTTATAAGGAGCAAAAGCTGGCCCATTGCCCCCCAGGCACACAAATCATTCAGCATGCCTGCAAGGACTGCTTGTAATAATTGAAAGTTCGTGTTTTATGGATTTGTGATTTTCTTTTTTTTAATTCAACTTTTATCAATATCAACTTTACTCAAATAGCACGCCGTTACTTAGAGATTAAGAGATGCATTTCAAATAATATTAAATCTAATAAATTTTACTGTCAGTTATTTACAACTAAATGCTTTTGTTTATTACTGCAAATGGCAATAATATAACTCACCCATCAATTAAAAATCCTTGAGCTGTATCAGAAACTTTGACCATGGCTCGTTCTAAGATTTGAAGGACATCATCATTGGAAACTAATGCACCCTTTGCCATCAACTCTTGAAGTTCTTTACCCTTATCTGATCCCGATGCAACCTAAGATTACATCGAATTTATTAAAAATCCTTTTTGAACTCTCGACTCTCGTTTATTCCTTTACCTCCGCTCGTAAAAGATCGCCGGTGCTGAAATGTTGGAAGTTGTACTTTTTGACAATTTTTTCACATTGTGTTCCTTTGCCACATCCAGGACCACCAAGAATCCAAATAACAGGTGCATTTGATTGTTTAACCTGTAAAGGAATCGCAAAACAAATAAATATATTCCTAATAAAAATTGTTAACTTTTAAATATATATTCCCATACATTGAGCATACAAGAGCAATATGTTAGGTAGCAGCATACCTGATTGCATTTATTAGCAAATGTACCAAAGAAAAGAAAATATTGCGTCAAGGATCTAAATTAAAAGTATAGTACCAGCATATATTGTCCTTCATTAAAATGTTACAAAGCTTGCAAATTTGTTCTATGCCCGTTCTATGTTTTTACGAAATAGCTATCTAAAAGGATTTTAAACGTTTGAAAAAAATATCAAATTCTGCTTTCGACTCACCGAATCAAGGATAAAACAGATGGACAGCGTGGCAATAAAATCGGATAGCAATTCCTCGGTCTACATAAATAATAAATTCAAAAGGTTGCTGTGTGAAATTGAACACAATGTTAGCAATGAAAGCAGAATTTGATATCATCATGATATGATATTTGTTAAGGATGATCAAGGATATTTTTACTACTATTTAAACTGTATTTAAATCAAAACGTACCTTAGATTTCTCTAATTACAAGCTGGATATGAATTAATTTCATTATTGTACTTAAATTAGGGAAAATAAAACGTTTTGGGTGTTAGTCACAGCTTAAGGGTATTTTTTTTTGATTTTGGGAGTTTAAATCAAAAAACTTTAGCTAAAAAGTAAATAATTAAAAAATTAAAACGAATTAGTTTGCTTTCAAGCAAAATGATTAGGGGGCAAATTGATCAGCGCAATCACAACACAACACGAATAAGTACATTGATATATCTGTATCAGCCAATCCTTACACCTTTTTTGGTTCCTTGTTGTTGTGCAATAGCATTTGCCAGTCTCTGTTTCTCATCTTTCTCCTGTTGCATTTTCATTTGATGTAACATGAACAACTGCATTTGCATGATAATTTTGATTGTTTTTTTGTTTTGTTGGTTTTTTGATAGAATGATCATTATTTTATTAAAGAAAACATTTGTTAATTTAGTAGAATAATTTTAATGGTAGTTTTAATTATGATAAGGACCAATAGGGATGACAAAATGTTCGGAAGGAGAATCAGAATACAACGTAACACTCTTGCATATGTGTCCTCATTCAAAATCACCAACCTACCTTGCGACATTTACATGTTGCTGGCTTGGAACATCCTATCGTTTTACACTTTTGCATTTTTAAAAACACAAATTTAAATTAAAATTTTAATTTCGAAAACGTTTAACGTGGAATTTTGAGTTGATGTTTATTGTGACAGATTAAATACGTTAAATATTGAAAAGCTGTCGATTCCTTTGACTTTAGTAATATTGGTTTTCTCTTATAAATATAAAATTGCTTACACAAGATTTTTTTAAATTGAATCTGTTAGATGTGCTATCAATAGTAAAATAGAAAAAGGATAATCGCAAATATTTGGTTTCACAATTAGACTCCCCCACCCCATCCATTAGAAATGCTACATTGTGTCGATTGAATTGAGTGCACCTGAAAATTAATGAATTGAAAGACTCATGAAATCTGAATAACATTTCGAAATCAACTCGACTCTCTTCTGCACCCTATAAGCCCTGAAAGGATCCACATAAATGCCTCGGAGCGACGTCTGAAAATAAGTGTGAAAACAACTACATCGGGCGTAACCAGGCAGTACCGAAATAGCATGCAATAAGTCTTGGGAGTAGTGTTTGTGGGCTGTTCTCAAGATCAAAAATTGTACTCAAAGGACAATCCTTTGACAACACATTATGCTGAGGTATTTGAAGGATTTCTTTAAAGAAACAGTTTTATGAATAAAGGAGAGTAGAAGTGCGCTGCTGCTAGATGGGGCGTACTTATGTCCTTTTCCAATTTCCATGCATTTATCTTGATATTGTCTCTAGTGTCATGTGTTCCTTTATTGTGGATTTTTATGACAGACTGTGGCTAGCATGCAGTAAAGTGTCACATTCGTAGAAATAAACTTTGGAAACAAGGTTTGATGTTGGATGTATCCCTTAAGCTAACGAAATGTCATGCACGAGGCAATTGAAAAGTATGGGGCCTAAAAAAGAGCCTTGAAGAATTCCGCAGAATACTTGGATGCTGTTGACGTTATTTTTGGTTTTTTTAATTGCGAGTGATTTCTGGTGAAGGGAGTTTCCTTTGATGCTACTTGTTGCAATCGGGTAAAGATGGTCGGTCAAAACGAATAGGGGCCGCTTTGTCCATGTGGATGTAATGGCTTTAGTTGGGTTAATTGAGTAATAACAGGTGACTACGATCTTCTTTCTGCCTAGCGCTCCTCCTTTCTGCACAGAGCACCTTAGATAGCGCTATGAAAAAACATTGCAACTTATTCTCTTGATGTTTATTGGCTGCTCAGCAGTTCTGAAGTTGCAAATGGATTCCCATATAAATTTTCGAAATGTCCAGTAAAAAATTCGATGAAAAATCGGAAAAACAGACAATCGTCTTCGTTTGAAAACTTTACGGTTTTATTTCATTTTTGGAAAGGATTTAGTGATTTCTTTCTCCAATGATAAGGAGGTCTCTAGTTTTGATACAGTTTCTTGATGACAAGGCAGAGGGGTCTATTGAATGAGGTATTGCATTTTCATAGAACGTTGTCGGGGTTTCGTCGGATCTGCGTTCGTGATCTCATGTTTTCTAGTTCAGGGATTGTAGAAGAAATACTACACTAACCAATGTGGCTTAGATGTGATTGTAGTCTAATCTGGTTAACCACGTTTCCACATAGATGCGGAAAAACATGATAGACACTTTTCACCCGCCGTAGAATATATTCGTGTTTTCGTAAATTAGGTCTTCTGTAGCCTTATGATTGGAGTATATGTTGCTAGAAGAAATTCACATACAAATCTGTTCTGTAGTATATAAGATTCGGCTCTCTCTATTGTAAAGGTCGGCGTTCAGATTGCAGAAGTGATTCGACCATGGCAAGTCTAATATTTATGAAGATGGTTTGAAATGGTAGTTAATCACATTACGTAATTTTAACTAACAGATAGCATCCATTATTTCATATTCCAAGACAAAATAATTTAGATTTCAGCTAAGGATTTTTTGTGTATTTGCAGCCAGCAAGCCTTGTTGATATGTCTCCATAAGTGGTAGTTCAATTCTTGTCAGTTCTATTTTCGTGCGTCGGGAAACTCTGGAGGTTGTCAAATTGATTTCCTTTCCGATCGAATTGACAGGGATTAAGCCTTGAAGGTTGTGTTACCTTTGTTTGTCGAATTGACTAAAATTACTTGGTGATCAGGAGACACTAAGAGTGTAGGTTTAAGGTGGTAAGGTAAAACCTAATTGTTCGATGGTGCTGTAACTCTGATACCGAAAATGGGAAGTTAAGCCTTCCCGGAGGATGGAGCGAGGGGAGTAGCAGCGCAGATTTCACAAGTAACGAAAGGCTTGCAGACAAAACACACCTTAGGCCACATATATTGGTGTCTTGGTCTGAAATATCAGTTGCTTGTCGAAGCTTGTTTAGGGTCTAGGCATTGCTTTTAGGTAGACACTTGAGTTCTTAGGTAAATTTGCTAGAAAGCTTGTATGGCTGCAAAACTAGCATTCACAGGGCTTTGAGTCTCTATCACAGAAAACAGTTTGCATTAGTTATCGCGCCTTTCTTTTGTATTCACCATGTCCAGCTTGATATTGGGACTCTATTAATCTTATTCGTCATATAATCTTCTCAATTTTTCCAATCTTCACTGATAGAGTCGCCATTGGATTGTTGATTTTAGGATCTAGGAAGGGCTTTCCCTACAGCCACTCGGCCATAAGTCTTGATTTAGAGCCTAAAGCATTTATAATGGTATCAGTTTCCAGCAAGACAGCGTATTTCTGTATGACCATGGAAGGAATTCACAAATATAGGTCAGGTCAGGTCAGGTCAGGTCAGGTCAGGTCAGGTCAGGTCTGGGTCAGCATGAAGACCCAGACGCAAGCAACGTCTATCATACATTCTTTTTCTGATCCGTACTGGCTTAACAACATACCCCACATAACCCACCCTATTATTTTGATTGTAAAAAAGGAGCTGCACAGGATTTAGTAATATAAATACTGACAATATGAAGAAATCACGGGCTTCTTCCTATCTGAGGGAAAGAGTTCTCACTGCTATATCGCGAGTTTGTTTCAAAACTTAGTGCTGAATGTACTTACGCTATGACCTGGCCGTCATAATTTTCATTTCATTAGTTGATGATCTCTTCATTCAACGCAAACCGTAGTTAGCCGAACAATTAAAATTTAAATGAAATTGTATTCAAATTAAGCAGAAAATGTTGTTATAATTCGAGCGATAATCCCAACATTCGGGAATCATTCATGGTTAGGCACGGGTTTTTATCCGGACAGAAACTTATCACAGGGTTGTGATTGAAAAACAATAGGGACGAGAACATTGTTTATTTTGCATGGAGAGAATCAATATAGTACGGACTTTGTCTTGTTTTATCCCACACCAATTGGCTCATTAGTGCGCCAAAACTACCTTACCCAATCGACTGTTCTCTCACTCAGATCCTCATTTGTTCGTTGCCGACCGCTACAAACCATTTCAGACTTTGATACTCAGGATATTGCGCCTCTTCCTCATATTTTTGATCTTTCGATCGCGTCCTGCCATTTTTAATCCCAGCACCTTTGCTTTGTCTTCTTTGAATAAACTTGCCTTTTACCTTTGAAGCTTGCCTTCTGGCTTTCATTTTGTGGTCCTCCAGTCAAAAGTAGTTTCAGTATCTTAGAGTCATGCCTGCGTCATAACTGGTGCCAGCCTACTAGAGATTTTGTAGGGTCATAATTTCGGAGGAATTAGGGAAAACCCGCACACCTTAGTCTTATACATGACTCGACATTAGTTCTGATTGTTAAATTTTTGTTCGAATTTGCTAATCTCTTCGATGGTAACTACTTGCACTGATACGAGCTCCATGTTTGTAAGTATTTGTGTTTGAACTAGTCTTCAACATTCAAACTCCTTCAATTTTCTAAGGACTTAATTAACGCATCTTGAACCATTAAATATCGATATTGATAAGCTTGTCGATTTGAGGATCGCAAATTGAGATTTGAGGACAGCAAATCCCACCATTTCATTGTGTGATTTACAGCTGATAAAATCCAGGTTATCAAAATTAATTTCCATATTTTAAACATAGTCAATATCATAATCAAATGTTGTTTATTTATTATCTACTCATCAAAGCACAATCACTGACCACAATGTCCTAGCAATAATTCAAATCTTTCGTCAACATTGCCACATACAGCTGCTAATTCACTCATGTATTAACTGCGACAAGTTTAAAGGACTTCAAGAAAGAAGCGAAATTGATTTATTTATGAAATTTAGATACACAAATAATTCAGTGGCGGGATGGTAGGAGAGGACGTTAGTAATTTAGAAATGCTGGACCTTGGATTTCAGTACCGTCCACTACAAAAGCTTCAACAATACAAAAAGAAAGACCGCAAGTTGTATCTTTACTGTCAGCAGACCATGAAGTTAAACAATTAAAGATTTAGTTACATAACGACCGTTGCAAAACTCTGCCAAACGTTTTCAACTACTTGAATTGAAACTATCTGTCGTGAATTTATTTGAATAAACCAGCGTGTCAACAATAAATTGATTGTTGTCTGACGAAGTTTGTCAATAAGTGATTAATTATTCGTTAAAAGATGGTTTCTCCTGGCTATCTAAATAAACTAATAGTTTATTTCTGCATAGAGATAGCTTTGATTTCTGAAAATTGAAAAATCATTGAAAATACACAACATATGTATTGTTTATAAATAGCATTTTTAAAATACATGTATATGTATATACATATCAGAGCTTGGGATTTTCTTTACAAAAGAAAAGCAAGTTGAAATTTAACGATCGCCTTTTTGATAGTCTTTTGAGAAGATGGATAGCCAATAAATTGTAGTAACAAAAAAAAAAGATGTAAAGAAATTGGCAAATTTTCCTTTGAAATTTCTCACTTCCCACTTTTCTGTATTTCCGACAAATTTCCTTTCATTCACGCTAACATGAAATGAATTTTGGCAATGAAAATGTTCGTGGCGATCATCGAAAATCATAGACAATCCCCAACTGTTAAGTATCCGGGTCCGAATATCTTAGATACATTTATCGACAATTGTAAATAATGGCAGAATTAGTGTGTATCTAAGGATGCTCACAAAGCGAAATTTCACTTAGAATCGTATGTTAAAAATAAAATGTTTATTCGTAGATCAATTGCAGAATTATTTATCTTTTCGGAAAATTTTTTTTTTAATTGCTTTACAAGTGGGATATGCTTTCAAGAAAAATATATTTTGTTGTTAATATCAATGAAACCATCTCCGCCTTCATCATCAGTTTGTTTTGCTGCTTTTCTCATCAGCTAATTTAGAGACAATTTAGAGTATCTATAATTAAACATAGTACATACTATCTATGTATGTTGAATCGGTTGTAGCTTTGCCTTAGAATAGATTTAAACGATTCAGTCAGGGTCATGTTTAGATTCCTCTGCAATAGCCTACTGTAACTGCCTTATGTAAAGGTCATGACAACATGATAAAGTGCCTTCAAGATTTCCTGGCAGCTAACCAAAACATTCTTAAGTTATTGAAAATTTTATTTATCGCGCACGTGCATATGCATTCACACATGAACTTATGCTACATAGGAGAGGAAAATGAATTTTCTTGTGTCTACACAATGCAGTGCTATACTAATGACGAGGTCACGGTTGATTTCGTAGATTTTCTGCTATGCAGTTTCATATCATGGTGATTGCATAGGAATGTTAATTAGGCGCTCGATTCTAATGCAGTAACAAAATTATATACATATGATGTAATGTAAGTCATATGTACATTTTAAGCAATGAGCTAACCATTGTCAAATAAAAGCTATGAAATAAGGACCCTTAATTAAGAAAATCTGCACAAGACCCACGACAATTGGATTAAAAATCGCGAAAAGCTACCATGTGTACCATGCTACCGCGTTCATACGCAATTCATTATTTTCATAATTTGGAATTCATTCGTCCTTGTGAACAACTTGCCAATTTCTAAACATAATATATTTTCATATTAGAACAAGCGTTTGATACAATATATGCGGTACAACAATATTTATGTATTCAAGTTATGACCCATATTTTGTTCACTTTAAATTCTGATTTAATTTTGTCCAAAATTTTCAGTCGTAAGCTAATTTATGTCAGAAACAAACTGAATTTCCTTCAGAAAACTTTCTTCTCAATAGTGAGTAATAATCTGCTCATTTTTATGTACATTTTTCAGTTTTACCAGCTAGTTATTGTTGTTGTAAACTGTGACTCGTGCTAGAAGTTTTTTTTGTGTAAAATTGTTGGCAAAGCGTTTGACACATGACAGCTTAACACGTTAGATAAAATTGTCCACATGTACAGTATAATAGAAAATTTTTCTTCGAGCATATATTTCACGTTTCAGTTATTCACGTTCACGGTGAAAGAAACAGAATGTAAAAACCCTTCCTTTCAACGGATATTGAAAGAAAAGCTGTAGCTTTGGATTTTTTAAACATCCAAAACAAATGAATTTTGAAATGTATTCTATGCATTTTTGTAAAATGCAAGATGTTTTTTAGAACAACGCAGATGGTACAGAGGCGCGGATGGTTAGAGGCACTGGAACTGTGTTTGCCTGTTTATTTAGGACTTCAAATTCAACCAAAGATACCTTTCAATCGTGGGTGTGATAACAGCACCTTCCCATCTATATTTAGTACCGTAGCTCTTGCTGATCTAAGGAACTTGGTTTTCTTTTCAAATTCTTTATGGATTTTTAAATGTGAATTTATTGCTGCAAGGAAAACATTTGAAAGTAATTTATTTTTGTTCTCTGAAGCTCGAGAAGCATCCGCAGTGTATAAGATATTAGAACTGTTATGCTAAAGGCATAACAGGAAGTATTGGCTTTGCATCTCACAAAAAACTCTTATTGGCCAATTATAAATACCGCAAAGGGACTAATCAGTACATAAAGAGTATGCGATTACGAGAAAATGAAGAAATATGACAAAAAATGAGTAGGCATGACACGGATTAAGGATGAAAGAATGGTAGCAGAAGGTTCAAACAACAGTAGATAAGAAGAGCAGCTAAAAGCCCCCTGTTCCAAAAGGTATATCAAAACGATCTTGTTTAAAAAGTAAGAACTAACGAAGTATCTGCTGCGTCAAACAGAAATAAAATATTAACCAAAGTGCAAGTACCCTTATTTCGCTAAGTTGAATAATTGATGTGTGGGCATTTAAGATGTATTACACGTCAAGGACTCCTATATTCAGGGCATAGGTAGCCATCATTTCGCTAATACAAAAAAAGTATTTTTTTACACAAAGGCAAAAAAGCAATTATCAAAATTTAACCTTTCATCTTGATTACGAATTCTTTGTTACGAGCTTTAACTTTGAGTTCCTTGTTAATCACTGATGCGATCAACATTATCCTGCTGGTGAACTTACCAGCCATACCATAAATATTTCAAATCTGCTTGACTAGTTAGCAAAGGACCTGACTTAACCGAATGTATATAGCGAATAAAATGGCTATAAGAAGTCACTGGCTTAGTCCTCTGACCAATCTGGTACCTCTGTTACCTGGATCGTGAACACTGTTGATTTCCAAGCGCTGGAGCATGCTCAAAGAGACAGTTTTGCTAGAGATCTGGATTGGTAAAACATTCTTTTGTCCACACCTAGAAACATACGAATCAACACCATCTTTACAATCCAAGTGCAATGCCCTGGAATACGCTGCCTTGAACACAGAAGGTCACATTCTTGTTTGGGAAGGCTATATTACTAGAGCCATTAAATAGGGCATTCCTCAAACGTATAGCAGTTGGAAACACCCTCTATAACTATAATATATAACCAGGAACTAGACTTTTCATCGCCAATACTGGTAATACGCCTACTTTCTGGTTTTTAGTTGATTCTTCCGTAAATAATGTAAGTGATTTTACTCATATCCTTCGGATATGTCGCGTCGAATACACAGCTGGGAATTGAGTATTGAGTAACTGGCTTGAGTATAACCGGCCTCGTCTGGCCTAGACGATCCTCATAGAAGTCTAATGTGAAGTAATTCATTAGACGAATTAAAAAAATATAAATTTGAAACTCGTATGCTCAACACTGCACCCTCAATTGGAATTTTCAAAAGAAGCCCGTTGAAAAGCTCAAGACAGCTTTTCTTCAGGATTTACGCATCGGGACACAAATCGTTTCGACGTGTCAGAATGTGACGCAACTATGAGTATGATTTTGACTACTCGTGAGTATTCTTTGCCCCTTCCTCTCCCGAGGACACGATACGACAACTATCCAATACACTAGTGATCTAAACTAAACTAGGATGATAAATCTGGCCACTGCTAGCAAGAACCAGTGGACGAACCAAAGTAATGGGTAGTCGTATAAAGCTAGTTATACGAATATTCGGTGCTATAAGTTGTCCTTACTTGAAATTGAAAAGATGCGGTTCTTTTACTAAGCAAGTCCTCAAGTCAAGTAATCATGGAATACCCAGGGTTTACCATATGGAGGATTCGGAAGACGGTTTTACTAACGAAGTCCAAGACCTGACAACACTAAACGGCACCCCAGTTGAAGTGTGTAATTGGTCAACAACTCTTGCCTTGACTTGATCACGGTCTTCCCTGCTGGAAGTAAAATAGGCTCAATCTAATCAAGAAAGGCAAAAAGAACCAGAGCAGAGAAGAATAAAAGCTACATCAGGCGTCATGAGCACCTCAATTCTTGTCTAGCTGATTGGTTCGCGCTCCATTGGCTACGCGGATCATTTAGGGGTATTACATGTTGGTCGCACAGGTCAGCATGTGAAATATAGACAAAGAATGCCTTGTGCTTCTAATGGAACAGGATGATGCTAGTTAGGTGAAGGATTTTTAAGGCTTTTTTCGAGGACAGTTATTTGCAGCCACAACTCGTGCCAGGAAATCTCAGATACACTTTCATAGATTGTAGCTGATATATTTATGGCAGCACTGGAAGAGAGGCCGAACGAACAAAATATGCTTCGAAAATTCTGGGTTGGACATCTATATGCTATAATGGTGGTTATGAAGAAGGATAATATAGAAGAACAGCGAGACTGTTTGAGCAAGCTTCACCCACAAATAAACTGAACTGGAAGAACATTTTACGTTCCTGTATTGCATTCTAATTCGAAGCATCAACTGAGTATATCTAATAATACGTCAAAAAGAAACTACGATATAAAACAAGATATAAAGTGCGTTCCACATAACTACAAGCATAAAATTGTAGCATACCATTACGTAGTCCACCGACTACTAAAGATATCAATGAGTTAGGTGAACTTCAAAAAGGGAAGAACTAAATTGTGCATCAACGAGGCTCAAAAAAAATCGGATTATAAAAAACCTAGTCAATCTTTAGGTATACGTATCATACTTGTGACAAATTGATTAAAAAAGATTTTAGCAACGAAGTGAATGAACATTTTCAGTAATATACATCGGGCTCACCGGAAATATGATTCGATGTCTCAAAGCATAGTGAGACTGGTTTAGTCGATTTCGAGTCAGATAATAAATATTGGTAGCTTCACCAAATTCACGCAAATTTTCTCTTATTTTTGGATAAAACAAGATTGCGCACCTGAAAGATTTTGCGTCCCATCACACTTTAAATGTAAACTAAGTTGTGCTATTTCTATCTCTGTCTGAGAGTATTCACTCGAGAGTATTAGAGCTGTATGTAGCAAAGCTGTGGATTTACCTTCAGTTAGTCATGGTAGTTTAATTGGAGAGATGAAATTACGTTTGAGAAACGGCTGTTTGAGACATGTTACCAATGGAGGACATACTTCTTGCAAATCCCGTTAGAAAAAGGATCCCTGTTGCTTGGTGTGGTCCTAATATAGTCTAATCTAATGTACCAAATTCTTCCATGACATCTTCCATTAAATCTGATTAACCAAGCTGGGGGCGGACTGAGAAATATGAAGTCCAGTACTTTTAGAAGTTCTAAGTTTCAGGTCTAAAAAGCCTACACCTCGCTAGAAGATCTTGGCAGTTTTTCGACTGCCAAAGGCAAGTGTCAAGTCCGTATGATTGATTTGGGTGAAGGAGGACTTTTTTAGGGGTCGCTACATTTACATATTACTTAACTTCATCTTTGCGGTTTGGGCACAGTATGCCATAATTTTTTAATGAGGAATTGCCGCATATGAGCGACATATTATTAATAAAAATAAACTAATAATCTGTATGGATAAAAATACATTACGTATGCCGACTTCGAGTTTTTCATTGCCTTATTTTTTTTCTGGATGGTACAAATGAAGGATAGACGAACAAATTTGTAATAAGATATAATTTTCACAACAAAAAAATATTTATAGCTCCGAAATGCAATTCCTATCGCAAATACATCATTCGAGGTTGAAAATTGACAGAAAACATTTCTTTTCTCTCAGAATACATTCACCAATTTTTCCCAAAATCAATCTGAAATTTCACTCAGTCGTTTAGTCTTGATCACATTCAGTTCCAATTCAAATCAATGCTTAATTTCCAGTCAAAACAAAAAGAATCTTTTCGTGCCGTTTTCTAAAAAAAACAAATCTTTTTTTTTGCCAAATTTTGCTATTAATAAATTTAGTAGGCAAGCAACAAAAAATCTCAAATCTTTTTCGACTCGTACACGGACTTTAATTGAAACTTATCAAATTTCCACATCATTTTGTTCAACTGCACTTACCGTGATTACATATACATAATATTACGCGACCCCACCATATGAAGTGATCATATCCGATTAGAAGCAATTTTTGTCTATTATCGCGTTTAGTATGTGATGCTACCGCTACTACGACGGCTATCAGAAATATCAGTGCAACTCACACTCATTATCATATCTCACACACACGTTGGTTTAAATTTGAAACAAAAAACCCTTTTTGGTGGAGTAAATTTCAACGTAAAATAAGGTCAAACGTAGGGTGGGTGAAGTTTGTATAGTGCAAATATAAAGTTTAAATAAAGTCAAGGCAAACGTTCGGGAATAATCCCGCAAAGGGTGCTACGTGTTAAATAGTAAAGGGTTAAATTAATCTGAACTCACCATGATTGATTGATTATTTAATCCGTTTGTGGTAATTCAGGAATAATCGTGATACAAGTTAAAAATTACACTTTCACTGCAACTATTGGTATTCTAATGCACTCACTCTCACTCTCGACACCTCTTCTCGGTTTTTTCGCACGTTCGCGACTACAGAACCGCGGATTGGTTTGCACGATGCAAAGTTTCACTAGAAACTGATGCAGTGAAAAGCTTTTATGCGAGCCAACTAGCTGGCCAAGCTAGCGAACAAGCTATTCTGAAAATACATTCTCAAGGAAAAACTAGAAGAAAATTTCTCAACAACTTCAGAATAATGATTCAACCAGCCAACAACAGAATAGCATAATAGTCAGCATCATGAGCGAAAGGAGTTAGTTGGTAGGGGTGGTAGGGATAAAGTGGGTAGTTAGATGGTCGGGTCAATGATAGGGAAGCTGGTTATGCATGTAAAGTATCTTTTAGACGCCACCAGCCGCGATAACCTTGTTCCCTATCTTTAGTGTGAGTTTGGGAACTTTTTTCCTATCTGCCCTCAAAGAAGTTCCGCCGTTTCGCCTGTTTTCATGCTATTGTTATTATCGGGACGTCCTACATGGTACCTTAGCTTTGGCAATGACCTAGTTATAAGGAACTGAATCTTCCCAAGTCCTGCAAAATTGAGCCTGTGAACTTAGGCGGGGTTGCATAGATGGGGCAGAGTGAAAAATCATAGCACGATGCTGCTCTATATTCTAGTCGTATAACAGGCTCCGCTTTGTATTCGAAGGATTTAAATGTGTTGCGTGGCCACTTAAATTTCCAATGAAGCTATTATGCTCATGCAAATTTTATTAGCAACAAAATTGCCTTCACTATCGATGATAGATTGGAATGAGAACGTGATTATAATTTTCATGTTTCCCGCATTCGATTTTTTTTTCGTGTGTAAACAAATGCTTATTTTATTTATTAACATGTTAAGGAGTGGTACGCCGATAGTTTCTTATCTCAATTTAATACCAGAGAAAAATACGAAATTATGTCATTTATTCGAGTTAACATTTATTAAGTATAGAAAATTATACATAAGATTTTATAATTCTTTTACTGAGCTAATAAGGAATAAACCTAAAATGTAAATAAAACCACTTCGAAGTATTTGTTTTTTTTTTTTGAGGATTTGAAAAAATTAACACACTCCCAAATAACGAGGTTACAAGAAAATTATTTCAGAAAATCTGTCTGTCAGATACTACTCTATAGTAAATACAGATGAAGAGTCTCAAAATGAATAATGTTAAGAGATAGGGACGTGATGTGGAACCACGAAAAATTGTTCCAAAATCCAATCAATGATATTTGAATCCCTGTTGGAGAAACTGAAGGACCTCACGAAACGACAAGTCAGAGACTGACAGATTTATGACTTAGAACTGATGAACAGTGTCATAGCACTTTTGAAATGGTGACTACTGAAAATACATATCGTAATAACAACAATTCAGTTAAATAAACAATGTCTAGGTTGCATTGCATAGTTCATCCAATACTACCTCGTATTTTGCATTTCGTATCATCCCTTAGCTCCTCTTTTTGAACCGACACAAAATCAAGCAGGATAACAAAAATAGGGCAGGAAAAGATTCCATACCAAACGAAGTTAAGAGGTTACACACCAAGCAATTAAAATAAACCAACCTCTACACAGGCAACAAGGAACAAGTAGATGAAATCTTAAACAGAAAATTAAATGAAAAAAAAACGAAAAAAGAGGGCACAAAAAACCCAAATAGGGGATGAACCAGCAGTTCCATACTAAATTTAGAACCAATGCAGTCCAGTAGCTTCAGATGTTTTAGTAGTTAATTTTGAACTAAATTTAAGACGGAATCCCTGCCGTCAATTTAACGAATATCATGTTCGTAAAACAAGGAGTATAAATACCAGTAAAGGGTCTTAAGCACAACTTTCATATCAAGAGGAAAGAAATCGAGTAGTCCATTAAGGACGCCAAAAATGCTATATTTATGCTCCCAGAGGAAGAAAAAACCAGACTACACCCGAATTCAGTCTAATTATTGAAAAGGATATTAGATGGGTGATAAAGAAGTTTAAAAAAATCCTGCAAAATTATAAAGCAAATAAAACAAAACCGGCCGAATTAAAAATATTTTTAAAAAACCTGAATAAGAAACTAAACATTGAAAATAGCTCGAAACAAGAGACCGAGACCACCAGGCAACAAGAGTGCAGCAGAATACAAAAACGGGAAAGCAGGGAAGATCACATACAAATCATGAAAAAATTACAATATAAAAAAAAAACAGGAAAAAAAGATTATATATCAACGACCTCCCGAAGAAATACAAACCAAAAACTCTTGTCCGGTGCATAATTAATCACAAATCGGCTTCAGGACACAAACTCTCACAAAAACAGAGAAACAGTTTGACAAAACTCTTCTAACAAATCTTAATTATTTATAAAATTGTTGCTGTTGTCGACAGGGTTCGCAGTCTGATTAAGCATAAGCTTGTATTGTCCCTTAGCTCCCTAAATTTTATTCAATCTTTCAAAAAGCCCCTATTGCCGCCCTAAGCTCCAGCTCCGCGATCAGTATATATATCAACTCTTCTGCGAAATTCCGTACAAGGAACTGGAAGTGCTTAAGAATTAGGACCGAAAAATCCAAGATAACAATCTAGGCAACTGTCTCTTCTCGCTGCATTCATAGAACAGGGTCTCCAATCAGATGTCCAATCATTAAAATGCTATCCCAGAAAGGTGAAGCCGGAAAACCATGCTAATAGGTTTCTCACGCGATTTCTGTTCCTTTGTAGAAGTTGCTTGTTATCATTTTCTTAGAAAAAAGCTAAAGGACCTCGATTATTTTGCAGTTTTTTTATTCGTCTGAAGCCAAATCTGTCTGCTTCAAGCGATGTTCACCCAACTACCTATTAACGTATCACTTTAATTGAGTCCACTTTAAAATATTTTGATCGGTTGAAATTACTCTTCAAAAACCAAGTTGAAACAGTTCTTGCCAGTTTGTCCGGTTTCCCCGTTATTTTCCCGTCCATCTGGTCGGTTGCAGCATTGGCTAATTGCCTGCAGGCCTGCATAGACCTGAGACTATGTGGCTTAAGGCATGCATTGCACTTTTGACTTACTATGCCAAAGAGTATTTAGGATGCCGTAAAGGACACTCATGGTCATTTGACAGCTGTGCATACTCATAAACATAAGGTGGACAGATCTAACTGAAAGAAACTTATTCCCTAATGATGGGTTGAAGTTGCATTTTCAGTGAACCCATCGGTCGTTGGCGATTTTGCCCTCCATTGAGGCTTAGTTAATATACTAGAACTAGGATCTTAGTTTGAAACATAGCGGCTGAGCTTGCTAGATTCTACCTTATGGAGTAATCTTGCGACTCATTCCGCAAACGTCAACCCTGTAGGTGTATTGGGACTCCACGGGTAAGCGCCATCTATATTGACAGGCCAACTTATTGGGCTACGTTCCTTCAATAAATCTCGTGATGGCTAGAGTAATGCATAAGTGTGGCATTGCCTCTTAAAAGCGCAGAAATAATTGAAAACGTGTGGCATGATCCCGAAAAGCGCCAGAAATCGCTGAGTTCCGTATCAATAGGTATAAAATCTGGAAATCCTGATTCTAAACTGATACCTCAATACGATGTAATGGAGGACGGTAGTTGACTGATCGCAACTCTTGTTTCAGAGGACAGTGGATTTTAGACCTATTCAAGGCAGGTACTCACATGAAACGTAGTAATACTATGTGCATGTGAGTGCATGCTTCGGAATAGGTTTTTTTTCACCATACTTTGAGACATTTTCAACTCGCTTGCCGATTTCGGCGAATAACCCTTATTATGAAACGAAGGGTTCTTTTACCATTCTGATTTTCTTTTCAAGCCCAAATTATTATTTTCATTCCTTAGCAATGCAAATTGTATTCTTTTGAGTCACTGTATTTTATTGTACTGATATTAAACTTTGCAATTTTATTTAGTTTCTACTTAACAACAATATGTTTCAAGTTGTAAAATCTTAACTACGCTGTCATTTTGTGGAATCAGTCAATATTTTTGGGAATAACTGTTTATTTAAAGATTTTCCCAAATTTCCCAAAATTGTGTTAATTGTGTATTTAAAAAACTCCTTTTTCGTCCTATCCTTTCAGTTCGAATATATATTTGACAGAAAATCAACCGGATGCATATGAGTAGTTCGCCAACGGCTTCCAACCACCTTTTATTTGAAAAAAAGTATTTGAAAATCCTTATGCTGAGTAAGTTCGGAAACGGACGTTCTCTTTTTGGAGAAAATTATTCGATAAGACTTTACCGAAAGCTTAGGATTGACAACAACCAAGAGCTGTAACAATTCACAATCAAAGCTAGAGGGCAGCAAGATCACAGCCACTGTAACGTAACCAATCCATTGCAATTCCAAGAAATTACCATGAAATGAAATAGCATGTTGTCATTCAATCAGCTGTTTTTGTTGGCTCTGCAACAATCCCCTTAGCGTAAGCGAGACCGGTATCAATTCAACATCATCTGATTCGAATTTTTACTTTTAACAGTGGAAACGTTCTGCTCTATTTTGTTGTGCGTGCGTGCAAGTGAAACAGCAGAGACAATCGTACCAATTGCAAGCAGCAAATTACTCAGCATTCTTGCATTCTAGCATTTGCTCTCTGGATCTCGAAACGACTGGTTGCGGATTGCGCAAGACTGTATTTTCTTGTCAATTTTACGCTGTTCGTACGGAATTTCAAACCGTGTGATTAAATTAAGGTTTGCACGTTGAGTAGTGTTTATGTGTGTTGTGTGAATTGCATTTATTCTTACCGGACGATAATCGGTTTGTAGTGAGTTAATTTTTCTGGTGCCCGCGGTAAATTTCGCGTTACGCGTAGTCCAGAATGTGGCAAAAGAGCAAATTGTTCGTCATTGTGCTGCTGCTAGCGTGTAGCTCAAATGGTGAGTAATAGCACATAGGAATATTTCTTTAAAATGGTTGCGAGAGTGTTTAGAATGTAATTTGAACGGAAAATTTTAGGTAATATAATGCTAGAGCTAATGGCGTCGTCCGTTCAGGTATGGAAAAACAAAGGCGCTCATCTGTCAACCGTGGAATAGCGGAACTTTTTTTTTTGTTCGTGGTTACTTTTACGTGGATGCCGATGCCGCGTAGTTTTTGTTGCGAAATTTATCATGTGACTCATATTGTACTTGCGAAAATAGCAAGATAGGACTTTACACGATATATGGTATCCAGTAAATTCTAGAAGACGCGTCAGATTATGGCGCTCTTTGCACCCTCCATAGCTGTCATGGTCGCTTTGATAGCGACACAAAATTTGTAATTTCGCGAATTCAACACCTACAACCGACCGCCCGTCAGCTGTCTGATAAAACATCCCCGCCCAAAAATGTTATCTATGGTTGATCCGTGTCTTTGTTTTTGTGAATATTTTGCTCGCCTGTTCGATGCTGATCAACGTTATCAGTGCGGCGACAATTCAACGCAAACATAACCAGGCGGATTTATCGTCGGGGGATGGCCGTCAAAATTGGATTATTTGTCTATCAAATAGCCTTCAAGACAATTGCCAAAGTGACACTGGGTGGAGAGCCGATTAGAAGCGCGCATTTCAATTGTTTCTGAACGGCATGCTCCCGCGCGTGGTACTAAGATCATAATCGAATCCATGTCCTTGATCGTGACTCAGGTAGTTGATTTGTGTCTAGATGAGATTGATTCGATGGGGGGAGAAAAGCGCGTCTTATCTCTCGCCGCGAAGGCTCTTTTGCATTTCTATCGATCTTATATGTATGTGCATATTAAATATGAAACGCATAATTTGGCTAGTCACCGGTCAGGGACGAATGTTTGATGCCCTGCGGATGGTGGATCATGGCATGTTAACCCCCACCGGAGAAGCATTTTAGATTTTGCACATTTTTTCGCCTTTTCCTCAAGTAAACAATTGAAATCCCATCCCAGTGCCAAAAAATCCTAATTTTCAATTGTCTTAAGTTTACATTATTGCTACTAATAGGTGGTATACTAAGCAAACACACTGCCCAAGATGATGGATATAACTATTTTTCATTTATATGACAAATTAAAAACATTCTATTATAATCTGCTTCTTCACAGTACTACAGCCCTTTTCGGGACATCGCTTCCTGCAGCAAGCGCCTTCAACTGTCTCGGTCCATTGACCGCGTCCTCCAATTTTGAAATCTGAGCAGCGATAAACTGTTATCGTTTCCTCGTTTTCCCTACTTGTCCGCACTTCAGTTTCCCCAAGGAATACCTGGGTATCTGTTGTTCGTCCTGACGATTTACGGTGTTCGTCCTGACGATTTCCACAGTCTTACAATCGTTCAGATCTGCGGCTCGACAAAAAATTCATACAGCACATGGTTATATCGAATTCGCCATTGGTCCTCTTCAAGTTTCGCTCCAAGTATCCACCTCCGGACCCGTTGATCAAAGACGTTCAATGTATTTACGGATGCTTGGGTTATGGTCCATGTTTGACGCCTATAGCATAGCGCAGGTCTTATCACAAATTTGTGTACTCGGAGCTTTGTTTTCCTGCGAGTAGAGCTGGTCTTCATAATTGTCAGAACTGAATAAAATGTGTTATTGGCGAGCTGCGGACTGCGCACACTGGCATGCTGTAGTCCTGACGTACCCATGTCTTTTTCGTTACACTATTAGGGCACGCAACAGGAGGGACGATTTTTCAAAAGCAACAAATGATAGGCCTAGTTCCAAGGTTTGTAACTTTCAATTCAAAGATAAATTCTTTGGTGGCAAACCAAGTGTTTAGTGAGTCTTTGTCTCGTCGGTTTGTGCTTCAGGATTCCCTGCAATCAAAACATGAACAGCCTACACCTAACCCTTAAAAAGCATAAATAAAAAGTACAAAAGCAGATGAAAACTTATGAAGAATACGTCACTTCTTACATTTTCTAATTTTTTCCTAATTATTTATGTCACTTTTTCGACATAAGCTTCTTGAAAATTTCTTAGGGCCTGTTAGCCAAAATCCCGAGTAATTTGTGTGTGTAACCACAAAACATCGCTCGTTCCGCTCGCATCTTCCGATCTTTGTCAGAAGTTGGCAGAACCCACAAAAATTCATTTTCAAAATTCATTTTAAGCTCGTCAGAATGGTCCTGAAGTTTGAAAGCAAGTTTGAAGTTTGAATTCTATTAAAGATGAAACCAAGACGTTTAAAACTGGAACTATCATTCGAATATAATGTCTGTCTGTCGATAGAAATTCACTCAGAATTCTGGAATATTCATAGATCAAAGTTGATGCCGTGTGTTTGTTGAGGTCAAGATTAGAAGAAAAATCTGAACATTTCTGCTGCGAACAGCTGACAGTGTGAGCCTAAACGTTAAAAATGGGATGCTAGACTAGTATTATCAGTAGACAGTATCTAGTATTTTAAAACAAATCACCAAGAAGTCCAAGTTTCTGCATATGTCACAACTATGAAGCAAAAATCTGAACAAGGGCTGCGTCCAAAGCTGCCAAATACATAGATACACCTCACAGTTCCTTAGTCAGCAATTTAGATAGCCACAGTATTGATCCCGTTATCTTCCTTGGGGACTTGAGCTTTGCGGCGGATTAGAGCCTTAATAAAGAGCAAAAGCACTAAAGAATGTTATTTGGTCAGAATTAACGGAGATATTCATTATTACACTGAAGGTACCTGTCAGACTTCGGCAAGATGGTCCTCTGAGAGCAGAAACTCAAATTCAATTATCACCGTCACCAGCAAGATTTAAGCCCGGCATCTAGTACGCAAAGGGTGTGTACTCCAACTACTATATCATCCGAGGAACAATGGCAATATGTTCGTCTGCCAAAAATTGTCTTCGCGAGCTGGTCCATAAATTTTCATACCGCTGTTATCTCGTTGAAAAGGCGACTAAAGTCACATGCGGACTGGGCTAGAAGCCAGATATCTGGAACCTCGGTATTCATAAGGTGCCCTGCGAAAATGAGGCGGACTAGACGATTCAGAGAATGCGGGATCTCTTTCCCACCCGCCGTATCTGCGTCAAAGTTTTCCAGTGGGAAGCAGTAGTAGATTTTCTAATTTCTACAAAGAAAATCTGAAAACTTTCGTTCTTTCTATGATGTTGATAATCTCAAGGATTGTTAAGGCTTAAAAACTTAAGTGAATTTAGAAGTTTTGAGTTTATTGAAAATGGACAAAGTTTTTGGTTTGTAATTTTGGTCCTTTTTTCGAAGTTAAACGCATTCAAAACTGAAAATTAATATGACCAGGACGTCTAGCGGAGAAGTTGATAGCAAAAATTGAATAAATTTACACGTCCTCCGAATGTTGTGCATCATATATTCCATTAAACTCACTGTCGTTCGCAAGAAAGGATATTAGTACATATCAACCCTCAAACATGCTCGAATTTCTCTTCCAGGAAGAAAACAAATGTTATTATTTTTTTTTTTTTATTGTAAATGATGCGCGAGGACACAGAGGATGAAGTGTAGCGAGAACGAGATCCTTACTTTCCATTTTCATATTTTTTCTTTATCGACGCCCGGTGTTAATTTTCTTTTGGGCTTTGATGGCGGAACAGACATTGTTCAAAGTTGGTTGGAAAAATTGGCGCTGTCGAGGACTATCTACATATATAGGCTGCTATTTTATGGAGCTTTGCGCAGGATTAAGGAGTTTTTTTTTGAAATATGAACTCCATCTTTCCTTAATCCAGCTTTCATTAGCGATGGTGTTGCTGATGCCATCACGGCAAAGGGTGGTTTTGGGCGGATAACCTCGCTTCCACCTTTCACTACTTTTTATGCTTGTCGTGTGTTATTGCTCGCTAGACTTATGTTGATAGTTCTCAATTGGTCGTCATAGTATTTCCTATCGTAATTCCTTTCTTTCTAATTTTTTCCAGTTATTTTATTCGGTTCTCTCCGGATATATTTCCATACTCTTCTCTCTTCGTCCTGATTTTCCTACCTAAATATTGTTTGTACGTGTGACTAATTTCATTTAACGCATCCTGGCATTCGCCATCGAACAGTTTTAATTGCCTGTTTCACTTTCACCTCATTCACTTTTTCCGTTGCTTGTTTTCAGTAGGGTATTCGATGGATCTGATCATCCTCATTCGTATTTCCGACGGATCATCCTCAGCAGGGATGGGAACTAGCTAATCGTCGAGGGTCACCGATGAAATCTTTGATCACAGACGCCGTATGGAGCCTTTCGATGTCGAATTTTTGTAGAGGGCTAGTCTTCTTCGAATACGCCTTCGACATACGACAACGATATATTAGTTTTATCAAGCATTGATCCGAATTACAACTGAATCCTCGGAATGAGCGACTGCCAAGTATACTTCAGACCGACCATATGTTGTTGGATCAGAACATGGTCGATCCGATTTCTTGTTTTGAAATCTGGTGATACCCAGGTCATCTGGTGATACCCAGGTCACCCAGGAAGCAAGTTGAACGTATGACTAGATTTCAGCAATATACATATCAATCAGGCGCTGCCCATTTCATCGTGCTATATCCGTGTTTTAGCGTGTTATATCCTGCAGTCGTTCCCCCGATGAGTTTGCTCATTGACTCTTTAGCGTTGAAATCACCCATCATTATTTTTGTGCCATTTGTAGGTACTGAGTCAACTTGTCTTGCCAGGTGGTTGTAGAACGTTTCCGAACGTTCGCTTTCCTGCTGGCTTCCCACCCTTGAACATTGAGTGCGTTCTCATATCTTGAATATTGCTTCAAGTCCAGTTTGTTTCCTGGCTTGCCAGTATGGTTAATTTATATAGGCTGGCCTGTGGGCCAGGTCCTTAACAGCGGCAGGGCTATTCAGTGATCTGAAAGCCAACTTACTTTTTTCTGTTGCAAGGTCGTTGCTGTACGTTCATTGCAGTTCAAGGCTCTGTAGGAAGTTTTTGAAACAAGGAATTCCACAGCAATGGAAAACCAACCTTCATCACTTTGATTCTTTTATCAGGTGTGGAATACTCGTCTACGTCTTGTCTTTTACGTTCTCACAAAGGAGGGATAAGTAGGATTTAATAGCAGAGATATAGGTGTATTTGCATTTATCGGTGTTTAATGGCCCATAATTGAAGAACATGCGCGGCCGTTTGCTACTATTTATTCAGGGGATTTGCAATGAGGAATCATAGAAGCTGTAGGCTGGGGAAACAAGCCCGCAGCTTCCTCCTTTCTGTCCAGGCTTGGGACCGTTCTTTGCCGTTTTGTTTATTTCAACTGGTCGACCTTGTCAAGCCTTCTCACTTTTAAAACTTCAGGGCATTAAGCCTACCAGCCTGCTTTCATCTGATATTCTTTGTTCTACTGTTGTTATAGAGAAAAGTGAGTGAAAGTTGTTTAGAAACATCATCGCCTTTTGGTCCATCCACTTCATGAAAGACATGCTCCAGTCAAATTCTTCACGGACTACAGATTTGTCAGCTGAAAGATTATTTGATATTCCATGTCTTCCTTTTCTCATTGTTCGATATATACGTATACCTTTTTAATTCATTTCTCGTTATAGTGGTAAGGACGTAAACAACTATCAAAATATACACGGTGACTCCTTCCCAAAAGAGACTTTGTCGAATCTTTAATGACATGGGCTCCCTTAATTTTTTTCGGGAGATTGATCGACTTTGGCAGTAGAAATTTGAATTTCATAAACATATTCACTTGCTGAAGCCCTTGCACATACCTTACCTTCGCTTTTGATGGGCTTGTCTAGGATATTTTTATTCAAAGACGAAGAGAATCATTGATTTGTCTATGGAAACGTTTTCCGATGTGCGTCTCTAAAAATGTCCTTATTTTATACAGTTTATTCATACCTTGCTCACCGCGTTTCGGTTGCAAAATATTGTCTTATAAATGAAGATTTTTATGTTTTTTTTTTAGGATTATCCGGTTTGGGTCAAATATTCACCTATCCTGTTGAACAGAACACCATTAGCGAATGAAATATGTTCCGCTTTGTTCCATAATTTTTTGTCATTTCAAGGGTAGTTTTATGATTCCTCTCTTATAGAAGTCTGGACTCTAGTGACGAAAAATTCTCGTAATTAATTTTCGCAATCTTCTCTTGATGCCAATTGTAAAAAACAGGATAACAGTGTGGTGCTAGGTTTAGGTTATGTGGTGGATGAATGAAAACTTCCCAAACAAGCTCCCGACATTTCCGGTAAATGACTATACAAATGTGTGTCTTAACGTTGTCCTGATGGGAAACGACATTTCTTCTATCCGTCGATTCTAGCCGTTTGTGGCCAATCGCGAGGTTTTTCGTTGGTGTAAGGGCTCTGAATCCGGTTTTTTGCTATATGGTGGAACCAACTGACAATTAATGATTCCTTTCCAGTACCACAGCAACACCTTTCTCCTGGCCCTTAGTCCTGTTTTGGCCACCGTTTGAGTTGCTTTGCCGAGCAATCTATTTAACCTCTTTAGGGAATAGCACCTTTACATTTTAATGGGTTAAGGTTAAGTTTTACTTGTTTTCCAGCACCCCAACCCCCTTCCCCCAAAACCGGTTATACCTCAAACAATATAATGTCGATTTCAATCAGAACGATTGAATAAATACGTTTTTCTGAACATGCACGCCAATTTAAAAAAGGTTGTTTCGAGAAAACTGCGTTTGAAGTTAAAGTTCAATAATAAAACTTGCGGAAATTGAATTTGCGATTTCTGGATTAACAATAAACCTTCCTCTGGCACGAACTCCTCCAAGGATTTTCGCTCTCTAAGAGCAGTTTGGCCTCATCTTTAAGTGCCGAAGGATGCTGGAATCGCATTAAACAATCATGCGATCTTGATTTACCAACTTTTGTTTAAAAATCCTACCATTAAAGAAATTAACTCAGCGTGTTTGTTTAAAAAAAAACCCAGAGTTAACCAAGATATTAGAGTTTCACTTTTTCAAATATTTGAGCGACCATAAAACGTCTGCGTTACGTACACATCGCGAAATTGAGGGGATTTCCCGAATTATCTAGTTTCAATGGCTAAATTTTTTGTTATCGTTTCGTATTTAGTCATATTTCATTGGAAATTTTTTTTGTAGGGTTTGGTTGAGTTGGCCGAAAGATAACTATGAAAACTAAAAATAAAGAAAAACACGAGTTGTCATAATAAAATTTCCAGAAAAGGGAAACGTTTTCGTGAAATTTTAAATTATTGATGGAAGAGCTTCTAGCTCGGCACCAAGGGGTTTTTTTTAAAGGGTTGTCCAATCGGAAGACAACAAATTTGTTTATTTGATAGGTAAAGGTAAAAAGGTTCTCCAAAACATACAGCGAGTTGACGTCGGAATATTATTAATGCTGTGAAAAAATCCTCGGCTTAATGGCCTTCCAACTTGCCATGTCCAGGACATAAACCAGAAATATATTTTTAAAAAATTTCATTTCTTAGCGCGGGGTTACTCTATTAAATTTTGAGTTTTGCTAAACAAGATGGGTTCCGAGGCTATTGTTATACTATGGGAGGTTTTCGATACTGATACTGCGTCTTAAAACATTATTAATCGCTGGCAATAAATGTTAAGGGAGAGGAGAAAGGACGCGGAAATTAAAGACTACCCTGGACCGCCCCCACATGCCGATAACGACGAAAATCTGAAGAAAGATCGTCGCATAAGTGTTACAACGTTTCTATGCACGAAGTCGTTTCCCTAGGTTCATACTGATGATTAGGAGGCTTGTCGTACAAGGATCTCTTGCGAACTTTTGGAGTGTTGTGAAAGTGATAAATTTTATAGACATTGAGCGTGTGAAGAGGAAACGACTATGGTTCGGGTCTTTAAAAGCATTTCCACAAACTAGGGCGAAAAGTTGCAAGAACGTTCGCGTCGACGCCTTCCAAGATGTGTATCGTGAGTGGAAGGGACGCTGATACCGCTGTTCTGACTCGAAAGGAGCCTACTAGAATACTTATTCGTCTTTATTTTTGGACACACCCTGTAAAATAGAAAACGACCCAAACATAGCTATCCTAGATTATCAAATTATTCTCAGATTTGTTACATGTTGTCCAAGTAAGTTTAGGACTTTACAGTGAAATTAAGTGTAGGGTTTGAATTCAATAATTTTAACGATTGAGGAAGATAGTTAATACTGAACAAGGGGTCCTTTTGGATACTGACATTATCAATAGTATTTACAACAGTTAAAAAATTAATGAGCCTTTTAATATAATATTGTAAGAATCGCATAAGTTGGTTCTTCAGCTTTAGCGAAGAAGAATCATCATCATCATCTACGGCTCAACAGTCCAAGCTGGGTTTCCAGGTTTAACTTCAATCGTCACGGTTCTGCGTCCTCGTTTTTTAAATCGATCACTCCCAACAAATATCGGCTGTTAGTGTTTATCGTATCTTCTCATCGAATCTCCGATGTTGCTGCTGGATGTTTACCTCCCGCTCTACCCTTCTATGTCCTTTCGGGAAGTCAGTTTTCTTTTATTCTCTACTTGGCTTTCTGCATGGTGTTTACGGGCCAAGAATAATGGTAGTGTAAATTTGGGGCAGATCCTTTTGACACAATCCTAGCTTATACTTGGTGTATAGATTGGTCCGTTATATCTGTGTCCTGTTTTTCGTTTTTATATGTTAGTGTATTGGAAATTGACTTTTAAGGTCAGACGATCCATGCTTGGTAGAGTTGTACAATTTGTAATGCATCACCTCGGTCTGTAAAACATGCCGAGATGTTGTCTGAGAATTACCAAAGGTTATTTTGCCTGCTTCAAGGCCTTGTCTTCACGGAGACGGTTTAGTTGGAAATTTTTTGATATTGAAAGTGATATATAGGATGTAGTAATGTCATTTGCAAGAATGGTGTTTAAATTGATACAAACGAGAAAATTGGTTGCATATAAATAGACTGAACGTGAGCAACAGAAGATGAGATAGCGCGATTAATTCTTTGCCTTTTCGGGATAATCAGCATGGTATATTCAAAAGAAAATGAGCAACGCAAATGGCGAATTGAATTGATTTTGCCTGATCAATTTGCTGGTATTTTTCGATCATTGCCAAGTCTCATTTCCCAGAAGAATTAAATCCGAATTTCTACTGAAGTCCTGTATTTGCATTGTTGTTTGGCCTGATAAACTTAACTTAAATAAAATAAAACTGCTTACTTAAATATTCAACCAAATGTTTTTAATGCATTTATTTGCAATTTGTCATCGAATTGCTGCATAAACGCTTAAGTATTTCCTCTCTAGAACTCAACCTCGACAAAAGATTCACGCAGATTACTGAGACGTCTTTTTTCAGCAAGTAAAATATTCCATGGTTTCCTCTTTCATATGAGTCATGTTTCAGATTCTAAAGAAAATAAAAAAATAATAGTGAATATTTAAATACTAATTTGTAGTTTATATGCACACATAGGCAAGAACTTTCCACTTGGGGTTTATTTTTCTTACTGATTAAACATCAAAGTAATGAAAAAATGGCTGATAAGAAATGTATGTTTTTTTTGGCTACTTTTATAACGTTATAAATTGATATGAATATCATTTTCATTGTAGGACCGACAGAACAGGCAAGGGTAGGTAGAGAGCAATAATTGACGTCTAAAGATTGTTTAAATATGTCTCTGCCATTTTGCATTTCTGTTTAGTCTTCAGTGCAAAACATTTGAATACTCTGCACGCTGTCCATTCGAGTTGCTATCAGAGTTTTAGCTAGTAATGTTTTGATTGCTGCTGATGTTTCACTATAGCTTTCCTTGGTTGTACACTTCTTAGAATTATTTAACAGTGGGTGGAAAAAGAATTGGTGCACATAGGTGCGTCCACAACACGGAAAACCATATGGGGGGTCCACCCGAAGTTTAGCATACACATATAGTCTTGCACAATTGCATTAATTTTTCATGTTTATTACTCGAGGATTTTATTATTTTTTTTTCTGTGAATGAAATCAGATTTGTCATTTTAATTCCTTAGAACTAAAACTGTTTCATCTTCAGACTAATACGTTGTAAATTGCTTGTGATAGAATAATGATAAAGACATGATGACTGTTGAATGTTTACAATACGCGTTAGCCTTTGCATCCTTTCGCAACCCAAGAAAAAAGACGTTGCCAGTCATGTTATGATTTAAGCAGTAAATAATTGCAGAGAAGAGACATATTGAGATGAAATTCAATTAGTCAACGTTTTTATTTATTTATACTATAAAAGAGTTGCATTACATTTAGTTTATGTTATGTGCCTGGGTTGGGATTTGGTTTTAGTTTTGTTGATATGAAAAAACGCTCATCTCAATGAACAAGGTCGGTGTATTGGTGTAGGCTTTTTTTTAATGCCAATAGATGGTACATTGTAATGGTATACAAAAAAGCAAAGAAATAAAACACTCCAATTTTCCAAGAGTATAGAAATGGCACGAATATGAGCCGTATTCAGTTTCTACCATTGTTCACGAGAATAACGTCCAATATAGAAACGATTTGCCATGTTATTTGTAACAGCGAAACTTGTATTCCGACAACTTTAATGCCACAAATATTTTTTTTTAACTAGCGCCTTATACATCTAGACAAAATTAACACCAGTAAGTATCTTTCGTGATCCAAATATATTTTCATTTTTATCCTAAATATTGACTTTAGCATTTAGAATATTATTCAATGACATTTATCAATTGATAAAACGCCATAAACCCAAAATAAATAGATTATTTATTACTGACTTGTCCTTAACTACAATGACCAAACCAGACACGCAGGTATCAGTTTTCGTATTATAAAATTTCTGTATATTGATTGGTTTCGTCAAATGAGGTTATCATTTTGCTATTACCCTTGTTTAAAGAAAAAAATTATAATTTTTGCTATGTCGGCCAGCGCATCATGCTTTCTCTGTTCCTTGTGCTTGCATGCATTTGAGCAATTAGCACAATTTTCGTTGGCTAGCGATGCATAATTTTTTTTTTGTAGAATAAATACATTTAATAACAAAAATGAACTGCAAATTTACTTCTTATTTGATAAGTTTAATGACATATGGATGATAAAATGGTCTGGAATCATATAAGTAGTATACTCATATTTAGCAATATAACAATAGGACTAGTTGAAATCGTTTCATTCTTTTACATTTCTTTCTCCAACTTCACATGAAAATGAGGCAGACATTGGGTTATCTATCTGTTTGGTAGTCAAATTCGTTCTCAGGGGCCACGAAAAAATTTACAGTTTATGAGGATGATTTCGTACTATCTCGAGCGAACTGGATGTGAAAAATAACGGTAAAATAACGGGCACCTGTCAATTTAGAAATGGGGTGGGGGGGGGGGGGGGGTGGAGGTGTTGTTCTTAGGTGCGTTCTTAAGAAATGCGCAGAAATAATTTAATCGGAAAGAAATGTAATTTATCTTACTGCTGTTGACCCAAACCCCTTCCATCAGTCAAAATGGGCGCTTTCCTGACAAAGGTACATTGAGACGTTGTAAACTGAGTGGACAGTGAAGAGGAAAGTTGCAAGTTGACAAGAAACCTTGTGACGGTAGAAACTGAGGGAGATTTGAATTTGAGAATTGAGAATCTGATGATGTGGAAAACCACATAAAAGTCAAAAGACGATGACAATATGAACTTTCAGTTTCAATGTATGTTCTTGCTACCATTAAACTTAATCTTACCGTTCTTGTGAAGGAGACTTCTGAACACGGTTTTTGCGTAATGCAGCAAAATATATGCTCTGTGCTCATATGTGGTACATAGAATTCGCGAATAAGTGACATGCATTGAAATTGGGTTGAGTCACAGCGGTTATCTTTGGTTAAGTTCGTACTGCTTCACACTCGGTGTCTTTCGTCCTCCATATCTAGCTGTCTCTTTCCAACGAAATTAAAAATGCGACGTATTTATACCTACGCCTGAAAGATTACTCAAATGGCGACTAAATTGTAAACGAACGAATGGGAACAAAGTCGAATAATTGAGAAGTAAAACTTCTTGTATTATACTCTTTCGATAGGTAGCATTCAATAAAAATGTGATGAAACCGGGGGAAGATGCAGAACAAATGTCATGAATGTCATGTCATGATTCCCAGAACAAATGTCATGGTCTATATAAGACATTGTCCCTAAACGGGTAGAGTAAAACAAAAACAAATATCTATCTAGTATATTTATTAGGTCATTAAAATTTGAAACAATGGTTCTTGTTTGAAACTACATTTTCGATCATAATCCCCCCAATTTTTTTAAACCCTGTGGATATTCTTGGGAAAAAGTCTATTCTATCTCTTTTCAAGTGTCACTACATTGGCAGTACACTCATCATCGTCTGAGTGTTTGTGTTGAGTGTTGAGTGTTTTTAGTGTTTTTCTTGAGCGAAACAAGGAGTAAAAATCATTAAGCACTAGATTGGGGAACAGAGACTTGTGTTCCGGCAGCTAAAGGTCTGTGTTGCACATGGCAGCTTTCTGGATTTTTTGGGTTGCGTACTTTAAAACGTTGATCTTGGTTATGAAACGTTTGACTTTTGCTCGCAACATACTTTGCCTTTTCAATCTCAATGCGATCGCAGAATATTGGAAGAGAGAATGAGCAGGAAAGTGTATGTTATGGATACAGAGACCAACAGAGGTCATCGGCCTAAAATAAGGGTAACAAATTCGAAGAGCAAGACCTAAGACTTTCCAACAGCCATGAGAGCATACCAAAACCACAGGGTCATCGTATTTTCATAGTGTAATCCAATAAGTATCCATATTATTCTCCATGTAGTAGCCAAGCTAATATTCGAGGCGTTAGATAGTCGGAAAATTCTCGGGAATCGAGAGAAGGGAGATTAAACCACAAAATCCAAAATATGTAGTCAAAGTTACTCAGGTCGTTGGCGAAAGTAACAAGCAATCGTTCTGTGATACAAGATGAGGATGACTGCATACAACCGAAACGTGTGCCGGGAAAGAATAAACAAGGCTCGCCATACTCAAATCAGAATAAATACAAAATTTCATTCAGAAAGTCGAGATGTTTTGTACTGGAAAAATGAACCATTAGTGTTCGAGATGTTTGCCAAGGAAACTAAAAGGTCCTTTCATAGGTTGAACTCAACTTAATTTTTTTGTGTAATGCTTAGAGAGACGGGGGATAATCACAAACGCAGAATGAAAAAAGTAGTCGAAACTATGGGTCTAAAAAATTTAGCGCTGCGATTATTAATTACAAAAATCAATGGCGCAACAACTCGGTTCAAGCCAGGGGACCTTAAAGGTGCTAGAACCATTTGCATTAATAATAATAAATCTTATTTGTATGGTTATTATTTGTCTTATTTGTTGGTTTAATAGCGACTTCCCCGTCAGGCCACGCGCGCAGGTATCATATCAGTATCAGGTATACTGTCAGTCACCGGTGACTTACGTGGCCTGAACGGAAAGGTCGGTGTCAGTCACCGGTCACTGACGTGGCACTCAACGTATTAACGAACTAAAATTTAACTTTTCTTGTGCTTCAATCGTCGATAATCTCATAGCATCCAAAAATTGAAATTATAATCAAACTAACATGACAGGAAATAAAATTATTCATAAGTGACAAATAAACATTGAATTAGTCGATTTTGAACAATTATACAAACTACTGATCCCTCGGATTAAGGGTCTGTTATAATAACCATACTATATGACCCCTGAGTACATCAACATTAACAATAATCAGAACTCTTGGTTGATTTACATGCAGGCCACTAAATTTATCAGGGCCGTCGCTTATTTTCGTTTTGAGAGGAACATTTTCCATATGTGTAAATAATTTATTTTGCTTTGTTATCACGAGTTGAAGATTTTATTTGGTTTTATTGAACAATGTATTTTTGATGGAGCGTTATCTGCAACTTAATTGTTTGTGGCACTCGATGTTTAGCTTCAATTGAATTATCGGTGTGGATTTATTTAAACGATTTATCGTTATGCAGGTTTATTATGAAGGCGTGTCCTTTCCTTCGTGATATACCAACCATTGCGCAGTATACATTTTTTTTCTGTACAATTCCAATAAAAATATTGTATTTCCCATTTCTAGTTTCTATAGGATTGGCAACAAATCCCTTTGTTTTTCTTATCCTTTTTCTATCTTGTGTGTATGTGTGTTGCTTTTTTCCCAAGTGATAGATATTGCGATTTGGATCATAGCTCCTACATAACCAATCAGGATAGTATTCAACCATTTAACTGCAGGGTATTTCATCAGTAATCTAATATATCACGACCCCATTAGAGTGCATAGCAATATGTGATGATACATCATAAAAAATTCAACGTGATTCATAGCATATTTTGTTGTGCTGTGGCGGCAAAGTGGGTGTTTTAAAATGTTTAGAATAAAAAAGCATATCAGAAATTTGACACTTGTTGATAAGAATGCGTTTCTTGGTTTTCCATTTGCCACCCAATAGTGCGTTTGCAACGAGTTTGATTATGCTGCGAGCACTGCAAACTTGAGGGCTATGCAGATTTTTGTGGTTTTTTTAAGTACATTTCAAGAAAATATCACACAAGTTCAGAAAATAAAAAGATTTGGAGACAGGCTCGAAACACAATGGCACAATGAAACACAGTAAAAGAGGCTTATTTCTTACCAATAGTGAAATGAAGAATATAAAAAAAGAAAAATAAAAATTGTTCGTAGTTTTTGGTTATAAAAGTATTTTAAGAATATTTCTATAAGGTGGGAAGAACTCGTTGGGGCTCATAAATGTAATATTAAAAAATCTCATTAGAACAATTCTTCCATGGCGAATAAATTCTGTGCGTGTAGCACAAGAACATGGTATGTGAAGTTCATTCTTTTGTTCTGAAATGAAAATTTTCATTTTCTTTTTTCATACAGCAAACAAAAATTTCTTTTGTTTGTTGTTAATTTGTTTGTAGCCTATAACGGCGTCAACTTTTTCGACAGTCAGCTGAAACTTCACATTTCTGAATGGAAGATGGAGGACCTTTTTGCATGACAGAATTCCCGTCTATTCTTTATGTTTGACGTTTGATGGCTACACACATTCAACTGGAGATTTCTTCTGTATCGATTTGCGATTAACTGGAAAGCTTGCAACATTTTTCAATCCACTGACAGATTTTTCTTTTCAAAAAGGATTCGTAATTTAATGTCCCCAAACTTTTTCTGCTGAAGCTTAACCGTCTTTGTACTACCGGAACCGTCACTACGTGGCTGATCGTTGTAGGCCTGCGGTAGCGTAATAATTTCCAATATTTACACATATTTTTCTTCTGTCATATTGCCATCTGCGAAAAAGGACATCCACGGCAAAAAGAACTCTTCGATAAGGAAAACTTAAACATTACCAAACAAATGTTACCACACTAAACGGAATAAATGTAAGAATTAATTCTGAAGTGGCATTCCATGTTTCTTCGAGTGAATTATCAAAGGATTTACTTTAACCTCTCTGGAAATAAGTGTCTCAACGTGGTCATAGTTGGGTCATTTTTCCAAGGTAGCAGCATTTCAAGAGCAGCTAGAATAAGAAACATTGGTTTTTTGAGCATTTGTGGAGCCGGTTGCTGCTTAAGTATAGATGAAATATCTTTGAAAAGTAGGCCATTGATGACATCTTTATTATACTTTTTCCTAGAAATTTTTTTCGGGTAATGATGCCGACTTTGTATCACTGCTTTCTCTTGACCAATGTTTCACCAAAAGTTGAGTTCCCTGGAAGAACTTTAATTTGACAGTTTACTAAGGTCAAAAAAGCATAACAGAAATCTCGAATTTGTACTTTGCACCAGCCTTGTTATACAATTCACATGACATACATTTGGTCCTTAAAACAGCCGAGTAGAATGTTTGTCAATCGCTGTGTGCGACAAACAAGTTGTTTGACCAACTCCAGCAGTAGAACTCGATGTCATTTTCTAAGAGTTAAATTAATTTGTACGCAGATTGCGTGTCTTAATCTCAGCCTTGAGCTTGAGACTCTGCTTTTAACACTGGTCGCGCTAAATATCACTCTTGTCACATTTCCGTCCTCATCGTTTTTGTGTTAATTTTTTGTTCATATGAAGAGGATAGAACACATAAAGCATGTTCCACTCGCTTTGCGTTACCACGTCCTGCGTCTCCTTATTTATGATGCGCTATGGTTGTTTGTGTACGTGCAATGTCGACTTCGATCTACTTTACGGACTTTGAACGTTTTTTTGTTAAACGCTGAATTAAAGTTTTTAATGTCAGATTAGTGTAGTCTAATTTGTTAAACGGGGGATACCACAGCGTCAGGAAGCGTCGGCGATGGAGGGATCCTTTTTCTAGCTCTCGCTTGTTTCCTGCCAGAGAATGGAACCGCAAAATCTGAAAGCGTCTGTTGGCATAGGAAGATGAGGCGTGGCTCGAAGCACTGTGTCAAACGATTTCAGCCTAGGTTCTTCGGTTGACAAAGGAGGTGCCTAGTTAGTAGTTCAAAATCATAACGCGTCCGTGACGCCCATATCGAAGACATAAGAAGTCTTAATCTACCCATCACACAAAGCAATGCCTTTGTTTGGTTTACCGTTATTTTTCTTGAATTCTTGGCTTACCGCCATTCAATCTATTGATCAGTCTAAACAACGCTCACTTCGGAACTGAAGGGACTAGTACGAGCGCGTCTTATTAAAATTTAGGGTTTTTCATGTTTCGTTAGAATTTATCAAGAATGAATTAAAAAATAAAACTCGATCAACAATTTCGTTTGATTTAAAATTAACCTAATTAAAAATTAAGTCGTTAAAGTATCCAAAATCTCCTTAAAAGGAGAAAAAAAAAACAAGAATGAAAAGTATAAATATTAAAATGAAAATAAACTTATTAAAAATGAGCTAGCACATTAAAAAAAATGATTGTAAAAACGGCGGAACCAAGCAATTGAAAATAAACTAAAATTTTAAAAATTGTGAAATAAGAAAATAAAACACAAAATAACTAAAAAATATACAAAAAAGCTGTAAAAAATAGTTATATAAAAAAAAACACAAAATAATTCTTAAAAATCGTTTAAAATAAACATAAAATTCCGTCAAACAAAAAATATTTATGAAAAAGGAATAAAAGTATATAAGTAAAAGGCGCCTGATAATAATAATTTGCAGTTTTTAATTAGATCTTTCAATAAGTGATTTGATTATAAAAAATCGAAGAGCTTTCTAAATGACTTGCAAAGGAAATCGTGTTAAACCAATATTAGTCTAGTTTTCTATGAACAGGAACTGAAATTTCCATTTTTAAACTCTGTGAATTTATAAACTCATATTTTTTTAATGCAGATGGCATTATAGTCCGTGTTTTTTCCTTTCGTTTCAGCTTTATCACAAGATCCTAGCGACACCAAAAAGACAACACTTGCACCGACAACAACTGAAGAACCAAAAACAACATCACCTCCTGATACAACCTCTACAACTCCATCTACAACGACAAGTACATCAACTACAACGACGACGACAACAAAACCAACAACAACAACTACTACTACAACTACTGATGCGCCAACAACGACAACAACAGTAGCCCCAATTACAACTCCAGCGCCACCAAAGCCAGTACCAGCACCAAGTATTGGAAAATGGAATACATCCTGCATTATGGTCCAAATGGCAGCACAACTGAACTTAACATATGAAACGACAGGTAAGCAAATGAAAGTTCATAGACGACACCGGTAGTGTAGTGGGTAGTGGGATTTTGATGGAAATTTTCCATCATGAGTGGAAAATGCATTAGAGACAACTCTCTCTCTCTCTTAAACAAATTAACCTACGTTGGTGACAACACGTGACTTTTCGTGTTTGGTAGCATTTTCATTTTATTCTAAAAACAATTTTAATTGATTTATTCTGTGTATGATCATGACGACAAAGATGACATTGTTGTGGTTTTTTTGTGGTTTCTAATTGGTGATTTTTCAAATTTGATGTAATCATGGAAAATTCAGGCTTTCTAACTGACTTTCACGAATATTTTATTTTTGTGTATTCTGACATATAATTTACTAATTTATTACTTTATGTAAGTACTTGCTATTTTCACTGTCATATGTAAAAATACAAAATCCATGTTCAAATCAAATGCATTATCCTTAAAAGTAATTGTATATTCCATAATTGGATGCGATTTATATGTTGGGCAACTTTGTGTTTGCTGCGTATGTATGTGTGTACGGATTTATATATGCAAACTAGTTGTAATCACTGATATTATCATTCGTTGAATACAAGCATGCTTATCTAATCTTAATTTTGGTACCTTTTACTTTCAAAATAATTTACGACTTTCTCATGACTTTATGCGATTATGTGGTACTTGTGGTACTTATCACTAAACTTTAAAAGCACTCTGAAAAATACATACGAAAGTGATAAAATGAATTGAAAATACGAGTTTGTAGGTGTTTAAAAAAAGTTCGCACACGTCAAATTGTTGAACGTCAATTTAATCTTATACGTATATATTTCTTGGAAATTTTTACTCTGTTTTCTTATCTGTCACCGTTGGCTGTGAAAAATTCTGTTTGTGTTTAAATATTGGACAAACGAAATGTAACCCTGGAACTAATTCAAAAAATGTCGAATGGTGAAAGGGAACTGTGTCCTATAGTCTGTGAATTGGGAATTTTGAAAAGCAGATAGAAAAAAAGGAAATTTACAAAATAACAAAGTATCCTGATGGATACAAGTCAGACGTTTCGGTGGATGGATACTTTTGATACATTCTGGTGAACTCTATTTCGGGTTTCTGGTGATTTATTGCCTTTTATTTCCTGTTTAATTCTTTTCAATTATGTTTGATCTTTAAAGAAATATTGAGTGTACATTATGACTAGTCAAACGTGTTTACTATTAAGTATATTTTGCGTTGAACAATGTTTTTAATCCATGCTGAAGTTGGAGGGCTGAGAATGTCCCATTCATATATGTTAGATGAATGGGACATTCTAACATCCATGTCATATCTGTATATAACGAAGCCGATGAGAAACGCTTATTTGGTTCGTTATACTCCGAGTTGGCTCAAGACGAAACGGAAAAAACGTCTTTTTCTGTCCATCATTTCACAAGATTTCGGTTGGGATCAGAACCACTCGAGCATCCGAACTAGTCATATCTATGACAGTCTTTGAAACGCTTTATCCACTTTTTAGCAAGGGCAAAATAATCTTCAACATTAAAATCTGCTCTGTCATAATCTTAATAAAAATGCTCACGGACGAAAAACTATGGTCGAAACATTTTTCTATAGTTTGTAGCTTTGAACTTAGTTGGTCAAGCAAAAATCAATTTGACTTGATCTTGAGTTGTCTCTCGAGCACGTCTCTCTAGTGAGCTAGAAAATTGTTAGTAATAATTACATTTTTCAAAGGTAATTCCGCTAGCGAATTGACATGAATGAATAGATAAATGTAAACGATGTAGATTAACATCGGCACCAGTTACATAAACATACTAAGTCCAATAGTCTCAAAAAACAGAGTTTGTTTGGGCCGTTTAAGACTACGAATTTAAATCTGCTACAATGAAAATAAATTTTTCTATAGTTATGTGTTCATTAGAAATATTGAACCTGTCCCTTGAGGAATGGAGCACAACATGATTCAAATGACTACCACGGCTAGCCTTAGAAAACCTCCATTCGATCAGCCCAATTTTGCAGTACATTTTCTATTGTTTGGCGACATGAAATATGAAATCAAAATTGAATCTAATTCGTCAGTGACAACTTCGGTTTCTTGTTTCAAGCCGTGAATCATCTCTGGATGCTTAGCGTAACACTCTTCCTTAAGAGCTTTCCACAAAAAAAAATCTGAGTCAGATTGCAGTTTCGAAACGGCCAATTGACATCAGAATTTCGGTTGATTATGGAATTTTCGAAAACTGCACAAAAGATCGATTATTATGTTGGCTGTGTTAAAGCCAAATATCGTCTAATTTTGAAGAGAATGAATTATCGGCAAGAAAAAATCACATTGTATGGTGCTTTAGTAATCGCTATTTAATGTACCTGCGATTTATGGCTTATTTTCGAAGAAAATGGACCAAAAATGTCGCTAAATCAAAATTCGCACGAGACAGTCGCATGTTGTGCATGCATTGGTTTCTTCATCATTACACGCAGATTTTGAGCCCCAGCTGCGAAAATTTTGCTTATTGGCGTATTATTGGCTATTCGGCCCATTGAACAACCCGAAAATGCATCGGATGTTCATGCGGTTGCAGGTTTTAAACTACTTAAGCTTTGTACGCATCGCATTCATACCGAGATCTTTATGCAAAAATTATCTCTAGGAAGTGCGTGAAATGTCATCAAAACACATCATTGTTCCCAAAGTCTTGAGAACAATGACGAGTTCATGTTGACGCACATCCAACTATCCAACTATAATCTTGTTTCACGAGCTCGCTTCGCAAATTAATCCACAAACTGCGTTTTCGGCAAATTCCTTTTTTCCAATTTCCAAATTTCCTTTTTGTGTAATTCTTACAGTTTGAGTAGAAGACTCGCCGCTTTGAAAAAAAGTTTCTAATATTTCCAAACATTGTTCAAGCAAAAAGCGACCCACTTCGTAAATGACAAACATGGAACTATTATTATTATTTATACTGGGGTCCACTTGCTGGAAAATAGCATAGGCCAGAATCGGCTCTTAGCTCTCCATGTTGTAGTACTATTGTTTACAGATGGTCCATCCTGCCGTCCTACAGAAGCCAAGGAGTTCCCCCAGTTCTGTGGTCACCAAGTGTTCATGAAACTAACTTTCTGTCACATTGGAAATGTCAGCAAAACTTTCAACCTAAAAATAAGGTATGGTTGCTATTCCAAAAGTAAGATGGCCAACCCTGTACTTCAACCACTGATAGCTATCCCCTCTAGGTTAGAAACACCCGTTCCAATGAGCGTTCTGTACTTTATTGGTTAGTGATAATCGTTTCTATTGTCTTTTTAATTCAAAATCATTAATTTCAGCTAAGATTTAGTCAATATATCAAACGTGTCACTGCATAGGGGAAATGAGAGTAACCTGTCCTGCGCGTCGTCCTGCGCGTTCTAACCTAGTTAAAATCTAAGCGACTCACAAGAACGCCTAGTTCAGTAACCTTCAAGCGGTTTAAGTTTTATCTATCTTGAAGATAAGGACTTGTTGGTTGATTCAAAGATTGATAGTGCCTCCTGCAACCACAGAGTGCGAAAAAGCTGGTCTTCTTTCCAAATATTCATCCCGTTCAACATAAAGTTGTACGATGTTAAAATCGTTATCTCGTTTGTCTGATTCAACCGAACGCAAACTTACTTTTTCTCTGTTTAAATAATTATTATATTGAAAGAGAGGTAGCAAGAGCTCAAGCTGGTTTCGTACACGCGCCCCTGCCGCTTTTCGTCAAGTGCCAATTCACAAGTCAGGACGCACTACCAGCTATATGGATGCCGTTCTGGTATTTTTTTCGATTCGCAACACGAGTTTTCTCGTGCTCCACGTCCCACCTGTTACGGACCGCTCACGAGTTCTTTCGTGATTCGCGTTCCGCCTGTTACGGATGGATCACGAAATAACCCATATTTTCCACACGCTGTCTTTGGATGTCACTCGCTTTGATACATTGTATCCTAATACGGCCAAGGCGGGCAGTCTCAGGCGGTCCTTAATGTGTTAATACACTCGTCATTGGATCAATTATTCTTACCTCGGCCCATGGTGTCCCGATACATTTTCAGCAAAATTCTGGACAATTTGTTTTCTTGCATGTGCACACATCTGCCCGGCATTTATTCACGGCGGCTTGATGAATCCTAGTTTATAGTGCAAGCCTCTTCGGGTGTGATAAGGGGTCCATTGTTTTCTTGCCCTGTGAAAGCTTTGCGCGTCCATGTTTGATGCAATAATTTTTTGGATAAGAATACATCAGAATTTCACTGTCTGCTACCGAAAAGAAGTCCGTGCGTTGCCTACCGTTACCTTAGAATGCTCGTTATAGCGGGCGGGGTATGAACTGGCAAACCCTTTGTCTCCATGTTTTTTTTTCGGATTTTGTTTCGTGAAGTGCGAGGATGCTGACTTTGTAGCGAGAGGCTTCACCATGTCCCACTTGTAGAGCTCTTGATCTTTATATTCCAGGTTACAAATTGTAGCCAATTTTCTTTGACAAGTTTTCCTTTGCCGTTGCATAAAGGCTATCCATGGTGACGTCTTGATTTTGGACAATTGTTACTAAAGGGATGAAGAGGCTCAACTGGGATTGGTTCGGTAGTGATAATTTGTTTTTCACTTTTTGTTTATCTTTATATTAACATATTATTTCTCTAGGAGATTCCCTTATTTGCCACGGTAGGATGCATTCGGTGTCAATAGAAACATGCGAGTCTCTGGCAAATTGTAAAGAACATTAGTAACGACTAAGTTTTGTTGTTGTCACATTTATGTAAATTGAAACTCGATCGATTGTTGCTTGCTGTACTATATTTGTTTGTATTATACTATTGGATTCTTAGCGAATGAATTGCTGCACGGATTTCGGTGAAATTTGAAATTTAAATCCACATTTTATTCGTAATTTTGTTCAAAGTTATCGCTAACAATTTTAATTCTGCTTTAAGCATTTAAACTAATCATACCTCATACTATCCAAATCTTGTAATGTGTATCCATGTAAACATAAACATAATATATTGCTTTCTTTTTTGCATTCAATGCTGTATTGTAAATTTACTCCTAATTGCTGATGCCTTTTATATTTGGAATTGTATGTCAGCTTGTGGTTATTTTGTGTGTGACAGTTTGCTAAATTTGATTAACTCAAATGCGTACGGTCGGTTGCTTATCACGTCACCTTCTTTCCTCATTAAACCAACATTAAATTAATAACACCGTATACCAGCGCCTCACGTTCTTAACATCACACTAAACCTTTGGCAACAAACGTTCAATTAAAAGTGTATTGCCTAATTATGAACAAAATATTTTAGATAACAAAACTGTGGCCGTTCTCTACAACTTGCCATCAAATGCAACCGTAGAGGACTCGACTTGTTTAAATCAAACTGAACAGATTGGACTTGAATGGGGCTCGGATAGTGCTATCAATAGCCTCCACATCCAATTCGGCAAGAATGATACCAAACAGGAATTCATGTTGGAGACATTGGTATTCAGCATCGCCATTGAAGGTGATAATTTCCCCAACGCCAAAAGTAAGTAAAAAAAAATACGTTGCGTTCAAAGTGTTTTCAAAGTGTAAACCCCTGAAAAAAGGGCAGTGATTGATTGCTTAATTCCGTTTTGGCAATACTATTTGCAGAAGATCAACATGCTCAACTGATTTTCAACGGACGCATGTTCGCCACACCAGTTCACATGTCCTATCATTGTACGCGTGAACAAAAAATCAATTTGACGGAAACATTGGATAAAAATCAAACAGAACCAAACGGTTGGGTATCCCTCACAAATCTACAATTCGAAGCATTCCGTCCGGCCAATAAAACTTCATTCTCCACCGCCAAGGATTGTGATGCGATCGATACTCCTGATGTGGTCCCGATTGCAGTTGGCATTGCACTTGCTACACTCATTCTTATTGTGCTCATTGCCTATTTGATTGCACGAAGACGATCGACCGCTCGTGGCTACACCAGCTTCTAAAAACAGAAAATCACCGTTCAGGGAACATAAGAATGAGTAATAAAAATGTTTAAATAAAAAATCAACGTGCCCTCTTGTCTGTCCCCCGAAACATTTTATATAAGACCCATACGAGAAAAGATAGCGGGTGAACAAGGAATATACGAAAAACATATTTAGGTTTTTACACTATTCTGTGGTGGAAACGTAGAAAATAGTAGAGATAGCGATTTAAGTTAAGTTTTTCAGAGTCGTGCGCAGAGCGAAATGGGATGCAAGTTGAAACCTGCAAAAAATAAAATCTTATGGAGTCGTCTCAACAGTTTATAAACGAAGGAGAATGTGATTTATTTCTAAAAAATTGTCTTAAATTTACCATTTACACGCCTTCCATTATTTATCCAAGTATTATCCTCAAAATTATCAAATTGTCCGTTCTACGAAACATAACACGAATAACACATTACGCAGTTACTTTGCCTACAAACTCTTCAGGCTAATGATAACCTTTTCCTTTATTTTCATACACACTGACTAACACAATTTTTTTTCTTACTTGAGAAATAAGCGTTCGCAAAAAAAGGAACAGTTTGGTGCGATACATTTATTATCTGGGACAATTTCTATCTTTTTTATTTATAAATTTCAGTGAAAGACAAACAGGTCAATGTAACGTCGATTAACAACTAACATTTGATATTTGTAAATCAAAGGATTTAGCTATCAAACAATTTGAAATGTTTTATATTTAAAAAAGGCTAGTAACTAGATTGATATCAATTTAAACAAAATAAATCGAAATAGATGATAAATACAAACAAAAAGGCGAAGCGAGCAAGCGAGAGAATAGCCAGAAAGTGGATATTTAAAAATATAAATGTATAAAATTAAAATGAGGTAAACAAGAGATAAAAAGTGTAAGTAAAATTTATTATAACAAACAATTTTATTATTAATAAACCAAATTATAATTGGATATGCTTGTTTTTTTTTTTTTGGTTCGTTTTTCTTCAAATCAAAATTTAATTACGATTAGTCGTTATTTCGTTTTGGATTTGACATTTAACGTTGTTTCCTTTTGCTGTGATTCGGAGGTGGATATACGTTACAATTCGAAAACGGAAGCGCAACGTTTCTGGGCTACGCACCACATATTGGCGAAACTAGCCTGAAGCCGTTCGACTGACACATTACTTTATGCGAGGTTTCGGTTTGCTTGCAATCTTTGTTCGTATTTTTTTATGATATTAGGGAAATAATAAAAAAAATTTTGTTTTGTGACATTTTTTACTCCTCATACTTTTTCTTAAATGCAAACAAATCGCTTCCCATTGGAGCTGAACACGTTGAATTAAGTTTCGCCTGTGAATCACACCTAATTACGAAGAGTAACAGCCAAAAGAATTTTAAGAAACAAATTGAGAAACTTACCTTTGACGGAAATGTCACATACTTATCGTTATATTCATCAGCGCACCGAAAGCGATAAATTAAAGGCTTTCGGTGAGCTACTCTTACTTAAATTGCGACTCACCAGAAATCGGCTTACTGTTTCAGCTCTCCACGTTTTTGACGTCCTTCAATCTTTTTCTGAGTTCTACAACCGTCAAGGTCTTTTTTTTCTTTCACTTATTCATCAATTTTTAAGTATTGTGTTCTAAATTTTTTCATTTGGTGGGGATATTCACCGAAATATCCGTGACCCATCCGACACTACGAAAGATAGAAGTTGTGCCGCTCCTGCCGTCAGAGCAATGGTTTCCTTTTGGCTTCCACCGGAAACGAGTTTGCGATCATTCAAGTAGCTTTCAATGATCCGCGAAAGGTAATTCTGTACTTGGAAGTACTGCCTGAGTATGTCCAGCATATCGATCCATCTGACAAAATCGAATGCATCGAATGCATTGCAATTGAGTAGGACAAGCGTAACCAACAGTGCAATGTCGCTTGCCCCGTCAGTACTCGCAGCAGGATATTGATATTTGCTGTCTTGGACACAAGTCTCCCGTGTTTTAAATCCAAGACAAAAAGCCAAATTCTTGGCATTGCCTATAGGAACTTTCCTTTTGTGTCAGCTTATACTGTGGCTGGTAAGACAATAAGAGGTAAGATGATACGGTATCTCCTCTTTACTCGTATTGATCAGTTCCAGCGGCCCACCAGCACATTGGATACTTTCTCCTCCCTACTCGCGCTCCTCGGAAACACCGCATTGACCGCAACACCCTGGCCATTGAATTAATCCCAATCTAAGCCTTCGGAGGACGAGCAAGTACCCGAAGGATCGTGGTAGTCAGCTTCAGACAGTCTGCAAATTAACGCGCTTACTTCGGTTTATAGCCCGATTTAATTTTTTTAAAGCAGATTTTTACTCTGCGAAGAGTTGTGAGGCATCCTAATTGTTACGGGCCTGTTCTGCTCTTCGTCTCCAAGCGAGAGCTCTGCTACGAAGTTCCGCGTTCGCTCCATCAGGAAGCACATTTCTGACTGCAGTTAAACGTTGGGCCATCGACCCGTCGCAGGCTAGATGAATTGGCTTCCTTGTTTTGCCGACTATGGTTTCGGCGTCATTTTTCCTAGAAGAAGACCCACTGGCCCAGGAACAAAATTGAATGAAGGCATTCTAATTCTGCTTGGCAACATTCCAACTCCGCAAATATTGGCCCTCGCGGTATTGTTGGTTACAGCTTTCTTGAATCTGGAAGATGACGTTGTGATCACTTGCAGTGCAGTCGTTCATCTCTCTCCTGCTCTGAATTAAGCCTGCTAGCCCTTCCGAAGTCATGCTCACGTCAGGAATGGATTCTTTAAACTTAGGCCTGCTACAAGTTGGTGATGCTTCAGTATTCAACATCACCAAACCCAGTCTTCCCATCTTCTTCATTATCAGTCGGTCTCTGGAGTTCTGTCGCGGCATTTATCACTCGGCTCTTGCGTAGAAGACGTGTTTCAACTACTCACAGCATATCTTCCAATAAGTCGGAAGAACCCTTTTCTCAGAACCCTTGCCTTAAGTGTGTGAAGAAAAGTAACATATCACGAAAGTTATACCTCGATATACGGCCTACTCATAGCCTTTGCTGGAGCGACGCCTGGTAATAACACTGCGTATCTGATGCCCATCGTCCTGCGTAGCCAAAAGTGTCTAAAGTGTCTATGCTGGCTAATAAGAGCCATTTAGACTATTCTCGGACACAATCTGCAGAAGGAGATCAGTAGCAATCCTACTGTGCAGAAAATTGCCCTGTAGTATGATCATCTATGGTAGTCTTTCTATTTTGCTCCGAAAGCAAATGTGTGTAAAGTCTGCAGGCCTTTGAGTCTGACACGTCTTTGCTGTGTTTCTCTTTGAACTCAGCGCAGCAATAAAACAAGGATGCGAAGTTCGGACAGCCCCGAGATGACCAGTCTTTCCCCATTTCCCACTTAGGTCTGGATCATCACAATTTGTGTCGGAGCTGGCGAAATCCGGGGTACTTGGATCCCTTTCCTCATTGGATCATTGATCAAGCCAACTCTTAGTCGGGCAGATTTGAGGACTTTTTCGGCAAGTATCCAGCTCTGCCAGAACCTGACGCTGGAGGGAGACCTGCATTTTCGCTCTGTCATCATCGTTCGTGGAATTCGGATGGCATCTTAAATTTCCATGACGATAGACAATGATAGTCGGAAGCTTCAATTTTTGTTTTTGGAGCAAGCATTCTAACTTTTCCTGTTTTAGCGACTGCGCATTAAATGGAGACCTCCAGTCATTGCTTATCAACACATTAAATGAGCTCAAACAAAACTCCGCCTTGCGCTGTTTCCCATGTGCTGTGAACCTTTGTTTCCGTTTCTTCGGGTTGAACGCCATTTCGGCTAGCTCCCAAGACCTCCGCGAAAGTTTTTTTCCTGTTGTCAAAGCTATCTGCGCGGCATACCTCTGTGCTATTTTGCGTTTCTGCTTATTTTGGAAAGCGGGTTCACAAATGTTCGCTTCTTGTTTGAAACAGTTATCCATTCTTCTTTATTTTCCACCGGCATTTCCGCGTTTTATCTTCTTTTCGTATCTGGTTCTTTCGTAGAGGTTCATCATCAGGCGTATCGACGGTGGAGGCTGGGACGGTTTGTTGATCTTTCGATTGCCCCTCTTGGTCTTTTCCTAATTGTACAGCATACGCAGATCACGTTAAGTGCTTCCTCGATTTAAAGGATTCCTCGAAATATTCTTTTGGACTGCGAATATCTTGAGCGTCTCCTTTAGAATTTTTCGGCAATTGCCAAGCATTTCCTTTTCAGATCGCCTTTCGTTCTTAATGTGCTCACGATTAGGTGAATACCGTTCACTATCACGAATGGAATCAACTCATCGAGAAAGGCTGAATCAAGCCCTCAAAGGCTCACAAGACCTATTAAGGAAAGGCTCGAGAAGTCCGAACATGGTAGCCAAACTATGATACCGCAGGTGATGGCGAAGAAGGCATCAGACATAGCTTTAGAAGCTGTTAAAAATTAGTCCATATAAGAAATTCCACACACTTACAACGAGGTCTCTTAACAAGATTCAAAGCAAATCTAAAGCGAAACCAAAATGCCAAATTCCTAAAATATTACAATAATCATGTGACAACAACATATAGCATAAGGACCCAAAAGTACATTAACCAGAGCGAAAACTGTTGATTTTAAGGACTTATAAATAGACTAAAAGGTTTCTAAATCCTTAGGAGTAGTTTCCGACTTAGTAGAGGTATGCGTGACTTTTTGAAGTCAACTGTAAAAACGTGTATCTAGGACTAATTCTATTGGAAACATTACTGCTTATATTCTTGTATTTTCTTTAAACAAAAACAGTTCGTTGTAATCAAGAACGGTATTACTTTCGAGTTTGTGGAATATTCGTTTACTTTTATTTAACGAAATTTAGGGTGTTGGTTATCCTTAGATCTTGCGTTGTCACATTAATGCAAAGTAAGTTTACTATAGTCCATTTCAGCTGTTGCAGAAAACTTTGATTCTCCCTTGTTTTTTTTTCTCCTCTCTAAGTTACATCTTTTTCGAGTTGGTCAGTTTTTATTTTTCCCATTTTAGGATCCACCGAATATTTCACCATTTTTCTTTCTTGTTTTGGGTTATTTGCTTAAACTTATGGATCTCAGTCATGGTAAATGTCAAAAATATAACAAGCAAGGAGTCCATGATTTTTGCGAAACGTAAAAAAACGGGACGTTAATAAGAACTCAACCCAATGTTTATCAGCGTTCTGTTGAGTTACTACCTCCTGAACCAAAATTTCCGAAAATAACAAGCACGGATAATCAAAAGACAACAATCTAAACGGTGAGAGGAGAGAACATGCATATATTTTGGTAGTTAATGGCTATCGGAAAGTATTGAATATGTTTAAAAGACGAATTGGATTTCTTCTACTGGAAATAAGCAATTGAGTTAAGTTTCAGTTTACCAGGCGTTTGTACTGTTGTAAGTCGTAACATATTTGTAAGAATGTAGTGTACCTTCCAATTTAAAGGATTCAGGGAGTAAATTTATTTATTTTCAATATAATTATTCTCAACCATTTTAAACCAATTTATTTCAATTGTAACATTGAATTCAGTTTTGTGCTTCAACACTAGTCTAAATTATTATAAATTAAAATCCTAGATCATTTCCTAGAACTACCACCACTGTCACGTCGTTTAGCTTGAGCCAATCGATTTTTTCGGTTGTACTCGCCAACCAACTCGGACAGTGCCCTTTGACGACTAAAATCAAATGGTGTTCGTCCTAGATTCATCATTAAATAATTGACACTAACACGAAGGAATGCAGCTTTTTTCATGAGTACATGATTCGGATTTTCGTCACTATTTCCATTTTCTTCACGAATAAATTCGTCAGCCGACGGCATTTTTGTCGGTTTTGGTTTTTTCGCAACAGGACATTCTTTGGCTACTTTCTTTTCGGAATCCTTTGGCACGTGCGGCAATGTTTGTTGTGAATTCGATAGCTCTGTTGACATATTATCATCGGTTAGTAGAATTACAGTTTCAAAACTAATATCATCATCCTGAATTATTCGATGGTGTCCACTTTTGCGACGATTTGTTCCAGCTATTTTAGCATTTTGTGAGGATGCCGCCTTTTCTGCTGAAGATTTGCTGGTTGATTGACTTTTTGCAGGTGAAGGGGTTGAATATGAATCGCTGAACTCTAGATCGGAGACTACTGGAGTCCCTGGTGTTGACGTCATTTTGAATTGAAGTCTGATTAATTCGAATTGAAAAATGTTTATTGGTACGGAAGGTAAACAAACAAACAGGACAACTTGTCAGAACATTTGACACTACACAAATGACTATCCTTCAGCTGTTAGCTGAGATCCAAACTCTAATCTCTGAAAACGTAGTTGCAATACTTGAAAAGAAGGTGGAGTTTCGTGGAATAGACAAAGTTTGAGAAGTGCTGTAGGCGTAACTGAAATTTAAATACCAAAAGTTATTCAAATATTTTTGAAATTCATAATAAATAAATCATTGCATGTTTTAGCCACTTACCAATACGAGTTCAATATTTAGAAAAAAATGTAAAATATGGCCGAGGTTATGTATTCGATTGGCAAAATGTCCTGACCACAGTATATCTCTATCAATAAAATTTGAAAGAAAAAAAGATTGATTTCTATAGTTTAATTTAAGTATAAACTGAAAGCATGAGGTAGTATAATAATTTATTAGAATGAAGTATACTCTCCTCCGCTTTCTATACACTCTCGAATTCGTCTTCTGAAAATATCGCATGAACCTTTTAGGTAGTCTGCAGAAATTGCGTCCTGCTCAACTGGCACACGTCGAATCAGCTGCTGCCTATTTTATGATCTGGGAACTCTCAAGACACTCTCCTTAAATTTAGACCCCGGTCTCGATGAGCTTGAATCAGGGGAGCAACCAGGTCAATCATCCCATGCATTAGAAAAATGCTCATAAATTGCCTTAAAAGTTTTCAAAGCAATATTTGCCTTGGCGTGATATATCATCAAACACAACTAGTTAATACGCCTTCCCTTCCGTACCTAAATTATTAGTGATAAGTAAGGCATTGCCCGAAAAACAGCGAGAATATTTTCCTTTTAATATTATCCATAAAGAGACAATCCTTGTTGAACAAAATGAAGCTAGCTTTTTCCGCGACTGCTCGCTCCGACAACTACCGTGATTTTTAAGTCAAACTTTGACGTCTATAATAGAGGTATATTTGCGGGATTCCTGGTTCTCACTGTCCTATCCTGAAAATTGAATATTGTATGCAGTTGAATCCACGAATCGTCCGTAAAAAGGATTTTTGCGAGAAGACTATAACGACGGGCGTTATCTTCCCCGAATACAAGACTCCCAATTTAACGGCGTTCGACTGAAATTTACCCGGTGCAAGGATATTTGTGACCAGAACTTGTTGAGGGTAGAATACAAACGCGGGGGTACAGAGAGATGCGTGTATGAGAATCGAAATGAGAAATTCTCTTAAAATCTGTATTCATGTTTAATAACACTCACTTTTATTATTTTGCTCGAAAATTATTCACTCATACATTAAATCTTAGTAAATGAGTCATTGCAATTGCTCAGTTCATGTACACCGTTTAAATTTATTTACATATTATTAACTTAAAAGCTCTCCATTTTGAAAAGCTCGCTTTTACTTTTTTCGTGTGTTCGCCTTGCACAGTGTAGTCTTGGATTGTCCTCCCGCAGAATGACGCCCTTTCCGTTGATAATCACCGGATACTTTTCGATTAAAGGTTGCTTCATTCGATCCAATTGTTCACAATCAGCTTGTCAGCAAAATTGACAGCTTGTCCGAGTTTCAGACCTTTGATTGAATGATTCCGCGAACCAAACATACAGAATTGCTTTGTAGTGATGTAAACGCGGCTTCGCGGTACTCCGTGGTGATTAATTTGGAGAGAGCCACTGCCTTTTTCCGTTTTGTATTATCGTATACGACCCATTACCCGTTATGATTTTGACAGTTTCTCAACGGATTGATATGAAGTTTCTTCGTTTTCTGCCCCTAACATGTCAGCTAATGTTGCTGGTCTTCCTGTTCCTTTGTTAACGGACGCAAAGCTAGACAGGACAGACTTGAGAATGAAAGGACGAAAGGCGTCAGGGGCGAATTGTTATCTGACCGAGGTTTTATCTTATGAGATTAGGTCATGATTATAGGAATTCTGTTATTTTTGACGGTATTTGAATGGCTGTGAAAAGCTACCTCGACCGATCCTTATAGTTAGGAGAAAAGTGCCACTTATGCACCATCAAATTGCTTCCTGTTTAGCACAACTGTCACCAAAAGAAGGTGTATTGATAGGCTATTCATGTTTGGCCTACTGTCAGCACCTAGATTGATTGATCACTTTTCTTATCGAATAAAATGATTCCGGACAGAGCATGCAATAATCGATGCTATCTCAGAGATTCTTGCAGGGGTACCGAGGGTGGAGGAGATATATCGCGGTCATCTTGGTAATAAGAGCAGATGTAAAAAATGATTTAAATATAGTGACATAAACTTTGGGTTGTTTTTGGGCACAAAGTTTTCATTCGGATGCAGATTAATTACTCATCTTAATGACCCAGGAATACCTCAAGTACTGACAGTTGTTGTACGATAGTACGGAGGAAATAGGCAAGGGTTACTTATATATCAACTCGTACCTCAGAAACTGATCTTTGATATAATTAACATGGCATTTCAAAATATCCCTAGATGTATTCTGAGTAGAAAGTTGGTAATTAGATACATGTAAGCATCCGGATTAAACAGAGATGTAATATCTTATCATTTTAAAATACAAAAAGTTTTCATTTATGATGATCTAGGTATTTGAGCACTCGCTTTTCATGCACTTGGTCCTAGGTTCAAGTCGCATTAATTGTAACGGTTCTTATCTTGACACTGCAACTGAATTATCAGTGAACTTAAAATACTCATGAGCTGACACAATTTTGATTAGATATCATGAATCACGTTCTCATACAATCTTGTCCTTGAAAGGGAAAAGGCTCTAATCATAAACTGAAGCCCTGAAAACGTGTCTGCAACCCACTGTGTCATTAAAAGTGTAGAGCAAGTGGACGTTAGGAATAAAAAGAGACAAGTAAAAAAGCCACGGGACACCAATAGAGAGAGATAGAGAGAGAAAATAAACCAAAGATTAGCTGAAAGGTTTTGACTGACATTTACAAAAAAGGACCTACAATCCTTGTATTCAAATGACTGCTGAATTTTCCCCTTCAAATGAGCACGACCATTATTAATACCGAGTAGCAGAATTTTTCTGAGTTAACATTTCCAAGTTTGAGGTCGAATGGTATGGTTCTTCCTGTCAGTTTTTGACGCAATGACAGTTGAATTGAACGTTTTGAGTTGTGAAGTATTAAACAAACCTTAATATGAGACTGCATGTGGATTCAATCAATGTGTCCTGTTTGCAGCATCCTTCACTTGCGCCAATTATATTGAATTGGTCTCCAGACCAAAACCCAATTTGAGTTGTCGTTTCCATCGATCAGATTATAATACCATTGAAAAAAAAATCACGTACTAAGTACTTTCACAAATGAATTGCATGATTTTATTGTGTTATTTTTCAGCCTGTTGTTTGCCCCATTTCTCTTCTTTATTCGTTCGGCCAATCCGGTAATCATTTTGACTACATTGAGATATTTTTAATTTTGAAAAAACGCAAGACAAAAAAAGTTTTTCCTTTAATTTGTATACATATATTCTATTTTTTTTCGCGTAAATATTTCACGAGAAACAATATAGCAAATATCACGCTTGTCTGGATTAAATTATTAAAAATTGCCACGCATCCATATTGTACGAGTGGACAATTCAATTAGAGCGGATGTGTGAGTGGGCGTTAAATATTTGGGATGGGTTGTTGCAATTGTATGTCTAGGTATGCGTGGGTGGATACAATGCTGCCATAGAAATTGGCATCCATAGCGAGGATGATGATAATGCCGATGGCATACAATAAAGACAATAAAATGACAGGGTCATTATTGTCGACGTTATGATTTTTCGCCATTTGTGAATGTCGTTGAAAATCAATGGAAAATATGCGATGAAATGTTTTTATTTTCGTGCCACAGAACATTTTACATTTTAGAATTTCGATCGGAATTTAACAAATTTTGTTGGGTGAATGGGCTCATTGAAAGGCTTCGTCTGTGGCTGGTTTTGTAAAATAAAGTTTATTGAAAATAGATGGAAATTCGAAGAGAGAGAGAGAGAGTGAGAGAGAAGTTTAATAGTCCATTTCTATCTATTCCACGTTATGTATTGTGCAATAAAGACCCTGTTGAAGTTTTACCGAAAACGTTGCTCCGTCTATGCGTTTACTTCTAAATTGAAAGGACTTACAGACAATCAACCTATTGCACGTCTAGTGTTAGAAGTATTTAACTCATTCTTAACAATGAACACATATGTCGCTGATATATTGTGTTGCTCATCTTCTCGATCATGGCTCACCAGCTCCCGCGGTTGTGATGTGAATTCAAAGATCGGTTCGCTTATGTGAGCTTTATCAACATAAAAACCTTGTGGAAAGTTTGCAAGGAATACTAGTGAACAAATGAAACGTTTTTTACATTGTTATTTGTATATTCTAAAACAATTCCTTCATCCAACTCAATGATTGTCCCCGTTCAAATGAGAAGCAATGCGGATGTACTCAGTGCAACGACTCAGTAATACTATTGCAACTAGAATAGACACGAGAATGTCCCTGCAATGGTTAAAAAAAGAAAAAAGGAAAACACTCTGGAAAGAGCGAGGTAAAGAGTGGAATGACAGCAATGACAGCCAAACTTTTGACATTACCTAATAAAAAGGGGACAAACCAACCCGAAATTCCTTTCAGATTGTGCGAGTTTGACTTAAAAAACCCCTCACTTGGCAGATGCCCATCATCGTAATACCATAATTGAAATACGAGCAAAGACGTGACAAAGTTATTCTTCTGCATAAAAACGGTCTACTCTATCTTATATATGAATCACCAGATAATTGGAAACGCTCAAGTCGGATACCAATACACTATTGCTATACTATTTCCTATTGATACTATTTCCACCACAATTCTGTTTCTACCGAATTTTTTAGTTTTTCAAAGTTATTTCCGAGCATTTGACAGATCACGAATTTTTCAAAAATGGATAATTTGCCCCTTACTTGATGCAAGATGCACCACGCAAATAGCCTGAAAAGTTGGTAAAATTAATCATCGTCAATAGGTTGACTTTGTCTAATCTTTTCATTCGTTTTGTTTAGAATGAAATGTCTTAGTGACCAACAAAAAGGGTATCGGCCCTATTGGCTTAACCAATTATTTGGGCTGTCAAAATTACTAAATATTGATCATGTGGTTTTATTTTGAACAAGTTCAGCTTTTATGATGAACCGGAATATAAAGGAATGTGAGAGGAAAAAGCTGGGATACGTGGTCCTCTGCATTGCCTCTGGAATTGAAAGGAATACCAGATAATCAGCATTGGTCACAATGGTCCCGTGCATTGCTTACCGCAAGGCCACAAAGGATCCGGAATTTATGGTCTTAACGATATACTAAGAACGGAATCTTATACAAAAATAAAGAAATCTTATAAATCTACGAAAAATACTGGAGAATGAGATAGTGTAGGGTATTTAGTGGGCATTATACCTCTTTATAACAGGACTGATTCCTATAAATAGTCCTTTGTGCCTTTGAAGTATAAGATGGTACCATAAGCATGAGATAGTGCCATGGTGTAAAGTCTTACCTCATGGTAACAAGTGAGGATCGTCCATTGCTGTATGTCAGCAAACTTCAACATTTTTGGATCTTTCGGATTGAAAAACCAAGGAACATGGCTAATATTTAATCTCGTTTGTTGGTTGTTCAGTGGGTAGTGCTTAGGTTGTTCCTGAAATTTGCGTACATAAACATGAAGTGTGTCAGTGGACTTGAAATTAGAACGAATACATGCTGAGCGTACCACTCGTAAACATATTGAAAGCCGTCAAAGCTATAAATATGATTATTGCAGCAACACGGTGGAGCCGTTTTAAGGACTCAAAATTTCGATGGGTGGTCGAGTGTAGTCAGGACATTGCAGTGGAGTGGTGCTGACGACAGCCTCCATCAGAATTTCTGCTAATAAGGAAGGATACTTTCTATTTTAATCATGTTTACCGACACAATAATAAGGAAAAGCCACATAAACAATTAACATCTTTCAAATGGCTAAGAAATAGTAAGTCAGGGCATTGTACCGTTGAAACATGGATTGGGAAAGATGCAAGCCATTGGGTTGAACTAAAGCCAAAACCACGGAAGACATGGTTACAAAAGTATGCAGGACATTTGAAAAATCATTTTGAGGAGAAGAAATTCTGCTTCATTTGTCAGTAGGAGTTAAATGTTTGAGCTTATGCCAAGAGATCAAAGATAACCACGCCTTATGGGGCTACTTTCTAATGGAAAAAGCAAATAGAAAAACGAATAAAAAACTTATCGACACACGGAACGACTGCCGAGATGGCGAAAAGTCGCCTTCAAGGATAAATTGATGTTTCAAGAGAGCGACAAGTTGGGCTGATGAGCAATAAGAGAAAATGGCTCTAGTTGTAGATGTCATGAGTTTTCTAAAGAACAGTATTCGGGTTTGTAATTCTCTCTCACTGGGTCAGAGAATAGTTGAAATTCTCATCATTTTGACCCAAAGTTCTGCATCTAGTGGATCTATTGACAAGCGAAATCCTTTCTTTGTTTCTGAAGGTGACATTAAAAATTGAGTAGGCTATAATTTTTTAATCGCTCCATTGGCTGGAATTGATCCAATGTCTTCCTTTGCCTTAACAGAGGAGGGAAAGGAAGTCACATTGGAGTTCCATTCTCCTTCCTTTGCCTTATCAGCTGGCATATATATGGACATTGAACGACATTTGAGTTCAGCTGGCACGTACCTTATTGGTTAATTTGGGACTATTTCTGTACACGACAATCATTGAACAAAGTTGTTCACGGCACTCAATATTGTTAGAAGAGAAATTAACATTGTTCCAGTGCTGAACAGGACCTCGATAAGATGCAAGCAAGCAGGCTTGTCTGAGAAAGCATTTTCAGGATTTGATGTGAAAATTATGTAAAGTAACTTGAATAGTATTGAAGAGCTAAGTTCAAAATGCCAACAAAACAATAAGCACGAAAAATAATTCAGTATAAAAAGGTTTATTCAAGCTTTTACTCACATTCCGCGCTATCCGAGAATTTTTTCGGATCAGCTTTAAAGATGCAACTGCCGATGATGAAAGTTTGTCTACTAAACTCCCTAAGGATCTTTATAGTTGTCCTACGAACAAAACAATTTCACTCCCACCGCTGCTAAATAAAATTTCTATCAGCATTCCCTTCAAAAAAAAAAAAAAATATTAAAGCCTCTCAAGAAATCAGCATATGGATGATTCCCGTCTTATCCTGCCAAAATATCCCAGCTGAGCTGCCGCATCTTACCACGACTACCGTTCACCATTACCATCATCGCAATAGGTAGTGTGCAGAAGAAAATCACTTTACGCGTTTTATGATCCATTAAATGTGAAAAGTTTTTCGTTATGTGCACGACACACAGCACACGAATGTGGTTGGAAAAGTATATTTTTTCTTATTCTTTCTTTTCACAATCGGGGAAAAGTTCACTTCCATCTTAGCAAAACTTATATCTCCTGTGGTACTGATGGCTTTGAGAAAATGGCATGATTTGGTTCATCCCCGTGCTATTTTTTTTATGATGTAGAAATTTTTCACAAATTCCATCCTATATGAGACGAACATTCACATGCTTGGTATTTAGTCGTTGATACTTTGCTTTCTATTGTTTTTTTTTCTCCTGTTTATGTTTTCGTCCTTTAGTATATCATCGCACACATCTCGCGGTGTGTTTCGATCGTTTTGCAGGCTTCAATCCGCTAAGCTTGTTTAAATTCTTTGTGGGATTCACTTTTTTGTTGTTGTTCAGTGTTTTGTTTTGAAGCTGAAAAAGTTGATCTCCTCCTATGCTCTAGTTTCTTTTTATCCTTTTTGAATTCAAATGGGTATTATAGAGTTTAAGGGGAGAATGTCTGGCTTAGATGAAATGTGTGTCCTCTTGTTATGTGCTCTAGTTTTCTAGTTTAAACTGTCGCCAGGTTAGTTTTGTAGAAATAATTATGTAATACTTGTTCGCTGTAGAGCTTATTGCATTTTTGTCTAACTCTCAATAAACTTATGATGAGTCCTTTATCGTTCTCCTAGGAGGCCTTAATCTGAAATTACCATCAGTTTACTGCTTTTATATAGTTTTGCTTAGATTATAAATTTCAACAAGAACAGGCATAACTAAATGAACAAATTCTGGAGATTTTCAACCCCAAAGGCTTACTGTGAAATTACTAGTCCTTAAATCCATTTGCAACATCGATATTTTGTTTGAGTAGTATCAAGATTTCGCTAGAGTAGTAAGTTTTAGTCTTATAAAATCCACATTATTTGCGGCAAGAGTAGTTTTGCAGACGAAGTTCCATAGAAATAAATGACAAAATTTAGAACAAATGTTCTCAGGTAGATAGAGTTTATGTTAGCAAACTGATCCGGACAAAACTTCCATTTTCACCACATTGACTTTAACAAATATCAAATCACCATATTCCTTGTGTCTGGAAACTTGAATCCTTGAAAAATTTGAAGCTGCAGCCAAATGTTATGCACCTTCAGTGTAAACAATGATTTCAACTCTATTTAATCCTTATGCATTTCATCTAGCTACAAGCTACAATCAAAAGTGTTTTGAATGAAGTTAGGTAGTCTTCCCTCCTTTACAAGCTAGAAGCCGAAAACTTTATATACATCTACATTGCTTTTCTTTTATATTCCATGATTACATTCTTATGATCATCCTATAGATTAGAGGGAATTCTCCCTATGTTGTTATCATCGCATATTCTTTAGCGGTTACTCTATGAAAGAACAAAGGGTGAACCAATGTCTGTTGTGTGGTATCCTAACACCAGACATCCAGTTGTTGTTCTATGTGAAATGATGTTTCGTATAAAATCGCTATAAAAGTCGGATGATGATGCTGAATGAACTTTAAAATATGAGAACACATGCCGCAGTCTAGAAGATATAAAAATTATTAAAATTCTCAGAGATTGGAGATGGTTAATAAAGACAGAAAAAAAGATAGGTAGAAAGGTTCGTTTGCATACTCAAAGGTATAGCAATGGGAATAGGTTTTAGCTTGTATCGGTAAATTCATTAAAGTTGTGAGGAAGCGAGGACTTTGAATTTGGTATTATCATTATCCTTGATTATTTTCAAAAACAAGAAATGGCTTACCTTGACATTATACCTGTTTTCATTTGATTTCAATTTGCTTATGAAGTATTTTGAAATGTTTGGCTCGAGTCTTGCCTAAATGTTTTTCGTCCTTATTTTAAGTTCCGAATTTTTTAATACCTTGTAAAGCAGCTGGATCCTAGTTGAAGATTCCAGTCTTGTTGCGGCATTCTCATCTCTCATACTCAACAGAGCATTTCCTGCAATGTAAGGAGCTTTTGCCAATGTTCCTGCGGTTGGATGTTTCGGTGCGGAAACATCGGCAGATTTTATAGGCAGCTATTCAGCGCTGAGTTTACATACAATCTGCTCTACATACAATGTAACGAAGATTTGAGGATCTGTTGGGCAAAGCACTCCATATTCAATGTATCAAAAGATTGAAGCTGAAACTGTACCATAACCAGGTGTATAGTAATGCAGCTTTTACTTGAACCTACACCTACACAGAGAGGAAAGTCAACAGTGGCTCTATTTCCTTGCTGATTTCTTGGTAACCAGTTAATTGACAATCATGTTGCATCTCTAGTCAGATAATCTTTAAGTTCCTCCTTTTCATACCCTGGACCGTCAGACTTTCATTCCTTCTCTATTTTATTCGCTCAAACTGTACATGAGTTTTCAAAGCTATGTCCTGGCTGGTTCCATTCTCCCCTCATTTTGATATTACTACTTGAACTAAGGTCTCGTTTGATCAAAGAATTTACAGGACTAGTAGACTTTAATCTAATATTGATTCTATCTGCCTACCAAACAGATCTTCTCTACCTACATCTTTCTATCAAGCATTGAGAGATACACCAAAGGATGAGGACTGCATTACTTCTTTATCTTGCTACATGCTTCGTGACAGCCGCGATCTTTTTAGCTGTAAAGGTTTTGAGTGTCAGATTTACTTTAATTCACAAGTTTTCTAACCTCACTCGGTTTCACAAGAACAGCTTTGATTCTGGTTTCAGTTTGTATTTGCAGTTTGTTCCTTCAAGACCACTTGCATGGGTCACAAAGATATCCACAATAGATTGCTCTGCCATACAAAGTACTAAATTCAATTGCTAATAATCCTAATAAGCGCGTCAACCGAAAGCTCTTAGTTTTTTCGAGTAATTTTGTTCGGAAAAATGTCGGCGAACATCACACTTGACGACCATTTGATAAATTCACTGGGGATTCTGAATCTTCACACTCACAGTTGCACACTGATGCAAGGAATTTTAAAAATTCAAACAAACTTAAAAAAAAAATTTTCGGCCATCAGCCCCGCCCACTGGAAAAATGTAAGAAAATGAAAGGGGTACATGGCATTGAATTATTGGCTGCCCAAAATATCTACGATACAGTCAGTAAATGTCGCAGGTGTCCAACAAGGTAGTATTGAGAGTATCCTTAACGTTCAACTGTACATGAACAACGGACGAGCATTTTGGTTGTATATCATGATTCATCACTTTGATACTGAGATGAAACCTGTGGTCTAAAGACACACAAGGTCCATCTTCAGTGAAATTCAAAGACTCGTGTCTTGACATGACAATTATGACATGTTGTTGAAAACCTCGATATGACAGGAGTTTATTTTCACGGTCCAGACGACTACGGGTATCCGGATTTCTCTGGCTTTGATCTTATCATGAGAAAATTCTATGCTGCAGCCTGTAACGCGCATCAGCAACGATAGCTGAGTGGCTTGGCTATTCATCCTTAATGTTATATGACTGTTGGTGCTTATGGCATTGGTAAAGGGATCAACCATGGATCACAAGTATCTCTATGAGTTTTATTCGAAAAAAATGGCACAAGTTTAGTCCTTCTTTCCTTCTTTCCTTCTTAAAAATAAAGCTGTTACTATATACAACTGAACGTAACCTTTGGTACGGGGATTAAATCCCCTGATAGCCGGTAATAAAATCCAGAACTATTTTATCGCAAAATTCCCTTAGTTGCGAATGGCGTATGTTGACAGAGGTCGCCGTGATGTCGAAAACACTGAATGTTACTCAGCAATTAAGTAAATCCATGACGAGGTGCTAAACAGGGCAAGGAATATTTCCCCTATTTTTCTTGTAAAAAGATGAAGGTGTTAGTTTGATCTAGGAAACAAAATTTTGAACATTTTCCAGTATCTTCGTGGGAGTTATCAAAATAATGGAATTATTCCACGTACCTCAATGCAGTAATTACTAATTTTTTAACTGGTGCCACCTAGTACCATGGTGAAATGTGAAAAATTAATTCTCTGATTACTCGTCAAATGCAAATTGTACCGCACGGTTCAAGCTTTCTGTTGTAATCAATTTGATTGTTCTTTGATGGTTGTGTCGAAATTATGTGTGACATCTTCGAACGAAATTTATTTGTTTTTTTTTTTTGAAATTTCCAATAATTTTAAAATCAAAAAAGTGAGTTTCAACGAATATCTCAACGAAAATCTCTTCTCATGTTCTCGAGTGGAATAAATATTTCAACCTTTTGTAGAATATTTTTATGTATCCAAATAATTTTGCGAATTACTGTGATCATCGACGGGTAAAGTAAATTTTAAAGTCGAACTTTTTTTACGGCGGAAAAACAATGTCCATAATACAATCTTGTTTTTTTACTAATAAATCGAATCCTCTCTTTCCGGAGATAGTGAATATGTGGCAAATTAAGTCAAAGTGTCAGTCAGTGATAGAAAAGGAGTTACGCAGTCTGCACTGAGAAGAATTGTGATTTCAAGTGTGTGTTTGATGCGAGAGGTATAAGTCCGTAAATGCTAGCATAAAAATAAGTAAATATAAATAGACCTCATAACTACGCCTGCTTAAAATATCGTTAGAGTCCCGTTCAAGGACCTTTTGCGGCTAAAGATTTCATTTTCTTGAAATCATATTATCTCTAAAATACTATCTTAACCAAGGAGCGTTCTAATTATACTTCTCAAATTGAACTAAGATATTTCCCTGCGACACAATGAGGACCCTTTCGCAACTGAAATATAGTGGTCCAGCATTTGGAGGCTGGATATTAGCCTTAGAAACCCAGTGAAAGTGTACGGCAGTGAGACTTTTTCTATTAAGCACTGAGTGCTCGCATGAATCATTGGGTATGAGTTAGGAGACTGCTTGTGGAAGTAGGATTCTATCCTATTTCATGTAAAATGCAAGATCAGAATTATAGTTTGATTGGACAATTTGCAAGGACCTAAACTTTGCTTAAACGATGATTAAACTTCATCGGTTTAGACGATTCATGCATATTTCAAATTTATTTTCGAAAAATACTCCAGGAATTTCTGTCGAAAAGCGAAAAATTAAGGGCGAAAGGTTAATGAAAAAGTTCTAGAACCTTTCTTGATTACAAAGATACCTCAACACATTAATTTATACCCAGTCCAACACACCTGCAATATTTATCTATGCCTGCTAACACACTTCGAATTTGTTCAATCGAATCTAATTAATCAATTCTATCATACACTCTGGTTGTACATGCTTGATAGTATCCTTTTTCAATTTAAAAATTAAGCAGCATCATCTAAATAAATTTGCAAAATTAATCTTCTAATTATCTCATAATCGGATCTGTATGCATCTGCATTCAATCTCAACAATCAAAGCGCCATGTTTCAATGCGCTAATAAATCCTTTTCATTTATCATCCTTCACCTGTATCCCGTGCTCGACAAATTTATCATGCATACATACTTCGTCGTGTGTTTGCATATACTTTTATCATTTTGCACTTTTGCCATTATTCGGAGCAAAAATAATATATAACTAACATTTCATATAGAAATCTGGTGAAGTGTCAATAGTAATTTTAATGCATCGATATAAAATGAAGGAGTAATGCTGCAAGACAGGATTAGCAGCTTTTCAACTTTCTCCACTTGGATTTGCGAGGAAAATCATCTTTTAACATCCTATTTCGCTAGTTATGACTCGCATTCTATAAAGGTAGATGAGCACGGGAATGAATGGAGAGAATGAAAAAGGATCTTCCTACCCATCCTTATTGTATCTGTAGAGTATCTAAGTGCGATACTTGTAGCTAGCTAGTCGATGATGTTGATGCATTTATCTATCATGTTGTTTTCCCGTTATACTTCTGCACCTCGCTAGGATTCTTGCAGCCAAAGCAAACGACGGATAGAGCTAATGGATTGGAAGAATTTCAATATCCTGATGCACCTTTTGTGTTGAATTGTTCGCATTGTCGTGTGTCCTATTCGATATTCAACGTCGTCTTTATACGAAAGTATTCATACGAGTAGAGGTTGCTGCTGTTCATATTAATTCTGCTCGCTTGGTGAGAAATACATTTTCAAGCGTGGGCTCTTGGTAAAGGATAATTTATCGATTTGAAAAACATCAAATGAAATCATTTCAGAGAATAAATAATAAAGGTAGAATGCGAAAATTGAATATGATGTAATGAATGTATTGATAAAGATAGAATTTATGGGACAAATCCGAACGAAAGAAAGATAAAAAACAATAAGGAAAAGGAAAGGAAGAAATATGAAAAATGTTGCATTTGACAGCGAGTTAATGACACTCTTTTTGACAGTTTGATTGCATAATCAATCTGGACTTGCATAATTCTATCCTTGTTGAAATGGCTTTACTGTGAAAGACTCGTTAATACGATTTAATTCATATCAAATTTCAAGGAGCAAAGCTTGTCCCAAAATTATTCGACGAGCGATCATATCTCCGTGCTGGTATTATTTTTTATTTTTTTATAATCTGGCTCAATTATTTTTAACTTTTTATGTAATAGTTATTATTCTTTGGTATTTTGGCGTGTAATCTGGCATTTGACCGCAGAGCTCACTCTCGTCCTCATTTATACGCCTTACCGCAGCTCTCAAATCAGTTTTTCGAATGTCCTTTAGTGTGCTCGTTGAATGTTTTTTTGAATGTCCATTTGTTATTGACGCGGAATGGCCAAAATTCGAGGGAGGCTATGCCTGACCTACAACCTTTTGTAAAAAACTCTTGCAAGAGGTTCAATTCATGCATTGGTAAATGATCCTCATGAAGATGCCTAACGTCGTTTGCAAAAAATAAAAATACTCCATTGCGCAACACATGAGATGGTAACAAATCATTAATTACACTCATGCTTAACAGAGGTCACTCAAATGTTCTGACGTACATTTATGAATGAATGTCACCTGATTTTGGAACGAAATTAATATAGGTGTCATTTCGCGTATCCAACTTTTATATTATTCTAGACGTTTAGATAAGGCTGAAGTACAGATCTCTTAAAATTCTGGTCGCGATCCTACCCGTTATGATGTATGATAGACAGTCCCTGCTTGGTGAATAAGGGTGACCGTTTTTGCAGGTTTAATCCAACCTTGAATAAAGGATAAAGTGTCCTTATTCTGAATCACGTGAAAACTTTGCCTAGGTTTAGGCAGGTCGTTTTATTTTGGATATTAGGTGCGAGCTCATGTAGAGCACATTCACATTTTTTTGTGAATGAATCGGTCGGTGAGACTGAAGTATATTGCGAACCATAAGTTAGTTACGAAAGGTCGAGGTTTCTTCAGGACCTAAATATGTTTAGCGAGAACGGTTTTGGTAAGATAGAGCCGTTGGGGGCGAAGCTTCAAAAGTACGCGAAGCTTCAGGAGGACATAAAACATGAACAACTCCAAGCTGTTTAAAATCACGAAGCTGTTGAAACCTGTTGGGTAAGGCGAATCTGTTCGTAGACGTGGGTCCACTAGAAAGCGTGAAGCCTTTTGACAACAAATAAATGGCTGAAAAGTGATAACAGAGCTTAGCAAAGCACATTCGTCGATGACCGATTGTTGAATTGCTTTTGAAGCAGCTAAAAAAGGTATTATTCAACGGCATTAACTGTCTACTTATGAACTACACCTAACTTTTATTAGGGTAACCTCAATCTTATACAAATGATAGACTAGATATTGATTTGGTCATGCTCATCTTGATTATCATACCAATCACAATGGTTCCAGCAGTGATTCAGAAATCAACTTCATATACATGTTGCTACCATTGGCTATACTTGAATGTTGGATTCGCTGCGTCGAAAATGAGCACCCTAACCATCATATTGACAGTATTGCTGCCGAAGCAATTATTGTTTTTTTACATTTTTTTAAACAAAATGGGTAGATAGTTATGAAAAATTCTAATATTGAGTAGCAGCCTTTGTGAGTTTAGCCATAATAATTTTCGATTATTCAGCCAAGTGTCACCTAGCAAGCAAAGCGTATCGTAGTGTGTCAAGTTAACGCGGGTCAGATGCAAAGAAAATTGCCTTTGCTGTTGACGTTTGATTTCAATCCTTTAAGCCAGAACGCTCAATGTATACAGCTGATGTCAAATTCTTGGAAATTTTGAAAGAGGGCATTCTTGTTTGTTCCCAGAGTGTTAAAGACGCGTTTTAGCAGGTTATTGGAATGACTATGTACACAGAATTAATGTCCTAATAGGATGGAGCTTTGCCTAGCATCTGATATCTTTTATGCTGCGTCGGTTAACTACATGACATTCAGGTGTGCTAGTGACTGTTTCTCAAATAAAAAAAAAAAAATTCAGGGGTTTTTCGAAAAATGATATGAATCCAAGGAGTATAATCCTTTGATTTTGTCAGTATTCTTACATACTATCAAAAGCAAAGGCTTAAGTCCCTTGGAGTCATATAACTTTTAGTGATGCATGGGAGGTCACACAGAAAATAGTACTGCTTAACGTGAAGACATCTGACCTTAGTAAAGAGGATTTTAATTTACGAGGATGCATGAGAAGTCTTAGTGGTGTAACTTCAGAAGCCATCTTCTGGGTTTCGAAAATAAAAAAAAAACTCCTACAAAGCCTATGATTCGATGACGAACATCCAATAAGCATTGATGTTGCACCACCATTTCCGCTTAATCCTGTTGCGGCTAAATGTGGTCGCGTATTAATTTGATTGTATGTTGGAATTCCAGGACTATTGACAATGTTCGCCTGAAGAACTGTATCGTACATTGTGTGCTGGAATAAAAAATATAAAAAAATAATGTTCACTTTTGTAATTTAATAAACAGTCAATTATAGGTTCCTGGTACCATATATCTGAATCAGACCAGGGACTTTATTAGTCATCATAGGATCTCTGATCGTATCTTATCCATGTGATGATTCAACAAGCATAAACTTGCGAAAAGCCAACTAGAAATGTACCTTATGCGATGGCTTGGAACTTTGTCTCATTGTGCATTGTGCATTGGAACTTCTCTCATTTTCCCACCCGAAATCCTTTAATCCTAGCACAACTTATGGATTTATCATAAAGCTGGCTTCATTGTGCCTACAAGGGAGCCTAATTAACTGCATGCAGGTGCCAGGTTTTTTTTGCTATATTTTCTTTCTATCAAGCATTCTTCAGTGTCCTTTCGACAAAAAATTGATTCTCTACAATGGCTTCAAGATGCACACAATGATTTTCTCTATAATGGCTTTAAGATGCAGTGTCACGAGTTCAACTTCCAGTGATCCACTGTGACCGAAAAGCCCGGTGAAGGCGAAGACCATTTGGATATGAATACGTTTCCACATGGTTCTAGCTTACTTCTTACCCACTTTATCCTCAGCCTACAAGTAATTGCTCTGTGCAAGGTAATCAAGCCACTACCATCGCTCCACCCTTTCACTTTTAATCATGGTTACCGTTTTCTGGAAAAGTTCCAGACCTTCTGCATTAAATTGTGTCGGGAGAAGTGACAGCGTGAGTGACAAGTGAGTGATCTTGTAACGTAATCTTGGGGTTTCGTCTATTCTTTTAACAGATCCGTGCTTTGGGGGATGGGAAAAGGGTTACATGCGTTGTATCGTGATGGATAAGAAAAAGGTTTTCCTGATCGATTGTGGGACTAGATCGAAAATAAAAAAAAAACTCCTACAAAGCCTATGACTGTATAATTTCTATTCAGAAGGATAGATGAAAGGTGTTCATGTTCTTGATCAGGTGGAGTCACAAGACTTACCTCAGAAGCTAGGGTCTACTGGGTCTACTATAAAGCCTGTAGGTATGTGATTGCTTCTCCTTCTTGTTAACTTCAGAAAATCCGGATTTCATGTTGTTCATCGCTTTTGCTGACTGGTAGTTGTATTTATGTGAATACCTTACTTAAAACACACACTTATAAGTCCAGGATTCGTCCATCCAGTTCAGATTTGAAGAGTGTAATCGGGGTCCTGCATTGCTTATGAAGTTCATATGTCATAGAATCCTTCATCTCTCTGGTGATTGTTCGTGGGGCTGTAAGTGACGTGACTTTTGTTACTTTTTGAGACGTGCTCGTCAAGGTTTTCCTAGAGAGGAATTGATGTTTATCCTTGTTGAAATGGCTTGTTTATTGCTACGATGGAATAATGCCATTGTTGTAAGCTCCAAGTTACGCTTTGATGTGTAGATTTAAAGTGTGACTTATGAATTTCAAACGTACCAGTTCAGTTCAATATTAAGCTTCAGAGATGTTGGAAAGAGGGGGAAGGGGGCTGTCTCAAAACTTGACTATCGAAACAATATACGTCAACAAAGGCTGATATGGAAGTCCTAGCTATTAGTCTTGGGCTCTACTTTTATTTGACGTTAAAGAAACCTTAAGGGTAATTTTGTTGGTTAGCGAAGATAAGAAATGGGTCAGATCGGCTAGGACTTTTTAATGTAAAAAGCTTTAAATTAAACTGACAAAATCCCAATCCCTGTTCTCTGACAAGTACTACCCCCAATGAAGTCAAATTTTCGTAATGGTAAGCCTTTGATGTTTTTGCCTAGAGTCTGTAGTTTTTGATAGTTTTACTTTTACATTTCTAATGTGATGCCTAAAACTCATGGAAATAAAAAAACAAGTTTCCTTTCAATTAAAATCTTTCAGTACTTTATTTACAGGATTTTTTCAGGGGAAGAAACATTGATATATGCCCTCTTATTTAGTTTTGCCTTCACAAGTTGCTTTTTTGTTCGTTTTCATTTCGCTGATGGTTTTATTATAATATTCACATCAATTTCAATTGCATATATAAATCGGTGTGTTTCTAGTCAATTTAATAATGTTTCTGCAACTATTTTTTTTGTCATTTTTGCTTTTTATTTTGGAAATTATTAATATGGGTTTTTTTTTCTCCGTTTTGATATTTTCATTTCAATTAATAGTTATTATTGTAATTTCACAATAAGATTGAATTTTCCTAAAGATTTAATGAAATCTTTGACGTTTTTCCACTAAAAATGAAAAATTTAACGAAAAATTTGAAAAATTCTCCAAAATTCAATGCGTTTGAAAATTTTTTTTTAATTTAATGCTGAAATTATTTGGGCAATAAAAAATTAAGAAATTTTAATCAAGTTTTTAATTATATTTAGAGCCTGCCAGGCGATATGCAATTAAAATGTAACAATTTTTTCAACATTTTCATTAAAATCTTTAAAATTGTGGATCAAAATTCGATTTGACTGCTTGAATGATTTTTCATTCTCACTTTTCTATGAAATAAATTGAAAATCAACGATTTATTTCTTTTAAAATTTTGTTTTTTTCGTTTTTTTTTGCCACCACACATCATAATTTTCCATTCATTGTTTGATATTGTTTTATTCAGTGTCTTAATTTTACTTATTTTAGACAGGAAAAATGATTTTTATTTATTGTTACATGTTTTTCATGAACTATTTTATATATTTTTTCATGGTAGTACTATGGAGATAATAGATTGTGTCTTGTAATTTGGTCAAATTATGTATACTAAGGATATGTAAGAGGATATAATAAATAATTTCTAAGCCCGACCCAAGAATATTAATATAACACAATGATATAATATTGATATGCAGACGTTTTTGACATTTAAGGACCAATTAACGTGTGATAATTTTTAATGCACAAGAATATAATCTCAAAAGTACTACCATCGGAAAAAAACAATATTTCCTATTTTCAACAGAATTTTTTTACACACATTTGCACACATTTGATCTTAGCGAAAGTTTTCTTTACTATATCCCCAATGATTTATTATCTTTTTTTTCTCATTTACAATCCAGAATGCACACAATGTAGTGTTTTAATTTTTTTATCTAGAGAAGTCTTAGATTTCAGTTTAGCTTACATTTTTACGGACTATTGTGTTATCCTTGCAAAACAACACATGACCGATTTGTATGCAGTTTGACTCGCTTATACATTTATTAACTCTATATGTTTCTATATTATAATGTTTTGCTCATAATATTTTTCCTTAACATCTAAATAAAAAATTTCAACTAAACTAAACAGATTATATTATCCTTATTCACGTTTCAACTATTCTCTCTCTCGTTACATGTATATATATATTTTTTTTTTCAATTATATTCTTTTCTTTTCATATATTACTAGAAAATTTCGCATAAAAGGACTATGAAAAAACTATGAAAATTTCAAACACAACTTTCGGGAACACGTTGTGTCATCAGGCAATCCTTAATAGCATTTATGTTAATATCTTCTAAATCGGTAGTAGTTGTTAGATTCGTTATATGACTACTACCGCCTAAAATGGTGGCGGTATTTCCGATTCCACCACTACCGATGCTACTACCTAAAGTGGCATTTAGTCCACCACCTATTCCACCTATTGTTCCACCACCCGGAACAGAAATAATTCGTCCTGCTGCTGTACGTATTGTACTCGGTCCATTTGGCAAACCTCCACCCAATGTTGCTGTTGTTGCCAGTGCATTGGAGATAACGTGCGGTGTTGGTGAAGCCGTTGAGGCTGTTGTTGATGATGACGTTACCGAACCGATTGGTGATGCCATTGTATGATTCGATGACGAACATCCAATAAGCATTGATGTTGCACCACCATTTCCGCTTAATCCTGTTGCGGCTAAATGTGGTCGCGTATTAATTTGATTGTATGTTGGAATTCCAGGACTATTGACAATGTTCGCCTGAAGAACTGTATCGTACATTGTGTGCTGGAATAAAAAATATAAAAAAATAATGTTCACTTTTGTAATTTAATAAACAGTCAATTATAGGTTCCTGGTACCATATATCTGAATCAGACCAGGGACTTTATTAGTCATCATAGGATCTCTGATCGTATCTTATCCATGTGATGATTCAACAAGCATAAACTTGCGAAAAGCCAACTAGAAATGTACCTAATGCGATGGCTTGGAACTTTGTTTCATTGTGCAACTTCTCTCATTTTCCCACCCGAAATCCTTTAATCCTAGCACAACTTATGGATTTATCATAAAGCTGGCTTCATTGTGCCTACAAGGGAGCCTAATTAACTGCATGCAGGTGCCAGGTTTTTTTTTGCTATATTTTCTTTCTATCAAGCATTCTTCAGTGTCCTTTCGACAAAAAATTGATTCTCTACAATGGCTTCAAGATGCAGACAATGATTTTCTCTATAATGGCTTTAAGATGCAGTGTCACGAGTTCAACCTCCAGTGATCCACTCTGACCGAAAAGCCCGGTGAAGGCGAAGCCCATTTGGATATGAATACGTTTCCACATGGTTCCAGCTTACTTCTTACCCACTTTATCCTCAGCCTACAAGTAATTGCTCTGTGCAAGGTAATCAAGCCACTACCATCGCTCCACCCTTTCACTTTTAATCATGATTACCGTTTTCTGGAAAAGTTCCAGACCTTCTGCATTAAATTGTGTCGGGAGAAGTGACAGCGTGAGTGACAAGTGAATGATCTTTTAACGTAATCTTGGGGTTTCGTCTAATCTTTTAACAGATCCGTGCTTTGGGGGATGGGAAAAGGGTTACATCCGTTGTATCGTGATGGATAAGAAAAAGGTTTTCCTGATCGATTGTGGGACTAGCTCAATCGATATGAAGGAATCCTTAGCAGGTAGGGTATTCGTAGAAACATGTGCGGGTCATCTACGACTGTCATTTCTTTATCATTCGGCTTAATTTTTGAAGTATTGTTTGCGTTTCTATATTTTGGGTCATCGGTTGATTATCCGATTCGATTATCTCGGTACAACTCCCTATTAGTCTTAATAAGGAACCGTACTGGAAGAAATTCCTAATACGGAATCATACCCGAGGAAGGTACGATTCGTAACGAATGTAACTAGCTCTGAGCCGATGGTGCTCGTTGTCGTGAGCACAAAGACTATACATATCCTTTTGAAGAGCGCGAAAGAATTTACGCTGGGATGAAATATGATCAGTTTAACCAAGGAAACCATGAGGGCTCTCGTTTTAGTGGATATTTCAATGACAATGTTTTATTTCAAACCAGACATGCGAGACCCGAGCTGGGTAGACTGCTTAGCTGATAAGTGACCTGAGGCTGTAATTCAATCAATAGTAGAAAGAGATATGGAGTCTTCATAAGCTAAAGGTAGGGATTGGGAGAAAAAAAGAGGACTATCTCGAAGTAATCCGATGATTGTTTGGAAGATAGGTTGCCTAGGCATAGAGTAAGCGTTTGGAATTTAGTCCGGAGGCATTGTATCTCTGAAGGCCTTACAACCATACCGAAAGTAGCCTTCATCATCTCTAGCCAAAAGAAAAAAAAGAAATATTTGTTATGAATTGGTAGTGTTATTACTATACATGCTATTATAACAAGTTTACAAAAAAACCTTTTTCCAAGAACATCCATTTCCTTCAGATGAAGGGTAAGTAGAACCCTTAAAGTTGGATAGTATTCAATGAAAAAGTCATTCAACGAATATGATGAAATTCATATTCTCAGGTTCAATGCTAGACCAATTGTAATATTATTCCCAACATAATTCCCAATAAATTTAAATTGTAACCATTTAACAAACCAAAACGACCTCAATTCATCAGAGCCCACATCTGATGATAGTTCATTATAAATTCTTTGTCATGAATCGTTGAATCGGATAAGCAGGCTCTGAATTCAATTTGTATCGTTATATTTCAGCCACTCTCGCTCTCACTACACTAAGGCCATCGACCATTCTCGCAAACCGACCTCGTTACCAAACTTGTTACAAGTAACTAGGAAAACCCATGGCCTTGTTCAATGAATAAAATACCCATTAATCAACCAGTTTGCATGTGGATCCCCTTTTTCGCACAGCCTCGTTGCGGCTGATATGTCCCAAGAAGAAGGACAAATCAATTCACACAAAAAAAGAAAAAAAAAAAAAAATGAAGAGAAGAATAAATGGAGATTCCCAATACTAAAACTCGATGACAACGATGGGTTACTACATGGCTATGAATTCAATCAAGTCTCAACGGAAGCAATACGAGGACCATTTAAACCTCATTATGGAGACGTTGTATTTTTTATTACGTCAGGACACATAAATGATTTCCAGGCTTTAATGGTTCGGGTAACAAGAAAAAAGGACTGTAAAACGAACGGAACGAGCTGGAGTTTGGACTTAGTTCCATTGTAATCCTTTTCTGATTCCCTCATGCCGATATGCTGGACGAACAATAAAAATAAATCCTTTCTTTTACCACGATCGTTTGTGCGACGATGGCTAGCCACGGAATACGAAAATAGATAAACCCTTAAATCCAAGATGTTTCCGCACCGGTCGTTCGTAATATTGAATGCTTAGGTGGCACCACCACAAAAATTGCCTCCTGCATGCTCGTCCTCCTCTTTGGTTGTTCATCACTCGGCGCCCGGTACCGGGCCACAGCATTATGTCATGGTACTATGCATGATGGTGGTAATGTGCATTATCCTACTATTCTCATTTTCACATTCGGGCTAGGGAATAAGTCTGGAATAAGAATACCAGGATGCTAGTGTAGCCGAGTGAGAAAGGACAAGTGCCAAGAATCAGGCTGAAGTAAAAGAAATCTGAACGGTGGAATAACCGTGCCACACCCTAAATCATGCCATCAGAAGAAATTCGATAAAATTGATGTAATTCAATTTATTTTTTGATTTTTAAAGTGAAGATTTACGAAGCTTTTACCCAACCGCCAGGAAAAATTTTTATCGAAAACACGTCTTAGGAAGTATCCAGATTTAGGATCCAATCGTAATGGTTTGCAGGTTTCACGGCAGTAAGGGAGTTAAACGGTAAAACGGCGGATAAAGGAGAATTCAAGAACTCACCTCTATCGAGCGTTATGTTTAAGGTGATGATTTATCACTTTAATTTCTGAGTAGACGGAGAACAATGTTTAGAGCCGTAAATTCATCTTTACACGATTGTGTTTTCACATGCTCTGCTTTTTGCCTTCAGATTTTCCTGTTCCGAGCAAGAAAAAAAATAGATTTTTTTTGGTGCTGTCGATGCCGAAAAAAAGTCACCTTACACATGCAAACTACGTTGGGCGGGACGATCTGTCATCACTTGTGTATCTCTTCCTCAGAATATTACCATTACTACCAACCAACCATCATCATCATTATCATCATCCTTCATAATGATTGAGAAATTGTTTATGGCTTAATATATCATCGGCTCGAGTGAAAATGAGAGCAGAAAGAAGAAAAGAATTGAAAGCTGACGAGCGAGAATAGGGATATAGAGGTAATACAGTTTGACAGGATCACACTGTTTAGATGAGGAGTCACGTAGATGGTATGGCATAAGTGAGTCCTTAAAATATATCTATTATTATTTAATGGCTGCTATTTGGAAAGTTATAGTTCAAATTGTTTTAGGGTCGAGTGGGATCATAAATTTTTATGTACTAATGCTTGAGTAATAACTTAGAAGATTATATGTGTCAATAGGTTTATTGTGTGGGTTAATAAATTTATCTTTATTGGTTTGATATTCGCAATACGATGAAAAGCATAACTTTGAAGTATGGAGCCGGGAAAACGAGATACAGAAAGCGTTTATTTTTTTAATATTCAATCCTTAAACCAGAAGTACGAGAGTAGTTTAATCGCTAATCGGTTTCAATTGCCCCTTCTACTCCAGTATCCCATTAAAAAGTATACTGGAGGAACAGGGAAGGGAACTTGCGTTATTTTTCAAGTTTTTCATAAGATTCATGTCCTTAAGTTCATTTCAGTCAAAACTAGAGTTAATTTTTTTTTAATTGCGAAGATTTTAACAATATTTCCTGTTAAGCATTTAAGGCGTAGGCATTCAAATCATATAACTAATCACTAGACTGCGTTTAACCATCTTATGGTTAGTTTTTGATACTCTAAATGAGTATGGTTACAGTTTTGATACTCTAAAATATCCTTCTTCAAATATCAAGTTGCATAAGTGCTCTATTGTTTGTCATCGATATCACAAGAGTCACTTTTGACTTGGCTGAGACTTAAGAGACCTTACCTCTAAAGTCTCAGCGAAAATTCCATTTGAGAAATTGTTATGGGTCTTCAGTGGAAGTGTGAATGAGATGTGCGAGGAAGGAGTTCAAATGTTAGCTTATTTCACGATGGTAGACACGAAAAAGATTTCATTTAATTTGCATTTCATGTCACTTCTTTGATTTTGGCTTGAGTTGTCTGTTGATAGCTTGTGTAATCCTTGCCTAGATCTTTTTTGAGATATGTGACTAAGGCACGTATTGAAATCCTTAAAAAACAAATGTTCTGATCTGTTTTGAGCAAGAAATCTGGTCTTCTTTCTAATTGTTCACTCTAGTGCTTTGATTGTCCTTAATATCAGGGTTGAAATGAAGGATCGATCATTATCTATGGTAATGAATCGACGTAAAAGCATAACTTTATTGCTAGAAATTTCCTAATTAGACCGAAACCTACCAAAAACTACAAAAAAACTAGTTTCAGACTAGTTTCACTGAAACACGTTTCAGTCTTTGTTCTGTTGTCAGTAATTGTAATAAATTGACTATCCATGTATGACACATGTGACAATATAGCCTGCCATACTTCGTATATCGACGCGTTTACGAAAGAATCTGGGCGTCACCCTAGTTGGTTCAAGTTGGTCAGGTTAAATCAAATTGACCATTGACTCATCCTGGAAAAATTGCCTCGATTGCTCTTGTGGTCCATGCTTTTCTAGAAGTAATTTGGGAGTTGGACAATTATTTGGTCCAATAACTCTCTAGATGTCATTTGTCATGCGTTTGTCATTGTCAAAATCGTTTCACACAAACAACTGGCCTCCAAGTGGTGTCAGGTACTCAAAAGTTCCATAAAAGGGTCAAAACTAATCCGGCTCTTATCTATACGTTAAACTTTAAGGATCAAAAGCGAATTAAGGGTAGAAGTGAAGTCAAATATGCAGAGCCTAGTAAAAAATACAATAGGATTTATTTCTCGCGGCGAGTGTAATTTTTGGTTCCACGATAAACGCCAGGATACGTTGGGCCGAAAAAATTGTAAAAAAGTGTGAGGAGAGAGAGAGAGAGAGAAAAATTTTGAGAAAAGAGAATTGAGACAAAGAAAAACAAAGAAACAATGAATAATTGTTAAAGAGAGAGAGAGAGAAAGAGAGAGAAAGAGAGGGGGGGAAGCAGATGAATCACGAGTAGTTCTAAATAGAAAACGGAGTTTATTTCATTTAAACAATAGTAACACAAAATGATAAAATATTAAAAAATAATTTTATTTTATTTATTATTTTTTGATTTTTTATACTTTTATTTTTTATATTTTTATTTATTTATTTATCTAATAAACTTTTTGACTATTTCCATGGAATGCATTCCAGCAAATTGCAACGACTCCCAAAAAAATTGATTTGACAGCTTGTGTTATAAGGACAATAAATGTGAATCGATGTATTGTAATTATGAATGTAATTATCAATGGCAGAGCTACTTTATTATCATCTTGAAACAAAAGGACTTTAAGCGCAAAGAAAGCATGTGTTTTGACAGCACATCTGTCAATAATAGGTTAAATCAAAACCATAGGACTATGAAATAACATAAAATTCGCAAAAGATTTCTGAACCTGAATGGTTTAAATAATTTCATAAAAGTTTTATTTGTATTGTATTTGCCAAACATCCTCAAAGAGCTCCACCTTTAACAATAAAAATTATTTCTGACATTGGAGAAACAACTTGACTTTTTCAAATATTTACACCCACAATTTTGAAATAATTCAACTCGAATTTAAAGCCTTCTACGCTATTCACTTCACATCCTACTTTGACTAAATTGCTCCTATTTATCATCTTAAAGAATATTTCATCATTAGCATTGGTAAACAGTTGCTTGAAATTCCCTGGCAATTAACTAACGAAAGAGTCAAGAGACGACGATAGAGATGAGTACCAACGGAAGTTGAGTTGATCTCTCATCATCTCTTTCCGTACTCTCCTTGATCTTTTTTCCAAGTGAGGCAACTCGTTCTTGCCAAGCAGCACAAAAAGTCACGTCAAACGCATTAATTTTCACCAATCTCTTTTTCTCATCCGCGCGCTCTCTCTCTCTCTCTCTCTCTCTGCTCACCCTGTTGGCTCTATAAACATTTTCTTCGCTGTAGTTCTACTCGAGAGCAGAAATTTCTCTAAAAGGTTAGATAAACTTTTCCCTAATTACACAAAATGCATGCCCGTGAACTTTGTAAAAAAATTATTTTCTTTTTCTGTGAAAATAAATTTTCATCTTAGCTTAAAAGAACAAATATATGCACGCTGAGTGTGGGAGAAGAAAACAGAAGAGAAGAGAAGAGAAGAGAGAAGGGTTGTATTAATCAAGTTGACTCTCAATGCTTTGGGCATTTTCCACTTGGATTCGACAAAGTCTCTGGGATAGATAGCTGATGAAGTCTTGTTGAGGGTATATGTTGGAGCGTGAAGCAATAGCTTGGGTTTATTAACACAATGAACAATAACAACATCCTTTTAGCTTTTTCTTCGAACTGTTTACCAGGAATTAATGAATATTCGGTTGTACATTTTCCATAAATTTTCTGTATTTAAAGAAACATGTACATGTACTTATATTCGAAAAATACAGAAAATTTCCAACGTTTTCACCGTGAAAAATTTTAAAATTTTCCAGGATATTTTAATATAAAATAATGCGGATAGTTGTGAGTTATGTGTAAAGCGTTGGTGCGAAAGGATCAAGTAGGTGGTTATAGGTTGTATGACTTGGTAGGAATTCTTTGCTTACATGCCAAAGATAAACTGAAAGATGGAAATTACTCCAGTATAAGTTTGTTGCTTTCCACAGAGCTCATTGAGTGCAATATGGAACGGTGCAGAGCCTTATTTCAGCGAAGTTTAGGTATGGCGGATTAAGGATGAACTTAATGAAATTGAAAATGTTTTCTGCACCTGAAATGTGCAGTGTATGTGAGGATTATACAACGAATTCTCCCGAGAGTGATGAATTAACGGCAGAGTGGTTGTAAGTCTTGCCTTGCCTTCTCTTGTCAAATCACATCTCCAGGCAGTCATACTACGATTTGAGTGTCAAGAGTTCGATTCCTTACTATATCTACTAGAATGATAGTTAAGGTCCTTTGATTGGGAGATAGTTAAGGGATCGCCTTATGCGATTATGAAAACGAATTCTTACGAAAGCCTCTCGTTTTTAACGAGTAACCACCAGTAATACTCGTAATCCTGCTGGATTGCGCAGGATACTAACACTATCCCATTTTTCTACGAACGGTACAGATAGATCGACCAATTTTTCGCGTTTTTCGTGCAAAATTACTGATTGATAGAGAATATAGCTGTTGCAAAGAGAACTGTGAGATGAGACGACGCTGAACCATTATGGCAGTAAGATTTTTCCTTAGCATACTTAAATGTAACAAGGAACAGGGAAGTACAGAACACTTCCTTCTAGATTGTCTGAGTCGGGCCAACAATTGCCTCACATGACTGAAATTTGCTAACGTATCAGAACTGGAGCATTGGACGAACGCATAGCTAGCGAAACTCTTTGGTTTCTGGTGGACGACAGAGTGTAGCCTGCACCAACAATAGGACCCTACGCTGGAATGTAAGTAGTGTGTCGGCTTATGCTTCTTAGTTTACAGTGGATTGTGGTATTGTTAGGATAGGAATCCAAACCGATAATACTTCCTAAAGTTTTCGCGAGGAAGAGGAAAGAACAGAACACTTCCTTTAAGATTGTCAAAGCCTTGCCAAAAAACTCACATTGCCAAGGAGTACTGACGTAACCTAACATTGTTAAGGAGTACTCAAGTAACCTAAATGGACAACCGCAGGGCTAGGAGATCTCGTTGGTTTCTGTAGGAAGACGGGATGGAACCATGAGAAAATTATAGCAACGTATGGAGTGTGCTAAGGAATCATGCTGGCCTATGTAATTTGCTTCATTCCTTATAGTCAATTATTTTTTTCATCGAAGAAACGGAACAAGAGCAAGTTGCTCCTGAAACATATAAGCATCGAGAATAGAACAAAAAGTAGCGTTTTTTTTAAATAAACCAAAAAGGGAAACGATTAAGAGACGTCTCGAAGCACGGAACGTGTCGGAATACTCAGAACATACATTAAATAAACTTCTTTTATTTCAAGTCGAGTGTTACTTTTGAAGTTATTTCACCTTCTTGATACTATTCTTTAACGCTCAAGGCTACTTAGACTTCTCCTTCCGGCTTTCTTTCAGTGGTTTCTAGGGGTTTGCTGTCATCTCGTGTTTCTCCTTTTTCTCCGTATTGTGATACGCAGGAATCCTGAGACTTCTTCTCAGAAAGGAAGACTTCTCAGACGTTGGAAGACGAGAAATAACTTTCAAAATAACTGTGTGTTCTTTATTTTAATTAAAACAAAATTAAAATGGACATATAACCTGAAAATTTAAGTTTAGGTTATTGACAATTGCATGTTCTTAAGAAACCTTAGAGACAATCAAATTTTTCATTTTTTCGAAATGGTTTCTAGGAACGTCAATATGAGATAGAACATTTTTCAAAAAAATCGCTTGTTTAACGACTAAAGCTCCCCTGAATGTACTGATAGCACCGTCATCATACTCGTCTGGCTTTAACACTCGCTATTTTTGCATTTGCTGAAGGATTGACTGATTGTGTTCACTAATTTAGAGTAGGATCATCAGGAGTTAGAGCTCATATCTGTGTTTGTCTTCCGATCGTCCGTTGTATTAATTTTGGCCTTTTGTTAAAAATCAAATAAAAGGTAAAAATAATATAAAAAATAAATAAAAAGTACATATACACAAATATATGAAATGTCAGACTGATCCCTTAAAACCGCTTCGTTTCCCTGTATTGGCTGCCACCGATGCAACCTGTCAATTTTGAAGCAATATGGTTTTTTTCAGAAAATATCTCATAAATTGGTAAAGCTAGAGACTCACCAGCAAAGGACTCGGTAATATTTTTGAAAACAATTTTCTCCTACTTGACCGAAGCACATGCAATAATTGCGACACCTTCCATAACGCCTTTTTCAATTTATAGACTATTTTTAAATTGTTATCTTAAGTTTATTTTTAGTCTGTTATAAACTAAAGCAGCACGTTTTCCCCATACAACACATATGTTAGCACTACACGTATGTTATTACGTAGATACTCCTTTTTTTTTTAGAGTATTAGAGAAAATTATGTTCAAAATTTTTCTAGAAAATTAGAGAAAATTATGTTCCAAAATGCAATTCAATAACGCCACAAAGGATACTCCTTTCAAAATGAATCCAGATGAAAACAAGTGACTCGCAAACAAGAACAATGGATCTATAGTAGAGCTAAGACTTTAAGGAAGAAGAATCCCATTCTTGACTCTGACTATTTTTTGGCTATCATTTAACTAAAATTAGATTTTGAATAAGTGCACACATTTTTTCCATCAATCATTCATTTAATTATGGCTGTATGACAAAGTGACCGATCCAAAAAGTTTTCGTAGTATCTGAAATACCTTTACCAAATCACTTTCTGCAATCAATTACGCAAAAGCTTCAGCGTGATACAGGACCAAAAAAAAAAATTACCATCAATCGATCTCCTTCTTTCCGGCTGTCACCAATTTTCTACACTGACAATTTTCAATTTAACATCAATGTATATTCCGTTAAACTATTTTCGAACTTCAAGAGACATCTTCAACAGTGACACATAGCCACCCCATCCCCTCCGCTACACTAGGCTCCATCTTTTACCTGCCACCTACCATCTGTCAACTTCTCATGTGCAAAATAAATCTCATGTGAATCTTCTTATCGTTGTGGAAAAACTGGAAAAACTGACGGCCAATACGACATGGGGTGAGACAACGTAAAGTGAGGTGACCTTAAGAGGAAGTGAAAAATTTTTCATATGCAAATATCAGTTTTATTTTTTTTTATATTATTCTTTTTTTTATTTTTTACTTCATCCTGGAAAATGTAGCGATAAATGCCAGGACGAAATTTCAAATTTCGATCAAGTCATGCAGAAAAAAAACTTATACATTCACTTCTCAATTTGTCGAGGCTCTGAGGTTCTCGTTCGTTCATTGGTTTTCGCTCCCTTGTTCATTCAGTACACTTTTTTTCGAAGTGTCATTCGTTTGTCGATGCGAGTGGTGAAATTCACAAAGAAAAAAGGAAAAAAACGTGTACGTGCTGAGTTATATTATTTTATTCCTCTCACACTCGCCAGTGGAACTTGAGGATTGGGATTGTAAGCGTGACAGCATACACTCTTTGGAATACTCCTGAATGTCCCCTGGAGTGTTTACACTTTAATATAATAGCTATTTGCAACGACTTTGCGATTTTCCACGTGATATAACCTAATTTATTCGTTTCTGGCAATGAAGGAAATTCAATTGATTTCATTTTTGTCAATGTGACAGGGAAAATGTGAGCGTTAAGTAAATATTTGGCATATAAAAAAAATCCTTCCTTTTTTTTTAAAAATAAATTGGAATGCATCGACCCACATAAGTTGCATTCTAGCATTTATTTTCGATCGTTCATTGCTTTAAGTTGAATTAATTTTTTTACTTAATTTATTTTATCAGCATGAAATTGGTAGTTAAAATAATTATTTGGAGTACTTACATTCGAACTTGGCGACCATTTTGTTATTGGCGGTGGAGTAAAATGGTGGTGCTCACTGCCGTTATTCGAATTAACGCCACCACCGCCACTTCCAACTGTTACCAGGTGCACGTGTATGATTCATGTTAAATTACGTTGATGACATCAGGAGCAACAGAAGCGGTAGCATCAGTATTTCCAATTATATTTATGTGTGTGTGAAACAATGGCATCAGGATGAATAGTTACCGATTCGCATTGGTAGCAATGTGTTGGTGCAAGCATATAGCAGTTTGAAATCCACGGGAAGAACATGTAAAACAAAACGCGTTGTATCACATTAAATATTTACGGAATTCAAAATCAAGCATAACATAGTACCCTAGTATAAATATTCATGGCATTTAGAACATGTCAGCAGCGAATGAAAAACTAAGGAGCCGAAATACAGAAGCAACGAGAGTGAAAGCGAGAGAGCGAGAGAGAGAGAGAGAGAGAGTGAGGACGAAAGACCAGAATCCTGCGACTGGGAATCCTGGGGACTGATAATTGGGTAAGAACGAACGAATTGATGATAGGTGGAGGTTATATTGCTATCTACAGTTGGTCCGTTCATTCTTTGGTCTTTTCTTATGTGTCCTCGCGTTTATACAACTCCTGAATTCTTGTAATTCGATTTTTTTCCGAGGAAAATATTCCTTCAGACCTTCTCTTGTAATGTACAAGAATTTGATCACCATCATCCACCAAATGATACACAAAAACAAAAGCAACACTTTTTCGAACACAAAGCCAAAGTTCAGTATGAAGGGAATTTCGAAGATAATTTTGTTCGCTTGCTTTCATGCAAATTTTTATTCTTTATCCTGGGGACAAATTTAATATATTATGGAGCCAGGGTGTGGGTGGATGTTGAGTGGAAACATAATTGTGTTAAAAATTTTTTTACTGTCATGTAGGTACAAGAAAATCATCTGCGCGTCCGTGGGAAATCAAAAGGCTTGCATTTTTGTAAAGAAATTGTTTTATTTAAATTAATTATTGCTAAATCCTTGTGGGTTGTGTTCTGGGTAAGAAATTGTGTGAAATTTATAATTTGTTTCAATGATTTTTTTAACTTTGAATTCACCCCCAAATATTCAATAGTCAAGATATCTATCGAATAACGCAGGAAACGATTTCCCTTTCTCTTTGAATCTAAGAATAATATGAAAGAACCATGGTGAACTTAATATCAATCTACATGGAAATATGCGTAGAATACCATGAGGTGCAGACAGATTATTGTAAACTAACAATTTGAAAACGAACTAAAATTTATGCGTAGCCTTCACTCAAGTTAAACCGGAGGCAGATCGGAAATATTGGAAAGAAGAGAACTGGCTCATTATATATAATACCAAATAAGTCACGGAGTCAGAAGTGGGATTTTCTTAAAAGTTGAGGGTATATTCAAAAATACTAGGAGTTAAAGAGAAAGAGAGAGAGAGAGTGGAAAGCAGACTAGATGATACATTTTTTCGAGTTTTTATTATTGTGTATTTTGCTATTGTCCATCTATTTTTTATATTTCCTATTCATTCAATTAGAAACAGCACTTAAACTCGTTTTTCATTGCGTAGAAAAAAATTTCAACTAGGGATAACCTGAAATTTATTCTGATGCGGTGGCCTTAAAGATGACATTATAAAGCCTACAAAGACCTAGATGGAGTAGTTCCAAGAGTAGGCAATGAAATTTCTCCCATTGCTAAATGCCTACACTGGCATTTCAAACGTAAAGGGATGTATGTTACAACATTTTGTATTTTTTTTTGCGAATAAACAATGGCAAGAGAGTCATTGCAAGGATTTATAAGTTGAAAGAAGAAGATAAATATTAGGACTCAATCGAAATATGGACTAATTACAGACTTCCACGCCTCGTTTTTATATGATATCAATAAAAGTTTCATAGTAGAAAATTAAAAAAAACTGCGGTCTGATTCCGTGATGTCTGAACATTTTTCTGGTACGATATTTAATTCATACGTTTATAAAACTTGATCCTATCGAAATGTTCCTTGAGACGAAATTTGTGTTCATCATTATGGACAACAATCCCAACAGGACACTATTCACAAAAATGGCACTTTTCCACCCAATAAGTTTAAGGTGTTACAGTAGGCTTGTAGAATCAGGACGACAGTCTTTTGGGACTCGGAAGTGATCCTATGGACAGACTACAAAGTAAAAGCGTCTTCATAAACGGAGAAAGGTACACATAAATCAAAGAGAGAGAGAGGGAGCTTGCAAGAATGTATCGAAGAAAAAAAAGGAGAAAATCGAACAAAGGTTTCCTCCCTCCACACGACTATGCACCTGATCACAAGTGTCCCGTTGCTTTGGCTACTCTGCATAAGTTGGGCTTCGTAATGCATGGAAATAAGGGCAGTCTCGGAAACATAGAATAGCCGCTCTTCCTTTTTGAGGAAGAACGACTATGCAAGTAATTGGTACGCCGTTTATAGTGTGACTTTAGGCATCATAGATGAGGTCCTGTTCAAAGAAGAAATTGGTCAAAGGGAAAAATGGGTTTAAAGACAATATCCCTTCTACGAGAAAGGAACTAGTGAAAATTAAAAAGGCATATAACCAGTAAGTACAATCCACAAAATCTTCACTATTTTTCCAGAACAAAGAATCACTTTTTGTGTCGAAAGCATAATTGGCGAATACCAAGGCCGTTTTATAGTTGGAAAATTGACTGCCTGACAGTCACCTTCAAAGTGAATGTCTGGCTGTGTTGCAGATTGCAGAGGGTTCAACATTGAGGTCCACCAATTTTTTGTAGATTATAACTAAACCTATGATAGTTTGAATTAGAATGTACTCTGATGAATCATGCTTGATTTATGAATGGCAGCAAAGCAGTTCCGTCTCAAAAAAGGACAGTCATATTGACAAGATCGCAAGTGTGAACAAAAAATCAGCTGATTGAGGACTTTGACATTAAGGTAGGGCTGAAACAGGAAAATGGGATGGAATCACAATTTCATCTCGCTCTAGTTTTTCGTTGAATTGAGCATAGTTTATCCTTTTTAAAAGTGCATTCTTCAAGGAGAAGGAGGAGCTTATCATATTTGATGAGGTTTAGATACTGCTAAAGGACGAAATCCAATGGGAGAACCCGGGAAGCGTCTGCCAAGTTTCATTGAATCGAGATAAGTTTGTCCCTATTCAGAGTAGCAGCGTATCACAGAATTTCCAATCGGAAGTAGTTGTCGGTGCATCAAGTAGCAGGACACTAACAGGAGCCCGAGGTTCCAGAGCAGTTACATCGTAATTAAGTAAGGACACGAACAGTGGCCTCATCGAGGGGGCTGCATTGCAATTAAGTTGACATATACGCAAAAACGAAAAACAGAAAGCATAAAGAGCAATTTTAATAAAATCGGATGAGCAACGATTTAAATTATATCACATGAAAAAGGATGAGATTTTCTTTTTCATGAGATAAATCCCGATAATTAGAAAAACAAAATTGTTTACTAACTACGGAAAACATTATAGGGCATATAAAAAAAGAAGTCTAAGAGCTAAGAAGAGCTTCTTAGTGGAAAATCGCTGTTTGAAAAACGCAGAAAATGGGAAAATATGATTGGGAAGCACATTGACACGGGGTGTCTGACTCTAGCAAATTTCTTCGTCTTTTACAATCGTCTGAACTGCCTCATCTAACAAGACTGCCTGATGAGATCCATAGTGACATCCTAACGGTGGAAGATTTTAAACGAGCAATTTAATACCCGAAAAATGAGCACAGCGACTACATACCAACAACATTTTTAAAAAAGAACTAGCTTGAAATTCGAAGTGGTTCATAACATTTGAAAATTAAAACAAATCTTGCTGGAATAAGAGAAATGCGACTGACAGTGACGTTTCTACTCTAAGTGATCATTAATTTATCAACTTTTTACGGTGAGACAAGTGGTTGAACTGTGTTGAGGATTGACCAAGGACATTTTTCAAATATTTCTTAGCCTCAACTGCATAAATCTGTAGCTGTATAAATCGAAATGAAAATGAAAAAAGTTGTGCTTTAGTTTCGGTTGCTGATTAAACTTGATTTAGTCACGAGAATGAACCCATTGAACGCAAAACTGCTTGTTAAACTCAATAGTAACCTGACAGAATCAAATTTGACGGCAGTGGGTGATTGCAACTGCTGGAGTCTTCCCATGCATATGAGATTTCGAATAGTTTTGAAGATTTTATTGCATCTTATTCAAAAGGAGTTCACAATTCATTCAAAACAATTCAATTCTGAGACTATCTTACTAAATGGAAGCTGGTGTAGGCAACTGCTGAGGTCCAAAAAAGCTCATTGGTTTTCAAATATTTTTGAAAAATTTAATGTGTGTACTCATTCAAAACGATTCATTGGTCGTGCGAGAATGGGAAATTTCTTTGATAACCAACACGTTCAGTCTCTCGGCTTGTGGGTGCGTGATCTAGCAGAATTTGTGGTTGGTAGGTGAAGGCTTTTGACACCCTGGCTGAGGAACTCTCAGCAGTAGACGGCTACTAAAATCCTCTCAAAACACCTCCCCTGAGAATTCAGCTTGGAACTGTATGTCCCATTACATTGGGCTAGGCCTCGATTCCCTCGACGTTTGACCCTTCGTTTGGAAAAGTCCGTTTTTAGCCCAAAGAAAATGGAGGCGTAAAAGTTATTGGATGATCGAATAGAACGAAGTACTTGTGAAAAGACAGGGAGTAGAAAGCTCTAATCTAAAGTTATATATGAAAGTAAATTTTATATTAAGATATTAAGACGGATATTAAGAATAATCTTGAGACGAACCGTCAAATGTAGCACGAAGAATTTATTCAAAACAGGTTTATAGCAACGTGCAGTCGTCGCTTTCGGCTCAAAGGATCCTTCGAAATAACTTACTTTCCGAGATTAAGCTTGAGTTAACTATTTGCTTTCATTTGTAAGTAACTTTCTGTGCTTTTATCTAGACTTCTTAATTCTGAATCAGACAAAAGTCAAACTGGTCTGTGTCAAGATTGAGCATAAAAGGATCACGTTCTGGAATGAGTGGGAACTTGAGCATCCTGTTTGTAGTTGCGTCGATAATAGGTCTTATGAGCCGCTGATAACAGTCATAACACATAGATGTCCTTCGAAGGCCAAGTTATAAGTATTTTAGGTTTTATTTTGGGAGCATACGTTAGATATCCAAAATTTTAATTGCATTTCAGGCTAGAATTTTTGATTTGTAAGCAGGATGCATCGACTTTTGGGTTTCAAAATCGAACTTTAATAACAAAAAATATAAAATTAGGCTCAAATATTCCAATCCCAATGAAGAACCTGAACTTAAGTGGCGTAGCAAAATACGTAAAAATCCAAAATTCAAAAATAACTCCCATACCATGCCTTGAAAACGTTATCCATTGAAACTTGATGGCCGATTAGGAACGATTTAATGCCATTCCGTCTATATTATCCCCAGTAATTGTTGGAATTGCGTCTTCGCTATCAAGAAATCAATTTTCCACGAAACGTTTCACTGCTTAAAATCATTTTAATTTCATTCAAAATCTGTTTTTATCTGTGGAATGGTTGCTCAGTGGACGTAACCATATGCATGAATATATGAAGGAATATCCAATACCAAAACCATGACCACCAGCACACAAAAACGAATAACCCAGCGCAAGGGAGGGCCAGAAGAGTGGAGGATAGGGTGTACACCAAGCATTACATACTCTTATAATAAAGAATTCATATGCAAAATGAAAATAAAGGAGGAAAACAATTGTGTTAGGGAAAATTCTTAGAAAATGAAAGAATTTTACTCCTGGAGAATGGAAGAAACAAACAGATATAACAAACAGCACCAGAAGCAGGATCATAAAATTTTAATGTTTTTTTTTGTATCTGGTCCCATTGGCCCCCACCTCATTTGCTCTCTTATTCTCCTTCACACTTTGAAGTTTTTTTTCTTATTTTCTGTTTTTTTTGTGTGTATTTTTTATTGCTACATCGCCATGTTCGACGTTCAAAATAACAAGCGTATACATATGTCCCCACGGTAGGTGAAGGTATTTTTGTTATTGTTGTTATTGTTGCTGTTCTTGTAACGAACTTTTACAATTGCGTACCTATTGGATTTCGATGGAATGCTTAGAAATATATAGTACAAGCCAAACAGGATACATACCAAACTGTGATGGTATCACATCTGGATCTCGTTCGTCCTCTATAATGTCATCTGTGGATGATTTGCTTTTTATATCTGTATGTTGCCATCGTGGCTTTTCCATATTGCCACCCTTCTGGATTGATCGACCAGTCAAATGTTCCATTCCCGCATCCCCCAACATCAGATTTCAAGTAGTAATCGAATTGTTGGAGTTCGTGGGCCAGTTGGTTCGATGGTTGTATTTTTTGTTTGTGTTGTGTTGTTTTTTTGATGCCGTCGTCCATATTGTATATGTGACATAGACGGGGTAGAGATGTTTCATAAAGAATGAATGAAAACGTCATATTGCCGTTTTTTTGATTTTTTTTTTTGAAAAACGCGCAAAATTATGTAATATATCCATTCGGTCAGTTTCGGTCAGTCGATGAAGTATAGAAGTTGATTTTTAATCCCAGTGTGAGTGAGTTGAGTAATTATCATGAAAATAGAAAGAAAAATATTTTGTTAGCAAGTTTTTTTTTATGTAAAATTAAAATCAATTTCTTAGTAATTTCAACTTGAAGACAACAATGGTCAACCCTTTCAGTTTTGATGACTAATTTGGATAGATTTAAAGGCACTAATTACGGGGAGAATATTTTCAAAATTACATTACGATTTTTTTTCTTTTAGGACGAAAGATTTTTAATTAATTTTCATCGTTTTTTTGACAAATCAACCTAGAACTTGCTAGTTATAAATTGAAATTATATTTTAATCGTTCTTCGTTCAACAAAAAACGCATTGATTGGTTGTCGACAAATATGATCTCACAAGAACTTGTAGAGGTCCAGTTGATCAAGAAAAGACCAGTTTACTGGTCCAAAACGAGACATCATTCGATCATCAAATGGTTCTTTCAATAAGTTGATGGTTCCACGAAATGTATGGCATGTCGCGCCATCTTGTTGAAACCAGAGGTCCTCTACATAACGGCAAGTCAATTCCGGAACGGGAAAGTCGTTCATCATGGCTTTATAGCTATGTAATATTATTCTCAGCAGCATTTTGCAAGACATATGCACTAGTGATTCCACCGGCCCATAAGGCATGACAAACAGTAACTGCCTCCGGTAACTGCGTTAAGTCAACTGACTGTCTTTTGTCTTCACTCCAAGAGCAGCAGTAGTTTTTTTGAGCGGAACGGTTTTTTCGAAATAAATCTGCACAATTACCAAGATGTCAATCTGTTTATGTCAAAAGAGCAAACAAAACTGATCATAAACGCATGACGTAGCATTAAAAATATGTAGTATTAAAAAGTCTTGCCAACTTAAAGTTCTACATCTCTCAGAATAAAACAATTAGGGATTTAATTAGGGAACACAGGGATTTGTGAGTGTGCGATTTCCAGACGAGCAATTCTTCTGGGCTACACACTTGTGTACTTGTACATGTACTTGTGTTGCTACTAAGCACCTTGCCTTTCAACGTGAGAGCCTAGCCTGGAGGCGCTTGTAACATTATTTCGGCCTAGGCCTTGTTTTTCTACGTTTAGAGGCACCTTCAGATTACAAGAATCCCTCTTTCAGCAAGAAGGGAGGGATGTAAAGCAAGTGCTAGAAAAGAGATCACTCAACTCCCGATGGTCTAATATGCCTTTTTTGAATGTCAGGAGTGTGCGAGCACATTGCGCCACACGATCCCTCTTCTCAATCGTTCTTAGCATATCTTCGACCATAGTTTCCGGACAGAAATCTCCAGTTTCTCTGAACAGGTTACCGTGCTTCTTACGACATCTTTTGCAAGAAAAAAAGGTGTTATCAACCTCTCCCGTGGAAAACACTCATTTATGAGACCGTGACCTGTCAATCTAGTACAGGTTAGACTGAAAAGCTTATAATCTGGGACAAATAGAGATCAGTTTCACCATGCGCTCGATTGAGCCACGACTGAGCCACGACCTCAGGTCAGAGATCAAGCGTGTAGTCCACTTTCCGTTTGTGTATTGCTCCCTGTCCCATTAATGTTGGTATTAAGTAATTTTGATTCACTTATTACTGTCCCTTAAATGATATTTTTAATTAAAAATTAATAGTTTGAAATAATTGCTTCGTAATTTACATACAAAAATTTTATTTTGCAACCCCTTGCAAAGGGATTTTCGAAAAAAAAGGGACTGAGCGTAAAAGGGAAAATCCAAGTACATATTCGTTATCACCACATCAAAATACCCCAAAATCGGCATGCAAATCCAAAAGAGGAAATTAGTTTCAATTTACAAGCCTGTAACCTCAGCTGATTCTCAAAAGGATACCAAACGTTCTTGCATTAAGAAAAAAACGTTTCAATTCCTTATTGCTGTACAAGCGTCACTAATGCTTTCAAATTTTCAACAAAACCAAATTATACTTTTCCGCAATATAAATTTTGCTTAAATCGAGAAAAACTTGGTGCAACAAATGTCTTCGAAAAAACAAAGCTCTTTGTAGCCGTTTTATCGATGTCTGAAATTTTCCAATGAACCATATATGCACATAGAAAATGTTCTTAAACTTTTCATATTTTCAAATTTTCATGTTATCCTTTTTGCCGACATGGATTCCGACAGACATGAGCATGCGACTGGGTTTAACGAAACTATAACGAAAAATAAAACTTTCTCTTCGGAATTGCACTGAGAGCATAGCAAAAGGATATGAAATAACCGAAATTTGTGCTGTTGAGATGTAATAGTAATAGAATGGTAGGAAATCGTAATTGTGTTTTTATTTGCATATGTCACTTATTGAATTGCTTTGGGCATGAAGAAAAAGTGCTTTTTGGTTATGTTTTAAGCCATTACTCCACCTCGATTTTCATTTCTGTAATCAGATATCAGACGGAAGGATGCGCATTTTTTGGAGTATAAATTTCGTTAAGGATTCCTTAAAGTATATCAAATTGAAATATAAAAATTTTGATAAAATTATAGCCATAATTGTGGTCGATTGTGAAAAAAAGCCTGACCGAAAGATCTGCCAAAAAAAATTTCACATTTTTTGAAATAAATTCATGAAAGCGTATCTCCATCCATTGATCCTTCGTCCTTTCCCCCTCAACTGAAATTCTCAACGCAATTGTGTAAATCAAGTGGAATAGTTTGGACAAAACTTATTTATTGATTAAGTTTTCTCATGCTTTTTACTAGCCGAATTGGAAATTTATTCCGCATGGATTGCCACCACTTTTTACTGTTCGATTGGAAAATTTTCCTCTGAAAATCTCATGAAAGTCGAAAGTTGAAAACGATGGATCGATTGAATGGATGGACGGATGGATTGGTGGATAGATGCATGGACGGCTGGATGAACGGACCATTGGATTGGATATATTAGTAGTTAAGGACGTTATTAGAGACGCTCGATTGCAATGATTGTGGCTTAAAAGATTAAAGTTTAGTGGTGTAATTAAATGTGGGATGGTTGTAAAAGTTTAAACGATTTTCCAAAAAAAAAAAAAAAATCCAGTGGATAGTGGAATATTTAAGCGAATAGGATGCGATAGATTGAAGAGTGGACGGTTGGATATGAAAGGAAATGAATTTTGGTTGAAAGGAAATGAATTATAAAGGGAAAAGTTTGTCGATTGAAGTATTTTATCATTTAGAACAAAAGGCAAGTGATAGTCGTAAATGTTTGCAAGCATAAGTAAAAAGCATTACAACAGACGAAAGGAAAATCCGGTAAATAACACTCATATAACAAACGCTAATACTATGAACAAACTTCCAATTCAGCGATATTTGGCTCACATTTTCCAGATGCATTTGTATTTGTAAGCAAAACTTTTTGGAGATAGGATAAATTTGAAGGAGCAGAGAGATACGCCTAAGCTAACACTTTAATTTTGGATCCATACAACGATTCGCATGCACTATGAGACCGAGAAAGTTTTTCTCTATTAATATAACCAAAGAACGCTAGCTATTACTATCTCTCTACTATACATCGTCGTTGAACTTATAAGCTCCCCATTTTGCAAAGTTCACTTTCTTTGCTACAACCTTCGAACCCCTTTGAAGTAGTCACACACAACCCCACCATATTTTCCTTCTAAAATAGATTGTTCACTGATTTCTCAATGTTCAAATCCAACACCAGTTCCGGTAAATACACAACCAGTATTTATTGCTCCGATGTTGAACATAAATTGAGTGTAAAACTGTCAAAATGACTCTTACAAATTAAAAGGTGGTTTCGGGCAAGTTTAGCTACTGTGAACGCTATGGTCGTGAGCTCGTACAAAACGTGGCGAAAAGTGGTTATTGCAATGTGATGAATTTTCCATATTAATCACCTGAAGAACAACAAATGGTTGAATTTTATCATAGACGAATGACATGACATTTTCCAACGAATTTGTCTGAAAACGTTAAGTAAAAACTCCTTGCTTGACAAAATTTGATCTCTTTAGAGTACTTTAATTTATATGTTCTTTATAAGCTTATTACTTGTGTCAAGAAAAAGACGAAATCTTGCAGACTTCGGGTACGGTAGCGATATAACGGTGCATTTACCGGAGGTTCCTTATGTAACGTCCATAGAGGAGCACAAGCTTAAAGCCTGAGTATGGTCAAAGATAATTGTGTTGAGAAGGCCCGTAACCTGTAAAATATGCACTCTTTTCTCTTTTACGCAAACTCAAACGATCTGTCAAAATGACTGGCCATAGGATGGAATGCACAACGTCTCTAGTCATCCTAAGCTCAAAGTTATGAGAATGTGATTCGTAGGAAAACCGAGTAGATATGGGAAAGGTTCTGCATAAAAAAACGATTGTCAACTAAGGAAGCTAATGACAAGACACATAAATTTGTGAGATCGGGATTGGTGTGTGTGGATGGTTTTATCTTAGACCACAAAATCCAAATTTTTTCATCAAAACATCGATTGTGTAATAATCAGAGCAATACAAGAAAACTCTAAGCTACATACTACTTTGTACAAATAACAAAGCTGTGTTTTCTAGCCTATCTGTCAAAAACTCAAATTTGTCTCTACCATGCCTTGCTGTGATTTGTGTCTCATAAGCATCCACTTCCTTCACCGAAGTCCAGCGAAATGCTGTCATCAAGTCAATGAAGTGTATAGTTTTCATTTCTTCGAGGATATATGTTCAAAGTCATTTGTATGGCAAGCTATTAATTTAGAGCCACCTCATTTCCAAACCAAACATACCCGGGAAGGTGGTCTGTCACAGCTGGGTGAACTGTCGTTTCGGTATAAGAAATAAAAATTCAAATATCACTAGCATTAGTGTGATTTGAACCAAGCGTCTGTTGGCTAGTTTAACTTCTACACCATCCGGATTACCCGAACCAATAATGAGTACCAAGAAAATCCTGCAGAAAACGATAAAAAAACGAGTACTTTCGAGAAAATTCTAAAAGATCCTTTCATACTTCCATGATTTAGGTTATCTTATATAATACTGGTAAATTTAGTTCTCAGTCTCTGTAACCATTAATTTACAGAGTTTGTTATAGACATTACAGAAGGTAAGGTAGGACCTGGTAATGTTGCCAAAATTTTTTTTATTTGTGGATCGGAGATTCTTAAGGGATATGAAAGAAACTCATGCTCTTGTTGAAGTATTAAAGTTTCATCGGTCTATAAAGAAGACTGATTTCACCTTTTCTATATTAATTTGAATCCATACAGCTCGTCTATCCTATAATTTTTTTTTGAATGTCGTGGGCGAGATGACAGAGTCCTGTTACGCTGCACAACTTCTGTTCTTTAAAGATACTACTTATTTTGAAACTTTTTATCAATGTAGATAAGATATAATAAGGGCTGGTTTAAAAACATTTGTCGTTTTTCTCAGCTGGTGCCACGCAGGCATACCTATGATATTTGGTGCCATAGTATCGTACCATTGAAAATCAGTTACAGTACGGAGAACAAGGCCTGCGTATGTTGCTGATAATGGTTGTCTATATGACATTCTGTTCTGATATTCTGTAGTTCTAATTGAACACGACGAACTATACTGTTCTTATTAGCCAAAAAAACACATCGGGGTCACCACTGACGATGATCTTTAACTTATGAAACTTTCTTAACACCAAAGAAGGAATGAAACCGACTACTGCATTCTAGAGTACTCGTTCTTCCCTCAATATTTGATTTTCACTTGTTTCTAGAGGTTTGGTTTTGACAGCTATCTATGTAAATCAATAAGTGCCACAAAAAGGAATATGAGGTCAAATTCTGCTCAACGTTGCAAATGCATACTTTCAAATCAGCTGAAGATTCGTTGTCACATCTAAGCTATACCGTACGTTATTTACTGGCCGTGGAAGGGGGATGACTTCCGGGGAATATTTTGATGTTTTCCGAAAAATAGGTGCAGAAGTTCGTCCAAATACGAAATTCTTGACACTATAACAAATGCTCTTTTTCAAATGAAAATGGCATAATTTTTATCAGTTTATTTCATGAAAACTATCCACTTTTTGCTTCGATTTTGGGTTTAGAAGCCCATTCGTTGCCAGGATACATTAGAAAAATAATTTTTATAGCTCCTTCAAAATATCAAAATAGCACTTAATATCCTCCTGGCAAAAACTAGAAATAATTGTTAAAATTGGTGTAGGGCGTGTGATGGAAAATTTTATCTTAGTACTGTATGTCCGTCTGCAGTATGTTAACGGAATTCGGGAGGTCCTTTCGATAATTTAACCTAATTAAATCAAAAATAGAACGTTCTGTAAGCTGGTTATAAACAAAAAGTCTTTGAGTTTTTATCCTGACAATAATTCTAACCTTACTAATGTGAGCCAGTCACTCCTTTTAGTCCTTAAAAAACATAAAAGTCAACTTACCTTAAACGAATCGCTTTTCACGGTCTGTTGCAATGTACCACACACAGGAGCTTTTGAATTTTGCTGTCGATTCCTTTTTAAATTTTGCAGAAATGTTGTGATGAAAATACGAAGTGCTATCACAAGACTGATAACAATAATCGTCAATACGCTCCCAACAAAAACTGGTGACAATGTCAATGATGCATCACTTTCTGTTGGTTGATGTTTCATTTTTGTTGTTGTTGTTATTCATTGTAAGACCGAAGGAGCATTTGTAATAGATGTTTTGTTGTTATCATTGTTTTATAACCCGAAACGAATGGGTGACGGTCGACGATTGATGAATCGATGGATGGGCAAGCAAATAATGTTGATGATACCGGTTGACATGTTGACAGTTTCGAAAGGAGTTGTATTCGAACGTGATGCACGAACGGTTGAAACAATGTGAAATCATTGAGCGATGCCGGAAAAGGAAAGAAGAAAAAAAAATGAAAGAGGAGAATAAGAATCGATCACACGACGGAATGTTTATTCAAAACAAAAAAAAAATGTCCCAGGATATACGGTTTGTAATCGTAAACTCTGGAAATCTTAGAGGGTTAGAAATCAATCAAATGTTGTATCCTGCAAAAAGGACAGCAACTAAAAATAAAATCTGTGACGTTCTGGTTTCAGGTGTTCTCTAAATATTTTCCCTATTAAAAATGTAATGGTGGCCCGTTTGTATGCTATCCTGACACCTCACTCTATTGTTCGTTGAATCATAAGAGATTAAATCAACAAAAATGTCAAACAGAAACAAAATAGCCTGGCAGAGAGCTGTGCAGGAAATATAAACAAACAAGTCATGTTTTGTCTATACAATCAAGGAAGCGATACCGATCCTATCTTTGCGTAAAGTAATTTTTTTCTTTGTCCTTTTATCATATTAAAAATATACCAGGAGATTGGTGGAAAACAAAAGAAAACACAAAAAAAGGGGGAGCCTGTATTGTATACACAAATTGATTTCGTTATTAAGTTTCCATTCCCAAAGCTCTAGAATATTCAGCTAACATAATTTCCAATGGTGTTCAGGATAACATAGTAGCAGATGATAACAACGGAAACAAAATGAAGAACAAGAGGATTAACGAAAAATAATGCACATCGTACAACAAAGAATGTATCAATCACCTGTCTTAAGCGATGTATAACCAATTATGAAATCGTGCAGTGCGTAGCCAGGACTCCTTCCCTTCTGATTGACAGCGTAAATCCTCACTTTGAGTGAATTATTCTCGGTTGTCATCATGGTTGTAAGAGTGTCCAAGTTATCCAGAACGAATTGTGGCTCATCGGGATTTGTTACGTTGTATCTATAAACGGAGGTGAAACGAAAAAAAAATTATTTTATGATATGAGCAGAAATTGTATGTACATGAAAAACAATGGGTAAATATTAGTGAACGATTTCAAGATATATCGATGAATGAAGGGGTGGGAATTTCGGTAATTATATATCTGTCATAAGAATAGTCTAGCTTTGATTTTGGTATAAAGCGTTCAGGAGCTGTCGAAATAATTGTGGTCGAGTTCAAAGAGAAATAATCAAGGCTTGAATGAAAAGGGAACCATTTGTTGTTCAATAATTATGTGAAATACCTCACCTCGAGTAACGCTGAAGTTCCCATTAAATATTATCTTTTATGACTATTTCACATGGCATGAGACCGCAAGGTGTTATTATTATTTATTCTGTTTTAATGTTTTGTTTTTCGTTGATGTACTGATTCTTGTGCTCAAATATTCACAATCTTTTCAATAGTCATAATGACAAAATCGACCACAATCTGGAACGCTATTATATGGTTTGACCTACCAAATCACTTAGAAATTGTCCAAAAATGTATTAAGCAATTCGATTAAAAACATTATTAGTCCTAGTGGTGTTTATACGTAGTTTTTCATTTCTAATTTTTTTTCTGTCATTTTTAAAGCTTGTTCAATTTTCATTCAGTGCATTGGCATTTATCACGCTAGTGGCTTTTCTTAGAAAATGCAATTCATTAGGAGTTTGATCAATTTGAACTAGTTTTTATTTGATGGTTATATTTTGTATATAATTGCATTTTATTTTTAAAATATAAAGGAGTTATATCATTACTGGAGCTCTGGATTACTGGATTAGGTGAACCTACGACCATTTTTCGCATCTTCCTCGCCCGAGCTTAATTATTGGCACATGTTTGAACGACTATTCTTGGATCTCTCGAAGGTCCATTTACAATGTAACTGGCATTTTTACGTCGTTCTTGCTTTTCGATAGGGTATATATGTTCCTTATTTTGAAGGAGTGAGCTTAAGGAGCTCGATTTTTTGACTGAATTTTCAGTCCGTTACAAATATTCCAAATTGAGTATATCTATTTAAAAGATTTTTACTAAAGTCAAGTCTTTCACTGCATTCAATAGTCTAATTCCCTTTTCATCGTTAGATACCTCAGCTCTTGTTAGCTGTAGTAGATTCAATTTTGAGGGTCCTCGTGCAATTCTTGTGTTGCTCTGATACTATGTTTTTTGAGATAAGTACTTACAACACCGATCTACTATCAGAGATGGTGTTTCTAGGTAAGATGTCTAGCTGTTTCATAATTTTAAGTCAATTTTTATGTTTAAAGCCGTTGGTCGTTCTCCTCAACGTTTGCTGATTGGCATGGATAGTGTCTTGTCTTTGCTAACCATAATTTTCCATTCGCCAAGATATTCGTCCAACATTTCAACTGTTTGGTAAGCGGAGAATATTTGATGTGTCCAGATTGTTTAGTATTGGTGAAATGAGTTATCCTTGTGCAAATTCGGCTTGAATCGTTCCAAGGCTTAAGAGATGATCTTCTTTTTTGACTCTAAATCAATGACTTTTAACAAGGCGTGGATGAGTTGAAGGTTTGGAAGCAAAATAAAAAGCTCATACATTTTGAAGATAAGTCCCGCATGCCAGACTTTATCAAAGAAGATACTTAAAAATATGTCAAATATAATTAAGCTCGTTCTAACTACAGCAAGTTAAATCCATTTCTTATGTGACCACCCTCGCTAACTTGAGTTCCGTCGGGAGTGCTTCTCTGAACCCAAATTGTCCGTCAAGAATTTTGTATTTTTAAACGCACTTCTTTAGGTCTGATCAGTACTTTGTTACCAACTAGCTGGTTTCCATAATTGAGGGAACCTGCGTAAGAGGAAAATTGTTTTGGTAATGTCTGTCGGGCAGCCATTTTACCATTGTCTTGGTCAAGGTGTTAGATCCAGGTAGATTTGTTTATAGTCTTTGATTTGGTGCACGTCTAGTGGGGTCTACCACATCTTCTACTTTAGACTCGGTTTTGATGAGTTAATTGACCTTTCTTAAGATTTTATAGTCCTCCTTCCCAAAAAAATTTTTTGAAGAAATAATAGCTCCAGGGCATCTCCAAAGGCTTTCACTTCAATCTTAAGGTCAAACGTTTTTCCGGCTACTTTCCCGTATTGATTTTCCGGGGAAGCTCATGGGGATTGTATTTTCCATTTCAGATTTGTGACTGTGTTGCCCTTTTTCGGCTGCTTGATATAGTTTGTTACTTTTTCAATAGTTTTTTCAACGTCATCACCTATATTTAATTCTTCAGGCAAATTTTACTAGCCAGATGGTCGCCGAAAGCGTAACAGTCGGTTTTCTTCTAATGTGTTATAGGTCCGTCCTCTGTCAAGAAGTATGCCGGTTGCTGATCTTAGGAGATCTTAGATCTTAGAAGAGCTCTTCGAGGACATTCATTTATATTTTGGAGTGAATTCTGCGGTATTAGTCAAGGATGTTTCCGTGTGTCTGACCAAAATGCGTTGGAAGGTGAAGACTTTCATTCTTGCTTATGATGAATCTCTTGAGCTCAGTCTCTGATTGCTTAGTTCTGACACAACCCCATGCTCAGAATAAACAATATTGTCTCCAATGACCAATAGCAGGCCTAGTACATCCAATAGGGTAATGAGGTTTAGTGGGCTGTATATGGAAATAACCATAAACTCAAACGAATTCGACTGCGTTTCGATGGTTGTCGCTTCTGCTTTGTGTAACTGTGATGTGTTAATCGCGAATGGCGTTCTTCTTTCCCTATCTGTCAATCTGACATTTCTGAAGAGACTATAATCAAAAAACTGGAAAATCATTTTGGGTTTCGACAAAGTTCTTGGTTGAGGATTATTATCCAGGATGATCAAATTTATTCTAAAGAATGAGTTGTCCAAGTTCTCCAGTTCATTGAAGTTTCCTCCTCCTGAATTGCTAGTGGTATACAGATCTAGTCTAGTGGTTTTTATTGCAGACATGTTTCGGAACTATTTCGGCGTTCTGGATCGCATTATCTGTTGAAACTGTAATTGCACGTTGAAGAAAAGTAGCCCAATGTTTGGTGGTCTGAATTTTTGTGATTAATTTCGCATTTGGTTGTGTTTATTTATATAAATAGTGTTTTGGCTATTGAGTAGTCGGTTTGTTTCGGGCAGCGGTCTTCACAAAAGTTTTAACTAATGTTTTTAGCTTGCGGGAGATCATCTGTCAAAATGACACTGACATCTACCACTTTCCTATCTGAAAGCAACTTAGACAATATCATTTAGTTAGAGTGAGTAGGAAATACGACAATTTACTTTTTAAAAAAGTTGGGGAAAATATTGTTGAGAATCGCTATGAAATTGTTTGGGGATTGATTTGAAAAATTGAAAACCACAGTCTACGAAATAAATCCTGCTTAAAGTTCTGAAAAAACACTAAAAACGGTATCTTAACAACTGATTAAAACAGGTTCGAAGATATAGCTAATTTCAAGGGTTATGGAAAGCTAGCTAAAGCTACTTTCAACGGTTGAAAAAATTGGTGGGGGAAAGTTGAAAACATGGAATTTATTATGAGCCACGCCCAAAATAAAACGATGAATTGAGGTCTTTTCAGAAGAAGTTCACGTACTTAGAATTATTCTGGAGTTCACATGTGAAAAATAGTTCCAAAGTTCCAAAAAACTGGATCTAGAATGAGATTTTTTAGAAATATTTCGAGTGTGAGACATTTACTGCTGTAGAAATATCTCAACAATACGTATTGCAAGTGTGTTGCTTTCCTCCGAGAAATTTTTGGAGCTTAAAAGGAAAAGGATTCATTAATGAGCTAAGAGCATAAATAATTGAACTTGTTGACCCTGCAAATACTCGCCACGAGTAAAAGATAAATTAGCTGGCAAGAAAGGTGAACCTTGCAAATGTTACTACAAAAAATCTCTGGAAAATGTCAATAGCGTTCTAAACGAAGATTGTTTTTTTTTTGAAAGTTTTTTGTTGAAGTTTAGTATCTAGATTATTATCATTTTAGTGGAATATCTAAATGAAAGCAAAATAGATTTGAGATTGATTGAGAATTTTACTAAGAGGACAAGTACATAGTCAAGTGGACTATTTAATTGTTTTAGAAACAGAATCCTTGAAAGTTATAGCAAACTGTGTTAGAAATAGAATCCTTTAAAAACAGAACATCAACTCTATGGGCTTAAAGCTCCTAATGGTACACTTAATTGATAACTATTGTCTGTGAAAATATCATTTAGGCTACTCAAACTGCTCCTGTTGTGCATTTTGTTACAGAAAGCAAAAATTGTAAGGGATATTCATATGATCAGAAGACGATAAGGTGGGCAGGAATCAAACTCTTGTATTTTTTGTTATGTTTCGGGAAAACATCCCGAATTTCCTACTATATTTTTATTTTTATAAGCTATTAATTTTCCTGAACCCTAAACACACAATTTTCAATAGTAAATTGTGTTCAAACTGGCCATAAAAAAATTCAACAATAAAATATTCAGCGTATTAAACTTGCAATTGATTGGAATAACAATCACATTCTGAAAAAGATTAAGCTATAAATTGAATTTAAAACGACTCTTTCGACTCTGTTGCAATTCAAGCTGTTTTTCCACTTGACCCACCATCAAATCACATTGTCGTCCTTTACAATTTGTATAAAAAGTACGGTGCTCTCGTAGGAACTCATCTCGTACTCGAAAACGAAATCTAAACACAAGAAAAAGTACAAAGGATCAAAAAAAAAAAAAAAATGAAACAGAAAACCAGATCACTATCAATCCACTTTCCACTCGAACTCTTGGCGAATCGAGTATATAATTCAATTTCTTACTGCTAGGTCAAATCCAAAGATTTTGACCGGACAACAACAGCAACCCAAACAATGGCAACGACGGTAGTATCAGGACGACACCAATAGCCAGCCAATTGAGAGGATTACAGTAGAGAATAGTGTACACAAATACAATTTTTCTTTCCGTTTCGTATGCGATTGAATAAATTCTCTGATAAAAATATAATAAAAACGTATCTGAATCGATAATGCCAAAGAGTTAAGATAAAAAAACAGGATGATGTTTGGTTGTAACTAAGGTTACCAGAAGTTTGTAGTGTGTTGCGAACGAAAAGGATTGAATCGCGTGGAATGGTTGTCATGGGAAACATTTCTGATCAGATTGCTATTGTTATTTGTGTCCTTTTGCTATAATTTCATACGAAGATCATTCGAAAGGATACACTCGAACCCGTTATTCGATGTTTTTATATTCTTAAATGTCCATTCTGTATGTTTCCTTTTCCTCAATTGAAACGAACATGCAAAGTACGTGCATGTGTGGAGAATATATGGGAACTACGCGGATAGTGCACTGTATATAGAAATTCTTTGTCACGGAAATGGAAAATTCATTTTCTCCATTTAGGATTAAAATATATACTCCCTATATAAATGGTAAAATGATATTCTTCCATTTATCGATTTAAGTACATGTTTTCAAGTATGCCCTAGTGTAGCTTCCGATTTCATTTCGTGCTGACCAGAAGGATTTTCAGAAGATATCATCTACATTCCGAAAGAGTTCTCTTTCCATGACGACTCAAGAATATTTGGAAATATTTTAATCTTTTCCTACTCAAACGCAAACTTGTGTCATAGAATGGATATAAAACAGGATTTTGATTTGGATTTAGTCTCACACAAAAGAGATGTCGGTAGGCTAACAATATTCCATGCATAGATTTCGAACGGGGTTGTGGAAGTCCTTCAAGACCTGTTTCCGATATTTCCACTGCTGCTACTGCTCATGTTGAAGCTCCCAGTTCTGTTAGGTTTAGAGAGTATCTGAGAAAATCTTTTGGATATCTTTGCCCTGAGGGTAAGTATTTAACTAAAGGTGATATACCGGCAAATACAAATACATGAAATTGCAATACGTTTTATACTGAATTTTAGAGTTTAAGCTGAAATCCTTATTCGTTACTTAAAGATGGTTAAGAAGAGATTTCCAGATTTTGATACGATTGTATTCACGTGGCGGAAGGATCAACATTTTTACATGGAAAGTATGTCAGTGCAAGTTCAAATTGGATTTAAATATGAGTCAGGAATGTATAAGCCGGTTAGAGTTTTTTTGAGTGGTGGAGGAGGGAGGTGCAGGATTGCCATTTTTTAAATTATTACTGTCAGTTGTAGAATGGGCAGAATTAATGCCTTTGAGTACCCGTTTTTTTCGTACATTGCGAAACGAAGTGCTTTTTATATCTGTATTGCTCTTTAAAAACTAAAGCTCATATAATCCTTATTTTGTGGAATACATAATTTTCAGTGCTAATAGGATGAAAATGTTCTTAACATCGTAATTTCCAAAAATTTAACCTTTTCTTCAATTGCATCTAACTTAAACAGAAAATTAGTACAACCTGCATTCTGCATATCTGTTCAGCCATCCATGCAAGTATGCATATATGTTTATCATATTATCTATTGTTCAATATTTACCTTGTACTTCCCGTTTTCGTTGAGAACATCTCCAGAACAAACATTTGAGGTAAGCCTCCATCATATCCTGGGATGCATTGTATTTCGACGCTTAAATCGGTACGGTTGTAAAACGTGCAGTTGCTGACAGCACTTGGGAGAACTGTAGGTGAAAACAGGAGAGTAAAGTAGATTGGAGAAAGAGAAACAAATCGGATGACAGACGGAGAGAATGAAGGTGACAAAGAGAGGGAGAGAGAAAGGAAAAAGGAATTTCTAGGAATATCTGGCTCATACGGGTGTACCGTAAACAATGAGAATAAAACCAACAACAATACTATCAGTCTAAATGGAAGTATGATGAAGATGTACACGAGTCGAGAGCCCGTCACAACGCAAGGACAAGACAAAGTTAGAACTGTTAAGGAAAGACGGGTAGGGAGAAAGAGAGAGAGAGAGAGAACCGTATAGCAATAACAGATTGGACGAAGACATATGGAATCCAATATCAAGCTACACAAGTTTGCTTGTTCGTCGTTGACTCTGTTGAGACGACATTCCAATGCAATTCTTTGAACAAACATACTTCGAAATTGACAAGAGATTTTGTTTGTTGAAACTCTTTGTACCTTCTGTGTCGTATTCGTTCCGAAATGTCTCGTTGTTGCTCCAGTTCAAAAACAGACAAACATTGAAGAAAAGTTTTGTTAGCCAAAGGTGATTTACTTTAGTGTTGCGCTCGCTGTGTTTAGAAGCCTCTTGTTTCATCCTACCTGTCACCATCGTCTTCATATAGCTAACGCTGTGTTTTGCCTGCCTTCACCACTCTCTCTTTCTCTACCTATTTGCCCCTCCTCCCTCTCTCTCTCTCTTTCTGTCATCTTATAACTCGATTAAACTTTCAGCGTCAAACTTACCTGCTAAAACGACTTGAAACATACATGGATGATGTTGTGTTCCAACTTCATTAGTCGCCCAACATGACAATGTTCCGTAATCCTGCCGAAAAATAGGATGAGAAAGTGAAATAAATCAAGAGTGTAGTGACGCACTACATATGTAAGAATGAACGTACGAATAAAATTCATAGGTTTTAATTAAAATAGTTTCAACAATGATTTTCAAACAATACGACGGAAAACTTTTATAGGTGATTTTCCGTGAGTCGAAATTGACCGAAGAGGGTTGAATTTCTAGTATGACGTGCTAGAGGGAAAGCTGACTAAATGCCAAGTATTGAGTTAAATTGTTCTTTTGAAATGTCGAAATGATGTAATGTGAAAAGTTGTTGCTATGTTTGTAAAGTAATTTTAATTTGGTATTTTTGTTGTATCTTACCGGAGAAAATCATTTGTTTGATTTTGAGAAGTACACTTTTTGTTTGCCAATTCTAGGAAATTTCATCTGATTTAGGAAATAGAGTTGGAAATTTGGTAATGTGAAATCGAGTTTCAACGTTTTCCGGAATTTTCAGTGTTTTCTTGGAATCTGAGAGTAGCATTTAAGTTACAGAAGGATTTGGTTACATAATTAAAGTTTGATTGAACTTGTTTTCCTAAGCTTTCATGCGGCGTGGAAATTTGTCTTCGTCAGATTATTGAAGCTCATAACCTCAATTGCAAAATAAAGCTGTCCAGATTAATTTAATCAACCTTAATATGAAATAATTAACTCGATCTAGAGTTTATTGATCATGGTCACAGAAGAAACATTTAATAAAGTAAATAAAACACTGTCAGCAGAGGCCAAATCGAATGCACGCTGATTTGCAACTCCAGTGTCATTCCTTCTCTCTATCACTTCTTAACATTACGGCAGATTGAATGTTGATATTCGCTATACCAAACTTCCCTCAACTTGAATGGGTTCTCGACCAATGAGTTTGGACCGATCGCCTAATGCGGTCAAGCGTGATACTGCTCACATCGTCTTTTTCGCTGCAGACACGGTAGAGCATGTTATAATACGCGGGGTATAGAAATTACATTTATGGAGTAATTTTGAATGGAAAGTGCGGAAAATTGATTTTCTTAGATTGGCGAAGATAATTAATCGCCAAGTTGATTAAATTTTAAATTGGGTGTTTTTTGTAGTTTGTAGAGTAAATTCGTGTACTGAAGTAGAGCGGTACGTTTCTTTCTTTCTAACTGGTCCTACAAACGTAAGCAAGATTTAAACTAAATTGCACTGCATTCCTATTGTTAAGGACAGAAAATCTACAACTTCGGGGAATATTTTAGTCGAAATAATGAACTCCTGCTTTTAGCATCCTATACCTTTAGCTTACTAGTGTCTTGATTTATACAGTTTTTGCAGGACGAGAAAAGCGCAGTCCATGAATCCGAGTAGTCAAGCTTTTTAAGCTTAGTCTTGACAGATAAAAGTCTGCTCAAAGAAAAAATATGAGTCCCTTTTAAAACTTCGTGTAGTCACCTCGCATTTCCTGAGCATTATTTTCGATAAAGTGTACACTGAAAGAGCTCTGAGAAAGAGCATGTTTTAATCTGCAACAGTTTTCAGAGTGTAGAATGCGCTGCTACTTATTGTACTTGCAAATCAGCGGATTGAAAAATGTCTTTGGAATTATCCTTCAGACTAGCCCGTTAGTAAATATGGGAAAAACTTCGAATTGGGCAATAGTACGAAGTATAAGAAAGCATCCTTGGGGCGTGACTTTATTGCTTGCGAAGCAAAAGCAACTCCACAGTGTCGTAAAAAATTCTTATCAGTCAATGAGAGAACAGCAGGAAGTTCAGAAGTAATTTTCTGCTCTTTCTTTCTTTCTGCTCTCTTTTCTCTCTTTTCTGCTCTGCGTCTGCATATTACAATCGACCGAGTTTATCTTGATAAAAAATGCGTAATATTACCATATCGCAACTCCTTAAGAGGAGTTACAATTTGAAGATACTCCCAATATAACGGTATTTGATATCAATTTTCCAGATGAATTGGTATTTTTTAACCAAATTTGTAAGAAAAAAGGACACAGAGACGATATATATATCCAGATTTACTAACATATACTGCTGCACTGGAAATATTATTCGCCCATACATTTGGGTTCGGAAGGGTAACCATCGAGGTCTGCCCACCAAGCTAGTTTTTTAAATTTCTAAGCTCTCTATTTTGTAAAGCTCGCTGTATTTTAAATAAATTTTTATTTCTTTTATTGTATTGCGTCTCCAGACTGTTCTAGTTTTTCAGTAGTTACGCTATGATATAATTTCATAAGACACAGGGTAAAATTCGAAGATAAGAACAAAAATAAAGAATTTAAGAACATGTAGTCGTTGAAAATGTCCGAGACAACGATGGACTCTAGTCTCCTATGTTCGAATAAAGTTTTTGTAACAAGTTTAAGTCGTAAGATAAGAATCAGTTGCTCTTGCATGTGATAAAATATGCGATGATACATTCTCAAAACATCTGTAACGGTAACATGACTTATTTTTGGCTTTATGCAAAAATTGTTAGAGGGTTTTAGAAGGACCTTTCACTTTGTGATATCTTTCTTAGCAAAACCATTTTCCTAATTAAAGTTCCACACTACACACTAATTTAGGGTTGAAATTTGGGAAAATGAATACGAACACATTGTTGACGGATCTTTTAGGGTTGATTAGAAGTCCCCGACAGGATAGTTTTTTCCACTTGTAAGATATGGAACTTTACCATTGCTACAATCCTTGTCTTGAACTTAATTGAATAGTTGTTGATGGAAAACTTCAAAATTAAGGAGCGAGAAACTAGTTTGTGCTGACAAGTTTTGCTGAAAAAAAGGGTGACAAATGACTCATATGTCACCACTTGAGATTGGAGAATCTCTTGTCATATTCGAGGTTTATTTGCCAAAAAATTGATTTATTCAAATTTGGGAATTAACAGGAAACGAGTTTAATTATTTGCTTGAAAGTATTCTCCTTTGAAATTCCTTCAATATTTTCGTTAGTAGAAAACACCCGGCAGTGGTTCTCAACTTCCTAACGAACAGAGCAGAAAATCCTTGTAACTGTCGAGTATATGAATTGTCATATTTTCCGGTCAATGTCGAATACTTATCACATTTTTGAAGGCTCACCTGTGTAGTATTTGGCTTTTTGGATTTTAATTTGCTACTAACATACCTGATCCGTGACGGGTGTGTACTTTAATATGCTTTTTGTTCCATTCATAGTAAACCGCTCGCCTCCCACATCAAGTGTTTCACCAGAGTTATTGAATTTCCAGCGAAACGTCCTGAAAGGAAAAACAAGACATTTTTTTCATATTATTCGTTGCAATTTTTTCAATTTTAGTTTTCTTGTGATCCTGGTAGAGTTTTTTTATGGTATTCTACGTAATTTAGGATTATGTGTATAATTTAGCTGGCTAGCTGACTGCTTGGACTACAAAATGGGATGATAACCAGGTCTTAATTTCTTTAATTTTCTATTTGCCTCGGGCAAAAGCAATGAAAATAAGAAATTTTTTATGTGAAACTAGGTTTCTTCCCGTATAGTGTTCCGAGAAAAACAATATGAGGATGCTTTGGTTCCGTATTATCACCGGACATATGCGTAGGTTGAGTCTGAATGTTTATTTAATGCTTTTAGGTTAACTAGTCAACGATGCACAAATGAGAGCTAGCTGTTTCAATTTACAAACAGGAAAAGTAACTCAGGTCAGTCAGAATTCCAAAAAATCGAATTTCGAAAATGACTTATGGCCATTTTTATCTGTACTGAATTCTTCTTTCCTTAAAGCTTCCGACAAAAAGGAAAAGCAGAGCACGAGCGTTTGAAAAAACGACAAAATTTTTGAAGTGGTTTGTTTGTAGGTTTGGGGTCTATCACCATTCATTGTCTAAAATCACACTTTTCTAGGAAAATTAGTCACTTTTCTCAGAATTTCACTTGAAGTAGTTTATCCCTCTGAGGAATGGGAGAGTCCAAAAATGACAGTACTGGTTTTATTCGCTGCGCGAACAAAATACCTAGAAATTTTTCAAATGCATCTTGACAAAAGATAGCTTTCTTGAGGTTTCATCGTGCAGCGTTTGCTCGCTAATGAAGGCGCAATAATATCTTTTAACATTACATCCTCTAAGATATGTAACCAAAAGATAGAAAATTATTGCATATGTCTCTTTCGCTCATATAAGGTTCTATAAAGTGACGTGTCTAATGGATTCAAAATCCAAAAGTGAAAAGCCAACACATAAACGTACAAGTCCGAAAGGATGAGATGCAAGCAAGGATTTTAAATATAAACCTGGTAGGCTTCTAACGTATAATGCATATCTACCATACTAGCAACAAGGACAATTAAGAACTTTGATAGACTCTGATTTTCCAAGTAATGGAAACACACATTTTGTATAGATCGTCCTTTAAGGGTAGACACTCCATTTGCCAGGCAACTTATACTATATTTTCTGATTGAACTAGCATCCGTAACATTGCGACATCGAAAGCCAGAAGGATCTTAGTGCGAATAGTCATTTAATGGGATAGGATATCGTTATGCAACATGAATGTCCATATTATCCTCAATCCACTAATGAATACAAGTTCTTAGCCAGAAGCTGTTTAGCAGCAGGAATCATACAAACATGCTGCATTCAAATATGCCTTCAAGTTTAAATGAAATCTCATGGGCTGAGTGGGGAGGTGGATGCGGTGTAGGATATTAAGGAATGGGATAAAGAGTATGAGATCTAGATTAAGAGGGTTGAATATTATTATGGAGCAGGTGCACGCTCGGCTAGAATCGCCATTTACGAATAACAGCATTAGCAATTGTAGCTACATACATACCTTGGTGGTGGATCAGCTTGAATCTCACATGCTATCTCAACAGTTTCATCCTTTGAGGCGCCAATTAGGATAACACGATCTGAGTACTTGCATATGGGTGTATCTGTTGAATAAAGAGAATATAAGAGAAAATGGTCAATGAAGATATACAGACGTGAATGAAACTTGTATAATCAATAATTTCAAATGAGATGTTCACATTAACATATGAGGGATTCGAAGGACGTTCTAAGTCCCTCAAAGTTGTTTGCGAAGTGTTAAATGTATGGAATTGACGGTTAAGTGTTGTGAAATTTAATGTCCATTGGCAACATTGAACCTTTGTGCTTAGTGAACGAAGCAATTTGAGTCAACAGCTATGCGCTTTGATTATCCTTTTATCAGGAATAAGGAAACTTAATCCAATATTACGATCGGGAACTTTGTAGAACGTTAAGTGCACATTAATAAATTTTAATGCAGCATAAATTTCGCTCAAATTTATTGGAAATTCTGCTATTTGATTAGATTCCCATTAAAAGGTCGTTAATCCTTAATCTACTCTCCCATTTTTTTTTCAAAGCGAAATAAATTATATTGCAACATGATGTAGCGTGAAAAATATACTTTTCCTTGTTGCTGAAATTTACTTTATTTTTGTCTTGACCTACGCCTTTACTGATCCGGCTAAGCCAGTTTACGTATTCAATCTATTTTTAATGTGTCGACAGAAAGTCAATTACACCCATGAGAGGAGATGCTTCCCTTCGTTTTGTTTTGTCGAGCTTCTGTTACCCCGAATGGGATCCTTTAAAGGTCATAAAATATCGATTTGATTTTTTCGCTCTAGCAGTATATTCCAAGTACCTTAAGATTGCATGTATAATACTGAGGTGTATATGTGGTATGGTAATAAGGTTGAACGATTTTAACGTAAAATAATTGTTTTGTTTATTACACGCACCTTCGTGACCGCTAAACAACTTACGAGGCTTGATTTCAGAAAATCGGAAAGAAAACTACAACGTAGCTACTATAGCCTTAACACTCTTGGGCGATTTCTCTTAGACAGAGATAGAAACAGCGCAAATCGATTTATATTTGAATTACAATTTCACGCAAAAGCTTTGAGAGATAGGTGTTCTCGATGTTCACGCGATAATGATAGGAAATTTACCAGTACAAGTATAATTCCACTTATGTAGGTGGAGTTGCAATGGTAGGTTGTTCGAAGTGATTGTGCTGTGCCTACTTAGGGTGTGGTTTCATTAGTGTCTTTTTGTTTTGTATTGTGGATTTAAGAAGAAAATTAAATAGAAATGGCTTGAAACCTACGATTAAAAATCATAGAGAATACTTTTATTCGATTTTAATTTTAACGGCGTATTTTAAATAAAAGTTTATATCAAATGAAGTTCATATAAAGGTAGAGCGTACAACTTTGATTCCTTTGTGTACTGTGGGGCTAGTGGTAAAACAGAATTGGTAGTTGGTTTCGTAGCATAATCGCCAGCCAACCGGAGGAGCATCACAATGAAAGCGATATGAATACCTCATGATGCAAATCAAGTAAGCTTTGCAAGATAGAGAGCTTTTAAATTAAATGACATAGTGGTGGCGAATTTGCAAGCCTTAAATGTAATAGTAAGATTTGGTAATTGTGAATGCAAAGTAATGAATATAAAGTTAAGACCTTATTAATGCGCAACTCTGCAGCATGGTCTTGATGTCCTATCTGTAACAAGTTTTGCTTACAAATTCCAATGATTGATCTGAGTGTGTTCGCTTGTGCTTGGTATCACATCAGTTGCAGGGAAAACGACGCGGAAACAGAAGAATGATGATGAATTAACATCTTTTTCAGTGATATTGAAGGAGGTTCCAGTACTAGGCGTTTTAGGTGAGATTACAATAAGTCTTCCATTTTGGATCTCACTTACGGCTTTGATTGTCTGTCAGTGAGAAGGAAAATCACTTCTTGATGAAAGATAAAAGATGACAAATTCATACTGACCTGCAAGAGTAACGAGAATACTAAGTATTTTCCATTATATGTGCCTGGAAAGTGCTCAAGAAGGTCATAAAGGGGAAACGGTACCAACGTTTCTCTATGGCAGTATGTTTTCAGAGCGAAGCATTCTACTGAGTGCAGTTGAGAAGATAGTGTCTAAAGTTCTCAGGAAGGAAGAATTCAGTTGAGCCGATGGACAAACAGTCCTTCCGAAGACGCGTAACGTCAGAAATACATTCAATTTACCTGGATGGACGGATAACTTTGAAAGTTCTAGAAAAAAACATATTTCAAGAATATTCACAAGAATATTCAATGTAGGTAGGCTTCTATGATCTATCCCCAGGCTTCTATTTACAGTCAAACATGTGGTAGATCTCCTATAATGTTCTGATTACAGTTAAATAGTGAGATGTGTCGTGACATGTCAGCTGTTGTAATTCACTCTGTCGGTTTGGCAATCCTAATCGGATTGCCATACTTGAGATGCGAATTATCCCATTCGTATCGCAAATATGGCAACACGAAACGGAAGGTCACACCGACAGAGTGAACATTTCCGGAACGAGGGGTTGATCGAGGGCCGTGGGATGAGAAGCACGCGCTTAACAAGTTGAAAGTGGTCGCGTTCCGCCAAACGCCGAAAAAAACAACCGGGAAAAGTGCAGGTATCGTGTTAGCGTTTTGTTACTCGATTGTGCACCGCGCGACGGCCTCCCGCGAGTGAACCGTAAATAACAGCAATTGATGATTTCATAATTAAAAAGTTGGGAAGGCTTTTAAATCGGTATTTAACCTTTAAAGTAATAGGCGCAATATAAAGAATGTGAAACAGTTACTTAAAATAATCGCAAAATACGATTTGCTAAAGTGAATATTGGAATCTCTACTGTGAATATATATCGATTGATTTTTCAAGATACAGTAACGTTTGACATAAGAGAAGGACTACTAAGCTGGAAAGGTTTGATTCGAGGGTTATGTTGCTAAATAGTAGTTCTAGTTGAGTGATTTGATGGTTGAAGAAACGGTTCAGCAAAGTAAACCCCGTGTTAAGGCAGCACGACCTTAGCCTGTCTACTTATGGACCGGAGCGGATGTTCAGACATGGTTTAGACGACACTGTGCCGAATATACCAAGCATGCAGAGTTATTCTCAAAGCACGAATTGCGGTTCATGCTGCGATGCTAGTCACTGGACATACATTCAAAGAAGTGCAGTTTAAATAAGCACATTAATACGGTGGATGCAGATGGGGTTATCAGAGAAGATGATCCCTAGAGCAAGAATTATTGGTATCGGAGAGGCGAGACAATCAGTGTTTTATATAGGCTGCGCTGAGTATTTTGGAAGCAAACGAGTTCATCAGCTGGTAAGGAACGATGGTGGTCTGGGATGTAAGGCCACTGATAATATTTGTAGAAAGACGCCAAAAAAGCTGATTTCCACTGTCATTAGTGGTCGTAGAGTCGATGCTTCTAGCTGGAGAGATTTTAACAAATTTCAACAATGACACCGAAAATGGATGAAAAGCTGAGCAGCAATGCGAATTACATCAGTATACCGGACAGTTTTTCAGTCGGCGAGTTGGGTTACTGTAGGGGTGGTGCCATTAGCTGTGGTTTTCAGCGAGTGTAGAAGAATCTTTTCTAGGAAGCACACACTCTGAAAAACGTGAGAAAGAACAAAGAAGCTGTTGTTAGCGATAAAAAAGCACAAAATCTGTAAAACAACCAGTAATCCAGCTGGTACAACCGGGATTGTTAACACAGTAGATATCTCAACATTGATCAATGAGTGAAGGTCTTCAAATTGATTGTTGAGCACTGGCAGAAAGGATAAAGCCAGTAATAATTTCATATCATGCAGGTGGTGGGTCAAATAGCGAAATGATCTCACTACAAAGTGGAAAAGAGGGGTGTGTGTGTGAGAGAGTGGGAGAGAGAGAGACCATACTCAGTTGTCAGATGTAAACAGCTGTATATTGCAATTTGCCAGTCAAAAAAATCAAATTTGATTGGCTGAAGGCGAAAAGAGCGAAAGGATCCCTATTTCAACGATCCTCTTTCTCTTCCTACTAAAGGCGAGATATCTGCGATATTACAGCGTGGTAAGGCATCGAAAAAGGAAGACTTCCCTGAAATTGTGTGTCAAATAGTTCCGTTCGAAGTTCCTTGGATGATAGAGGATGTGGACGCATTTAATCACCAAGTGTCATCTCAAAAATGAAATTTTTGACTTAAAAACTAAATACTAGTGGGTCCTTGCGTAAAAGAAGTGTTTCCTTAGTAGAAAAATGTGTATTGCTATGACCAAGTCTCTTAAATCCCTTCGAATCACTACAGGAAACGTAATTTTGATTTCTGAATACAATACAATTTATCTGGCCATTTCTTTTTCGATTGCCCAAATTGTCTTTCTTCCATATCACGAACAATATCCGTATGCAGCTTTATTCTGATTGTTTTTTTCGTTTTAGCCAAACGACCTGGCAAAGAAATTTAGGATTTCGAAGGTATTCCTTGAAGAAATTTCCTCGAAAGCTGTACCGTAAAGGATATCAAATGGGCGAGGGGAGTGAAAAGTATGCAAGTTAACGAGCTGAAATTTATCAAAATGTTTGAATCACATATTCATGCTCATAATTCATGCCCTTTTTTTTCACTGAAAATTGCTTCATATGATGATATCCTGAAATTGCGGATTTCGTTTTCCTTCTACAGGATGTGCTGTAGTTCTGAAAGAATTACAGCAAAGGGTTCAAAGTTTGATATGAGAGGCTTAAATATGTCGTGATGTATTCGGTACCATACTTTGACAACTGGATATTGTAGACATCTTCTTGGCTAGGATACACTTTTCATATATACGTATGCGTACATTTATATTGTAGACTGGAGCTATGCAATGTAAAGTTATTTGAATTGAATCCTTACAAGCTGAGATCATATTTGAAAGTACTTGCTTGCTATGAGGCATGAGACATACACAGATGAAGCGCGTATACAAACCCGACCCAGAACATTTGACGTTAATATGAGCTGACAAAACAGGACATTCAGGCAATTTAGAGATATCTCTGCAAACAGGCTCAACGATATGCGTTTGCAAGCTCCTACCAAACAGACTAGAGGTCATGATAGCAATGCCAGTAAATGGATGATATCTTTATTTTACTCTGACACTTGGGTGGCTGGGGATATATCGCCGCCTCCTGCAAAAGGACATAATCGCGTTCATAAAGCACTTCCATATCACTTGTGATATTCGTCAGTATCACAATTGTTTGATGGTCCACTGGGAGTAGGAGAGATACGTTTCAAGTGTCATTTTGTGTCAAGGAAAAGTGGAAAATGTACAGTAAAATATAAAAAAAATTTCAAAACAAGATATCAAAGATATATCGGGCATTGGTATGGCATGAATTGTAGGTTGGGTTTGGTGTGCAATCACTGATGATCTCCATGTGCAATTTATACTACTTGACTGGATTTATATTTTATCTACGCGCACATGAGTGTGCTCCACTTGTCATTTTGCGATTCAACCGGCTACGACTGAGGAAATAAAAAAAAGACAGAGAGAGAGAAAAAACGAAACGATAGTCTAATGGTGTTTTCGTCCTTTACCATTTCGAGTGTTTTTTGCGACCGAAACTGGGTATGCTTAGGGTGGGAGCGTGTACTTAATTTTTTATGGACGGAAGTATGCATTCATGGCAAAGGACGTAAGGACGCGGTTTCGCAGATTTGAGCTACTGTGATTTTTTTCCTACCTTGTGCTTAGGTAGCTATTAAATGTCTTTCAGAAAAGACCTGTCACCGATGATGATGATTCTCGTGATGATTACGACGAGGAAGGTAATGGTCAGGTGACAGATAACAATATGATAATATCCGTCATAAGGTATGAAAATGGTCGAATGTGATAAAACCGACGAGGATTTTTTTAATACGTTCAATTTTGACGACAGGATATGAAGTTTCGAGCCTACTTGTTTTATGATAGCTTTTGAGGGGATCATTTTCAAACGCTATCTATAAATTTTTAATCCGTTTAAATGTTGAGTCGTTTTATGGTTTTTTTGCGTCATATTCTACGATGCTTCCTTGTCGAATGTTATATGCAGGTGAATTATTTTGATAAGAGAAGACTTAAAGAGGTTTATTTGTGGTTTAAAATCAGTACAATGAAGCCATAGCGGATTTACGACATGCAGGTTATGGCAGAAGTAAATGACTTTGCCTCAGAATAGATGGTAGATGGTAGATTTACCATCCGTTTCTTTAAAATTACCATCAAGCATAGTAGGCACTCTTGAATGTGTTTCGTATGGATAAAGTATGGAGTATCTTAAGGATAGTTTAGAGTCCAAAGGACTCTAGACTCTACAAAGGAAGGTTTATAATTAATTTCAGCATAGCATGGCAAAGAAAAGTGATTTGAAAAGTTGCGCAATCGGGTTATTGTATTTGTATTCAAAATAATTATCTGTCGGCTTGTGTTCGAGGATAATAATCAACAGCCTATTACAAATGTTTCTTTTCTCCACTCGATTAATAGTAGAGTCTGACATAGAGTCAGAAAAGAGAGCATCGACCTGAGCGCAAGAAAAGAGAGTCGAAATTCCGAGAAAGTCTTACTATAAGAGAATCATTTCGGTTACTAGCGCCATTGCCTAGTTACATGACAGAAAGAACACTCCTTGCCAGTTTCGAGTAGACAGAGATATGAGAAGCCATAAAATATTTATATTTGTTCTTCTGTAAACATTTAAAAAAATTACCAGTACGGATAAACTTCTTCTCAGTTTATTTGAATCCCTTTCAGGTAGGGAGCTTGATCGAAGTCTTATCATTGATTTGCACTAAGTCTATTCAAAGGCTCTGTTTGGTCTGCAGAGCAACTCATCGCCTTTGTGATTTTCTATGTCAAAAATAAATATTCAGAGTCATTAGAAAAACGCTATCATAGGTCAGGGGACATAACACCACAGTTCAGGGCGATTCGTTTGAAATGGTAGGAACTTGATCCTTGGTTTGAAGATTGGACGGTAGTAGAGGAATGAAGCATAGGAAATGTGTGAATATAAATCAGACTCCTAACTTGCTACTACCGTGCCGAAAAAGTTCCTCAATTCATCGGAAGCATGAAATCTTTCAGAATTTCTGGAAGTTTTAAGTCCACTAAGGGACAGTCATCAGTCATTTTGATGACTGTCTTTCTTCACCATTCGGAGCATTATCGTTAATAATAAAAGCCATATATTTAATTTCAGTTAACGAGAAAATTGATAATGTTGTAAATCGTAATCCGTGCAAGCCTTACACAAAAATAAGGCTTAGTAATGGCTGCGCTTTGGATTTTAATAACGTGTAGTCCTTGTTCTATTATTTGGGCATGTGTTTATTTATTTCTAATTGTTACATGTTACACTGCACAAGGACAGGTAAGAATACGTTACTT